>JANHMN010000003.1:168840251-168851023 GCA_030674055.1 Rhabdomys pumilio
ACCTGAGCTGACATCACGGCCACTGTCCACAGGGACCTGAGCTGACATCACGGCCACTGTCCACAAGGACCTGAGCCGACATCACGGCCACTGTCCACAGGGACCTGAGCTGACCCCCGCCATCCTCTCATAGATAACCTCACTAGTATTTCAGGAATTCCTCCTCCAGGAGGACAGAAGTGGTATGTGGCTTAATCGTGTATTCCAGGAAACTAGTAAAGTCATACCAACCTCCCAACAGAATGCAGAAAACAACAGTTGATATCTCATGTCTCCTTTAAACCCCTCCACTCAAAATTTCTGTTTGTGTCCACCCATGTTGTGACCAGTACTCTTCCTGACTTGGGAGCCAAAATGTCACAGCCTGTGCTACTGTTCCGGTCCACGGGTCAGGGTCTCGAAGAATGGAGACAAGACAGAGGATCTGTAGTAAAGTCTTCTTTATTGTCTCTCTACTGTTGGTGCATATTGACTCCTCTTGTCTCCTATTCACTCATATTGACTCCTCTTAACTCCTATTTGACCTATGGCTGGAAGTGCATGCTGACAAGAACATGATATAGCTGTCCCCTTAGAGGTCTGCCAGAGTCTGACACATTCAGAGGACGATGCTCACAGCTAACCACTGATCTGATCAAGGGTTTCCCAATGGAGAACTTAGAGAGAAGACTTGACGGAGCAGAAAGGGTTTGTGACCCCATGAGGAGAGCAACAATACCAACCAACCAGAGCTCCCCAGGGTCTAAACCATCAGCCTGGGAGCACATAGAGAGGGACCCATGACTCCATCTGTATATGTAGGTGAGGATGACCTTGTTGGGCATAGGTGGGAGAGGAGATTCTTGGTCCCATGAAGTATGAACACCGAGTGGGGGGGGGAATGTGAGGGTGGGGAGGTGGGAGTGGAGGGGTAGGTGGGGGCACATCCTCATAGAAGCAGCAGGAGGGGGGATGGGATAGGAGGTTCCTGGGTGGTGGGGGAAGTAGGGTAAGGGGATAAAATCTGAAATGTAAATATAATACCCAATAAAAATAAATTAAAAAAAGAGAATATGCTTCTGACAAAGATCTCCAGTAAAGAGGAAACACAAGGAGTCCCTGTTCTCGCTTCCTGGTGTGACATGCCCAGGATGCTCCACAAGCACCAGTCCTTGGTCATCACAAATGATAATTTCATGTGGTAACTGCTCCACTGTGCTCTCAGTCCACCAGAGGGGAAGCAAAGCTTGCAGGAGGCTGACTCTCCAGAGAAAGCAGCACAGAGGGACCAAAGTCAGGATAATCTCAACTCCCTGCTTCAGGTTTCTACTTCCTGAAGTTTGGCTCACTGCTTCCAGGCAGCGCTGGGGGAACAAAGCCACAACCAAAACAGCTTAAATGTTCAATTGTTAACAAGTAAGCTTTGTTTCCCTAAGAAATTATTCCACTAACTCAGCTGGAAATAAATGCAACTTGTCTGGTATACCCACGCCCATCATATTTCCTTACTCCTCATCCTTATTTTCTTTGAAATAACTGGAGGTGGTGGATTAAAAAGATTTAGTTAAGGGGATGAGCTATCTTACTGTACAGTAGCATGGTCTTCAAATCAGAACGATCTAATCCTTCCCTCATATTCCTCTTTCAGAAATGAGCAGTAGGGTTTAGTTGTCTCAAATGCCTTCATCTCGTACACACTTTAAAAAATCATTCCTAACATATTATCTAAATTTTAGCACCTTCTTACAATGGAGGGAAAGAGAGCTCCTGGCAGACAGCAGAAAATGAGGAAGCGCTGAGTGCCATGGCTCCATTAGGAAGCTGTGCACTAAGGAGACCTGGCATGGCTGCCTTCTTGCCTCAGTGTCTAGCACATCCATCTTAGCTCTCCAAACCTCTCAATTTCCAACGGTGTCTGTCACCCTTTGATGTGTTTTTGTTTCTCTGGTAGCTTTTTTTCCTGTGGACACTCTTTGATCCTCTTAGCACCACCAGCTACTGTCTACCCTTGCTGCCGATCTGCTGAGACCTGATTACACTATATAGTGCTGCCCCGCCCTAAGGGCTGTGGTCTCACTCCTTTGTCCATCTACGCCATCATTCCCTAATAATTACTTGAATATTTACTTTATATCATATGATATGAAAAATTAAGTATAAACTTCCACAATTAGAAAACAAGCATAAAGGTGAATATTATGGATACACTGTCCAGTTGTAGTGGGCATATGCTGTCCTCTGATCTAGAGTGAGGGGACTGGCTGAATAAAGAGGACATGTGCCATCATCCTGGAACTTCCTGATCTCTCAAGAAAGAGAAGGCGCAATTGTCCCTGTGGCTTCAGCATTCCATAATGCCCTCCTTTTTTAGACACAGCACACCCACTCTCTCTATATATATTAGTCACGCCCATCTTACTCTCGGGGGACACTGGTGCAGAGAATGGTACAAGCTTTGGAGTCAGAGTGTTCTGGGCCTGTCACTTCTAAGTGTGCTCTTGAGACAGATATTAACCTCTGTAGCTTCCCTCTGCTTCTTAAGTAAATGAGATTTCATCAGTGGCATAGGATGTGAGAAGATGAGAGATGCTCTATTTATAAAATGGACAGCACAGGATAAGAATTAATGACTACGTTGTATTATCTCTAACATTATCATAAGCATTATCATTTTTGAGGCATAGATCAAACACTGTCCTCTCTGCAAGATCACCAGTTTCTGCCATGGCCTTTCACAATGCTGTGGACATGTTCTCACGGTGATCATTCTGCTTATGTTTGTCTCAGTCATTGTTTGAAGAGGACAGATTCTTCCCAGCCTAGAAAAGCAGACATTGATGGAAATCCTACTTACTGTGCTCAAAGTGTGTGAACCTCACCACAGTCTGTAAGAAGTTTGTACATTTAGTTCAGAAGAAATTGAGTTCTCAGGCAGATTAGGACACACCATCAGAAGACTTACTCACACATGCTGAAGACAGCATGGGTATATTTTTCCATTTGGTAAATTAAGAGACACTTAAGGACAGAGAATTTTCCACTACGTCCTTGTCCCTAGCATGTCTGTGTCTCCCACAGCTGGTCCTTCCTACCCTTCTTAATAAAACTCAAATTGCCTAAACAATGGCTGTTAACTCTTGAGCACAGTTCCTCCCTCTTCTGAGAATTGTCTTGTCCGAGGATTCCCGAAATCAACTGAACTTCTGCTAACCTCTCTTGTCTAAGTTCAGAAACAACTTCTGACCTTCTTGAGTCAGAATGCCCCTTCTGAACCTTCTCTTTGTTTGTATTTTTGAAAGGAGACATATGCTAATGTGCTCTGGGTGATTTTCTTCTCTGTAGAAGGCAATAAAGTGTGATAAAAGTCTATTTCAGGACAGTAAGCAAGAACTAAAGGTAAAACAGTTTTATTCCGACTATCTCACTGAATGAAGAGAATACATGAAGTGACCGGCGTGGCACTCCTTCTCTACAGCACGTCCAGCTTGAATTCTCTGAGGAACCTGATGTCCCTCAGCTCCTTACATCTCTCTAATTAGATATCTGAGCTTATGATGAAGTCAGAGGCCCCTTGAAAAAGATCAGTCCTCAGCTTTGAGTTTCAAGTTAGCTTAAAAAATATCTTTCATTAAGGCAACAGTCTTATAAACGTTTTGTTATATATCTACCCATAAATTTCTAAAACTGTTCTTAATCTAACAACACTTTGGGGTATGAGCCTAGAAGTTCATCAGAAACTACATTGTAGAGAAGACAGTACATGACATGGTATAAGGAAGGTTTTCAGGAGACTAGACCAGAGTCAAGACGTTGCCTGAACCACAAGAAATATACCCAGCATCACTCCCTAGTTGGCAGGCAACATGAGAAAAACAGAGATCCCATCTGCATACGAAGCACTGTTGGAAGACTTCAACAGTGGTCTGAAGTCCAGCCCAGGGCAGCTGTGGGGTTAGGGATCAGTGGCACAGTTGAGTGCAAAAGGAAGGCCCAGTCAGCATGCCTAGCTTGCCATGACCTTTGTTTGACCTCAGATTTCCATGTTCTGTAAGGTCATGAGGAACTGCCATATTCTAGAATAATTCTGGTGACAGAATTAAACTACCATGTCTTAGGGTTTGGGAAGCAGAGGCTGTGTCAGTTCTGTGAGCAGGTATCGATATGAAGGAAACCAAAAACTCTGGAGAAGTGGGTGTGTGCTGAGTGAGAGTCAACTGGCAATCAAATGTTAGCAGACAGGCTACCAGTGCTAGCATGTGGGGTAAGCAGCTCTGTACTCAGATGCTGGTCCAGCACAGCTTGGGCCTGGAAATCTGACTGGGGTAGTAAAGGAATAAAGAAAGGGCAGACACACAGACACTGGTACAGCAAGGCTGGGCTGGGTGGTAGGTGTGAGGTCTGATGGAACAGGAACAAGTATGTGACCACCATAACAGACGTCTGTTATGCACAGGATGGGGGTAGGGGCGGGGTGGGGAGTGAGCTGGCTTCAGTTTAAGCTGTAAACATCTGGGTATAGGAGGTTGCTGGTGCTAGATTTTGCACCCACTCTTAACATTTGCACTAGGACCAGAGGAAGGCTTTGCCAACCCTCTAAGCCTGACCCATATGCAGAAGGCCTTGCCACTCCTCTGGGTACCTGACATGGCTGTGTGCATGCCAACAATACACATTCACTTGGCCTTCCTTTCTTCCTCACACCTGAAGGGCATCGGGGAGGAGAAAATGTAAATCTTTATAGAATATGAAGAATTTCCAGGAGACTAAGGTTGAGCTATATTTAAATGGAGAGCTGATTTTTTTTTTAAATTTCACTAAGTCCAGGGAGCATTAGAGGGTTAAAAGAGATCAGTTTACAGTTTGCTGCTAAGTATCTGAGCTGTAGAATACGACTGCACTCTCACTCCCACTTAGCAGAGGTGGGGGCTCTTGGATATTCTTCCTAGTGTTTTAGCAGCAGGCGAACTCTCTCCTTTTAGATTCCATCCAGAGGTGCAGCCCTGCTCATAGAACAGTCCCATGTCCAGTAGGAGAAATCTAAGTGCTCTGAAGTACAACAGCCTGTTGGGTGCCAGAAGGCCACATTGACATCTCCTGAACAGCACGTGCCTCGGCCCACTGGCACGTCCTCAGAGATGCACCTCCCACAGTCCTGGTTGTCTCCAGAGCCACCTACAGCTCTTTTCACACCCCCCCAACCATCGCACATCACTTTTATACCCAGTACTGAGAGCTGTGTTAGCCTCCCAGGGAAAGGCCCCCTGGCAACTGTGACTTGATTCTCCAGATGTTCAGCTTTTCCAGTCTTGTCTCCAATTAGCCAGCAGACTTAAACAAAGAGATGTGTTTAACTAGGTCAGTTGTTGGGTCCAAGCTGGGTCACGACTTTTAAAGGAAAAATCAAAGAGTAAGGCACAGTTCTATATGTTTCAACACAACCCTAAAGCCCATTTTCCTTCCTCTTAGCTCAAAAGATATCTTTTAAATTATTGGTTTCCTCTTAAGAATAAAGCCAGCCATCTCACCAATGGGAATTTGGGAATGCAACTCCAAGCCTTTAAAACCCTATTAGTGTTTAAGATTCTAGAAGGCTGATGATGGTGTGATTAGAACTTCATGCTTTAGAGAGTTGAAATATTGCAGATCTGGAGCCAAATTATCTTGGGCTACCTTTAGTCCTTTTAGTAGGCCTTCATTGCCCACCCCTATATCTGATGTAACATCCTTTTGACTATTAGGGACCATCTTTGGAATGTATTTTTATGAAATAAGTCTGCTAGTTTTCATCAATTTAAAAAGCTAAGTATGGCACTTGATAGCTTCTGAGACCTACAGCAGATCTTACCCCCGCCCCGCCCACCGTCCCCTGCCCCGCCCACTGTCCCCTGCCCCGCCCACTGTCTACCTTCTCTGCCCCTGCCCACTGTGCTGTAATTTACTTCCTTAACATTCCCACTAAGAGAGTTGGAAAATGCCTTTATTTATGATTTTCTTTTGTTTCATAACTACAAAAAGCTCATAAAACTGCTTCCGTATTTGAGACATGATACACGAGGTATCCAAACCCACATTCCTGGGCCATGCTCTCATATTTGACTCAGAATAAACTATCTTTTATTCCTTTTGAGGTGAGATCTGGTTTTGTGTTGACAGCTTTGGCATCCAATGTGAGACCTCAAGATAATCCACTTTCACTGAAAGAGTCACCGAAGCCGTGCGAAGTTACCAGCACAAGCCCTGTGTGCCTGACCACTCATTTGTCTCCTTAGGTGGATGACTGAGTTTTTCTGAAGCTTGGACCACCATTTAAATTTGGCCAAGAGGCCACTGTTTGTTTGTTTGATTGTTTTTGTTTGTTTGTTTTTTAAGCTGGCTGTTGGGTACCCTCTTGTCTGTCTGAGGCACTCGGCCAGAACACTTGCTTTCAGAACAGTTGCTCGCTTTCAGCATCTTTTGCTCTTGGTGGCCTTTCTCCCACCACTCCTCCAATATCAAGGACTGGCCTTTATCTGTGTTCTTTTCTGCTCGTTGCTACCTTGTCCCTTTCAGCTTATAAATCCCATGACAACCTGATCATAAAAATAAAAATATTCTACATAAGTAGAACTTGTCCTCTCCAGCTCAATGGTGTGTGTGTGTGTATGTGTGTGTGTGTGTGTGTGTGTGTGTGTGTGTGTGTGTTTGTGTGTTGGGGGGCTCTCTGGTTGCTCAAAGATGAGCAACATCTTTGCAGAAAACCAAGACACAACATATACCTTTCCTGTACTGCAAACATAAGGGATGACCACCTAATGTCTTGAGGTCCCTCATGTTTTTGTCATGTGAAAGATAAACCCAAGACATGACAAAAGAAACGGATTTCAGGATGAAACCTGAGGAAGGTGCCCTATCAGTAGCACATATATCTGGCCCAAACACCAATCCTGACAGCTGGGAAAAATGAATAATAATTCAGGAAGTCCCCCTAAGAACTTTGAGGATCACAGAAGTGATACCCTATTAAATTTGCATTTATGAGATGACTAGCAGAATTGAATACTTCAGTAAAATAAAATAATTCAGCATGGGTTGGTCTTACTCCCACAGAAGACCTTGCTATCTTAATATCACATATTCTCACTTATTTGTGGATCTTAGCTCTGAATCTTCAGAAGTGGATATATAATCTGTAGTAACCACAGAAACAAAGAAAGTAAAGGGTGTTATGAGTGGGGGAGTGGGGAGAAGGAGAAAGGGAGTAGGACAAAGATACCATGAAGGGAAAACAGAGCTATGGGATGGGATTCTTCTGGGAGGTCCTACAATACTGAGACAGAGGGATAAAAAACAGTGAAGATGATTGAAAAGCCATATGAAAACAATGTTTATGTTTGCTTAAAACACATATATACTATATATAAGTATGTGTGTATACAATACATATAAACAATTTAAATCAAGTTACACCACTCCCAAGGGCTACTATCTATGAAAATCCCCAGTGCCAGGCATGGGAAAACTCCCTTCAAATCATTAGTTCGAAGAGTCTAAGAGACTCCCAGAACAATGGAGACTATTTTTCTGTCCTTGGTTGCCTCCCAGAACCTGAATGTAAGACCCTGTTCCTGAAGATACCACATACTTTGGACTTGGAAGAACTGAGCTGGAATTGAACTGGAAGCCTCCTCCCTGAGGACTAGTTCTCACAGCACCCAAAGGTGCACTGCCAGCTGCCAAGGGAGAAAAGCAACCAATAGTTCTACTCAGTTGTAATGCCTGTGAACCACAGTGACCAGCATGGCACATTATACTCAAAGATGCAATAGTGGCCCTTATATCTCAGTGGTAGTCAACAGCCACCTCATTGGATTTAAGGCTTGCTCAATGAAGGGAATTCATGTCTGGCAATGTAAACCTAGTTAACTAACCTGTGGCTGATGAGACCATGGCCCCAGAGAAGAATCTACTCTACTGTGGCTTTCCTAAACCAGTTTAATTCCCAATTGCCTTCTAAATACTTATTCTTAATATTAAAATATGTATAGCTCTCATTCCTCACCAAAGAAGTTTCTTCTTGCAGCAGGCAGAGACCATCACAGACATCTACAACTGATCACAACACTAAGAACAACTGTCTTTGGGTACGCAGCCCCAACTGATATTATCTACATCATAACTCCTATATCTAAGGTGCGGGGGGAAATTGTAAAAAAGGAACTAAAAGAACATAAGAATCAGAGGATCAAGACATTTGCTAAAGCATGGGTAGCTTGACCTCGGCTCACATTGTTGAGATGGACTTTCTTATGCTTAGGGAAGAGAGAGCTATGCAGACTGTATATGCCGTGGGTAATCTCTGGGGAAATTACACACATTCTCTGGGAGCTCTTTTCTTCAAGAGCAAGTTAAGGATCATATAATAACACACCCAGTTGTCTGGATCCAGACGATTTCCAATTCTATACTGAATGGATGTGAGAGGAAGATCGTTGTCTTCTTGCTTCTAGTGTGAAAGCTCTGAGCCTCCCCTGCAGAGCACTCTGCTACTTGTGGGTTGTCACACACAGTCTGTATTACGTAGGGAAGTGCACCCATGAAATCTCACTAATATGGAAACCTAAACAAGGCCTGCACAATGACAATACCAACTGACATGCCAATGTAGACTCGGAAAAATTCACCATCTTCCACCCCTAGATGAGGACCTATAGACAAATGATGGCTGCCAAGAGACAGAGAATCAGTGTTTTCTATAAGTTATCTAATCTGAAGTAATCATTCCTAAATACATAGACATGTGAACATATAAATGGACTCAGCAGGTTGTTTTAGTCTGTGTGTGTGTGCGCATGCATGTGTGTATAGGTGTGTCTATGTGTATAGGAGTAATAATTTTTAAAAAAGACCATGAAGTTGAGAGGAAGTAGGGAGACATAGGAGGAATTGGCAAGGGAAGAGTGACAGGTGGACATGGTATAAATACAGTATTAATGTATAACATTATCAAAACTAAATAAAGTAAATGTTAAAAATAAAATTAATTAAAAACAAACAAAACCACACTGTCTCAGATGGTCCAGTGTCTAAAGTCAGAGCTTACCTATGTAAGTACATTTTATTTCCCCTTATTTGGATGAGTATCTGATGTCTTAAAAAAAGTTATTTCCAAATGAGTAGAATACACAAAAATAAGTATCAGAGGCTTCTTGTGAATGTTCCATAATGTTTTTCTGGATTTAAATAAAAAGTTTCATTGCATCAGTAGACAGAATGTCCTACCAAAACTTGAGTTTCAGTTTCTCTTATCTTGACTCTAAGATTCTGTCTTGTTTTTGGAATTTTTGTTTAAGAACTACAGTATTGACAATGGTCATTTTTCCCTTGAGTCATGTAGAAAAACCAGTCAATGCTTTGCCAAACCTTTCTTACACCCTAGGAATCTTGACAAGACAAATAATGAAGACTCTGTATGTGTTCTGTGGACATAAGCACTAGTTCATATTTTGTAGTTTAGGGTCTTTGCGCTTGCATCTTCAGGAATAATAATTAGCCTCCTACTATGTATATCATGGCAATTAGAAACAACCCTGGATATCTTGCAGTCTCTATAATTGTATTGAGTTTTAAGTCAAACAGAAATCTCCCTGTTTCTGATTATTTTGCCCCAGATGTACCTGGAACATATATTAAAGCCAAATCTCATTTTCTTATTTCCTGTCCATATTTCTAACTTCCCCAGACCCTCTGGATAATTTATCTATTGTACTAATATTTACAGTTAAAGAAGTATAGACATATTCCTTTTCTCTTTGGGTTCAGGAAATGTCTCCAATCATTTTTCAATCACTTGTGGTCCAGAGAGAGCCTAAACATGCCTTTTCTGAGGGAAATTTAATCCATATGTTTGTGATTAATTTATATGTATCATTAAATTGGTGTTTCTAAGACATTTCATTTAGCCAGCTATTTATCTCTTGCATCTTATTTGACTTGGTGCAGATTTGCACCCAGGCCCTTTTCAGTGCTGGCAAAATACCTGGAGAAGTTCTGAATATCTGAGATGCTTTTCTGCCCTATATTGTCATTGATACACAAGTGCACAAGCAGTGCCAATTAAGAGGTACCCAGGGAGAGTCAACAAGTTTGTGGTCATTACCCTTTAGGCAACATTATAATCGTTCCTTAGAATGGAATATGACTTCTTAATTTAGTAAGAAACAAACAAACAAAAAAACAAAAACACCCAAACTTATTTCAATTTAGCCATAGCTGATTTAATAATATTCCAGTTTGTACTATCATCCAGTTTGTACTATCCTAATACTTCCTCCCTTCAAGTAGCTTATTTTCTAAATGAAAATACTAATTTATTTAACTTGAGAGGACCAGAGAAATGAACTTTACTGGGAACATTAGAAAAGATGGCAATGAGCAAAGCTTTAATTGCTGAGAATGTCCCAGGTGATCATGAAAAAGGGGTTCCAACTGAAGATAGGCAAGCTGTGAGCAGCTACTTGAAAGTAGAATTATGATAACAGGGCAAATCTAGATTATTAAAATCTTTGAGTGTCAGGCTTATGAGTTTAGAGGTCTGCATCAGCAAGAGATAATTGACAAAGGTATCTTAAGAATAGGGAAGGCAAGGGTAGGCTCCTCAGTGGTATTGTGGAAGAAAGATTGGAAGTAGAGGAAAAGCAGAGCCCTAGCAGGAGGGTGCGTAGACAGAAGAGGTGAAAAGACTGAAAAGAGACTACAGTCAGGACTGGCTAGCTTGACCTCGGCTCACATTGTTGAGATGGACTTTCTTATGCTTA
>JANHMN010000003.1:168851033-168907524 GCA_030674055.1 Rhabdomys pumilio
GCAAGTTAAGGATCATATAATAACACACCCAGTTGTCTGGATCCAGATGATTTCCAATTCTATACTGAATGGATGTGAGAGGAAGATTGTTGTCTCCTTCCTGCTTCTAGTGTGAAAGCTCTGAGCCTTCCCTGCAGAGCACTCTGCTACTTGTGGGTTTGTCACACATAGTCTGTGTTATGTTGACACGTATCCTGCCTATAATTAATTCATTGGTGGTGAGTGTCAGTAATTAAAAACTTACCACTTGATACAGGGCTTTGGATAGACTAAAAATATGGGTAGTTCATTTGGTTAACACTGAAAATTCAAAATAGCTGCCAAAATATCACAAAAAGAAAAATATCTTCACCCTGGGACTTAAAATAATCAAGAGTATGGTACTGGCATTATAACTAAAATATGTATATTAATGGAATAGATATATGGTCCAGAAATAAACACATTTGTAACTAATTAATTTTTAGCAAGCTCAGAGGACAGAACAAGACAAATAAACTTACTTCTCAGCCCTTTAATTATAGCTATACATTTTTTATAGCTATACATTTTTAAACTACAAAAATAAAGCTTTTTTTTGTTTGTTTGTTTTGTTTTGTTTTTTGAGACAGGGTTTCTCTGCACAGACCTGTCTATCCTGGAACTCAGAAATCTGCCCGCCTCTGCCTCCCAAGTGCTGGGATTAAAGGCGTGCACCACCACTGCCCAGCTAATAAAGTATTTAAAAACTCCTAAAAGAAGCTAGGAGGGAAAAGCTTTCTTATTCGTAAAGAAAAACAGATATGTATTACATATAACCACTCAAAAGTCTTGTAAAGAAGAAAGAGGAAAAATGAGAAGAGGAGAGAGAGAAAGAGAGAGAGAGATAGAGAGGAGGGGGGAGAGAGAATATTGAGATATAAGATCTAATACTCTTTAAACATTGAGGAAAAATAATTTTCTAGCAACTGAACCCGAGAGATTTTTTTGTCAGGAGACTTGCTATGTAAGAAATAGCAAATGAATTTCTTTGGAGAGAAGGAAAAGAATACAGAACAGAGATTTGAATCTACAAGAGGGTTAGAATGTCAACGGAAGAATGAACTAAGTACTAGGTGGTGCTTGCGTCCAATCCTAACACTCAGGAGGCAGGTAGAGGCAAGTGGATCTCTAGGAACTGGAGGTCAGCTGGATTTAAAGAGTTCCAGGACACCCAGGAATGCCTAAAAAAGTGATGGTAAAGTTAAGATAGACTCGGCAGGCTGTATTTATATATTTCTACACATGTAAAAGTTGTAATAATAATCAAAGATAAAGAATATACCAATTTGAGAGGACAGCCTCAAAGAGGGTTGAAGAAAGGAATGAGAAAAGGGGAAGTGATATAATTATATTTTAATTAAAAATGCATTTTGTTAAAAATTAAAAATATTTAATTTTAATTGTCTAATAGATAGCATTGTGTTCAAGGTGATACTAGCAACACTTGCTTGATTATCTATGCTTATGTATCATCATCTATGTCTATGCTTATGTATGTCTTCAGTTAAGTAAAGTGAGTGATGGTGACATAAGGAAAGGAACATCAAGGAGGAATGGGAACTATTTTATCATAAGGTACTCATGTTACCATGAGCTGATTCAGTGTTATTTGAAAATAAATATGTATTGAAAATTCTAGGATAACAAATAAAAAAGGGGAAGAAAAGTGATGGATATTTTAATAAAGAGAAAGAGAATTATATAAAATATTCAAAATCATGAAAAAATAGGAACAAAGAACAAAAGCAACAAAGATTAAACAGTGGCAAATATGGTAGCCATCAGTACAGCTATGTTGATAACGATTTTGAACATCAATGGCTTAAACATACAAACAAAAAGACAAATTTTCAGAATGTGTCAAAAAACAAAACAAAACTACTTCAAACCATGCAGACTTCCTGCAAACTTTCCCTTCTCCCTCTGTCCCCCAGATCCAGTCCCCCAGTCTTATCCCCAGCTCTGCATCAGAGCCCCTGTGGCAGCCTTCCCTGTGCTAGCGTTCCTTTCTGTGGATCCCACAGATCTCCCTCGAACCTCCCTTCCCCACTTGTTGCTTTGTTTCAGACTCCAATCTCAGCAGGCACTTCCTGCTAACTCCAGGGCCTCTTCTGCCAGGTAGGCCTGGAGGCTGATCCACACCTTTCCTCTGCTCTTCTAGATCCAATCCCCCCATCTTATCCTTAGCTCTGTGGCAGGAAATCTGCAGTGAGCTTCCGTTCCTCTCAGACCTCATCCCCAAGAGATCACAACGACTTTCTCTTCCAACCTTCCTTTCCCCAACTCATCCCAACATCTCAGCCTTCAACACCAGCAGGCATTCTCTGTAAACACACCAGTGGACCAGGCCAGAGAAACAGGTAAACTGAGACCTTCAACACTCCCTCCTCTCTTCCAAAGGCAACCCCCAGTCTCATCCCTAGTTCTGCAACAGAACACCTGCTGCAGCCTTCCTTTCCCCACTGCCTATATCTCGTCTCCCAACCAAAAAAAGTTCAGAGCCAGATGGTTTCAGCACAGAATTCTACCATACTTTCTTTCTTTCTTTTTTTTTAAATTATTTATAATATTTATTTATTTTATTTATATGAGTATGCTGTAGTTGTCGTCAGACACACCAGAAAAGGGCATCAGATCCCATTACAGATGATTGCGAACTACCATGTGGTTGATGGGTTGAACTCAGGACCTCTGGAAGAGCAGTCAGTGCTCTTAAAGCACTGAGCCATCTCTCTAGCCCTCTAACACACTTTCAAAGTAAAGTTAATGCTAATACTCTTCAAATTATTCCACAAAATAGAAACAGAAGGAACACTGCCCAATTCATTTTATGAAGCTACTGCTACCCTGATACCCAAGCCACATCAAGATTGAACAAAGGAAAAGAATTACAAATCAATTTCCCCTATGAATATAGGTGCAGAAATACTCAATACTGCTTACAACCAAAATAAAATAAGATTATAGACCATGATCAATAAGCTTCATCCCAGAGATGGTTCAATATATGAAAATCAATAAATATAATTAATCATATAAGCAAAGTTAAAGAAAAATAAAAACCACATGATCATCTCTGCATCGATGCAGAAAAGGTCTTTTACAAAAATCCAACACTCCTTCATGATAAAAGTCCTGGAGAGAATAAGGATACAAGGGACACACGAAACATAATAACGGCAGTTTACAGCAAGCCTATAGACAACATTCAATTAAACTCAAAGCAATTCCACTCAAATCAGGAACAAGACAAGGTTGTCCACTCTCTTCATATCTGTTCAACATAGTTCACGAAATGTTAGGTAGAGAAATAAGACACTTGAAGGAGATCAAGGGGATACAAACTGGAAGGGCAGAAGTCAAAGTATTGTTATCTGCAAATGATATGATAATATACATAAGTGACTATAAAATTCCACTGAAGAGCTCCTACAGTTGGTAAACACTTTCAGCACGGTAACTGTATACAAAAGTAACTAAAACAAACAAACAAACAAACAAAAACCAACAAAAAACCCAGCTCCTATATACAAACAGCAAACAGACTGAGAAAGAAACCAGAGAAACACCTTCCACAATAGCCTCAAATATAAAATATCTTGGTCTAATTCTTACCAAGCCAGTGAAAGACTTGTAAGATAAAAACCTCAAGTCTTTCAAAAAGGAAATTGATAAAGATTATCGGAAGATAGAAAGCTTTTCCATGCTCTTGGATTGGTAGAATTAGCATAGTAAAAATGTCCATCTTCCATAGTAAAAATTGTCCCCAAACAATCTACAGATTCAATGTAATCCCCAAAATTTCAACACAACTCTTTCAGACATTAAAAGATTAATTCTCAACTTCATATGCAAAAACAAAAAACAAAACCACCCAGGATAGCTAAGACAATTCTGAAAAGTCAAAGAAGTCTTGGCAGTCTCACCATTCCTGACTTCAAGTTGTACTACAGCTTAATAGTAATTAAAACCTTGTTGTATTGCCATAGAAACAGACACATTGATCATTGGAATCAAACTGAAAACCTAGACATAAATCCACATGCCTATGGACACATGACTATATATATATTTCTGATATATACCAGAAACACACATTGGGAAAAAGAGAGCATCTTCAAAAAATAGTGCTGGTCAAACTGGATGCCTGCATGTGGAAGAATGCAAATAGATCCATAGTGGACTGGGGGAAGGTGGGCATGGGAATGGAAGGATCAGGTAGGAAGGGGGATGGGAAACAGGGTTGAAAGAGGGAACACAGGGAGAGATAGTTGGAACTGAGGGACATTTGAGAGATGGGATGGAAAGTTCCTCAAATATATAAAGGTAATCCTAATGAGGTCTCCTAATAATGGGGAATATTGAGAACCAATTGACCCTCTTGTCAGCAAATGAGGCCTCCAATAGCAGTACTGAACTGCATTCAACTGAGCTGTTGGCCAAGGGTGTCCCATGGAAATCCCCAAACAACCCAGGCTATTGCTAGGACAGTGGATTATTCTCTGCACATTGACAGCAGGGCTGCATTGCTGTGGACAACATCCACACAACTCATTGCACAGAGAAGTTCAGCTGGTGTCTAGATGGAGTCTTTGTCCTACATTCTAGTGAATTTGGTACAGGAAGATACTCTGTAGGCTACGAAGGGAGAAATGTAAACACTAACCCTTTGACAACAGAACCTTTGACCTACAATCTGTCCTCTTTGTGAGGTATGCTAGAGTAAAGGTGACACAGAACTTGGGGGAGTAGCCATCCAATGTCTGATTTGACTTAAGGCCCACTCCATTCCATGAGATGGAACCCATACCCGACATTGCTTGAATTAATGAAGAACTAGAGATTATATAGCCCAGAGAACTAGAGCAAAATGAAACACTACTGGACAAAAAAATAAAAAGTATGAATCAAAAGACTCTTACTGATATTTTGCTATACTCATAGATCTGTGCCTTATTTAGTCATCAGAGAGAGCAGCTTCCTCCTGCTGCAGACAGGAACAGATGCAGAGACAGCCAGATGATTCATGCAGAGAGAGTCTTTGAAACACACAGCTCTAAATGGGCTGTCTCCATCAAATCCCCCCATCAGATCTCAGAGAACCCTACAGAAGAGGTGCTAAAAGTATAAAAGCCAGAAGGGATGGGGGACATCAGGTGAACATGGCCCTCTGAATCAACTAGAAGGCACATATGGACTCAGAGAGACCGAAGCAGCAAGCATAGGGCCTTTCAGCATGGTATTTTTATGGGACTCCTGAATGTATGAACAAAGGGGTCTCTGATTCTTGTGCCTGCTCTTAGGACTCTTTCCCTTCTTCTGGGTTCCCTTGTCCAGTACTGACGTGATCATTTTGCTTTATCTTATATTTTCTTTTGTCACATTTGGTTGTCATCTCCTAGAAGCCTGTTCTTTTCTAATGAGAGACAGAAAGGGAGAGGATCTGGAGGGGAGAACAAGGTGGCAGGGAACTGGGAGGAGTAGAAGAAGAAGAAATTGTAATCAGGATATATTGTATGAGAAAAGATTCTATTTTCAATAAAAGGGGGAAAAAGAGACCATTGATTAGAAAGCAAGCAAGGGGAGTTTATGGAAGGAATTGGGGACAGGAAAGGGAGAGGGAAAATGATGTAATAATATTATAATTTTAAAAATAAAAGATAATAATATACAAAACAAAAAATAAAAAAAACAAAAACAAACAAACAACCCCAATACCTAACTGTAGGCTTTCCATGTGAAACTCTTTTAAATATGAAGAATCATGTAGATTAAAAGCAAGTAGAAAAACAAATATACCAGGACTGAAATATACCAGGTTTGGGCTAAGTGTCAACTTGACAAAATCTAGAAACCCGGGAGAAGGGCTTCTGAGCATGTCTGGAGAGATTATGTTGATTACATTAATTGAGTTGGGAAGACCACCTCATTCATTTTAAAAAGAAGAATGTTGAAAGTCTCCAGCAATGACAGTGGATTTATTTATTCCTCTAGTTTTACCTGGTCTGTCTTGTGTAATTTGAGAGTCTATTAAGAGCATGATCATAAAAGACACATTCTCTGAGAGTCGACCCTTTATCTTCATGCTGTGCTCCTCTGGACACCTCATACATGCATTTGCTTTGAAGACAGCTTTGTCTGAGACTAAACAGCTACTTATGTTTTTGCATCTGTGAATGCCTTGGTTTCTTTCCATTGCTGTAATAAAATACCATGACAGGAGTGACTTAAGTGGGGAAAGAGCTTATTACCATTTACAGTTCAAGGTTCGTTTGTCACTCCAAGTCACAGCAGTAAACCCATGGCATCATCATCAGAAGAAAGCAATAAACACATGGATGCCTGTGTTCAGCTCACTTTTCTTCAGTCTTACACAGTGCCTGGGGAATAGTGCCCTTACGTGTATATAGCAGGAATACCAAATGGTTACAACATTTCATAACAACAGGTTGGTAATTCTTCAAAAATTTAAATACAACTTTTCAGAGAAAGCAGTAGTTCTGATCCTACAGAGCCCAGTCTACACTGCTGTAACAAAAGCATCTGGAATTGCACAGTTTATAAAGTTCAAGAATTTATTTCTCATGGAGGATGAGTTAAGTCATTGGCATGGCTGGTGTCTGATTAGGGTTTGTTCTTGCTTCCAGTAGTGCTTCGTTGTGGCACTCCCAGAGGGATGCCATGCTGTGTCATCATCGGGTGGAAGCAATGGCTGCATCAAGAGACACAGCCTTCAGCGTTGTGGCCTTTATAAGAGGGTAT
Organism: Rhabdomys pumilio; assembly: GCA_030674055.1. NCBI lineage: Eukaryota > Metazoa > Chordata > Mammalia > Rodentia > Muridae > Rhabdomys > Rhabdomys pumilio. Next base: position 168,857,817 of record JANHMN010000003.1, read on the forward strand.
TATTACTTTCATTCATGATGAAGGAGCCTATGATACAATTGATGTCCAAAGGCCACATATCTTAATATTTCTGTACTGAGGATAAAGCTGTAGAAAAAAATTTGCCATTATTCAAACTGTAGCACTAGGTATACACCCAATAAAAATGAAAACACACTATACATTGCACATGTATGTTCAACCAAGCATTGTTATACTAGACAAAAAGTGTAAGCAGCCATAATATCTACCAATAAATAGATTTAAAATGCAACAACCTGTATGATATGATTGTAATGGCTAATTTTGGTTTTCAATTTGATTATATCTATCTTTTTCTTGACTGAATTATTCAAAGTGGGAAGACATGCCTTAAATCTGGACCACACAACTGGTAGCAGCCCAGGACATGGAGAAGGAAGCTTTTGCTTTTTGCCTGCTTGTTCTTACTCTTACTAGCTAGCTCATCTATCCTGTTGCTGAGGCATTATTCTGCTGGCATTAGAACCTACTTCTTTGGGATTCCAATATAGATTAAAGACTAGATGAGACATTCTCCTAGACTAAAAAACTACTAGATTCTTGGTCTTTCCATCAGGAGACAGCCATTGTTAGACTAGCCAGATCACAGCCTGGAAGCTACTCTAATAAACCCACTTTTAAAACACACATTCACTCTGGCTTGGTCCTTTTGGCTGGGGCAGATACCTAGCAGGTCTGCATTCATGAAGACACCATATCCTGAGACATTCTAGAGGAGCCACTGCACTCAGAGCAATGAGTAAAAAACCCCTCCCACTACCATACACACCAGAGCTACAATTGGGAGTCTGGGGTGCTCAGGACCCATCAGCCACCCAAACCCCGCACCTCTGGAATACCACTCCCCTTCCACTCCTCACTTGGTCCTTTTGGCTGGGGCAGACAGCTAGCTGGTCTGCCGTGAAGATACTGCATCCTGAGCCATTCTAGAAGAGCCACTCCACTCAGAGCAGTGAATACCTAGCTGGTCTGCTCCTGTGAAGACACCATATCCTGAGCTATCCTAGATAAACCACTGCACTCAGAGCAGCAGGATTCCAGAATCCCAGAGGTGGCTGGAGTCCCAGGAGTTCTTCCACCCAGGAGCTCAGGATCACAGGATCACAGAGACATCTGGGCTGTGAGGAATTCTGACACAAGCAAGATAACTGGAAAGACAAACTCCAGTCAGAGACAGTGAGTGGAGGTAGCACTATAGTTAACCAGATGGTGAAAGGCAAGTGCAAGAACATAAGCAACAGAAACCAAAGTTACTTGGCATCATCAGAACCCAGTACTCTCGCCATAGCAAGCCCTAGACACTCCATCACACCAGAAAAGCAGGATTCATAATTAAAATTACTTCTCATGATGATGATAGAGGACTTTAAGAAGGACATAAATAACTCCCTTAAACAAGTACAGGAGAACACAGGTAAACAGGTAGAAGCCTTTAAAGAGGAAACACAAAAATTCCTTAAAAAATTGCAAGAAAACACAACCAAACAGGTGAAAGAATTAAACAAAACCATACAGGATCTAAAAGTGGAAGTAGAAACAATCAAGAAATCTCAAAGGGAGACTACCCTGGAGATAGAAAACCTAGAAAAAAGATCAGGAGTCATAGACACAAGCATCACCAACAGAATACAAGAAATAGAAGAGAAAATCTAATGTGCAGAAGATACCATGGAAAACATTGACACAACGGTCAAAGAAAATTCAAAATGCAAAAAGCTCCTAATCCAAAACATCCAGAAAATCCAGGACACAATGAAAAGACCAAACCTAAGGATAAGTGAAGATTCCCAACTTAAAGGGCCAGTAAACATCTTCAACAAAATTATAGAGGAAAACTTCCCTAACCTAAAGGGATGTCCATGAACATACAAGAAACCTACAGAACTCCAAATAGACTAGACCAGAAAAGAAATTCCTCCTATCACATAATAATCAAAACATCAAATACACAAAACAAAGAAAAAATACTAAAAGCAGTAAGGAAAAAAAGGTCAAGTAACATATAAAGGCAGACCTGTAAGAATTACACCAGACTTCTCACCAGAAACAATAAAAGCCAGAAGATCCTGGACTGATATCATACAGGCCCTAAGAGAACACAAATGCCAGCCCAGACTACTATACCCAGAAAAACTCTCAATCACTATAGATGGAGAAACCAAGATATTCCATGACAAAACCAAATTTATACAATATCTTTCCACAAATTCAGCACTTCAAAGAATAATTGATGAAAAACTCCAACACAAGGAGGGAAACTACAACCTCGAAAAAGCAGGAAAGTAATCTTCCAACAACCCCAAAAGAAGATAGCTACACAAACATAATTCTACCTCTAATAACAAAAATAACAGGAAGCAACAATCATTTTTCCTTAATATCTCCTAACATCAATGGGCTCAATTCTCCAATAAAAAGAGGTAGTCTATCAGACTGGATACATAAACAGGACCCAGAATTTTGCTGCATACAGGAAACACACCTCAATGTCAAAGACAGACACTACCTCAGAGTAAAAGGATGGAAAACAATTTTCCAAGCAAATGGTCCCAAGAAACAAGGTGGAGTAGCCATTCTAATATCAAATAAAATCGACTTTCAACCAAAAGTAATAAGAAAAGATAAGGAAGAACACTTCATACTTATCAAAGGAAAAATCTACCAAGATGAACTCTCAATTCTGAACATCTGTGCTCCAAATGCAAGGGCACCTATATACATAAAAAAAACTTTACTAAAACTCAAAGCACACATTGCACTTCACACAGTAATAGTGGGGGATTTCAACACCCCACTCTCAGCAATGGACAGATCATGGAAACAGAAACTAAACTGAGACATAATGAAATTAACAGAAGTTATGAACCAAATGAATTTAACAGATATCTATAGAATATTTCATCCTAAACCAAAAGAATATATCTTTTTCTCAGTATTTCACGGTATCTTCTCCAAAACTGACCATATAATTGGTCACAAAACAGGCCTCAACAGATACAAAAAGATTGAAATAATCTCTTGCATCCTATCAGATCACCACGGACTAAGTCTGGTCTTCAATAATGACAAAAACAATGAAAAGCTCACATACACATGGAAACTAAACAACACTCTACTAAATGATGACTTGGCCAAGGAAGAAATAAAGAAAGAAATTAAAGACTTTTTAGAATTTTAATGAAAATGAGGACACATCATACCAAAACTTGTGGGATTCCATGAAAGCAGTGCTAAGAGGAAAACTCAGCTCTAAGTGCCTATAAAAATAAACTGGAGAGAGCATACACTAACAACTTGACAGCACACCTGAAAGCTCTAGTACAAAAAGAAGCAAATACACTCAAGAGGAGTAGAAGGCAGGAAATAACCAAACTCAAGGCTGAAATCAACCAAGTAGAAACAGAAGAGCTATACAAAATATCAACAAAACTGGGAGCTGGGTGTTTTTTTTCTTTTTAAAAGAAAATCAACAAGATAGATAAACCCTTAGCCAGACTAACCAGAGGGCACAGAGACAGTATCCAAATTAATAAAATCAGAACTGAAAATGGAGACATAACAACAGAAACTGAGAAAATTAAAAGAGTCATCAGATTTTACTACAAAAGCTTATACTCAAAAAAACTGGAAAACCTGGATGAAATGGACAATTTTCTAGATGGATGCCAGTTACCAAAGTTCAATCAGGAGCAGATAAATCATTTAAATAGCCCCATAACCCATAAAGAAATAGCAGCAATCATTAACAGTCTCCCCACCAAAAAAAGCTAGGACAAGATGGTTTTAGTGCAGAATTTTATCACACCTTCAAGGAAGACTTAATACCAATTCTCTTCAAACTATTCCACAAAATAGGAACAGAAGGAACACTACCCAATTGGTTCTATGAAGCCACATTTACTCTCATACCTAAACCACACAAAGACAGAACAAAGAAAGAAAACTTCAGATCAATTAATCTCCCCTATGAATATCAATGCAAAAATACTCAATAAAATTCTTGCAAACCGAATCCAAAACCACATCAAAACAATCACCCATAATGATCAAGTAGGCTTTATCCCAGGAATGCAGGGATGGTTCAATATTCTGGAATACATCAATGCAATCTACTATATAAACAAAGTCAAAGAAAAAATCCACATGATCACCTCACTAGATGCTAAGAAAGCATTTGACAAATGTCAACATCCCTTCATGGTAAAAGTCTTGGGAAGATCAGGAATTCAAGGCCCATACCTAAACATAGTAAAAGCAATATACAACAAGCCGGTAGCCAACATCAAACTAAATGGAGAGAACCTTGAAGCAATCCCACTAAGATCAGGGACTAGACAAGGCTGCCCACTCTCTCCCTATCTATTCAATATAGTACTGGAAATCCTAGCCAGAGTAATTAGACAACAATAGGAAGTCAAAGGGATACAAATAGGAAAGGAAGAAGTCAAAATTTCACTATTTGTAGATGATATGATAGTATACTTAAGTGACGCTAAAACTTCCACCAGAGAACTCATAAACCTGATAAACAACTTCAGCAAAGTGGCTGGATATAAAATCAACTCAAACAAATCAGTAGCCTTCCTCTACTCGAAGGATAAACTGGCTAAGAAAGAAATTAGGGAAATGACACCCTTTACAATAGTCACAAATAATATAAAATACTTTGGTGTGAATCTAACCAAACAAGTGAAAGATCTATATGACAAGAACTTCAAGTCTCTGAAGACTGAAATCGAAGAAGATCTCAGAAGATGGAAAGATCTCCCATGCTCATGGATTGGCAGGATTGATATAGTAAATATGGCCATCTTGCCAAAAGCAATCTACAGATTGAATGCAATCCCCATCAAAATTCCAAATCAATTCTTCATACAGATAGAAAGAGCAATTTGCAAATTCATTTGGAATAACAAAAAACCCAGGATAGCGAGAACTGTTCTCAAAAATAAAAGGACCTCTGGGGGAATCACCATCCCTGACCTCAAACTGTACTACAGAGCAATAGTGATAAAAACTGCATGGTATTGGTACAGAGACAGGCAGGAAGATCAATGGAATAGAATTGAAGATCCAGAAATGAACCCACATACCTATGGTCACTTGATCATTGACAAAGAAACTAAAACCGTCCAGTAGAAAAAGGACAGCATTTTCACAAATGGTGCTGGTTCAACTGGAAGTCAGCATGTAGAAGAATGCAAATTGACTCATTCTTATATCCTTGTATAAAGCTCCATTCCAAGTGGATCTAGGACCTTCACATAAAACCATATACACTGAAACTAACAGAAGAGAAGGTGAGGAAGACCCTCGAATACCTAGGCACAGGGGGAAAGTTCCTGAACAGAACACCAATGGCTTATTTGCGAAGATCAAGAATTGACAAATGGGACCTCATAAAATCGCAAAGCTTCTGTAAGGCAAAGGACACTGTCAATAGGACAAAATGGCAACCAACATATTGGAAAAAGATCTTTACCAATCCTATATCTGATAGAGGGCTAATATCCAATATACACAAAGAACTCAAGAAGTTAGACTCCAGACAACCAAATCACCCTATTAAAAATGGGGTACAGAGCTAAACAAAGAATTCTCAACTGAGAAAACTTGAATGGCTGAGAAGCACCTAAAGAAATGTTCAATATCCTTAGTCATCAGGGAAATGCAAATCAAAACAACCCTGAGATTCTACCTCACACCTCACACCGGTCAAAATGGCTAAGATCAAAAATTCAGGTAATAGCAGATGCTGGCAAGGATGTGGAGAAAGAGGAACACTCCTCCATTGTTGGTGGGATTACAAGCTGGTATAAACACTCTGGAAAATCAGTCTGGTGGTTCCTCAGAAAATTGGACATAGCATTACCCAAGGACCCAGCTATACCACTACTTGGCATATACCCAAAAGATGCTCCAACATATAACAAGGACACATGCTCCACTACGTTCACAGCAGCCTTATTTGTAATAGCCAAAAAGCTGGAAAGAACCCAAATGTCCTTCAACAGATGATTGGACACAGAAAATGTGGTACATTTACACAATGGAGTATTACTCAGTTATTAAAAACAATGAATTCAAGAAATTCTTAGGCAAATGAATGGAACTAGAAAATATCATCCTGAGTGAGTTAACTCAATCACAAAAGAACACACATGATATGCACTCACTGATAATTGGATATTAGTCCAAAAGCTCGCAATATCCAAGATACAACTCACAGACCATATGAAGCTCATGAAGAAGGAATACCAAAGTGTGGGTGCTTCGGTTATTCTTAGAAGGGGTAACAAAATACTCATGGGAGCAAATATGGAGACAAAGCGGGGATAGAAACTGAAGGAGGGGCTGTCTGGAGACTGCTCCACCTGGGTATCCATCCCTTCTGTAGTCACCAAAGGTAGACACTGATGTGGATGCCAGGAAGTGCATGCTGACAGGAGCCTGATATAGCTGTCTCCTTAGAGGTCTGACAGAGCCTGAAATATACAGAGGTGGATGCTCACAGCTAATCATTGAACCATGGGGTTCCCAATGAAGGCGTGAGAAAGAAGACTGAAGGAGCTGAAAGGGTTTGTGGCCCCATGGGGAGAGCAACAATAACAACCAACCAGAGCTCCCAGGGTCTAAATCACCAGCCTGGGAACATATATGGAGGGACCCATGGCTCCAGCTGTATATGTATGGGAGGATGGCCTTGTTGGGCATAGGTGGGAGAGGAAGTCCTTGGTCCAGTGAAGGCTGGATGCTCCAGTGTGGGGGAATTCGTGGGTGGGGAGGTGGGAGTGGGAAGGTGGGTGGGGCACATCCTCATAGAAGTAGGAGGAGGGGGATGGGATAGGGGCTTCCTGGGTGGGGGAGAAATGGGGGAAAGAAGATCACATCTGAAATGTAAATAAAATATCCAATAAAAAAAGCATTTTTTTAAAGCATTATAAACATACAAACACCCCCCCACACACACACTAATTTTATAAATCCATTCCTCTTGAGAACTTGATTGATAGGATCTTATTCAGCAATAGAAGAGAATAAAATATGACATATGCTACAACATGAATTAAAATTATAATATTATACTAAGCAAAAGAAGCCAGATATAAAAGGCCACACACAGCACAATCTATTTACATGAAAATTCTAGAAGCAAATAGATTAGTGGTGTGCAGAATCTGGAGAAAGACAGAATGAGGAACAACTACTGATAAGCCTGAGTTATCTTTTTAGGTCGCACATCTGTATGTATATATTAAGTATACTAAAAATGTGTGGTGTTTGCATGTGTGCACATGTGGATGTGAGTGTGCTTACCTGTGGAGGAAAATGCAAAGGCCATGGGTTGGTTTTGGAATGTCTTCCTCAATCACTCTCAACATTACTTTTTAGGGCAGTCTCTCACTGGAGTTTACACTGGCCAGTGAGCCTCTGGGACCTCTGTCTCTGTGACATAGAGCTGGAGTTGCAGGCTCTCATGTGTGTTCTAGGGATGTGAACACAGGTCCTTATGCTTATACAGCAGGCAATGGAATAATTTCCTTAGCCCCTCCATAAAATTGTTATTAGAAAAACAAAACAATGGGCTGAGGAGATAATTCTGTTGGTAAAGTGCTGGTTGCGGACGCATAAGGACCTGAGTTAGATTCCCAGGACCTGTGTGAAAAACCAGGCATGGTAGTGTGCTTTTACTCCCAGTGCTGAGGATGTTGAAAGAGTTGAGTAACTGGAGCTCCCTGGCTAGCCAGCATGGCCTAATTATGGGTCTCAGGTACTAGTGAGAGACCTGTTTTATAAATCAAGGTGTCTCCTGAGGAACTGTACCCAAGGTTGACCTCTAGCCTCTCCATATACTTGCATGCATGCATGCAAATGCACACACACATGTACGTGTGCATGTGCGCGTGTGCACATACACGCATTAGCACCCACACACACAAAACTTCCAATGCTATTTTGTTTTTGTGGTGAAATAGTATCTGTGTCCTATCCGCTTCACATTCAATAGCTGTTTAAATAGAAAGATGAGCTCAACTTGCCCCATCTCTAGGGAGAGTCAATTCTGAGAAACTTTGGGAGAGGAAAAATGCAAACTTCCACGGATTTGTTGAATGAAGATGCCTAAGTCACTTTCATAGCTAATTTTTTGATGATGGTTGAAGGAGCTGGGAGCTCTGTAAATCAGTTGATAAAGTTTGGTCTACGTTACCAGTAGATAAAATAAATCTAAAGGAACTTTAGGGTAAAGAGTCTTAGCATTAATTCAGTGTGCTATGTAGCTTTTCCTGCTGAGTGTATATTGTGTTAGTATTTCACAGACTTTGGTTTCGAGTGGTCAGGACATTGAGAAGATGTCTCTTCTGAATGAAAAGAGTCACAAATGGGCAGGATATGTCACATAGGAAGCAGGCAATCTACGAGACTTCTTAGATCCCATATCCCTATTCACAGCCTTCACTCCACTAATTCTCATGTCCAGAATGAGTGAAAACATTGTATTTTGTTCAGTCCTTGACGTGCTTAAAACCAAATCTGAGATGAAATAAGACATTGCTAAAGAGTTCAGAGTTAGTGACAGAAGTATTTAGTGGCTGTTAGAGTTCTGAGAACTTATAAATTGTGAGACATATTTAAATAACTTAAACCAGAATTTACATTTACTTCTGTTTCCATATTTTTATAACCATGTCTTTAACCACCTTTCTGCCCTAATTTTTATGTATGTATGTGCAAGCATGTATATGTGCCTGTGCATATGAATATTCATGTGTGTATGCATTCATGTGCATGTGCATGTATGTGTGTATGTGTGCGATAATGTGTGTGTGTGTGTGTGTGTGTGTGTGTGTGTGTGCACATGCCTGCTCAGTGCTGAAGCCATGCTGTTCTATTTCTAGAAAGAATTTTCACTTAAAACTAATAGTTACTAAAACATATAAACAGACTTAAGAAAAAGACATGTTGTCCTGGGTTCTAACAGTCAGTAATCAGGATCTTCTTGTTGGTTCCCAGAATCTCTGTCTCACAAAAACAGTATCTTTGGTGAAATAACCTTAAGTTTTTCTCTCTGGGACACTCACCAGAAAGCCTTGTGACCATCTAAAGGGCATTTCTCTCCTTCTCCATCCTCTCTCTTTCTGGTCTGATCACTTTAGCTCAGTGTTCATGGTCTGGAAGCTGACCAGATCAGGTGAGCTCTGGATCTTAGTCCTGAGCCGCCCTTGTTAACCTTCGTCTGCAGGTTGCTCCTAAACTCAGACCCAGTGATGCTGCGGTTGCTTCTCTCTGATTTACAGATGAGATGTAAATCTGTAAATCAGAGAGAATTACAGATTGAGATGCTACACAATCTGCAGTAGCTGTGTTCTCCATATTGCATTCTGGGGACAATATAAATGGCTGATGGTAGAGTGAGACTCTCAATTGTTACTACTCAGTGATTTACATAATATGCCGTCATTAGCACTTTGATGTGATATATCATGGTTTCCAGGGCTTACTGGGTCATGCATAACCACCACAGGAAGGTGTTAGCATTAGCACTGTAGCCCTGTCAAGGCCTTAATTGCTTTCACTGGGAAGTTAGGCAACATCTTTGCAGGAGGGAAAGAAAATAGAATTATTAGTTTGTGTTTAACTATCTGCAGGAACTGCAGCTTTCCTTTTTTTTTCTTTAATTTTCTGGCAATTTAATTAAAAAAAATCTCCATTTCATATTTTATTCATTATTACTTGAATCTATTTCCATAGATCTATACAGATATTCAAAGATTCTCACCACAGTCACGTTTATGTTATTGTTAAGACCTATTATTGTGACTTACAATTTTGTACCTTACAAAGTCCCTTCATAAACAAAGCCCTTGACAATCATTGAGTATTTATGACAGGGTGAGAGATACATATACCCTGGCTCATACAATCCTTTATAACCTTCTGAGATGGGCTCTGCTCTCGTAGGGGAAGGGGGAAACTGATGTCTTCTGAGGTTTTCTAGTAATTTCAAGTACATATAGGGGGTAACTGGGAAGGTTTGGGCTGATCTCAAAGTCAGTATCTGAAAAAGTAAATTCCAATATTCCCTGCTCTCCAACCTCGGCAGTTGTCGCCCACTTTCACAGAGGAAATAAAGGTTTAGGTGACTAGAAAATCACAGTTGCATTTTGAGCCTCATCTGCTCCACGCCCAGAGCTGTTTCTACTTTCCAGAGGGGTGAGCTGTTACAAACACTAGTGTGTGTTGTTGACGTACTGTGCATATTGCTCAAGTTGATAAGTAGAAAAAAGGTGAAGACGGGCAGAAAAATAATCAGAGAAGCTTGTATGTAAAGGCATGAGTAGCCCAGTGCTGCCTGCCTGGTCAGCCGGTGCAGAGCAAGCCTCTGAGCTCAAAGCCGGGCTAAGAGACACAGAGGAGAAAAGAAGCTAGCAATGTTCACTGGGCATGCGGCCCGGGGCTCTGGCCAATGATGGAGGCAGCCTGAGTCCCAGTGACTGATCCACAGCCAAGTCTGCCCTTCTCTCAGCAGCAGCAGGCTCCCACAAAGAAGGCTGCACATGGAAAAGTCTTTGCTAGGGCCCCTAATGACAGGATTGAATTTCACATCACAGCTACCCCTAAGCAGGTACACTTTGCTTCTTTCATGTTCCTGATGGATCCCACGGGAAAGAAGAGAGAGAAGAAAGGTCACACCAAGAAACAGGTCACAGGCTAGTTTGTCTGGGTTTGTACCTCCCCTGCCACACCACCTCCAGGTTTTTAGCCTTTGAGTTCTTCAATTTCACACACCCTGTGTGGCCGTGGGACAGCAATGGGAAAAACTTTCTGAGGTGATTATTCATAACTCATCTACCATGACTCACTGGAAAATGAGTGCTTCCATGTACGTGACCGCTTGTGTTTAGATGCTCTTCCCCCAACCCAAAACTGGCCACTTGCTGGGGATCTACCTAGGCATTGCCTCTCCCAAAACCCTTCCTGGGTAGCTCTTGCTGCCTTCACCAGTCAGACTTTTTTCTTTGCTATCCTTTAAAATGGCTTTTGCCATAGTCCCTTTAAATCTACTTAACATCTGTCTGTATCTGTGGTGCCAGCTTCTTGAAGTCAGATACTGCCTTCAGCACAGAGTTTAGCAATATGATGAGTGTAATAAGTCCCTATGAATAAAAGGAATGTACATAGGTGGAGATTTATGTGAACTTGAATATTTTAAAGGCAGACTTTAATTCATTCAGCCTTTAAAAATAAAGATCTCCTTTTTCAGATTAAAAAACAATATTATTGATTGCAGCAACAAAGAGTCTACAAAGAAGGAATAAAAATATGCCGGCAATTTTCTCGCTCTGAAATATAGTCCCATCCAATAATTGTCTATACCTCATGCAAATGCAAAAGCAAAACCGTATGCTTTAAATGATTCTCTCAAAATGACTTGTGGAGGTTCACAGGGGAGGCAGTTTATCCTCACATCAACTCAATCAAAGGGAAGCCAGAACTCAAAGACACATGTAAGTAATGGTAGAACTAGAGCCCACAAATCTTGTCTCAGTTCTGGGCTGTGCTGCTCCCTGTGTGGGTGGTCAGGTCTCAGCAACACTGGAGTATGGGTTTGCATTGGGGTGTTCCTCCTGAAGAAAGGTACACTGAGCTGATCCCGTGTTTGTATCTCAGCTATGCTGTGCACAACAGGGTGACCACCTCCAACATCTTGAAGGGGGAAAAAGAAAGATGAGATACTTAATGAACAACTTGTTCTAGAATTAAATGACAGGTAACCAAGCAAGCCAGACAATAGTAAAAGGCAGAGCATCTTTCCAAAAGCTAAATGACATCTGAACAGTGATGGCTTGACTCTGAATATGTTGCTATGGTGACTGCAACCATAGGTTTAATTCCATTATGGAATACTTAGAAGTGCTCTAATCCATGACTGATGATTGCACTCAGGAACAGTGTACACACAGAGTGTTCAGTGGATGTGCACAGGGCTGGTGAGTATTTGTTGATACTCATCAAGGACAATAAGCAGAAAAGAGTGTTGACAGTACACAGCTGCCCCACTATGCCCAGAGTGGAACTCTTAAGACAACCTGATAGAGCTCTTTACACTAGTCTCTAAACAGGACTGAGCTGGAATCTCACAAACACACAGTGGCTACTGGTTCTGCACATGGGAGACCATGTCTTATTATCTGTACATCCACACAATGGTGATGGAACTCAGAGCTCTTTTTTTTTTTTTAATTGAATTATGTCTGTACAAAGACTCTTTTTGCTGTCCTAGCGTGGGAGCTAGGAAGATGCTGACTAGTAATTCCCCATTCCTCTCCCTGAAAGCTCTGTAAATCACACTCTCAAAAAAAGCAACAAGCTGAATTCCAAAACCCTCTCGGAGGAGAAGTGCCCGTGTTGGTGGGGTCTGGACTCTGTCCACCGAATGTGCAGAACTCTTCTGCACAAACTTCGTCTACTCCCAAGGGAGCTCACAACTGATTGGTTAGCTGTGGAGACTCACATGTCACCTCTTTCCCAATGGTGGGGCCATCAGGGGAAAGTGTGGGAGCCCATGACAATGCATGGCTTAACTAAAATGTGCTCTTTCCTCAGAAGGAAGAGAGTCTCACAGCAGGAGGACGTGCCACTTTGCTACCAGAAAACCACAGAGGAACAAGGACTGCAGCTGAAACGTTATTTCCTGAGCAGAACAACAGAGTAGAACCATTCTCCTGCCCATGCCCCTCCCCGCTTTCCTCTTCCTCACTCTACTTCTGTTGTAATTGAGAAGACTCCAGGTCCAGCGAAAACCGACCCACAGATACAGAGATGCCACCATGTGCTGTCCTCAAGGCCTCTTCCATTGTCAGCATCTCTCACCTTCATCAGTGTCAGTGGAACTTTCATATTTGGTGACCTTCCATCCATGACATGGAAAGCCCATATTTTACAGTGGAATTAGCTTGCAATGTCCCTTCTGTGGTTTTGGATAGGCATATAAAGAACCCATTGTTTATCATTCAGAATAGTTGCCCTGCCCTAAAAATCTTCTGTATCACTTTCCCTCGCCCTAACTCCTAGAACCCACATTCAAAGTGTCCTATCCTGCTATTGTCTCTTACCTTTGACAGGTACTACTGGGACAAGCCTGTCAGAGCTGAGATGGAAAGCTCCAAAGTTAAAGAGGAAGGGGAGGGGTGTGTGGGGCATGGCCTGAGGAGCCCTGAGGCCCAGAGGCTTGCCATCTCTGGATTTACTCAAGAGTACCAGCAAAATAGAAACAAATTTGCTTATAAGATTCTTTCCTGAAATATACTAAGTTGGGTTTGAAGGACTGGGAGTAGAAAAAAAACTTATTTTTCCAGAGAAACTCAAGTCCAATTAACTAATCCTCTAATCTCTTAAACTTTCTTAAGCAGCAGCACAGTGTGTAAAGTCCACAGGTTTTCACTGCAGTGTTTAACTGTCAGAGCCACAGCTGTCCGACATGGTGACCTTCACTGGCAGTGATTAGCTTTCAGAGCCACAGCTGTCTGACACGGTGACCTTCACTGGCAGTGTTTAACTGTCAGAGTCACAGCTGTCTGACATGGTGACCTTCACTGGCAGTGTTTATCTGTCAGAGCCACAGCTGTCTGACACGGTGACCTTCACTGGCAGTGTTTATCTGTCAGAGCCACAGCGACCTTCACTGCAGTGTTTAACTGTCAGAGCCACAGCTGTCTGACATGGTGACCTTCACTGGCAGTGTTTAACTGTCAGAGCCACAGCTGTCCGACATGGTGACCTTCACTGGCAGTGATTAGCTTTCAGAGCCACAGCTGTCTGACACGGTGACCTTCACTGGCAGTGTTTAGCTGTCAGAGCCACAGCTGTCTGACATGGTGACCTATATGATCCTCAAGTCCAGCTCCGTGACCCCTCTTTGGGCCCAGTCAGCAACATCTTGGTCTGTCTTTGCAGGGGACACTTAGGACACGCTCCCAGATGTGCAGTTTTTTACTTATAAGGTACAGAATTTGCTATGAGGGAAGATAAAAAGGAGCTTGCTACCTTTTAAGTACTTTTACATATGGTTTCTTTATCACAGCTTGATGTCTCTCGAATCATAGCTGCCCAGCTCAGTTGGGCCTTTGTGCTACATCCGTGGATGTGGACGCTGTTTTGGCATCTAAGAGGCTCATATGAGCTCAGGGCCATCAGGTGTCTGCTGAGGATTTCTATGCTCTGCTTTTAAAGAAAGCCACAAGCAGTTACTCTTATTTGGGGAGAATCAAACCATGAAAGTTTGGGTCTTAAATGTCCATGGCCATGGTCCTGGGCAGTCACACAAAAGCGTAGTAAGATACCCAGGTTGTCTAATCCCAGAAAGGAGGCCTGTTTAGTCTTCCAACACCCATCTTGCACCAGCTTGCTTCCTTTGCTCCTATTTATCTCCAGACCCAAGTCAAGGGCAGAATTTGCCTCAGGCATGACAGAGATACCTAAGTGAGATCTGGGAAATAGCATAGCACAGCAGACAGGAAATAGAATTCCGAGCTAGAAACCCCGGAGTCCTGGCTACTGTGACTTCTCTGATCTCAGACACCTATTTATGCTCTAGCTTCCTATTGTTTTCAGGAAAGTTAATAAAGCCATATATTTACCTCAGTGGGCTTTATTTAGAGCAGTTAGGATAAACTACAATGATCTCATATTCATTTTCTGTTTTTCACCGCACTGCACAGGATCTGTCTGTCCTTTTGGCTCACTGCAAAGATCCAGGGCCAGAAATTATCAGTAAGCAAATGAGATGCAAATAAGGTGAGTGGATGGGATTTGAATGAAGGAAGGAAGAAGAAAAAAGGAAGGACTGCAGTTTTGCTGATACATCAAATACAATTAAATAAAAATTAAAAAGGAATCTGTGAACTGTACTACCTGCATTGTTAAAAATGGTACTCGATGCACTGAGGTAGAGTGATTATTACTTCCCTGATTAACACTCTCCAGTGATTTTATTCGCACTACTACTAAGAGTACAACTGGCTTGAACAGTCTGACCCCATCCTACTTCACCTCTGTCAAGTCTCCTCCTTCCTTGTGTGTCTCAGGCACGCGTCACTCTGCGTGTCTGTGGACATGCCGAGTTAGTTCCTGCCATGAAAGGTTTGTGTTAGCCTTTGCCTTGCTTAAAAAGCTGTGTGAAGTCTGCATATCTGGCTTCTTACCATCAGTTATCTCTTTCCTTACCTGCCACACGGTAAGAAAAGCCCTTCCTGTATCCACATCTAGTATTCTAGACGTGTAACAGAATAACATTCTATTATTTACTCATTGTTGTTTCCTTCCCAACTCCTGCTGCTAAAAAACAAACAAACAAACAAACAAAAAAAAACCCAACCCCCTAAAAACCAACCAACCAAACAAAAAACCCAAAACCCATATATTTATTCCAAATAGAAAACATGTCTATGTTTGTTTAATACTTCTGCCTTGGAGATAGTTTTCCAATTAATTTGGTTTATTTACACAAATACATGAAAACAAGCTAAATCTCTGGATCTAAGCAGTAAGCTCGCCCCTCCTTCCTCCCTCAGCCTCAGTTACTTACTTCAAGACTTAGTCTTGCTCTGTGAATAAAAGCAATGTGCCAATTGCTTTCAATTTTAAGACTTGAGAATGATATTCTTGTGGGCTGCCCTATTCCTGTCCTGGGCTTGAAGGTCTGTTGACTTGGGGTTTGGAATGTGAACAGGTTGGGTAGAAATAAGGTAATGGAGGCAAATGACAGGAACACACACTATGCACTGCCGCAGTTTATTCCCAGGGTCCTCATGGCAGCCTAGACTCAAGGCCCAGGACCTGGTCTGGTGTTACACTCCCTTACTGTCTCACCCTCAGTGTCCTTGTCCAATAAAGCAGATACATCTTCTCAAAAGCAACCACAGGTATGGGGAGAGGAGTTTGACCTACCACAAGCACCACGATATGATACCCGTGTAAAAGAATCATCTGTGTAATATTTCTAAGGAAAAAAGCAAAATCCAGCTTTTCTGGGCTAAGTGAGATTTCTCTGATGATGATGCAGTAAGTCACTCAGAACTCTGCCTTGGGACAAATTGTCATCGTCACATAGGGGTCAACATCCAACTCTAAGTGTGCTTCATCCCTTCCCTCAGAGATGGGCTCCTGTTGTATCTGATGTCGGTGAACATCCCATCTGCTTTCAACATGCTGCATCTGACGTTAGCTAATGCCTCCTATTAGCATTAAAAGAAAACAATCTGGAAAAATTCACTCTCAAGCAGAGTTCAAACAGGCCACAAGTAGATGTAGAATCTTAATTGTACAAAGTTTGCTAAAGTAAAAGTAGTAAGTTTATACATTATACACATATAAATGCGTGTACATATATGTGTGTCTGTGTGTCTCTGTAGGTGCTGTGTGTAAGCGGAAGTGATAAAGCCAAAAGCCCATGGAATGGTTCTGGAAATCAAAGACAAGAATGCTCTGTCTGATTTATGAAAGAGACTGCCAATAGAAAAAGGAGAAAAAAGTCTCCTAGTGTGGAAAAAGGAATGATGAAAAGAAGCAAATGACATGGAAATGAGTTGGGGATCTTCATCCAGCACTTACTGGTAATGGGTTAAAATTCTGGTCCACCAGATGGTTGTATCCATGGTCGAAAAATGAATGTCGTATCACAACATCAATGCCCTGATTGGCCAACATTCCTAAAGTGTTTAGCCATCTAAAAGAAAAGGAAGAAGAAGAAGAGCCACGTCAGCACATTTTAGAATGGCATCTAAGAAGCACTGGCAAGAGTAGATACAACACGCAATGCCATCAGAACCAACAATTTTACTTGATGCTTCAAAGGAGAAAATCATTTTAGGTGCTGAACAGGTAAGAGATCTTAAAGATTATCACACCTAATCTCTTATTTTACAGGAAAAGAAGTCTAAGGGAACAAAATGAATTGTCCACGGTCATAGTTATCACAGTGTATGACTTATTTTTACTTCTAGAATATAAACAAATGAACACTGCCAGCACTTAGAAGCCCAGTGCCTCCTCCCTGGCCACAAACATACGAGCACAGGACTTCACAGTACACTTTGCATCCTCAGTCTCCTTGCTCTGTAACAGTACATACGCTTTTCAAAGGACTCTACCCTGCACGGGCCTACAACGTACTAAAACAAGCCTCAGTGTCTGGACCCCTCATGTTTCACTGTCACAGTCAATGTAAGCATGTTCTTCTTCGACGGCATGATAAACTACTCAGGGATTAAGCACATCACCTTCACATATGTGGTGCAATGGGAAACCTGCATTGACCATGTTCTCATACCTGACTATGCAAAATGCCTACTTCACACAGCATGCTCCTCAAAGCTGCCGTCTAAGCTCTTCCCAAATGCCCTGACCCTGCCACTGTAACTGACAGACTCAATTCATTCATCAATTTTGGCAGTTATGGTTTTTGCTCTATGTTTTACCACTGCTGAAACTATCACTCATCTTAGCTTTTACCTCAAACTTCATTCTCCAAAGGTCTAAGTCACACAAAACTACTTTTGAGTAGCCAGTGTAGCATGCTCTCGTGTACTGACCCACATTTTACACGTTTCCCACGTTTTAACTCCTGCTTAGTATTTTCTACCCACTCTCCTCTAACTCACTTCTTTCTGTTTGGTTTTTTACCACACATTAATCTCCTAAGCTAGTGCTTCCTATCCTAGTCAGCTGTATCACCTTCTACCTTCACAGAGCCCTTTGTATGTGTGCCCTCTGCCAGTCTGCTGCACGGTGACACACACGTATCTCTACCATTCCCCACCGGTCACAGGTCCACAGTCACACCACATTTAAACGTATACTCACAACACTTCCTGGCACGCTGTAGGTGTACAACACTGTTTAGGCTGACATTTGTCTGGATAAAATTAGATTCTAGAAACTTTGAAAATCACCATTTAGCACATGGGAAAAATTATGCATAGTTATGATTTCCCAAATCTGAAACCATATGGGGCTCCAAACCCATGACTTCTAGAATTAAATTTTTTCCTTGCTGGAATAAAGAGCATTTCTAATTTTTATATTATGGTTAAATAATGTTCACATTTTCAAATCTTTTTTTACATTTACAATTTTATTTTATTCTCATAGAAATGAACACATTTACTGGCAATTAGAGCTGCAAATCCAAACCCCAAAGCAAAGCAAAACATACACAAAAGAAGTTTTAATCAGGAGGAAAGTCTGCGCACAATAGAGCAGAACGTTTGCTCTGCTAGTTTTGTTCACACTGGGACCCTGTGACCCAGAGAATTGAAATTACGTTGAGAGCATCACATGGCAAAGCTACTTGCCTTTATTATTTTCATTAGTTTGGCAAGCCTGTGAAATCAGGATAATACGTTCAGCTCTTGCTCTAATCCTGATGCACAGTAGCAGACAGATTACCAAAGACGACCATGGTGGAACTCCAGTAAGAACTGTGGGTGAACGCCTCTTATACCAGATCTCTAGCCACGTTTATAAAGCACAGAGATATCAGGTCTATATTTAATAATGAACTATGAAGGCAAATATGGAGTTTCATCTTCTAGAAGAAACATGTATGCATGATCATGTCTGCATGAGCCCCACCATCAGCACCATCTGCACAGCATCACAGGGCTGTCTCTTGGTGCTGTGTAAAGTGATCCCATTGCTCACTTGTTAAGTATCTGTTCTCCCATTCCATAGGTGTCTTTTTCACCACTTGTATTGTTGAATGCTCTTAATGCTGACACAGCAGCCTATCAGGATGAATTTGTAATTTTCCAACGGAAGACTGACAGGGTGGCATTCTCCTTGAGTTGCAGTAGCAGAGTTCTGATTCATGTGTGCATCTGCATGTACCCTAGGAAGCTTGTGGTTATGTGATAGGTGGACAGTCCCGGGGAAAAAACATCTTTCACATGCTCCCTAGCTCCTTAGAATGTTAAACCTCTATTATTTTTCTAGGAGACAATTTGTATACCTTCAAGAACACAGTGCAGTGCTGTGTGCTGCCAGTGGGGTTAAGATGGGATGGATGACAAGGGAGTAAGAGAAAAGACCACGAGCAAAATAAACTAGATATATCTGACCTCTGCCAACCAAGCGCTGGTCATCTGAGCTACAGCCCACATAGCAACAACTACGTTCATATGCAGTTCCATGTAGGAATCTATACCTATTTGACTGATGTTCATGCAAGGGCAGATCTCTGTTTCAGCTGCCTCTGAGAAGGTTTGTGGTACTTTTTACTTCACATCATTCCTTGAGTGAAAACATTCAGTACAACTGGTCTATTTGCTGGACCTCAAAGCAGAGTCATATGGCAAGAGCTGAGCAAAAGCCATTCCTGCACTGATTCCAAGGGGTCCCCTGAGTACTGACTGCCAACCTGGCTTTTCACCCTTGTAACAGGATTCATATCAAACTAGTGGGAGCATATTATGAAAGAAGCCTCTTAGTAACACTGCATTAAATGCTGATTCACTCCATTTCATTAATTTGAACCATGCTTATTGGACTTCTCTGTGAAACACAATGTAGGATGCTGAGGTTACAAACACGGAAGACCCAAAGTAACAATATGAATTACACCATGAATTATCTTTGTGTACCTTTGACATTATTCCATCTGAAAATGCCATCTGCTTGGCTGGCCTGACCTGTTCTTCACAAATGTATTAAAGCAGCTGTTTCAATGGAGAGGAGCTGCATCTGTCTAATTAGGAACAGCTGTTAGTAGCAAAACACATAGCTGAGGGCAAAGCTACAGTTTGTGCATTGCTCAGCCAGAAAGCCTGGGCCAAAAGACCACAATAGACCAGAAAAAAATACTTGGTTAGTCTCTTGTTGTGAGGGGTTTGTCCTGGCTATATGACACTGAGAGCCAGGCAGAGCTCTATGCTTCTGGCTCAAGTCATTCTTCAGAAAACTACGGTAGCCTTCAAACTCATACTCTCATCCCTTTCGAGATCTTGTGCATAATATTGACAAGGTCTAAACTTTAAAACACTTATCTGACTACCTCTTCTTTGATAGCTTGGTATAAGCCCAGAACAAAGCCTCACTTCCTTTACATGGTTTTCAGGACCATCCATCTGGTATAAACCCATTTCCTTCATAGTCTGCCTTCATTCTGTCTCTGCTGAAAGAAGGCTTTCCTCCACATTACTCACTGTCCCATGCTGTTTCTTCAGCCTGAGGTACCTCACTGTCACCTCCACTACTCTCCACCTGGGGAGATCAGGGCACTCTTACCATGTCCCACAAGATGTCACCTTTTCTACGAAACCCTTCTGATAATTCCATTCAGGGAGTTTTTTATTTCTCTGTAAACCTACCAGTTTTCTTTCATAGGAAGGTGTGGGAGACAGAAAGAAGTGGACTACTGCATAGGGAAAAGGCTGGACTCTGGTGAAGGCTGTCTGGGGTTGAGTCTGATCTCTGCCACTAACTCTGCTGTTCAATTTCTTTCACTGCAATCTGAGGACAACACTTGCCTCTGTTTCGCTGGCTCACCACTAAAACCGTAGCATTAATCTCATTGGTTGTCAAAGTATTAAAGGACTTCAGACAGTGCTTGGCTCTTAGTAGATCCAATATTCATCAAAGAATTATCACAGCATAATTATTCTTTGCAATGTAGTCATCTCTCATTCTAGCCTCCCCTCCCCCCAGTCATGTTTCTGGAGGACAAAACCATTCCTGTTATTACCTAACTCCCAGAACTATGGTAAAATGAAGATGGGAGAACGTAGGCTGCTGACTCCATGGTGGGCTGAACTATGGACTTACTCAAGATGTCATCTGCACTCTGATGCTCATGTCTGACAAAATGCTAGTTGCTGGAGAAGTGACTAAATACATTCGCAAATGGGTAGATGGAAACTTTCCATTGGAAATGAACTTTGCCTTGCCGTGAGTAGGGAGTGTATTACAGTTTCACTGTCTTTTCCTAAAAGTTCCTGGGAGTGAAAATGTCATTACTTACAGGAATCCTGCAGCATAGGAATCTGACAGATTGTTTGTGCCTCCAGCTGAGGTGGTCACCACGCCTTCCAGCCAAATCTTCTTTCCTGGAGTGTATGTGTTGACTACCTGTTCCCACAACAGAAGCACAAGAGGATAGATGAGATTTTAAAAGCCATTCCCATTTGAGAAGCACCATCACTCCCTAAAGGAAGTGTCTCTCATTCCCTGCTCCCAAGAGGTCATGATTCGTGCTTTACTTCATGAAGATGTGTATCTGTTGCTTTCCTTTTACAGGAAGACCATGCAAAGAGAGAAAGGTGCTCTACTATAGTGACTAAAGGGCTGGACTCTGACGCGGGCTGACAGAGTGAGTTGTCACACGCACCCATAAGCATTAATGTTCACACATGTTCACTTTTCCCTTAAGCAAACCCAAGTGATGGTGTGAAAGAACAAATGCATATTCTAGAGTGTAAGATGACTATAGGGGAGCAACATCCTTCACCAGAAGAGAATAATCACATCATGTTTCTATAGTAACAGGTCCCGAGAAGCAATGCTTTTCAGGATGTTTTAGAACTTTTCTGATAAAGCATAATACCTATGTATCAGAGGTCATGAACCGTGAGTAGGAGAGAAATCTTCCAGGGAACTGTTGTATAGTGAGCATGGCATGTAACTGAAGTAAACATAAAAAGAAAGTCCCTGACCTGTGTGTCAGATTCTACACAGGAACTACAGCTGCGTGCCTTCTAAGCAGAGGCAAAGCCTTGTTAAAATGTGTCCCTCTGAAGTTTTGAAATTACCCAGTCCCTGTTCTACAAGTTGGAGGCTGGCCAAACTCTTCCGATCAGAGTGCAGATACACTGGAAAGCAATCTGGCAGTTCTTGTAATGGGTAATACTAGTAGCTTCCTAAAGTACATTCTGAGTCACGAGCTGTCTATAGCTAGCTCATGTGAGGAAATAATACCAACTAGCAGGAACAGGGAGCTACAAGACCAGAACAGGGAAAAGGGGAAGACAATAGGAGGATATGTTTTCAAACTGGCAACCAATGCTGGTGACCTATGCTCAATCTCACAGAGATTTTTAGATAAAAGCCTATATAACCCTCCTCAAAACTTTCTAACTGTCCCTCAAGGTTACATTGGGAAGTATGTCTCTTGGTTTCTGCCTCCTTAAAGCAGCCTAAAGAATTTATCACTCCCCTTGTTTCATGTGTAGCTCTGAGAGCTGAGTGTGCTCCATATATTTGTTGCTCTGTCCAGAGACACCCAAGAGAAGGGATGAGAGGCATGTACTGCTATGTCCACTAGCATCAAGCTCTGGCCACTGCTGTGATGACCAGAATATGAGGTAGGACTGAAGGATGCTGGCATACACAAGGGAGGCTGACAGAGAAATAGTACATTTAGATACCCACAAATTCCTCTCCTAGACATGTCACCAAAGCCATTATTCTTCAGGTTTCTAAAGAGGAAAGTACAAAGATTTTACCATGTCACTGTTTGTGATAGGTGTCCATAGTTAGGACTGAAAATAAAATGCATTTAGTGCATCATATAAAATTCTATGCAGCATTTGAGGCAAAAATTCAATCTAAATTAAAAAATACAAGTATACTTTATATAGCCATTTATTAATGTGTAATAATAAAGACCAAAGCTGTGTGTTTTAAGAACATATGTCAAACATATAACGAAGACACAAAAAAAGGAAAAAGACAAAACATAGACAAGCCATTTTGTGAACTGATGCTATGTTCTGCTGTAAAGGTGGAACATCTATCATTCAGCTCTTGGTTCTTTAGGACTCCCAGAAAGAATATATGTAGATATATTTATATGAATGTATATGAATATACAATATGAGATACATATCTATACATGCAACCATACTCATAGGTAGACATCAAGTGACTATATTCCTTTATATATTTTCTTCTAGGTTTAGCACCCTATAACTGTCTTACTCCCATTTAGAAGAGAATTTGTATTTTATAACTCACAAAAAATTGGTATTGGCAAAGTTACCGAGCTTTTCAGAAATAAAGTTGTACTAATATATAAATTAGATAAAGTAACAATTCTAGCCAAGAGTAGAAGAAAGAACAAGAACTGATGGTGGAGCCCACACTGGCATGTTGTTAAAGGTTAGAGAGCAGATGCTTAGCGAGCTCAAAGCAAGGGTTCAAACTGAATTGCTAGAATAAGACACCACCCCTAACGCTCTTTGTACACTGAAAAAAAAAAAAAATCATCAGGGCCTGCATCTTCCTTACCACAAAGTAGATATCTCATTCTTTTTTTTATTAAATTATTTTATTTATTTACATTCCAAAAGTTGCCTCCCTTCTTGGTTCCCCCTCTCCGAGCTCTTCACACCACCTCTCCCACCCCCACCTCTGAGAGGGTGCTCCCCGACCCTCTCACCCACCTCTACCTCACCCCTACCAGCATCCCTCTTCCCTAGGACATGAAGTTTCCACAGGATTAAACATGTCCTCTCTCACTGAGGCCATACAAGACAGTCCTCTGCTACACATGTGCCCGACCACAGACCAGCCCATGTGTGCTCCTTGGTTTTTGGGTTAGTATCTGAAAGCTCTGAGGAGTCTGGAATCATTGACATTGTTGTTTTTCCTATGGGGTTACAATCTCCTTTAGCTCCTTCAGTCCTTCCTCTAACTCTTCCATACAGGCCCTCGACCTCAATGCAATGGTTGGCTGTAAGTAGAGGTTGTCTCTTCATGTTCCATGTCCCCACTGTTGGACATTTTGGTTAATGTCATCCCCACTGAGTCCTGGTAGCCTCTCACATCCCAGGTCCCTGGGACTTTCTAGAGGTTCCCTCTGAACCCAACCCCCTACTGCTGCATATTTCTATTCATTTTCCTAGTCTTCTGGGCTTCTCTCCTGTTTCTCCCCATACCTGATCATGTCCTCCCTTTTCCCCTTCCCCTCTCCCACCCAGGTTCCTCCCTCCCTCTGCCTCCCATGATTATTCTGTTTCTCTTTGTTCCCCTTTTAAGTGGGTTTTAGGTAACCACACTTGGGCCTTCCTTCTCATTAAGCATCCTACAGTCTGTGAGTTGTATCATGGGTATCCTGGTTTTTGGCTAATATCCACTTATCAGTACATACCATGCATGTCCTTTTGGGACCAGGTAACTTCACTCAGGATATTTTCTAGTTCCACCCATTTGCCTGTAAAATTCATGATGTCCCCATTTTTAATAGCTGAATAGTATTCCATTGTGTAAATGAACCAAATTTCTCTATCTATTCTTCAGTTGAGGGACATCTGGGTTGTTTCCAGCTTCTGACTATTACAAATAAGGCTGCTATGAACATAGAAAAGCATGTGTCATTGTGGTATGGTGGAAGATCTTTTGGGTATATGCCCAGGAGTGGTAAAGCTGCGTCTTCAAGTAGATCTATTTCCAGTTTTCTGAGAAACCACCAGACTAATTTCCAGAGTACCAGTTTGCAATCTCAGCAGTGGAGGAGTGTTCCCCTTTCTCCACATTCTTGCCAACACATACTATTGCTTGAATTTTTGATCTTAGCCATTCTGACTGGTGTGCGGTGGAATCTCAGGGTTGTTTTGATTTGCATTTCCCTGATGATTAAGGATGCTAAACATTCCACTCAAGATTCCTCTGTTGAGAATTCTCTGTTTAGCTCTGTACCCCATTTTTAAATTGGGTTATTTGGGTTTTTGGAGTCTAACTTCTTGAGTTCTTTATATATTTTGGATATTAGCCCTCTATCAGAGGTAGAGTTACTGTAGATGTTTTCCTAATCTATAGGCTGCTGTTTTGTCCTATTGACAATATCCTTTGCCTTACAGAAACTTTTCAGTTTCATTAGGTCCCATTTGTCGATTGTAGATCCTAGAGCCTGAGCCATGAGTTCAGGAAATTCCCCTGTGCCAGAGTGTTGGAAGCTATTTCCTACATTCTCTTCTATTAGATTCAGTGTATCTAGGTTTATGTGGAGTCCTTGATCCACTTGGACTTGTGCTTTGTACAAGGAGATAAATAAATATGGATTATTTGCATTCTTCTACATGCAGACCGCCAGGTAGACCAGCACCATTTGTTGAAGATGCTTTCTCTTTTCCACTGTTTGGTTTTGGGTTCTTTGTCAAAGATCAAGTTTCTGTAGGTGTGTGGGTTTATTTCTGGGTCTCAATTCTATTCCATTGATTGATCCATCTGCCTTGGTGCCAACACCATGTGGTTTTCATCACCATTGCTCCACTCTCTTTAACACTGCTCAGAGTGTCTCTCTCAAGGGGTATGAGAAATCATAAAAATAAGAAAGCAAGAGAAACAGCTAAGTGATTAAAAATAATCATATGGTGAAGTTGAAGACTATATTTATAATTCCTTAAAGTACATCATATCTGTACATGTACTTCCTTTATAGCTAATTAAAGCTGAACAATTCACTTATATTTTTCTTTTCTTTCTTTTTTTACCTCTGGCTTTCAGGTAATTCATAATTTTACTTTGTCCTTAGAGATAAGCTCTGCAAGCATGCTAAATGAAAGAAATCTAACATAAAAGGTCATGTATTACATGAATCCATTTATTTAAAAGTACAGATTATATTCTAGAAAGTTCATAGAGGTGCAAAGTAATTAACAGTTCCACAGGGCTGATAAAGAGGAAGAAGTCTGAGAGACAAAGGGAGTGGTTTACTAATGAGTGTGAGGTTTCTTTGTTAGTCTTGAATATGTATTAAAATTAAAAAGTGGCAATTATTTAAAAATTTTATAAATATACTAGAATTTGTTGACTTTCATATTTTCAAAGAATAAATGCTATGGTATATGAATATTTTTCCATGTGTAATGGAGAAATATATATGTTTATATAATATATAATATATATATATTATGTATGTATATAATTATACACACACATATATATATATAATTAGCAAAATAAGGAGTGGTATCTAGACATGCAAAAAAACCATAATGTAGAATGTACCCTGAGAATTTTGATATGAATCACAAACTAGCTTTGACTTCAGCAATCATGATCTTGAACTTAAAACCCTTCATTAACTTTAAATGCATGGGTTTGAAATAGACTAACTATAAGTCCCTTTTGAAAATAATATATTAAAATGTATTGGTATTTTATAATATGAATGCATACACTTTTGGCTCTTAACACTCAGTGTTCAAAACTGTCTTTTTTACAATCTGTTGAATCCCAGGCACTACAATAGTAACTGGTTTAGAAAGACATGGTGTAATAGTGGCATGAACATCAGGGAGTAACCAATCACTGTCTAACTGTTTCACAAGATAAAACACTCCATACTTGGCACCATTATCAGGCCAAGAAACTACCTATGGTTGGACAGGTCAGAGGCCCCAGGGGAATGTTAGTACTATTAAGCTGTTGAATGAACACAGTATTAAACTATTCCCAAATCCTATCATTATACCTATGGATCAATACATTTCTCAACCCTTATTTCATAGGAAGAAGTTTCTATTTATAATAGATGGTCATTAACACAGAGACCCACACTGACCAAGATGCAGAGACAAGAGATTGTAGACTGCTCTAAAAGGAACAGATATACAATCTCTCCCTTTCCCCAAGGCTCAGGGATCATTGTGGAAGAGTGGGGAGGAAAGGATGCAAAGGCCAAAGGTGGGAGACGACCACAAGGGATCATCATCTTCTAGACAGCTGTACATATGAACTAACAGTGCTTGCAATAGTCTATACACAACCTGTGCAAGCCCTAGTCAGACAATATCTTAGCAAGGAAATAGAAGTTACACACAAAATTCTACCCCTAGTTGTGGAGCTATTGGCAGCTGTTAGCTTCTAGGAAAGTGATAGGTAGATTTCTCTGTGAATGTAGCCTGTAGTGATTTTGACAGTGCTCCAGCGGAAGAACATACATGCTAGAATATTTGAGCATCACTAATTGGTTTTGGTTTAGAAAAACAGGACACTAAGTTGGATGAATAGAAAAGGTGGGAGGATTTGAGAGGAGCTGGGGGAAGAGTGATGATGATTAAAACATATTGGACTAAACTCTCAAAGAACTAATGTTTAAAAAGTGCATGTTTGATTACAGAAATTAAAATTAGCTAGGCAAATAAAGGTTAAATACAAATAAAGGTTAAATACACCTTGGAGATGATCATCTCAGAGTGAAGATCTGAATTGTTGGGGAGTCATTAAAACTGTATAATAAACTACAGAAGTAAGTAAAATTGCCCAGGGAGAGTATTTTTTAAAAACAGAGTAGAAAGAAGTAAGGATTTTATTTCAAAACTAGAGGCATTATCAAACACTTTCATTTATCACTTCAACATTTATTAACCATCTGCTAAATGCTAAGCAGACTGGGGCAGGTGTACCACAACTGATCTACAGTGTAGCCACTCAAGGGGACTAGCAAAAGTAAACAGACAAGTACAAACAATTGCAGTGATAATAGGAACCAAAAAGAAACTGCTAGGCAGGAGCTGTCAGGAAGAAGGGGTGCTTTAGACGTGCTCAGTGGAGAGTCTTCTGTAAGTTGGTATCTGAATTAAGAGGAAGCCAGGTCCTTAATGTTCCCAAAGGAGAAGCACAGAAAAGGCTGTGAGGTGAAACAGGACCGTTGCTTGTAGCAGCAGAGGAAGGCCATCTGGATGAGAATAAATAGAGGCGAAGGACTAAGCAAGGGAGGTTAGAGAAGCAAGGTGGGTGCACTCACTCCGAGTGTGGCTGAGGCTACTGGAGGGATTCAAGCAGGAGAGGGGTCTGATCTGACTTATGCCAGATTACTGTAGCTGCTATGAGGTCATACATATGTCTTAAAAGGATTGTGAAGCCTGTAACATGATATACAAATTAAAGGTCTTGTTATTTCTATGACCACATTGAGTTTCAATGTCCTTATACATAGATGGGATAATACCGGAAAGGATTGGGCTAAGGATCCCAGCTGTTTGACAACGAATAAATAACATGAGGCCAATGACAGGATAATCCTGAGCTAGTGGAAAGGGATGCAGACCCAGAAAGTGACTGATTTATGGGAGCTCTTTAAGGAAATGAATGAATTCAGAGAACTAGTCCAGATAGTCCTCAGCTTGGCAGTAGGATCCTGAACCACTCATGATGCTTCCAGGAAGCCTTGGACTACTATCTGTTTGAAGTCAGGAAATTCACTTATCTTTTCTTTTTAATATTTATTTTTTTATTATTTTTAAAGTGTGTGTGTATGTACGCACATGCGAGTGGCACAGATGCCTGTGGATGCCTGTGGCCTTTGATCTTCCTGGAGTTTTAGACAGTTGGTAAGCTCCCCAGTGTAGGTACTGGGAACTGAACTTGGGTACGCTGGTCCAAGAGTAGTATTTGGTCTTAACTGCTTGCCATCTCTCCACCACACCCCTCAGTTTTATTTTCTTAAGTCTTGCCTTCCTTGCACAGGGCTTGGCATAGCAGTGGGCCTTCACTGAAAACGGAGCTCTAGTCATACAAAGGAGCTGATGCAGCACCAGATCTGCCCTTGGACTAGCTCACAGGAAACCCCACTTTTGAAGGAAACTAGATGATTTAACGGGTGATTAAACTGGACAAAGAATGGAAAGCCATGTGCCTCTTGCAAACACAAATTTGGAGATTAGGAAAAACAGAAACATACAATGAAAACTTTCCATGACACAAAAGACCTGGGCAAGAACACTGCCTATGCATTTGCTGAGCTTTGGTGTAGCAAGTCTTGACTTCTAAGAGGAAAAGAGAAATCCTGATTCTTTTGACACATGACATATATGAAACCCAACAAGCTCACAATTCTTAAAAGCAAATTATCATCAAATATGATTTGAATGTCTAAGAATTTTATGTCTAAGAATTATTCTGAAATTGAAAATAGGACAATCATGACCAGCTACTTTTTGAGCCAGTTTGCTCTCAACACAGAGGTGGAAGGTGAAGGGGCTGTGCTGAGCTTGGAAGGGTAACTTGTATAAGATGATTTTGTTTCATAGTCCAAAGCCTGTCTCTTTTAAATGAAGAGATGACTCCAGGAAATGTCTGGAGTTATAAAAACTATGTATACTGGACCCTGAAAAGTCCACTGGTACAAAAAAACAAACTAACAAACAAACAAAAAAACCCCAAAAACGTTAATCTGAATTCTCTTCTGACTGTAGGGAGAGTTGAAAGAAAATAATTTATAAAGTTTTGGTTTTGGAGCTGAGGATGGAAAGCATGTGCTCAGCTTGCATGAAGCCCTGGGCTTACCCTGAGCTAGCTCTTCCCCCAGCCTTATGATTGGCGACTTAGCATTCAGGAGCTATGGATTCTGGAGATGGGGCTCTGCATTTCAATTCTGGCCTTATTGTGCAATCACTGTGTGACCTTGAGTACTGTAAATCAATTCTTTGTGTACTAGTGTAGAATAAAATACCTTCCTCCGTGTATTTTATGATTTAACCAATTAACATTTGTAATGAAACTTGGGAACAGTTCCTGCTATATAACAAGCACTTAAGCCCAAATATTTTCTAGATTTCTCTCCTTGTCCAAGGAACCTCAGTTTGTGTTTGAAAAGTTTAACTTCAGCATTGGTTGCTCTTACCTCAGATGAGTCACTTGGGTTAATGGATAATATCCCAGATGTATGTTAAGCACTAGGAATGGGCAGTTTCGAATTTTAAATACACACGGATCATACACATAAGCACAATTAGCATAATGAAAATAATTAGCATATGTGCACTGATTCTCAACACAGGCATCCTGCTACCCACATGAACAGAACACATCAAGTGAGGTCAGACTGACAGACAGAAGCAGTTGCACGAGGAGGGGATGCTCCTAAAGCACTGATGTTGGAAGCTTAAGGAGTTGAGCAAACTGAGCAAATGCTGTCTAAGCCTTTTGTGCTGAGGACATGGTGGGAAATTCAATGAACTGGGAGTCTTCCAAGAACGGAGAAGGCCAGCATGGAGAAGTGTGGTGGAGGTGTGGATGCTGATACTGGGTGCTGGTTGAGCCTGGGGAGAAAAGCAGCTTGGGCTGAAGAGAAGAAAAACCAAACAAACAAAAAAGGAAAAAAGAAACAGAAAAAGTAGATGGATCCAGCTGCAAAATTCTCTCAGAAAATGAAATGCTAAGAAACCAAGGGCTATAGTTCAACACTGTGGTTTTCTGAGTAAATATGATTCTCCCTGTGCTGGAAGAGAGAAAAGGAGAGGGCTCTGGAAAGGGAAAGGGCTCCTGGTGAGAAATGATGTGCCACTGAAGGTTGTTCTAAGGACACACTGGGGAGGCGGAGAGCATGGGCTGATGGACCTAAGTGGCTGGAGGAGGAAGCTGGCTGCTTAGCTCCTTCCAGCTCCTTCCAGCTGCTCTGTTCTCAGACAGACTTCAACTCTGGGGCCCATGTGGTCAAGGGAGCTTTGAGGCACCCAAAGAAAAGTTTATTAAGCAGCCATTGACTGCTCACAACTCCCTACTTTTTCTAGAGGCAGAGAATTATGGGGGGTAAACCTTTTCAGAATCTTCTCTCACATGTCAAGAACTGAGTGAAAATGTTTGGTGTGTTTATGGAGAGTCTCTGAGGCAGAAGAGATGTGGGGTGGGGAGAGGAGAGAGAAAAGAAAATGTTTCTAATTTTTTTTTTAAAGTAAAATAGGAACATAACCATTTATGGGGCACATTTTTTCAAACCTGGTCTTCCCTTTCCAGCAGTTCCTTGATACCCTGTCTCTAAAGCTGGAATCTGAGTCTTCGAGAAGACCTGGCTTCAGGCACTAGCTGTTCGAGAGATGGTAGCATTGTTGATGCAGACATGTTGTTTATGGTTATCCAAAGCAACACCTTCCTTAATGAGAAAGGAAGCAATAAAACAGGAACAGCGACAGGCCAGCTGGGCTAATCAGCCTGGCAGGAGGCCCGTCCTCCCAAAGAAGCTGGAGCCCATTAATTCCAGGATCTCATGTATTTGGGAGTCAACCTTTCCCAGAACTTCAGAAGAGCAGATGCGCTCTGAGTAACCAAACAAGTCTCCTACATAGCCGGTCACAATGGATTCCTTTTAGGAAGCTTCTTCTTGGTGGTTTTTTTTTCACAATCTAATATTCTTTACATACTGTGTGTGTGTGTGTGTGTGTGTGTGTGTGTGTGTGTGTGTGTACGCATGCATGCATGCACGCATGCTGTATTGTGCACACGGAGGTCAAGAGGACTTTTTGAGGGAGTCAGTGCTCTCCTTCCCACCACTTGGGTTCTAGGGCCCAGACTCAGGTTGTCAGTTGTAGTGGCTAGTTCCTTTACCCACTGTAGCATCTGGCTGGTCCTCAGGAAGCTCCTTAATAAGTCTTACCCATATCTCCTCCTTGACTCTGCATGTATTTTTGATGGTCAAGGTGAACTCTCAATATTGTTTCTGTTTTGTGTGAGGAAGGGAATAAAATTGATCCTGTTTTTCCTTCCTCTCTCTTCCTTCTTGAGTTTTGACCTCACAGGTTTTTTTTTTCTTGGTTTCTCTGTCTTTCTCTTTTCTAGACCATCCTTCATCCTGCTGCCCTTTCTTAGCTGGAGAACCTCTCCTCAGTTTTAGAACCTTCAATGGTTTCTCTTTGCATTGCTATCAGTGGGAGCAGCCATTTCCCTTTCTTCACTGAGAGGTCTGTTTGATCGCCAAAGAGGCAACAGCAAGAAACTCTGAGCTGAGGTTACTGAACTCAGTGACCACTGAGCACCAGTAACACTGGCAGCTTTATTAAGGTGGTATTTACCACCTTACAGAAGTGGAGCATAGTTACCCATCCTCCAGTCCTTCCCCTTAAAGCCCAAGTAGGATGACCTTTCTACTTTAGAAAGATGTCTTATACTTTGGTTGTTTACTGGTTTCCATTTGCCCTCCCCCCCATGCCTTTGTTAGTTTTCTCAAGGATTATTTCAAACATTATTTTCTCTAGAGAATATCCCTCAACTCTTCAGAAAGTTTTCTTATTTTGTCCAAGTTTCAGAGTTCTCCGAAGCTATCAATGATCTTCTCTTACGGCACATGAATGTAACTTTGTATCCCCTTTTTCATGCCTCATGGACCTCCTGACAGTGACTTTATTAAATATTCAGTCAGCAAACAAGGACATTTCATTGATGTAAAGGCAACTAACTAAGGACCTTCAGCTAGCAAGGGCAAGCTCCATGCGCTCACAGTTCCAGTTAGAGCTCTATTATATTCTAATTGAAGTCTACTGCCTGCTGTCTGTGAAAGTAAGGATCTGGTAGCTTAAGTTCTATGAGCCCCAAGTAAATGAGCCTGTGTGATCCACTTGGCTCTGTCTGTACAAACAGGAGAGCGTGACCTAAGAGAATCTAGCTTTTGCTCTTCATACAAGGCACCAGTGGTTATTATAGCAGGAGCTAGCCTTACAGAGGCTGATCAGAAGGCCAAGGTTTTCATCCTTGACATTGTATGAGTTTTAGACAGTGATATTTATAGACTACACCATCAACTTAACAGTAGCTAGGAGCAAAAGGGTAAACTCCAGGCAAGTTTTAATTGATAATGCTTAAGAAAAACACTCTGATTTCAAAAGCACTAAATTATGAGAGATATATCATTATTTTACAAAATATATTACCTTTTGTTTACAAATGCCATTCATACAATATTAATCTGCTGTAACTTGTTCAAGGCCACAGAACTTGCTTAAGTAGTAAAGTGAAAATTCAAACTCAGGTCTACTTCACTGCAGAACCCTGCCTGGCCATTACACTGTTTTTATTTGGCATCTATTAATGACTTATTTTGAAACTTACATAAAATTTCTTTCTAGTCACCCAAGATTAGAAGTGCTTTCAAAAAATAGTCATGCTCTTGGTGAGGGAATACCAGTGCGACCCCACGATCAGTTGACAATCTGGGGTGACTGTTCTGAAGGTAAGGTTTGGATGAGAGCTTTAAAGCTTTCATGGTGTTCAACAAGTGCTGGTCACTAGACAAGGCTTTTCCATAATAGGTGTTGATGCCTTCTGCTCCATGCAATTGTTGACAGAGGACAGGGAAAGGAGTGGCGATGTGGGCGGCTGCGGAAATAGCTCTGTGTACAGATGGCTATTTAGAGCAAAAGAGGTCATTAGTGGGAGGGGCACCTGGATAGCATTTCAGCATGAAAGTAAGTAGATTGGTCCTAATTTTTGTCCTAAACAAAAGTTACATTACCACTATTACCAAGGTAGGTGGAGTCTGGCATTTGAGTGGACAAATCATCCAGGAGCCTGAAATATTGGTTAGTCAGGAAAGGGTGGGGAAAGAAATCTTCAGTAAGCAGTCAGTAACTGCTTTCCATTCAGTCTTCACTATCGATTATCATTGTGTTGGGTTTCTGGAATGTTCTTCCTTGTTTCCTTTCATATGCTCAAAATGGCTGATTTCATCTTGACTGTGTGTGTTCAGCATAAGTCTTATACAATGGGGACCTTTTTAAGAGAGAGAAAGCAGAGCCACTAAGGGCTTCACAGGTTAGGTATCTCTAGACTTCATAAAGTGGTTCTGCTTTCTTTCTCTTCAAAAGGTCCCCACTGTATAAGACTTATGCCCCATAAAATTTGGATGGCCCATGGAGATCATCCCAAGTCATTAATGCAGTACACGCTGTATTTGTGGTCTCAGTGTATTCTTCCTTTGATCTGCTTTCTTGGTTTCTGCTCCCGTTCCTCTCCACTAATATCTGCTCTTTGACACTAATATCTTGGTGTGGAGTTCAACCAGGGTAGATGACATTTTGCCAGGTTAATATTTCACATCATATTTCTAAGGTAAAATAAAACAAAACATTATTTTCTAAAATGCAATATCTGGCATTTACAAACAGATTCTAACATTATTTGGGTCAAAAAAAAAAAAAAAACCACCTCTCCTTCTCCTCTACCCACATAGAAGACACTCTTCTGTTATGCCTGTATGTAGACACAATTCACAGGGTCTCTACATTCATTTCTGTAGTGTTAGACCACACTGTGATGTTAGTCACAGACTAAGCTTTCAGCGTGAACAGCACATGTACAACTGTCAAGGAGCTAAGACATTACTTCTTGGTCCCATGTACTTTGTGTTTCCCTTATTTCAATATTGATTATCTGCCAACTGATACACACTGGAATAGTAAAGGGATTCAGTATTGTTGAAAGAGTGAATGATTTCATAAACACTGGTTTGTTGTTCTTTGTTTGTGATGATATCTGCTTGGTCTCAAACCCGGGACAGATGGCTGAGGTATTTATTAATATATCAAAGTGAAACTGGCTACCAGGTTCTCCCAGCACTTCTCAATCTCTACCTGTTACAGGTAGTGGCTGGTATATGCTTCCCCCAGCTGTCCTTCCCTATGTAATTCAGCCAATTTGGTTACATGGCCCTTTTCATCTATTCTTCACCCTCCTGGCTTCTTGGTTTGGCTCTTGGGTCTCATCTCTCCTCATATGGGCCAGCTCTGTCTGGTCATGTCCACTCTGGACTCTCCCAGATGTCCCTGCCTCTAGCTATGCTCTCCCTTTTATTTACAATAGACTTTCTCCTCCACCACATAGGAGCAGTTGTGTATCCTCCCTCCCCCCTCCTCTCATTCATTCTTCTGGTGCTGAAACATAGGACCAGTCATGTCCTTTCTTTTTATTCTATTTTTTTGCTCAATAAGTACCACTTTAATTTACTGATGTTTACATTTTCTGGTTTCTCTTCCTAAAGAAGAATAACATTATTATTTCCTTCTTTAATCATGCTTCTAGTTATTCTGTCATTCTCAAAAGTAACTATTTTTTGATGTATTAAAAAGCTCACATAAGTGGACAGACTGACAAACCAGAAGTTTCACTGATAACCAAAGTTTCTTTCTGATATGTTTATTAATTAACCAGGATTATTCTTCTACCTTACTTCCATAGCCTAACATCTAAGATGTATTAAAAGCAGCATAATAACATTGTATTTACTGAGACTTCAAAAGAGTTGACCTTTGTTCAATAACATAAGCAATAGGTGGATAAAGGAGGGTAAGTGTGGCATTCATTGCCGCTTACACATCTTCTAAAACCTTCCCGTGATCAATTTCTAAGTAAACTTATGCTGCCCGAACCAACCATTTCCAGTCTTTATTCCCTCAGAGTGTGCTATGCCTTATTAGACATAACTCCTATAATTCTTAGGTGGCATCTTCCCTCTGGTGTTGGTTATGCCATGCAATCACCAAGGCTTCCTTGTCTTCTAGTTATAACTGGTCTTCTTTGACTACTGCCTCCAGGAAACAACCCTGGTGAACAAATGGACCTGCTAGACTCTTCAGGCTACATGCAAATCCACCATTCTGCTTTCCTGAGGAAAATGCTCACAGTATTTTCCTCTCCTAGGTAGCAGTAACCTACAGGAAAGATAAGCAGAGTGAGAGTGTGGAGGGAGGGAGACAGACAGTGAGAAAGACAGAGGGAGAGACACAGAGAGAATGTAGCAGGTGGATGCTTCAGTCACCTGTGCTTCATGTGATGTTTGGCATTTTTCTCTGAATTACTTAATAAAAATGAGAGAAGTCTTTTTAAGGACCACACTTACCATGCTCTTACCCTCACACATCTACCAATGGCCCATATAGTAGCCTAAGACAACCTGCATCAGAGGGACCCTTTCCTTTAGGTGGCACTTGCTCTGGAAGACTTTCCATGGTTTCTCTTCCTTTACACTGGAAGATGAATGGATGCCTCGAGGGGTTCCCACAACACACTACTGTAGCCATCACTGCATGTTCTTATCAACATGCTCCATTAACTTCTTCCCACGAGACTATAAGGTCAGCAAGGACAAGCTTCACGTTAGCTCTGCTTACTATTGTGTTCTGAGAAGTCTAGAAAACTCTACAAATGGCCAGTTGATAAATGAATGGAGAAAAGATAGAGAGGAAGGAGGAAGAAATTAACTTTTCAAATACCCAGGAAGCCAACTGTAGTTTATTTAATATTCAAAGTGCAATCATATGGACAATACTTTTGGAAATGCTTTCCTCCTGACTGGGATTTCACCAACTCCTTCCTGTGCTTATTGAATTGCTGAAAATAATATAAAAAGTGTTATTTCCTCCTCTGATTCCTCTAGGAGATGAAGACACAAATCACACAGTCCAAAAGACTTGAGCCAAAATGGTTCTTCTTGGTTCTTATGTCACTGTTTTGGAGTCAGCCCAGCTCTCCACACTATACCATCTGCGCTGTGTCCTGAATGTCTCTCTCACGTTTCCCATCTGACCTGTCTCTGCATTGAGAGATTCTCAACTCTTCCCTTTGACTCAGCTGCCAAGATTGAGATGATTATCCTTGTTCTAATGGAAAGGGGTGTGCGGCTCAACCAAAGGTGGGGGTTGTCCAGACATTTCACTGGTTTCCAAAAGTATCATATAGATTTTCATCAAACATGATAATTCACTGACTGCTGAGAAAACAGAATTCTTCTCTAAATGGCAATCCAAATTTGGAAACCACAGCTGCTTTTAGCAATTGAGTCACTGCCTTTCAGGTGCCAAAAATATCACCTATTATATTCTCCAGGGTTCAAAGTATGAGGAAAGAGAAAAAAGACAAAGAACGAATGGAGAATAAAGGTAGTGTGGAGCATTTGTAGTCACAAAGATTATTAAAGTAACTGCAGTAACTAACAGTATAACGGCAATAATGATTGCTGCTCATATGAATTAACACATCTGGGTGTAACTGCCTTCATTTCCTTAAACAGGAGAGAATGTAAAATTCTTAGCATCTTTACTTTATAGGTTAAAAAATAAAATAAAGTCTTGGATATCATGGTTCTCAGTCACAGCTAAGGGGAAAGCTGACAGCTGTTATCACCAAAACTAGCTGAGTGAAAATGCCTTCTAATAATCCTGTGTGAAGATCCTGATGCAACCAGCCATAAACTCTTCCAGCTTACAGTTACAGCTACCATGGAGCAGGCAAACAATCCCGGCTGTGCCTGGTGTAAATTCCAGCTTATACATTCCATCACTTAATAAATGATGCTTTTGCCATGAAGCTTCGGAATGATAGGTTACACAGCCATAGAGAACCAGAATAGGGATCATGAGTTGAAAGGACCGCTGGGCATGTTATGCTTGCAATAGTCAAAAGGTGTGCCTGACCCAGGAAGCTATTATTTATAGGTCATTTCTCCCGGGGGTTTCTAAAGTTCCTTCCTGAAGTGGGAGGCCACTTCAAGAGTATCAGGCACATTTTAAAAGGCTTGAATCTCAGTTTCCTTGTATTTCTGGGACCCTATATAAAACAAGAAGTAAGCTTTGCTCCTACTTTAGCTTTTGGAAGTTCTGTGATGGTCAAGGATTATACAGTGGTAGAGGGTGAGATGGAGAGAGAATTCCTACCCCCTTGTTTTACCTTCGACCCACCTGCTATACTTAACTAATAAGATGCATACAGCTAGGACCTCCTCTCTTGGCACAATACTACTAACAACAATCCTTTACTCAGGTTCAAAGCCAGAAGAGCCCAAAACAAAGGGACTGGAGCATTTTTCATATTGTTGCAATAAAAGCACTTAGGAGGCACCCTGAAGCATAAATATCTACGTATTTATAGGGTGAGAGAATGACTTACAGGTAAATGAATAGAAGAAAATCCCTTCTAGGCCCCTAGGGAGCAGCACCTAATTAGCATACTGAGTCTAGAAAAACTGCAGGATTCCATAGGTTGATTTCTGTTTCTTTTTGAGGCAGGGTCTCATTAGCTGCTTCCACCTCAAGATCCTCTTGCCTCAGCTTAAGTTCTAGGCATGCACCGCCACGATCTGCATTAGGTGATATTCTTCTGTGCCATGCAACAGGTTTCAAACCTATTCAAATATTAAAACTTAAGACTGAATTCCTTGAGGCCACATTTTATTCTATTTTGTGTCTCCGGAATCTGGCACTTTGCATGGTGCTGGCAATACTTGCCCCTAACGGTGGTCAAACAGACTGGCAGAAATATTTCAGATCATTTAGCTCTTCTTGCCTAACAGAAGGCAGTGGGAGAAAATGGTTCTGGCCAATGTTCTGGTCCCAAGGTGATTACACTGGGATGCAGAAATCCAGAAGTCTTGAGTGCTCTCAGGTTCTAACACTCTCCAAGAGCGACTGAACATGGAGGCTGTAGTTATTTGAATATGACATTAGGATGAGAGTATAAAAAATGCTTTGACTTCCATGTTAGTTCTCAATGGTGCTTTTCTATGATGGCTTCAAAGAGAAGTTTCTTTCAGAGGTAGTTTTAAACATTAACCATTCATTCATTCATTCATTCATCCACTTACCCATTCACCCCACATTTACAGAGAAACTACTTGTTGAGAGGTATTTTATCTGCTCAAAAAGATAGCTGAGAATCTTCAGAGTCCAAATTTCTGGAAAAGAACCTAACTGGACAGCACAAGATACTGAATTTTAATGAGGCCCAGTGGAAATTGTAGACACAAGATACTCGTAATTCAGAATGAACAAATCTAAATATCTCAAAATGTGACCCCGTAGCCTATAATCCACAGAGTCACTAGGCAGATGACTAATCAAGGCAGATCTCCTCTGGCCACACTAAAGCAGAGCATCAGGAACGACTGGATCCACTGCTAATGACCATCTTTGGTTCTTTGGATTGGTCCAGTAACTAAAGGGTCTTGCTGGGAAGGCCTTTGCGCAGCTGCTTAATATGATTTAGTTTCCTCTTCCTTTTACAAAACTCAGCTCTTGTATGCATATGGATCAGAGTCATTCGCTCCCAAAACCAGAAGTTGAGCCAATGTGAGCAATGAGTATCTCCTTAAACTAGCCCCCGCATAAATCCCCAGGAAAAGAAACAAACAAACAAACAAACACGTTTTCCATTTCTTTACTACTTAGAATTACTGTTAAAATATTTTTTATTATATAAAGAAGCCCTCTAAATAAAAATAAGAGTTTTACTTGATTGTACATGTAGGGCAAAGTTGAAAGGATGAAGAAAAAATTCTGTTTTTTGAAACAAACAAATATGATTCCCATGTGGAGTCTTCATTCTTTGAATTTTCCTTTTTATTGTAATTAATTTATAATAATTGCACATACTTATAGGATACTGTGTACTATTTCAGTTATATAATAAAGATTTATTACCTCCTCATTATTTCTCTACATTTAGAGCCTCTGGACTCTCTTCCAGTTATTGATAAACTACCTTACTATAAATAGTTACCTTATAGTGCTGGAAACATGAACATATTTATTATGTGTTATTATGGTACCTGTTATCCAAATTTGCAATCCCCAGCCACCTCTCCTCTTCTAGTGTCTACTATTTTCTAGTTTGAGTGAATCATTTTACCTCTTGCATAGGGAACACGCAGTATTTGTCTTTCTTAGTCTGGTTTATTCTAGTCAACATAATGACCTCCAATTCCAACCATTTTTCTGAGAATGACAGGATTTCATTGTTTTGCATAATGAATGTTAGACTGTTTCTTTATTTGTCCATTATTAGATATCTTGGTTGATTCTGAACCTCGGTTATTTTCAATAACACTGTAGGAGGCATGAGAGTGCAAGCTGCGCTTTGATATGAAAACCGTGCTTCCTTCAGATGCCTGGGCCATGCACAGCTCTACTTCTGGGTTTTGAAACACTTCTGTCCTATTCCCCATGATCACTCCGCTTCCATTCCCATCAACACTGTGTAAGAGCTCCAGACCCTGGACACCATCAGTTAGAGTGGCTCTAGAGCGTGATGTGACAAATACAAACCTTTCCAACTGTGAAAAATGATGATCCACAATCATCACTGAAAGAGGGTGATGCTGGTCATGCCCGATGAGACTCTTTTCCTACCCTGGCTCCCACAGCACTAAATTCCAGCTGAGACCCTGTGACCTTTCACCTTGTCTTTGTTCCAAACACAGCAGCTCACAGATAATTTTACTCACTTTCTGAATTTTCCTAATCTGGTCAGAGAGTGTATCTAACAGACGAGTTTTCAGGAAGTCCATCACCTTGACCACCCGGCCATCAATGTAGCAACTGCAATAGAAATAAAACAAGAGTCAGATACAATCCTGAACAGGGAACTCAAAATATACTTCTCTTAGCAGAAGTCTCTGTTTCTTGAGGTAAGATTGGCTCTGAGCTTCATCTCCTGATAGTTTTGACTCTTGATGCTTTTAAAGCACATAATATAGTTTGTATCTTCTCCATTTCCAACTCCACTTATCAGATGCTGTGACTTTTTTTCAGACTTTCTTAGGTAAAATCCCACTTCTTGCTTTCTGGGAAATAGGAGAAAATCCATAATCTAAGTCGGGCAATAGAGAAAAACTTACTTTTTTCTCGAGAAAGGGATTTAGCTTTTAATCTCATGGCTGCCTCTATCTTTACCTTAAAGCAATATAAGCATGGGAGAGTTTCAAAGGAATACTCAAAGATTTGTTGGTTTCCCCTTTTAAATAAGAAAAGAGATAACCAAGCAAAATTCTGTTGCAGTGCAGTAAGAGTCTCAAGTGTTTCCAGAAAGCTTGCTTCCCTGGTAAAACTCACTCTAGCTGAGCTCCTCCTCCATCACTGGAATGAATGAATGAGTGAATGCATGAACACACAAATGCAAAGAAATCCCCAGCTCAGCCCAAAGCGCTCTCCTGAGCTAAAAGGCTGGGGCTCCTTTGATTTGCCTTCAGTCTGGTTTTCATTAGAAGCTTAAGGGAATCATCAAGTCGCACTGACACTATGTTGTGAACATTTGGTGAAAACAGGCCCATCCCATTTTATGTGGTCCCTCTTCCTGAGCAGACACAGGCTTCAGGTTGGGTGACTCTCGGTACTTCGAACTTCCCCTTACGCCTAGCATTGCAAAATCTGAACTAAATAAATTTTTAAATGCTTATGATTCCCAGATGCCTAGTCTAATCTACTAAAATCTTATTGGTTGATAACTAATGATAGATTTTCTTTCATTTGAAATAAAGTATCTGCTTACTAGCACATTCAAACCTACATTCAAATTCTTAATGTTAAATATCCATGCCAACACATGCTGTATTGGATGCTCGGGTTTAAAAATCTTTTATTATAAACAGGTGCTCAGATTGAAGTGAGAGAAGGAGGCAGGTCTTACTCAACCTCCTATTGGTGTCTCTCACCACCATAAGACACTTCCAAAGAACCCAGTGTTTAAATCACTGATATGTTAAAAAGGACTTTTAGAGACAGATAGCTGAGTTCAGAGTCCTGATTTGGTGTTTGCTACTTATGTAATCTCAGATATTTTCCTAGTCTATACAGACTTCAGTTTTAGCATATTTAATTTTTATCATCTATCTATCCATCCATCCATCTATCTAATCTATCATCTATCTACTAACCTACCTGCCCATCTATCTACCTGCTCACTGTGTAGCTCAGACCATTCTTCTCCCCTTTCCTTTTGTTACTTTGTTCAAGGTACATCACCTTGAATTAAAATCCCCCGAGTTCAATATGTTTTGTCACTTACTACCCAGATGATATTGGGTCTCTGCCCTCTTTTCCAAGTTGGCATAGAAATTAATGGGTTTAATTGTACCATTTTCACACACACACATATTGTTGGGAAACCCTGCTATTTAAGATCGCCTTCTATCATGTCCCCATTGCTCCTCTGAACTCTGTAAGATGAAGGACTCCCTTTTCCAACAAGGTTTCCTCTCCTCTGCCTGACCTTATCTGGGGAGCCTGACCCGCACACCCTCTGCCTGAGGAAGGTCACAGTAGTCCTTGGCAAACCTACGAGTTCAGTTTCCTCTCTCTGTATAAGAATCCACTCAGCAAGCACAGCGATTTCTGGAATGACTCTCCATACAAACAAGGCATGTTAAACTCCAGCCAATGACTTACACTCACCCTGAAAACTCCTCCCATGTTCCAAGGTTCATATATAGCCCTGTCAACTCTGAATAAAAATGTATATGCACAAGCTGTACCACTGAAGATCATCTCAGAGCTTTCACTAAGTGCCTCTAAAAGATCTGTAACACTAAACTCCTCAGAGATGGCCTTCTCTTCCCCCTTCCCACTCACTGCCAGACCCCACCCATTCTGGGCTCTGCTTCGTCCTTCCATTCCCTTGTGCAACAGCACCTAGATGCAGAACCACAATATATTTCGATTTCTCTTTCTATAAGATGGGTGTAAAAATTCAAACCTGGAGCCAGCAAGATGGCTCAGTGGGTAAAAAGTATTTTCCACAAAACTCCAATGATCTGAATTTGACCAACAGAACCTATCTCTGACTTTCACATGTGTGTGTCCTTTCTCCCCCTTCTCTCTTTCTCTCTCTCCCTTCCCATCTCTGTGTGTATCTGAGTCTGTCTGTCTGTCTGTCTCTCTCATACACACACTCACACAATATAAATAAAAATGTAAATAGTAGAAATTCAAGCTTGTAATATTTTTATGAGGTTGCTACAGTGAACAAATAAAAAAATTACTGGCCATAGAGCCTGCCTAGCACATAAAAGGTATCTAATAACCAAATACTACTTAAAGGCCCAAGATAGCAGAAACATAACTGAAAAACTGTGGTTTGGGATTGCAGGGGGAGCCTCTCTCCAGAAGAGAACACACTGTGAGGTTTGAAGGAGGAGAAGCAGGAAAGACAATCTCAGCCCTACTTGCAGGTGGGCAGAGCATGAACTGGATAAACCCGAAGCCTCTTTTATTATATTTTATTTTCCAAATTTAGACAGGAGCTCACTGTAGTCTAGTTTAGCCTGGAACAATTCACTATATATCACAAGTTGGCTTCAACTCACACATAGGCATCCTACTCCAGCCTATTAGAGAAAGCCATGCTTATCAGAGAGCTTTAGTTCCAATAATACATCTCCATAGTTCCATAATCATGGGCCCAATTTAGCACATAAATAGTGGCATAAGGAAAGTAAGCAGTCTGTGCCCACCATTTAGTGATAATAAACTGCTTATTATGATGAGGAGGGTTATTTATTTATTCATTTACTTATTATATGTAACTACAGCCCAACTCTAATGACACTGATTGTTAATAAAGACTGGGTAAAAGGAAGCCAGGCTGGGTCACTACTAAGCTTTCCAGTAATATAGAGGCAACTCTCTTCCTTACCGTCCTTTACCCTCCGAAGATGAGAAAGGCGATTCGTAGCTGCCCACCCGGTTTCCATAAGAGATAGTTTAGTAATGGCTGCAGAGGATTCTGAGACAGATAAATAAAACAGAAAGAAACTGCTGGTGGGAGAGCAAACAAAGTTTTCAGTTAGAGAAGCTCTAGGAAGCTTCATCTAATCCCAACAGTGCAATTTTAGAATCCCCTGTGGTAACACTGTTAAGTAAATCTTAGCTCTCCTTCTAGCTCTTATAAACCCTAACTTCACTGAGGTCACATAAAGAAAGGAACTCAGTTGATGGGATGATGCAGGAAGGGTATGTTGAAATAACCTTTTCATAACCACTGTAAAGAGTTGAAACATTTGGGCATGATCAGAATAGTCTGCCTTTCTACTGTCACTCTTAGAGTGGCTGGTCGCACCGTGCATGGCAGAAAGGCTGAGTAATCAAAGCAGAAGTATCCTCTTATCAATTTATTCACCAACGTTCTTGTACATTTAGATAAAATTTAAGATTTTATTTACTATATGATATACTTCATCTTATTTTTTAAAGCATTGCCTTGTTCTTATTAAAAGAGAAATAAATGTAAATTAAAACATAAGCACACACAAAAAACATAGAATAAAATGAGGACTCACTTAAAAGAACACTTAGAATCACTGTTCACATTTTGATA
Source organism: Rhabdomys pumilio (assembly GCA_030674055.1). Lineage (NCBI taxonomy): Eukaryota > Metazoa > Chordata > Mammalia > Rodentia > Muridae > Rhabdomys > Rhabdomys pumilio. The sequence goes on from JANHMN010000003.1 coordinate 168,901,683, forward strand.
AATATCCGTCCAGAATTTTTGATAGTGTTCAGGAAATTTCCTACAATACACTAAATAAAATCTCTTCTAGATCCTATTGTACTAAAATATACATTTAAGTTTGTCCCAACTAAGACACCCAAGTCATCTCACAGACAGACTGGTCAAGCATCCCATTTTGATTTTTACTCCATTCTGATGATGTATGAATATGTTGCCATTCAGCTGCAGCTCCAGTCTTTCCACCCATCTCCTTCCCAAATCCTCAAGATTCAGCTTAAGGACTGTGCTACAATTAGCTAGTTATGCCCATTAGCTTCTTAAAACATTTAATGAGGAGAGTTTGTTGGCCCCAGGGGCAGCTGGTTTTGTTTACCTGGCCCTTTACTTTAAGAGGAAAAAACCTTTGCCCCTTATTATCTGACCCCTTCTTTTATTTCAGGTAATTGCATTAGGGCTGGCTTCCCAATGCTCAGGAATTTCCGGACCTCCCCCCCCCCCCCCCCCCCCCCCCCGCCTGCTGCTTTCAAAAAGGAGGGGTAGTCTACTCAGAATTTTAACACCCAGCCAGCTAACTGAGCAGGTAATTCCATAAAACTGAAGCTTTCCCCTCCAAAGGGGATTGAGGAGGGGGGCGCTTAAAAAATCATTAGAACAACCCTGTTGACTTGTAAAACCTAGCCTGACACCTTGAAGCCAACACTGGAGAAAGCTGATTGGAGACTCCATGGAGCTGTATAAAATGTGCTTGCCCTCCTCCTGAGGGCCTCACTCCGGCTCCTGCTGAGCTGCTGCTCTTTGCACTTGCTATAGGGTTTGATTCTGAGGCAGGGCCATTCTTCATCTTCCCAGCAGTGTGTCAAACTTGCTATCTTGTGTTTAAAATTACTTGGGGCAGGAAAGCTTGAATGAAATGAATACCCCCACAAAGAGATTCTAGGTGATAGAAATGCTTTTTAAGCATTCTTAAACTTGTTTGAGTAATTCCATGCATGAGTTATCCAATAGACTAAAACATTACAGTTACTTTGAAAGAGTTTGTATTATGAAAAAATATAGCAAATTGGCATACACAAAATGTGGGGTTATGGACATCCCCCAGCACATGATGGATACAAGAAGATATATACTCAACAAAATGAGTGACTGTACGATTTAATCCATGGTGATTCAAGGATGTGGATCTGAGGCTAAAGTGCTTTAAGGCTGAGTTCCCAACTCCTAATCTGTCCCTCTCAAACTCCTTGCAGAGTTGGATCCTGAGCCTGAAATGTAGTATTTCCCCCATGTATCCAGAATTGTCTGTGGAGGGACACTATCTTGGCAGAGGCTCAAACAGCTGGACCTTGATCCCAGCACTGCTGGGGAGAGTTTTCAGGAAGCTGGGAAAGGAAAGGGTGGGAAAATCCTGCATACTCCAGCCATGGAAGTGGGCTCTGAAGAGGCCTCCTCTAGGGATTACAGTTCAGCAGCCAATGGCACAGAGCTTGGGGACAGGAATGCATCCAGGTGTGTTATGTCTGAAACTGATTGTGGGGCCATCTTTACAATAAGATCAAATGTATAAAATACAAAATTAGGCTCAAAAGTAAATATTTATACAGAATGACAAAATAAATTACAAGCTCCTAAAAACTTGAAAATCTTTCTTCTTTCTGCCTGTCCCCACTTGTTCCCCGTTTCCTCTAGTTCTCATTCTTCTGCTCTCATTCTCCTCTTTTCTAGGCAATTTCACAGCAATGTAGACAAAGAAATACCTCCTGATAGCAGCCTTTAGATAACCTAACAGTGCTCAGTGACTCCTAGCAGTTAAACAAAAACAAAACAACAAAACTCCCCCCCCCAAAAAAAACTCCAAGGAAACAAACGAACGAGCGAACGAACAAACAAACAAACAAATAAACACCCAACTCCAGAAAGGGCCAGAAGTTAAAATCATCACCTTTTTGGTAAACCTACCAGTGGGGCATCAGTAGAGAAATGGCAGAACCTAAAATGCCAGAACTTATCACCTACTACAGTATTTTTAAAGTCTCTTCATTCTTGAAACTTTGGAGTATGTACACAGTGAAATGTGATCATTTCCTTGTGCTGGGTCCTGCATGCGGCAGTACCAACTCACTAGACAAGCTCTGCTTACTGATACAATAGTGGCACAGCTGTTTTAGGTGTAACTGAGTTGTGGTTGAAGATGTCAGCATCTATCACGGAAACTTGAAGAAAAATTGAAGAAGGTACTAGAAGATGGATAGAACTTTCATGTTTGTGGATTGGAATAATCAATGTTATTTTTTAAAAAAATGGATACAACACCAAAACTAGTCTATAGATACAATGCAATCCCCATTAAAATTCCAATGACATTCTTCACACTAAATGTGTATATGTATATGTATATGTATATGTATATGTATATGTATATGTATATGTATATGTATATGTATACAGAAAGCCACAAGATCTTGAATAGGTAAGAATAATTCTAAGCAAAAATAATGTCAAAAATAACTACAAAAATTTTAATTTTTATTTTATAAATTAAATTTTATAAATTAAATAATTTTATAATTTTTATAATTTTTATTTTATAAATTAAATTTTATAAATTAAAATATTTAATTTTAATAAAATTAAAATATCTGAACTTGAATTATACTACAGAACCATAGTGACAGACAACATGGTTCTGGTGCAAAAACAAACATGCCGACTAATGAAAAAGCACACAGAAGACCTAAGAGTAAACACATGTAGACGCATACATTTTGACAAAGATGCCAAAATATACATTAGAAAAAAGACAACCTCCTAAAAAAAACCTGGATACTCACTTGCAGAAGAATAAAACTAGAAACTTATCACTCATTCTGAGCACAATATCAATTTAAGGTGAATCAAGAACTTTAATATAAGATGTAAAGTGGCTAGAAACGTGTAAGCAATACACTTTAAGATGTAGGCATATGCAAAACTTTCAGAAAAGGAAGTAACTCTAGGCACTAACAAGTCAGATTACACAAAAGTAAAAAGATTCTTCACAATGAAGGAAATCATCACCAGAGCAAATGGAGAGGAGGTTAATATGCTGAATGCAAAGACCTATGTCAGGCTGAGATAGAAACCACGGGTAAGTTACCTACTTTACAAGTCTGAGGGCCTGAACTTGAATCCCCAGCACCACACAACCAAGCTGGGTATAGTAGTATACGCCTGTAAGAGCAAGCTATGGAGGAAGGATCAGGGAGAAATCTCGTCTCCAAAGATAAGGTGGTGAGAGACTGAGGAGCACACTACACCTGGCCCCATAAGCATGTACACACAGCACACAAAGGTTAAATAAACAATAACTACAAAAATTAAACAATGTCCTTCCCCTGAAAAACCCTTTTAGTCAATAAATGGACTGAAGAACTAAGTTGCAATTCCTGAATCAAGAAACACAAATGACCATAAATATTTTTAAAAAGTGTTTAATATCCTCTTAGCCATTAAGAAAAGCCAACTAGAACTACCTTGAGATTCTCTGTCATCATAGTAGAAATGGCTAACACCAAGAAAACAAAGCACAACAAATGCCGGGGAGGAGGTGGGAAGAAGGGTTCTGTGTTTGTTGATGAGAAGTGTAATTGTGTGCAGTCACTATTGAAATCTCTTCAGAGGTTCTTCCAAGAATTAAAATTAGAACAACCACGCGACTCAGTTTCCCTGCTCCTAGGCAGACAGTGGGAAGACCCTGAGTTCTGCCATCGAGATGCTTTATGTTTACTGCCCATGCTTACTGCTGTACTACTTATAATAGCCAAGAAATAGGCTCAGCTTAGATGAATGGGTCAAATACACATGGAATAGATAAACAGAAGAATTTTATTCAGTTATAAAAAAATGAAACCATGATATTTACCAGTGAGTAAAAAAGACTCATAAAGATATATACTGTATGTTTTCCCTCATACAGGGTTCCTAGATTTTAATTTGTAAGTATGTGTTTGTAATTGTGTGTGTGTGTGTGTGTGTGTGTGTGTGTGTGTGTGGTATGTATGTCTCTGTGTGACGGTATTTAAATGTAATGCAAATAGAAAGACAGCCATGAGAAGAGTTGAGGAAAAGGAGATCTTGTTGGAGGGAAGGGAAATGGCATACAAGTGATTTGAGAGTTGGGGGTAGCAGGAAGGGAACCAACAGGAGGGCATTCAGACAGAACACAGGAACCAAGCATTATGAAAATGCCACACTGAAGCCATGACTTTGTAGGCCAACTTAAAAAATAAAAACAAGCCACAAACAAAATGAGCATATATGTAATCTCTCCATATTCAGTAGTGTTTATAAATTAAAGTTATGTGACTTATATGATTTTTCAAGCATGCAAGCAATACTATATGGTTTATGGCCTCTCATGTACATAATAAAAATATTGAAATGTGTGCTAGAATCATGTAATTTAAAATTATTCAGTTGTATGTCTGGGAAAATAATGAGGCCTAACCTGGAGACGAGTGCACTTCACTTTTATATTTAAATGTTCTGTTTCACATGGAATATCACAAGAGAACCAAAAATAGCAGTGGAACTTAGTATAAATGGTGGATATATATCAAATTTGTATCTAATTCTGCTTCCAGTTATTTTATTAAGGCTACTGTAAGAGTATTTATGTAGTTAAATTATCCATTCTTCTCAGGAAGAGAGTCAATAATGAATCCTCTCTGAGAAAATGTATATGCAAGAACTTTTTAAAATAACAAAAATAAGCAAAACCATCCTGGCCAGAATAGATAGAGACTATTTGGGAAAAGAGGTCCATGTGTGACGGCAGAAAGGCGAATGGATGATGGTATTTTCCTCTCTGGGAGGCTGCATGGGACTAAACTTCACTGATTGATGAAGCCAAGAGCGGGAACATCAGTTTTCCTTCAGTTAAAATGTAGCTGCACCATCACTGAGACTACACTGCTTTCCCTGCTATTGACTTCTCAGTTAGCAGGTGAGGCCTTGGGTAGTTGTCTGGATGAAGACAGACCATGCTGTGCTGGGGCGAGCAGGCTGCAGTTTGGTGGGTGGGAGCATAGTCATGGCTTCTGAGTAGGAAGGGGGTGATCCTGGAGGGAGTCTTGGCAGTTTGTCACAGCAGATTTACTCTCTAAGTTTAACAGCAGTAAGGGTATACACTTGATGCCTGGTATTTCTTTTCATACTTGTGGTATTTCTACCTTCGAACTGGAAGGACTATATGACTATGAGGGCCTTTTCATCTCCAGGCATTGCAGACCCTGAGATAAAATTGTTGGCTTGTTATAAAACCCATTTCTAAGTTTCATTCATCTATTTCTAAGTTCTACTTCTACATCGAGTCCCCCACCACTTGAAAGGCAGATGTTAGCAGGTACCATAGTCTCCCTTGTCACAGCAAAGCTCTTGGCAAAGGGAGCCCACTGAAACCCAGAGGCAAATGCTGGCATTTCATGTGTCTCTGCATTTGAGCTTCCTCATAATGGCCACTGTGTACAAAGGATGGATTGTAGGAGAGGCACTAAAGGGAACAGATAGGATCCTATCCTTCAAAGGAAGAAAAACAAAAAGATGTGGTGGCAGAGAAGTACAAGGGACCCTGGTTTAGAAGAGCCAAACATGGTTTTGGGGTTTCCAAATCTCCATTTAATTTTAATTTGCAAAGAGCTAATAGATTCACATGGCTCACAGATCAAAAGGCAGAGAGTGTATGGTGAGAAGTTTCCCTTTCACCTCTATCTCTGTGACCTCATTTCTCCTTTTTTATGCAACAAATGTTGCCAGTTTTTGTATCTTGGTGATTTTAAACACACACACACACACACACACACACACACACACACACACACACACA
>JANHMN010000003.1:168907534-168920296 GCA_030674055.1 Rhabdomys pumilio
ACACACACACACACACACACACACACACACACACACACACACACACACAAGCAGAACATTCTACACTCTGTGACTACTCCCATCCCTAAATGTTGTCATGTTGAATTGTTCAAATTAGTACACAAGATCTTCCTATTTTTAAAAATTATAATAGCAGTCTATTACATGAATATACTATGGTGTTATTTAGCAAATTCTCTAACACTAAAACCCTTTAGTTAAATTCTGCTACTACAAACAAGGCTGAACCAAGTAATGCTGTGTAATGCACGCCTAAGGGAAGGAGGTTTCAGTATGAGTTCTCACACTCAGAGCCCTAGGTGAGTCAGTTGGTGTTCTCAACTTCTATAAATGTGAATGAGAAATGGAATTAGCAGCACTGTAGCTTTTCCCCAAAGCTCATCCATTGGGCACTTCCCCAAGACTGAGAACTATTCTGAAGGAATACCAATTAAAGTTTCACAAATTTGTTTATTATCTTATGCTTTAATTATTTAACTTTGAAGAGAGAAACCTAGTCTAGCTACAATATCTTTTTGTTTCATAGCTAGGACTCAGTTTTAAATGTTCAGCATCTGAAACATGATAGAACAGTGTGATAGTTCATTTTGATTGGCAGGATCTACAATCACCTCAGAGACAACACCATGAACGTTCCTGTTAGGAAGCTCAGGGGTGGGTTAAATGTGAGAGGCACCATTCCATGGGCTGGGGTCCTAAGAACATCAACACTGATCATTATCTGCTTCCTGAATTGCAGTCCTGTTTTGTGCCTTCCTCTCACAATGGATCTGTATTACTGAACTGAGAATCAAAATAGATCTTTCTTTCCTTAAGTTGTTTTAAACTTTAGAGTGTTTGATATGTATGTATATGTGTATCTTTGGGCATGCTCGTGCCATAGTGTGGAGGAAGGAGTACAACTCAAGTCATCAGCCATGTGTGGCAAGCACTTCATGCACTGAACCTACTCTTTCCAGCTCTTAAGTTGCTTTTGTCGGTGTTTTGTTGCAGCAATGAAAAAAAAAATGAACAGCAACAGCATAGGTCAATAAATATATTGTCTTGCTCACGTTAATCCTAAATCTGCCTGGGGAGATCATGCAGTCTGAAAACAAATCTAGAAAGATTTTTTTTTTTAAAGTAAGGAAAAACTTGATAGGATTAGGCTAGAATATGATACAGCAACTGGAGTTCTGAGATAAAGTTATTTAACATTTCTGGAGAAAGTGAGACGATATAAGTTATCAAAGATAAATAGCCGCAAGGACAGTGAAGTATGGGCTGAGCACATTGGAAGGAAGCCTGACTAGGCCTCTAGACTCACCAAACTTCCTTCAATTCTCCCAGTCAGCAATCATACAAACATCTACTATGTATTAAATACTTAAGATGCTGGGGATTGAGGTAGCAAATAGGACAATTTCTTTGTTCCTGTATAGCTTGCATCCTGGAAAGATTAAAAATAGCAAATGTTTCACATTAGAGGTAAATACAATGAAAAAAAAAAATAAAGTAGGCCCAAGGCATTACATAGGGCTGGGCATATGGCTTGGCTGTAAAGTGCTTATCTTGCAAAAATGAGAACCTGACTCTGATCTTCCAAACTCACATAAAAGTTCCAGAAGTGGGGTTTCTGTTTGTGGCTCATGTCTTCACTGAGGCAATGGAGACAATGTAGCACCTTGGTTTTACTGGCCTGTCCATACAGACTAATTGTGAGCTCCAATAAGGAAATCTACCTCAAAGGAGCTAGAGGTCTATATAAGGCGGACACCCAAGTTTCTATAGATTTAAAGGAAAGAGTTTGGGCAACGGAAAAAGTAAATTCAAAGATTTACAGAGTGGAAGTAAGCATCACTAGAAGGTCTCTAGAAGCAGGAAGGAGACTAGGGCAGGGCTGTGTGAGGGTGGGAGGATGGCAGCAGAGGAGTTCAGGGAATCAGGTAGTATAAAGCATCATTGGCCATTTTAAGGGCATTAGACTTGGATTTATTTTTAGTTGGACTAAGAGACATTGAATGATTCTGAAGGAAGTCACAATAAGGTCAACCTAAGTGACCACTGAAGTGAACAAATGGACCAGGCAGCAACTGACTGCAGTAGATGGATGAAGAGTTTAAATTATTGGAATTTTGATTATAGTGTGGGAATGGTTTAAAATGTTTGGAATCTGGACTTCTTGTAAAGATATAACTGGTGAGAAAGGATTGGTGGCTTATTAAATAAATGGTAGGATATGAGCAAGTTCTGTACATGGAGTAAACAAAGAAACTATAAATAATGAAATACAAAGCATGACTAAGAAGTCAAACAGAAAAAGACCAAAAAAAAATTGACTGCAGTCAACACATTTAAATACTAACAAAACAACAAGGCAAACAAGCTAGCTGAATGTTTTCTGAAATAACATCTGTCTTTCTCTTATCTATTAGAAACCTATCTTCTATTTAAAGATAGGCACCACCTTAAAGTGAACGGATGAAAAAAATATTCCAAACCAATCAGATCAAGAAATGAGCAGGTTTTGACATTCTAGTATCTGTCAAAATAGCCTTTAAACTCAACTAATCAGAAGAGATAAAGACAAGCCTTCATTCTAATCAAGGTATCAAGAAATTATCACAATAGTAAACATATGTGCACGAAACTCTGGCAAATCTATGTCATAAAAAGTGTACTCATGGAATTAAAGACACAGATTAACATAAACCCTACAGTAGTAGGTGAATTCTCTACCGTACTTTCTCTGATAAGTCATCTAGACAAAAGCTTAAGAGAAATCTCAGAATTACGTGTCAATTTACATCAAATGAACGTAACCAATATCTATAGAATATTCCATCCAAATACCAAAGAATAAAACTTCTCATTATGCTCAGCAACACATGGAAACTTTTCTAAAACAGACCTCATGCTAGAGACAAAACGAACCTTAATAAACTCAAAATACACAAAATCAAAGTAACTCCATGTATCATATCTGAACGTTATACAAATAAAATTAAAATCAACAGCAAACAAAATTCTAGTACATTTATAAGCTTATGGAGATAAACAACTCATTACTGAATGATGAGTGAAGAAAGAAATAAAAAAGAAGCCAAAATGTTCTTGGAAGTAAATGAAAATGAAAACCCAACACCTCACCCCCTCCTGACACATCAGAAGCAGTCAGACGAGGGAAGTTTATAGGTCTAAGCACCTATATTAAAAATCAGAAAGAGTACAAATGATGACTTAATGATAAAATCCAAACCCAGTCCATTACAAGAGATAATAAAAACCAAAGCAGAAATTAATGAAATAGAACAAAGAGAACAATCCAAAGAACCAATGAATCTAAGGGCCAGTTCTTGGAGACTATAAACAAAATTGCCTCAGCTAACCAAAAGACAGAAAGAAAGAGATGATCCAAACTAACACAACCAGAAACCAACAGGAGAAACATTACAATAGACACAAAAGAAATTCAGAATATTGTAAGGGAACACTTAAAAACCTGTACTAGAATAATTTGGAAAATTTAGAAGAAATGGATGGATTTCTTGCTTCATTCAAACTGCTGAAGTCAAGCCAAGAAGAGATCAGCAACCTAAACAGATCTGTAATAAAAGAGATCAAACAGTAATAAGAAGCCCAGATGAATTCACAGCAGAACTCCATCAGACTTTCAAAGAACTACATATAGCACTTCTAAAGTTTGTCATAACAAGAAGACACAACAGCAAATCTACAGACCAATATCCCCAATGAATATAGATGTAAAAATCCTCAATAAAATACTAGCAAAAATAGTACAGGCACATATTAAGATCAAGTTGGCTTGATCCCAGAAATTCAGGGCTGGTTAAATATATATAAGTCAGTAAATATAATAATCATATAAATGAACTTAAATACAAAAATCACATGATCACTTAATAGCTGAAGCAAAAGCTCTTGACAAAACCCACTATGCTTTTATGATAAAAGTTCTAGAGACTCTCCTCCAGCCGAGCAAGATGCCCAAAGGAAAGAAAGACAAGGGGAAGAAGGTGGCCCCGGCCCTTGCCGTCGTCAAGAAACAGGAGGCCAAAAAGGTGGTCAATCTATTGTTCGAGAAAAGGCCCAAGAACTTCGGCATTGGGCAGGACATCCAGCCCAAAAGAGATCTAACACGCTTAGTTAAGTGGCCCCGATACATCAGGATGCAGCGGCAAAGAGCCATCCTCTATAAGCGGCTCAAAGTATCTCCTGCCATTAACCAGTTCACCCAGGCCCTGGACTGTTTGCCTAAACAGCTACTCAGCTGCTGAAGCTTGCCCACAAGTACAGGCCAGAGACAAAGCAAGAGAAGAAGCAAAGGCTACTGGCCAGTGCTGAGAAGAAAGCTGCTGGCAAAGGGGACGTCCCAACTAAGAGACCACCTGTCCTCTGAGCAGGAGTCAATACAGTCACCACCTTGGTGGAGAACAAGAAGGCTCAGCTGGTGGTGATTGCCCATGATGTAGACCCCATTGAGCTGGTGGTTTTCCTGCCTGCCCTGTGTCGAAAGATGGGGGTGCCTTACTGCATCATCAAGGGAAAGGCCAGACTGGGGCGCCTGGTCCACAGGAAGACTTGCACCACTGTTGCCTTCACACAGGTTAACTCGGAAGACAAGGGTGCTCTAGCTAAGCTGGTGGAGGCTATTAGGACCAATTACAACGACAGATACTACGAGATCCGCCGCCACTGGGGAGGCAACGTCCTGGATCCTAAGTCTGTGGCTCGCATTGCCAAGCTGGAAAAGGCTAAGGCTAAGGAACTCGCGACTAAACTGGGTTAAAAATGTACGCTTGAATTTTCTGTACATAAATATAATTACAAAATTATCTTCAAAAAAAAAAAAAAGTTCTAGAGAGAGAAGGACCGGAGAAAACATGCTTAAGGCTACATAGTTACATACTAAAGGCTATAAATCGTAAAACCTACAATAAGGTATGATATTTTTTAGACTTTAAAATATCTCCTCTGAGTGTTTTTCAGGCGCACACATGCACTTTATCTTGTGATCAGGAAAGCTAACTTGTTAGCACCCTTTACTATCACTGTTCTGTCGCCTACAATGAAACCTGCTTTTTCATGGGTGATCATTAGATATATAGATGGTTTAACCCTCACAACATGCTGCTCTTGTTCTATTAGTTAGACACATTCAGTACATCTTCTTGGAAAGCCAAAGCTGAGTATGAATGTGAGTGATAGGAAAGCAACTATCAGTTATTGAATGGAATCTTCAAAATGTGCTGTGACAGAAAACTCAGTGACTCTTTACAATCTGCTTACTAAATACTAGATATATAGGGTTTGCATTGTTTTCTGTTAATTAAAATTCTTACTATAGCTGGACAAAAACAAAACAAAACAAAAACAACAACAACAAAAACGCGTGTCCACAGATGTTTCCAGAAGTGCTGGGAAGGAAACTGTGTCATTCAGTAACATTCCATGAACCTCTTAAGTAGAGGATTCATAAATACTAGGTAGATCATGAAATTATATATTGCCTCTTTTCCCATGTCTTGAACCCAATCTCAAGCAAATAGTAGTCCCAGGAAAAATACATGACTTAGAAAAAGTTGGCTTGTATGCAGATGTATTTTTCTTTGTGCCACCTCAATTCATCCAATTGTATTTTTTAAAAGCATGGATCACATATAAAACATTGACCAAAGCAATGAAGAATGGTATAAGAAAGACTCTTCTTTGTCCCAATACCCACAAGTCTTTCTTGTCTCTCTTATTATACACAAATAAATTTATAATTTTATGGAGGCTTTCTATGCTCTATGTAAAATACATTTTGAAAAACAGTGTTTGGAGGTCAGGGGCTCAGCAGTGTGTAGTATGAGGGCAGGAAGAAGGATGCTCAGTCTTGGTCCTCAACTCAGGGTTCTTGTAAATCCAAAGAATCACTGGGGTCTTGGCTATTGTGATAGAGGGATGCAGAACTAGAAAATGGCTTACAATCTGAAGTTGTTTCTTGTGATCTCTGAAGTTTATAACTGTTCATTCTTTAGGCTGAATGTCAAGCTGTTTTCTCTGACATTGGAAGTGCTGCTGGTGGGGATGGCCCTGTGTGTCCCTTGCCTGGTACCCTCCACACAACAAACCTCAGGTTTTTATGAAATGAAACATCCTCCATGTTACAGGAACTCATTACTCTGTCACTAAGGTCATGCCAAATTTCCCCAAAGGAGAGTTGTTTTCCAAACCTCATTTGGCTCCTCACTGCCCCCCTTCCAATCCTATTGGGCTAGTCCCAGATTTACAGAATTACCCACAGAGAATGAGAAACGCAAATGTTAAAAGCACTTACAATGCTTGGCTACATTTTTCATGTGATTCACATTAAAGCATCTCATGAGAAAGTTGGGCATGCATTGGAAAAACTATACTAATTACACACGGTGTAAGTGAATTTTAGAATTACAGAAAATTTGAATTCCTTGACGTCTGAGAAGGCACTTTAACAGAAGTGTTTGTTGTTAGTGGTTCTTTTATTTGCTGCTAACTTTGTTTCCTTTTATTTGTATGAAATGAAGTGGGAAGGGAGAAACAGAGAGGGAAAGACAGGAAACATCGATCTATCTCCACACTAAAATGCCAGAAGGAAGCCACAATTATGCTGCCATATAATGGTGATGTTCAGGAAACTGTCTGCCCAGCAACAACCATGTAACTCTAGACAATGAAATTATTTTCTGCAATTCTCAAAACCATCCAACATAAATTCTAATGAATGACATTATATTTTCCTTTCTCTGATGAACTCTTAGGAACTTTTGTTCCTCAAGATAAAAGTGACGAGTTTTAGAGAAGAGGGTGGGGTGACAGTGGACACTAACTCAGTGTCCACTTGATGCCGGTGCATCAAGACTTACGGCTGCAGCTGCCATGAACCTGGGAGACGACGAAGCTGCTTGACTGTTTCTCATCAAAGAGAGGGAAAGTAGACACTTGTCCAAAGGAGAACAAATGAATGTCAGGGCAAACGACTCACAGAATATCATCAGCCCTTTATCTAAGGACAGTAGCTGGGCTCACTCTCAGTCTCTCATCAACACATCAATCATTCAAATGCTTAAAAGAAAAAAAAAGCTGTTTTTCATATCCTACAAGTGTGTTCAATTTTACTTTGAAAATCCAAATGAAGTGCCTCTTGCTTAAAATTCTGGCCAAGAAAAAAATTTGATGTAACCACTGACATAAACTTACATTGGGATTAAGTTACAAAAGCATTGTTCACTAAGTTTACCTAAGGTGAGAAAGTGGAATATATTACTAAATATAAGATTTTGAGGTGGCTTTGAAAACTGCATGGCTTTCCCTGATAACATCAGGTGTGGTTTGCTCTTGGAAATTAGAGTTTTGACAGTTATAATGATAGTTTGATAGGATCCTGAGTTCCAGTCACCTGTGAGGTAGCTATGTTCTGTAATTCTAAACTCCAAACTTCCAAATGAATATAATTAACACTGCATGTAATCTGAGAAATACAATCAGACATGCTTACTGCACAGAAAGCCCCAAAGTCAAACATCCATGCTGAGGTAATACAGCTCTTAAAGGGATCAAATGACACCAGAGACAAATGTATCAAGTTGCTGTGGCAACTGATCCAAAGTGCAGCCCAGCTGTTTCCAGTCTGTTCTCCCAACATCAGAGACTATTCACTCAAGGCAAACCATAAAAATACCTCCTGGCTCATAAAAATGCCATTTTCTGTTTTGTACGCCAGCTCGCTCATCTCCTCAGGCTAAGGTCTATCTATTCTACGTGCTCTTGCCTTTTGCTCATCAGGATAAGGCTGTGGGAGAATCCTGCCAACAGTTAAACTTGGGTTCTCAAGTACAACAGAGAGGTAAGTTCCTTCAGAAGCTAAGGAAGCACGTGATTACCTCAACCCCAGTCACCCACAAACTCAGCTGCAATCTTCCAGGTTCATTTTTATAGACCAGGCGCTAAATTTAGCCTTTCTGTCGGGGCAAATGCTTTTACAGTAAAAATTTCAAGCGGAAGCTGAATGATATAGGTTATGAAGTATGCTTCTTCAGAGTAACTAGTGAGGGCTACGGTGAACGGGAAGAACAATGGCTTCCAGTCTGGGGGCAAAATACTAGTTAAATCATGGATCATCGTTTCTCTGAGACTCCTCAGACAGGATGCACTCTTTTCGATGCTTACTTGCCTAGGGAAAATTGGCATTAATGAGCTTTGTCTTGTTAATCCAGTACTCCTGGGACTTTTGTGTGTGCATGAAACACCTGTGTGTATTAAATGCATATTCTAATTTATAAGGACTGGAGTAGGAACTGGGACTTCACTTTCAAAAACTCATAGATGATGTTAATGCTGCTGGTTTGGACATCCCTTTAGCACGAGGTCAGAGGAGCTTTCAAGTTTACATTTACAAGGAGCCTGAACAACACTGGTGCATAGAGGGCTTCGAGTTAATGTTAGTTCTTACCTCATTTCCAACAGTATATTGTACAAAACACCAGTTTTGAATGCATCTCCATTCCTGAGGATTGTACCAGCATTGGGCATCTCTGCCACATACCTGTCCATGTTGTTTTGGGGGGAATTGCAGGAGTTTGGAACTCTGTCACACATACTCCATTGAGTACTCAGAGCACACGGGGCAGTTGTGGGAACGTGGGAAGGAAGGATGAGAGCAGTGTAGATGATGGAGACCTGGCTTACGAAGCTCCCAGAGGAAAGAGTGAGAAAGCCTGAAAAACTTTATCAGTGCCATCCCTGTGGTATCTTGTGTTAAGAATCTGTGGTTTCTGGTCAGAAATCATCTCTGGCTAGCAAGAGATGAAAACCACTGAGGTAAAACTTTTCCTTTACTGGGACATATGATGCTGGTTAGCTGTGACTGAGAAATTAGCTGTGTTTAAGAAGAAACTACTAACTGAAAAAAAAGTAAATGAATGCTTCCTAATGACATTCTGCTATACTCAGATCAATGCTAGCCCAATCGTCACCAGAGAGGCTTCACCCAGCAGCTGATGGAGCAGATGAAGACTCACAGGCAGAGTTCAGGGAAGCTCAGAGTAGAGAGGGAGGAAGGACTGTTATAGCCAGAGGGATAGAGGACACCAGAAGAACACAGCCCACAGAATTAACTGAGCAAGGCTCATAGGGGCTCACAGAGACTGCAGCAGCAACCATGGAGCCTGCATGGATCTATGGTAGGTCCTGTGTACACAAGCTGAGATTGTGTAGCTTGGTTTTTGTTGTTGTTGTTGTGACTCTGTGATGGTTTGTATATGCTTGGTCCAGGGAATGGCACTATTAGAAGGTGGACCCTGTTGAAGTAGGTGTAGCCTTGTAGGAGTAGGTGTGTCGCTGTGAGTGTGGGCTCTAAGACCCTCATCATAGCTGTCTGGAAGCCAGTATTTTGCTAGCAGCCTTTAGATGAAGATGTAGAACTCTCAGCTCTGCCTGCATCATACCTGCCTAGATGCTGCCCTGATCCTACCTTAATGATGATGGACTGAACCTCTGAACCTGTAAACCAGCCCCAATTAAATGTTGTCCTTCACAAGACTTGCTTTGGTCATGGTGTCTCTTCATAGCAGTAAAACCCTAACTAACAGTGGAAGTAGGGGAGCTGCTAACTCTTTTGCCTGCTCTTGAGATACTTTTCCTCTTACTGGGTTGCCTCACCCAGCCTTGACATGAAGGTTTGTTCTTAGTTATATTGAATCTTGTTATGTTGTGTTTGGTTGATATCCCTGGGAGGCCTGCTCTTTTCTGAAGGAAAAGGGAGGAACAATGGATGTGGGGGAGACGGAAGGATGCAGCTGGAATGTATAGGCACCACTGAAGGTGTGGAACACTAGTCACACCCTCTACCTTGCCCTGTAAACATCCTTAATCCAGCAGAGCTGGTTCATTTTCCAGGCTCTTGACAAGGGAAATGGTTCAGAAATGCTATATTTGTAAAATCACACACACAAATTATTATTAACTAAACTCCAGGTTTTACTTGGATTTCATTAGATATTATTTTTCTAAAGCCCATTTTATTTCTTTACTTTTGTGATGCTAGGGAGTGCTCAGGACCTTGTACATTAAAGCACATCACTATTATGCCATACCTCCATCTCAAAAAATACATTTTCCACTTCAAATAATTGTTTAAAATCTATTATATATGGAAGAAAACAGCAACTTTAAAAAGTTATCATTGCATGAATGTACTATATGGATCATTTTTAGAGACAGTGGAACTTAAAGAATATTTATAAATGTGACTTCTATAATGACAGTAATTATAAACCAAACTCAGTAAACACTTGTAATATAAGTACAACGACACATGCTTTCACCATCCTCTCAGCTGGCCTCATTACAATCCTGGACAGGAAGAATTACTGAGACACCTAAGACCCAGTTCAGACTCACACTGTAACATAGATGCTCCCTCTGCCAGAAACACATTTCCCAGGGTATTTGCATAGATAGATAATTCACTCAGTCATTTTTCTACGCTGGCTCACATCTTGGCTTCTAAGAGACCAGTTTCTAAATACTGCAACCGACTTCCCCTCCTTGTCTTTCCCATCCTCCCCTCTCCTTCCCTTCAGCTCTCTGCATGCTCTTAACAGGTCTTCATCTGGTATTCTCTCCTTTAAAATCATCTGCAGGTGTCTTTCAGAGTAGAGTATTGACTTTCTGGTGGTGCCTAGAAGAATTTTCTTTCTATTCTGGTTCTTACTAAGTTGACTGTTAATAATATCCTCTTTCTATTTGCCCTTCCAGAAGAAAGAGAACAAGCATTGCTCTGCACAAGTGATCACTCGAGGGATAGTTTCACTGCTAACCAGAAGACTTCTAAGCTTTCCATGGCAAAGAGCTTTGTTTCTTTTTTGCCTCACTGCTTATCCATAGCATTTACCATAGTACTGCACATAGTAGATACTCAAAAAGAACCTTTTTAATGAATTAATAAAAGTATAACAAAATTACCCTACAAAATCACTCAGTAACCTCCTGAGGCTGAGACCCCTACAAGAATGAGTTTTGACACATTCATAGAGTGTTATTAGCATGGTCAGAATAACTATGAAATAAACATATCCATATACTATAGTGAGATAGTTTCATAAAAACAGAAATTATAAGAGGTCAGAGATAGCAGGGAGTTCACATTTGATGAAGGATCAATATAATGTGTATCCCGGACCAAGTGCTGCTCTGTGCTAGTTTTAACCTTCACAGTGATGGTGGAGGCAACTATTGACCCCAATTTATAAATGAGGAAAGAGATCTTTGAAGGATTTACTTTTTTTCCTAAATCTACCAAGGATCAGAGGGATTATATGAGGTCTATCTTACTTCAAAGCCTTTGCTATTTCTCCCAAACCATGATGCACAATCCTAAAGATCCTTTGCTTCCAAAAAGAGTGTTTACGTGTGTTTTAAGTTCTCTGTGCATAGCTTTCTTAAATATTGTTCAATTGCTTTATAAATGAGATCTGCACTTTGTTAGCATTTTTGCTCTGACATTGGTCATCTACATGACAGATTTCTTTAACTTTTTCTTTAATGTGGAGTCTTTGTTTAGCAAGCCATTCTAATGTTCCATTGATTGCAGAAACACTCACGAATGAATGCTATTCTCAGATCGATTTTACTCACATTTATTTATACTGAGGTAAATTCATAGTTGTTCAGGCAATGAGGTTTTTAAATGTTCATTTATATTCTTTTAAATCTAACAAACCCTCAAATTACAAAATGCATCTCTTTAAGCCTCCAGCTGTAGCATACCTGCCATGTTTCATTTCTCTTCCACAGCAGGAGTCAAGATTGATGTGTATCATAACTGACTAAAAACCAAAGACAGGAAAGTGCCAACTTTTATATAAGGAAAAATTTACTAAAAATTAAATGACTTCAAGCTATGATTTTGACAACCAAGAGTAGGAATTTTTTAAAAGCCAATTTCCAAGACAATAATCTAGATTTTTTTCTCCCAAAGGACTGAAGTCTCTGTATTAAGTTTTGTGGCAAAACTTTGGTGACAAATGTATTCTTAGACATCAGATACAGACTGCACTCTTATCTTACAGTGGTTCTCAAATTTTCAAGTATACCAGAAGCACCTGGAGTTTCAAAGTTTCTTATTTTCTGGGTGATGGTTGTTTTTGGTGGTCAACTTGACTTCATTTGGAGTTTACTAAAACCCAAATATAGAGAACACATCTGTGAGGAACTTCTGCTTAATTTGAAGTAAGGAGATCTACTTCTAATCTGGATCTTTGAGGCAGATCTTTAATGCAGATCTAATCTGGGTTCTACTTCTGCTGTAAGCTTACATAAGGACATAGAAGGAGAAGAAAGAAGGAGGAGGAAGAGGAAGAAGAGGAAAAAATGGAGGAGGAGAGAAGGAGGAAGGAGGAAGCAGCAGCAGCAGCAGCAGCAGCAGCAGCAGCAGCAGCAGCAGCAGCAGCAGTTTTTGCTCCTTGTCAGCTTGTTCTTGCATTGCTAGAAAGTCCATTCCTTCACTGGCATTAGAACCCACCTTATTTGGGATTCCAGTGTATACTAAAGATCAGCTGAGACATTCAACCTCGTGGACTGAGCAACTACTGGCTTCTTAGAATTTCTGTTCATAGGCAGCCATTGTTGGACTAGCTGGACCACAGCCTGTAAATCATTCTAATAAATCCTCTTTGTGTGTGTGTGTGTGTGTGTGTGTGTGTGTGTGTGTGTGTGTGT
>JANHMN010000003.1:168929060-168963940 GCA_030674055.1 Rhabdomys pumilio
AGGAGGGCACACAGAGAAGGCACAGAGGCACACAAGGAAGGCACACAGAGAAGGCACAGAGGCACACAGAGAAGGCACAGAGGCACACAAGGGAGGCACTGAGGTCCACATGTAAAGGGACCTTCAGGGACAGAAAACCTCCAGTATGCAGGAAAAGTAAATACAGTCAAGTTATGGTCCAGTGACAGCAATTGACACCAGGAGGTAGTGTGTTAGTTAGGCTCTCTTTAGCTGAGAGAAAAGTACTATAACCAAGAGCAGCTTAGGAGAGCAAGGAAGGGTCTATTCTGGATCATAGTTCAGAAGAATAGAGTTCATCATCTTAGGAGGACTGAGAACGGTCAGGAGAATGCAGGGCAGGAGGCCAAGAAGCTGGATGGTCACATATCATCTGCATACAGTAGGAGGGAGGGAGAGAGGGATGACAGGCTGGGGGCTGGGGGTGAAAGAACAGGAAATGGGGAAAGGTATAAACTCTCAAGCCTGTCCCCAGTGACGCACTTCCTCCAGCAAGGCTCCATTCCATAAAGGTTCCATAACCTTCCCAAATGGTGACATTAACTGAGAACCAAGTGTTTAAATACATGAACATCTGGGGAGCATGTTTCATTCAACCCATAACAGATAGTAAATCAAAGGCCAGGGAACAGAGCTTGGCTTTTGGTTTCAGAGTAAAGGGGTGAGTAGAAACGACAAGTCGGGAGACTTATTCTATGACTCACAAAAACACAATGAACGACGAATTTCTAGGGAAAAAAATCTTGATTAGATAAACTGGATTTGAATATAGGCTAAAACAGTTCTCACAGTGATTTGAGTTGTTGATTACCAACACCCCAAAAGTCCTTTCTGGGTATTTTAATAGATATTCTATCTACTTCCCTTTCCTTTTACACTTTCATTGTCCCATGATGGACCCACATAAGACAGAGGACAGGCACCAAACTGACAGGTGGGACTAAGATGCTGTTCAAGGAGAAAGGATTCCAAAATTCAACACCCCTGCACAGACACCAGAGACTCAGAGAATACCTAAATGTACATTCTAGATGGCTAGCCTCACACTAGACGACTACCCTCACACTAGACTGCTACTCTCACACTAGACTGCTACTCTCACACTAGACAGCTACTCTCACACTAGACGGCTACTCTCACACTAGACAGCTACCCTCACACTAGACAGCTACTCTCACACTAGACAGCTACTCTCACACTAGACGGCTACTCTCACACTAGACAGCTACTCTCACACTAGATAGCTACCCACACACTAGATGGCTACTCTCACACTAGACAGCTACTCTAACATTATAAGGCTACTCTCATTCACACTAGGTGGTTACTCTCACACTGGACAGCTACTCTCACATCAGACAGCTACTCTCACAAAGTGAACTGGACTTGAGGTGACAGAACTTATCAACATGATCTTCCTGCAGTGTTGAGGCTTATCCCTTTTCCTAAAGCTGCTGTATTTTCTTATTAATAATTTTTCTGAATAAATAAATAATATTTCTAATATTATTAAAAATTTCTTAAGTTTTTCTTTTTAACCTGCTTTATACTATCAAATTTCTTGGCACTAATTAAAACCACACCTAGCAATATAATATTTCTGCGTTCACATGATATATTGAGCAATCAGAACTGTCTCCTCTCTTAAGCAGGGAAATTCATTTCCAAAGGGAAGGCCTACAGGGAAATGGTGCCACACTTCATCTCCATTACCCTTCATCCCTGACAGATTAATTTAAGAGTGTACATTAATAGGCGAGATTTCCAAATTGCCAAGTATTGGGGGAGAGGGTTATGGTTTTGAAAATAACAACATAAAGTCATTGCACATCAGACAACATGTGTTCTAATAACATCTTTAGGGGTGATTTTAATTTTTCTTGAAAGATAAAGGGTAGTTTATTAAATGTCAGCTGTGAACTTGGTGACAACTAATTATCTTCCATTTCACAGCTGCCGATAATAAGTGAGATAAAACATGATGAATACCTACTGTTGCCAGGTAACTGCATCCACTGTGCTTCCTGCCACCTTCATGAATCTGTAGGAAAAGAGAAAGAAGACGGTGTGACTTAAAATAACCATATCTCCAAAGCTAAAACAAGGTAAAGCAAGAAATATATTGGGTCAATCCACATACTGATATACTTTCTCAGAGAACCCACAGTCCCAGCAATGGAAATCGAACTCCCAGTACAGACCTTTACCAACGTCTGTATCCCTAAGCCCATGCTTGACAGTTTTCACATTGATTACTGTATGATCCAAACATACCTGTGCTGTTTTCTATTCTCTAAAGACTCTGATCTCAGCTGGAAAACAATGCTGTTTCCCAAGCATGGCACCACAATAGATGCCTTTGTAAAGTGCAGGCCTATCTCCCTGGAGAAAGCATGGGAAAACCCAATGTATTTATACATCTGCAAAACACTATCAAAATGCTCCGATGCAAAGCTGCCACATCTGTGTGAAACATGATGAGGCAGAAACATGAGCACTGCAAAGAGTAATTTATCCACTTATGGAGCAGCTGAGTAGAGAAATAAGTATCCTCCGTCAAGTATGCCCAGCTCTAAAGTAGAGGGAGGCCTGGTTCTGGGCACAGTTTACAGCAAAACCTTGTGAGCAGTTGTTCGCTGACCTGTGTGACCCCATGTAGGTTCAGAAGAACCAAAGAGAGGAGGATGCATTTGTGATTCACAGATGCCACAGGCCACATGTTTGCAATAACTTTCTGTCCCTGCTCACTTGTTTGAGAGCATGTATTGCCATGGCTACTACTTTTCTTTAAGAGTTATTACTCAAAATCAGGAATCAAAGAAAACATCCCAGTTCTTTTAAATGTTCCTTTCAGCCTCAAGACTCCAAAGAAGAATGTCTCTTCAAAGGAAGCATTTAATTGTGCTTTATAACCAAAGAGCTTGAACACAGGAGAAGATGATCTCTTTCCTAGATAACCCTTGCTGTATCCCATCCTAGCAGAATCTCTCTAGACAGATGGGTGAGCAAACAAGGGTGATATGAGCAAATCAAAAGGTTGTGTTTTGCTGTAATGGTGGGAAAGGACTAAGTATACCTGTAGAATGAACTGAACAAATGTGGAAACCAGGAATTTTGATTAGCCACAAACTGAGGTCTATTAAAAAATAATAGAAAAGTGGAGAAGGGGACCAGAGAGACAAATCAAACAGGGCAGGAGGAACAGCTGTAGGAAGAAGCAGCCACTACTGTGGTGTTAGATTGGATTTTGTCCTTACATTTTTGCTTTTCTTTCTGTAGTACCATTGTACAGTCTTGGAGCAAGAATGAGGAAAACACAATAGTGTGTAATCCAGAATGGAATTAGTTTGATGGGTTGATTGAAATGTCAATGTGCTTGTTAAATATTTGACATTTTCTGAGCACCGAGAAATTAGGTTTTTTAGCACTGCTTTGCTTGGTGATGAGGATGTTAGATGTTATCGGTCCTTTTTTACAGATGATGTGCAGATTCTTCACTGGCTACAAAGGTAGACTTTCCAGAGTTCCCACACAGCTGACTCTTTGTGGGTTATGCTACTTCACTTCACTTCACCAGGAGAAAAACATTTGAGTTTGGCAGGGTGGTTCACCCTCCTTCCTGCTTTCTTGCCCTGTGTTTACGAGTTCCCTTCAGAGATAAAAGGATACCCAGGTATGTGCTACCCAGGTCAGTAAGCACACAGTAAGCATCTGTCAAAATGCAGAAAAAGAAGATGAAAAACTACAGGGTCAAAGGGAATGAATGAGAACCCCCAAGACAATTTCTGCTGCACACGTAATCCAAGCAGTGGAGGAATCGATGGCTTACACAAACGGAGGGAGACAGAATTCTTTATCTCTTCTTCAGGATATTGTAAAAGTCAGAAAATCTAGAGACACTCTTACTTGTAAACATTATTAATTTTTTTTTAAAAGAAAAGAAACAAAGATTTAAGCATACACTTGCAAGGGATTTACTTTTCCAAAATAATTTCTATCATCTTTGAAATAATAATAGTCTTTTAAAAACTGTCTTCAAAATCATATAAAATGACATAATGAAGCTGGCATGTTCTTATAAACGGTGTTCGGCTTCTTATGTGTGTAGATGACTCACTCTCCACGAGAAAACAATTAGGGAGGTGCTCCTACTGAAGTACAGGAGCCACATCTACAAGGGGTGCTTGAGTGGTTCAAATTCACACAGACAATGTGGACTAAGACCAAAGTCTGACTCCAAATCCAACCCCATTTCTGGAACCCTGCAAAGCCTCTAAGCTATTTTCACCAGAGCTGAGTAGGACAGGAAAACTCTAAAATGGAAAAAAAAAGTTGAAAATTTTATGCTGTGAGAATACAACAATATCTACGAGTAAACATTGAGGCTTAAATACCTTCTTTACATTTCTGTTTTTTTTTCTAAAAAAAAGTAAGCTCTTTAGTATTTATTTGCAAGAAAATGTGATGAATGTGCACATCAAAAGGTGATCCAGTCAGTGCTCAGTCACAGGACAAACACAGTGGGCCCCAGAAGGCAGCAATGTATACAGTTAACTATCAAAGTTATTTTGTGCCACACCAATACCAATCTAACTGCTTATAGGGTCAGAGTTGAAGCAGCAGTTAACTCTGTTGTCTAAAGTGTTAGAAGGGATGTGAGTAGAAAATAAATTCATATCACACATAACTCTGAATAGTACATAGAAGGAGGCTCTAGCTTGTGCTATGAGGAACAACCTGGTTTATGGTAGGCATGAACAAGGCAAGCTATGTTCTCAGGGTCCAGTGTAGCTGGATACCAAGAAACAGGTGAGGAAACAGCAGGAGATCAGGCTGCTCCGGGCTCTAGCAAGTGGCCTATTATAATAACCTGATCCTTGTCCTGACAGTAAGATGCTCATCCAAATCCCATTTGTGTCTGTGTGACCAGCTGCTACCAGGGCTATGGAACATGCTAGTGTATCTTTCATGTATGGTTGTTCAGTTTATCCTGTGTTTAGACTAAAAGACGTGTCAGGATCAGATTTGGCTTTAAGGAAGACAACTCCAACTGTAGTAAATGTGAAAGTTACTGGTGGGAGTGAGTAGGTTGGCAGGGGTCTCCTGCAGGGGGTTGAGAAGTTCTGAACTGTGACAGTAAAACATGTTTAGTATGGTAGAGCAAGAGAGGCTGTGGAGGTTTTAATTGTAGCACTACTGATATATTTCTGACAGGACTTTCCAACCTTATTGAGATACACTAAAGAACTACAAGTAAATAGTCACTGAGTGTAGTCACGAGAAAATTAGGACAAAATGTTCTGCTTGGCCAAAGGGCCCTGAAAAGTCAATTAAAAAGATGGGCAGATTTTCATGATGAAAAGAAAAGACCAATATCACTGAGATGAAATCTTCTGGAAAGTGTTTTCTAAGAGCACAAAGAAGCCATGCTCCAGAGATAGCTAAGGTTGTACCTTGTAATTAGGCTTGCTAATTCGAAAGAATTATTCACGTGGCACTGTTTTGGAAGGTATGAAGGGGTCATGGGGAGCAGCTGAGGCTTGGAACTGTGAGAGGTCATGGAAAGCCATTGGTGAAGGTGCAGCCTCAGTTGCGGTTGATGGTCTGGGATTGAAGGGGTTATGAAAAGAATCTGAGGCTTGGCACCATGAAGAGAGCCTATGAGAGGCTATCGGTGAAGCCTAGTTGTAGCAGAAAACCACACTGTGCTGGAAATGTCAGTACCATGGGATGATCACCAAGAACATCGTTAGCAGTGGAGTGGAGTCAACCAGAGGCTAGAGTGCTCCAGAGGGCAGAGCTGGAGGAGTGACGAACGCCCTTTGGAGGAGCCCAGAAGAGGATGTGTGGATTCCAGACACTGGAACAAGAAGCTGTGGAGTTGAAGCTGACTTGGAGACCCTAAGATGCTAAAGATGCCAGAGCCATGAGATGCTTGTATAGTAAAGCTGCCGACAGGAACGGAACCAGTTCAAGAGAAAGAAGTTTGCTGCAGTCAACAAAGATGAAAAAATTGTTGGAGATCTGAAGACTGCCTTGAAATCAGACATGGAGATGCAGAGTTTGGAGTTTGCCCAGCTGGTTTCCTGTTTTGCTTTGGGGATTTCAGTTAAGTGATCGGATGAATCTCAGAAGGAACTTTGAACTTTGAATTAAATGTATTTTTTATTATGCTATGGCTAGATATGCCCCCATAGACTCAAGTGTTTGAACAAGCCTCTGGGGGCCAGGAACTAGAATGTGGTGGTTTGAATACGCTTGGCACTATTAAAAGATGTGGGCTTATTGGAAGAAGTATGTCACTGTGGGGATGGGCAATGGTACCTTCCTACTAACCACATGGGAGCCAGTCTTCTCCTGACTGCCTTTGGATGAAGACGTAGAACTCTCAGCTCCTTCAGCCCCATGTATGCCTGGATGCTGCCATGTTCCCGCCTTGATAATAGACTGAACCTCTGAATCTGTAAGCCAGCCCAAATTAAATGTTGCCCTAATCATGGTGTCTGTTCACAGCAGTAAAACCATAAGACAAAGATCTTAAAGCCAAATATAGTAAAACCAAACAAAACCAAAACCAAAAATACCCAAAACAACAACAACAACAAAACCCTATGGTGATTTTGCAAAGGAAACAATTTATTTCTTACATTAATGTATGTACTTAGAGAATTTTAATACAGAAGGCCAGTAGATATTTTTGAAGTTTTACAAAGTCATTCCAACTTTTGCCTAAAAGAGCCAAGAAAATTAAGATAATTTGGAATAATAAAGAGGTGTCTATGTGTTCTATCATGGATTAATGTATATCTCAAATACAGTAATGATTAAAACAGTCTTAATTCAGGAATTAGTAAGAAAATCTTATAGAATAAAATAGCATTTAAAAAAGTATAAAATGTAACAAATTAACAAGAATTTACCATATGAAAAGCATTTGGAATAGTACCACATGATTTGTTTTAATTTTTTTGAAATAGAAATTAAAGTCAGACTCTTACCTAATACACTATTTTGTAGAAGATATAAAAATATTTAAATATAGTTTAGCTTCATTACAGCCTTTAAACTCTTTTAATCCCCAAACATTTGCTATTCCCAACAATTTATTACCATTTGACTCCAGTCGTATATTGAAGCAACAGGAAAGTTATGGTTAACTTTGAGAAAGCACTATTAATGAACACGTGGAAGTTGTTACAAACTGTATTTTCTTTTGTTCTACTTGGTGAATTGATGAGACAAAGCATATGTATGCATTTCTACACTTACTCTGGGGAGGGAACATAATTTTACGAATGATGTTGAACACCCTATGGGTGTTTTGTTTTGCTATCTTCCCAAAGACAGTCTTCTTTTTTGAGAAGGGTTAAAAATACTTATCACAGGTTCAAATACTTTAATTTCATAAGTCTTTGAATAATATTGTTTAACCTACCAGGAAAAGGAAAATCAACAACAGAAATAGCATAAGGAAAACGGAGTATACAAACTCCCACGGAACCAATCCAACAGGGAGTCTGGGGCTTGCTCCCATTCCCACGCCCTTTCCCTGAAAATGAGGGCTTTCCCCATCTACTTGATGTCTATATCATGTCTACATTCTGCTTTACCTCCATGTTGTCACTGTGGAAGCCAATGAGTTCCAAAAGATCATAGCCTTGGTTCATCACAGACACTTCTGCTCCTTTCTTCCACCTCTTTCTCAGAAACATGTTCAAAGCACACTTAGGAACACTTTTCCCCAGAGCCACACAGTGCTCAGCAGTGGTGATGTTAAAGAGAGGTTGTTGGCATGCATGCACAAGAGCACTACAAGGCTCTAGTACCAGCTGAAGCTTCCAGTATAAGTTACAGGTTACCCAGGATGTGAGTTCTGACAAGGAGGGAAAGTCCAGTTTTTCCCAACTTGTATGTTTCCAACCCTGGGGTTGTGAGGCTGGAAGTCTGCAATATGACCTTGGACAAGGGCTTGTTTCATGTGACCTCCAGTCATCAAAGGGTAGCAGTGGAAGGAGAATAGGACCTTGTATGAGAGAAAATTTTTGGCTAGAACAGGTAGACATTTTGGTCTCTGGGTGTCTTTCCCTTGCGAGCTGATCTGTTGTTCCCTTTCAGTACGAGAGTCCTTTCTTCCTCCTGGAGACTCTGGACCCAGCAGACCTTCTTCCCTTTGTCATCTGCCTGCACATATGATGTATCTGATACTGCAGAGCCTTCTCTCCAGATTACAACTCTCACTTACAATAAGGTCCATCTTTGTCCAAGATCTTTAAGGTTTGATTTCTGTTTCCGGACTATAAAGCACAGCCTTAGAAGCTTGTTTCTGGATTTTATTTTCCAGGAGAGAGGACAAACATTTCACAGAGAAATGGTCATCTAAATGAGTGCATACTTCAATAAGAGTACAGAAGCCCAACCTACCTTGTCTGCAGAAAGAACCACTGATTATGTCAGAACACAAATAAGGTGTAACAATGATGCCAAAAGGCCCAGGAAAAACTTGAGAGAAAAAATTTCTATTATTAAATAAAGTTGATCTGTAAACTGATGGAAAATTTGGGGCATCTTCATTTGACCTGCCACTTAATGTTTTCCTAGGCTGATTATACTGTGTTCTGGGTGGAACAAATAAACTATTGATTTCTTTCCCCCTCTCCTTCCTCCTCCTCTTCCTCTCCTGATGCTGCCACCATAGCCTCCTCTCCCCACTCTCCTCTATGAGTGTGTGTCTTTCTCTCTCCCTTCAAGTCTTCTTTCTTCTGTCCTTCACTCTCTCTCCCTCTCTGCTTCGACCATATCTATATATACAACAATTCAGTGAAGGCAGAAAGATAGCATAGCTGAACGGTTGTGGAGGCCTCTATGTTACACCTCTCTTTGACACCTTATCCACCCCTCAAGGTAGTTTGCACAGCCTTTATACACAAGGTTTGAAATGAGACTCTCCAGTCAATCCCTTTTTAAGATAAAAGTTACACTCACATTTAATTTGATTATGATCTTGAATAAATACAGGAAAACATAAACTAACATTTACTGATCAATATACATTTGTTAAGCAGTTTACATAATTTTTATTATCATTTCAATTTATTATTTGAGAATTTTCTACATGTATACAATGTTTTGATCAAATCTACCCCAAGCCCTCTTCAACTGGTCTTCCCATACTCCACCCTCCACTTTCCCCTTCTAACTCCAAGTATTCCTTACAGCCCACCACATAGTGCTGCCAGCATGTTCACGAGGTTAGGGACATCCCATGGAGCACAGGCAGCCTACTGGGCATTCATCCCCAAAGAAAACTGGCTTCCTTCCAAGCAGCCATCAACTAGGGGTGGTGATGGCATTATCTCTTTCTTTGACAAATGAAGAAACTGCTCAAGACTACCCACATAACTCATTACAGAGCAGGGTTAAACCAGATTCTACTCTAGAGCCCTTATTACAGCCATGCAGGGAGCAGATTTGTAGTCTTTGTGGTGCTGCTACTTTTCTGAGTCCATGGCAGATGCTGAGAGTAGATGACAATACATTACCATCTGGCTGAGAACTGGCTGAGAACCTTTCTCAAGATAGGTCGCCAAGCATTTGTTACCTGTAACTGGCCCTCAAGATAAAGCCAATTTGCTCCAGTGGGGGATGGGGCTGAGAAATTGGAGATTGTAAAACAGTGTCCGAGACAAGAAAAAAGCACATGTAAGAGAATAATACAGCTGGGAAAACAGGGATGGTGAGAGAAAATGCTGAACTACATCTGGAAGGTTCTGGCTAGAAGAGCAAGGGGCTGGCTAGAGGAGCATTATGATAGGCATGGCTTGGCAATCTACAGTGCTGCTGAGGAGGTTACACAGACTTGGATTCAAGCATAGAGGGCTTTAACTGACTTGGTGTAATTTGTCCTGGCTGTGGAAGGAAGAGATACACATCAGGATATGATTATGAATTTCATAGAGGAAGGAAAATTTCCAGGAGCTGAAGCTGTGGTAAGAGGCAGGGTGAGTGAGAACAATTACTGTGGGCCCCAAGTGAAGAGGCCTAGATTTTATACTCTTGAATGCTTTATAACATCCTTAGTTGAAAATGAAAAGTCAGGAAAATGGCACCACAAGGTAGAAATCCATTGGATTCGGGAGTAAAACAGGTATCTGTTTGAATCCTGTACTGTCATTAGCTATGTGAATTTGGATAGGCTCACTTCCCTGGATCATTTATATGAAGAGAACAGCACCTATCCCACAAGGATGCTGTGAGGATCAGTGGAAAATGAAACAAGGGCACTGGATAGTATAGTGTAGTCGCTCAATAACTATGAGTACCTTTCCCTAGTCATGGCTTGTTATCTTAGCATTTGTACATGTATATTTCTTCATCAATAAAATACAAATAAAACCTGCTCTGCCTATACATGGTAGTGATTCTCACAGTTTGGAGTATCAAGAATTCTTTGGGGACTGGAGAGATGGCTCACCAGTTAGGAGCACTGACTGCTCTTCCAGATGTCCTGAGTTCAATTCCCAGCAACCACTTGGTGGCTCACAACCATCTGTAATGGGATCTGATGCCCTCTTCTAGTGTGTGTGAAGATAGTTACAGTGTACTCACATACATAAAATGAATACATAATTCTTTTTTTACAGCAAGAATTCTTTGGAGTCTTTGAAAGGACAATATTTGGGCTCCATCTCCACACATTCTGGGTTTGGCAAGTCTGAGCTGGAACTTAAGAATCAGACTGCAAGAAAGAGAAGCTATGGGATAGAAATGGAAACTGAGCATTTTCTGAGCATACAACAGAAACCAGTGATATCTAGGAAACCATCAGGGAAGACTGAAAACCTACAGTCCAATAAGTTGGAAGCTGGAATGAAGAGCTCTAAGAATTAATCATCGCCAAGCCTCAGATCCATAAATCCTCAAGTCTTTATATGTGCAACATACTGGACAGACATGTTTTCAGAAGAAGTACAAATGACCAACAAACAGATGAAAAGTCAGTGTTTTAAGCCATCAGGGAAATGCAAACCAAAACTATACTGAGATTTCCTGTCAATCCTTCTGGGATAGCAGTCCTTACCAGCAAAATGCCAATACAGGAGAACTGGCACACAATCAAGGCCAGCTTAAGCTATACAGTGAGTTTCAGGACAATTTGAAGCACAGTATGAGAAACTGTCTCACAGAAAGGGGCAGGGCGAGGGAAAGCCAGGGGTGGCACTCATCGTGGCAAGGATGGAAGAAGAAAAGGAAACAAATGCTCTTCGTAGAGATACACATTAGCATAACCACCAAAGAAACCAATATGAAAGCTTTCAAGAAATTTAAAAATGCACACACACGTGCCTGGTCTTCCCCCCCCCCCCCCCCCCCCCACCAAACTCAAACCATCATATGAAATGCCTTATATATCCTGGTGGATATATAAGGGGACCTAAGTGAGCACACCTATGTTTATATCAGGAATCTAAGAGGCCAGCACAACTGTGTTTGCTGTGGCTTTTTACAATAACCAACTCATGGAATCAGCCTAGATATCCAAAACTAGATGAGTGGGTAGAGAAAATGTGGTATAGATACACAATGAAATTAATTTTACTCATCCCTAAAAGACTAAAATAGATGTCTTCTACAGGAAAATGGATAGAACTGAAAATCATCAAGGTAACTGAAATCAGTTAGAATCCAAAACACAAACATTATGTTTCTTCTCAGAGAAAGACTGAACACAGAGGTGAGACTATTTGGGAAGAGGAAGGGTACAACGCACAGGTGACGATGGGGATAAAAGAGGGAACAAAGCATATAATAAAAAGCAAGAAATACCATCATAAAGTCCACTATTTTCAACAGTGACTCTAAAACAATGCAACCAGAATCATATAGTCTTCATCATCTCTGAATGTGCATCTAATGTAGGCAGCTGGCGGGTCTTATGGCTTACAGGTAAAACTTCCCTCACAGGCTCCTGCTTGAACACTTAGGCCCGACTGGTGGTGCTAGTTTGGAAGGTAGCACCCAGTTGAAGAATGTGGCAAGATTATAGCCTGCCTGTTTCTTGCCCTGTCTCTGCTTCCTAGTCTGTGGAGATGTGCCGAATTCTCCAATGCTAGCGATACAGAAATACATCTTTCATAACAGCAGTAATTCATAAGCCTGAGCTCGGGTAAGCAACCAGGCTCCTTCTCTAGCTAGGAAAGAAGGGCTTTCTTAAAAAACAGCAGAGAGAAGTTAGAGTTATGGGTCATTAACATAGTTGTCAGCTAGGGAGCAGACAGTGCTGGAAGCAGTAGCCAGTGCTTCCCTGTTAATGAGCACTGAACAAGTTGGATTTCTCTCTAGAGGCAAAAAGAGGTAAATTCTTTTCTTACGAAGTAAGAGAGAAATACATTAATCTCGTATGTCCTCCTGTAGTTTGGTGAAGTCACATAATGCTTTCACATTTGAAATAAAGCAGGACAATTATTAGGAATGACACTGTAATAATTACACCAAACAGTCCCCAGCTGTGCATTTTCTGCTCCAAGAAAGAATGTGGCAGAAGGAAGTCTTCTAGGCAGAGAATGAGCTGGGATCAGCCTTATGATACCGACATGGCGTTATCGAGCTTGTCTTCAGATTTCCTTCCTCACTCAATTACCTAATGCCTAGGAACCTGCATTTAACCCCTATGTAACAAGTCCCAAGGCTGAAAATTGCCTTTTTCATCTTTAAAATGCATCTGCCCTCAACCATTGTGGTTGTCATTTCTTTGGGTGTCAACACATGCCAGGAACTGTGCTTAGCACTTTGAATTCATCACCTTGTTTGGGTTTTATGAAAGGCCAAGCCATCGGTCCTAGTCCCGCTTTACAAACTGGAGAGGTTAAATGAGTCCTTAGATTGATGAGTCAGGAGAGAATCAGTTCTCCCCTGGTTTCAAAATGTACTCTCTACTGCACTGACCTGCACAAGAGAAATCCCAAGTGTTTATGCTACAAAATAAAAACTAATTGGGAAAAGTTTTTGTTTTGTGCTAAACAAAAGATCTTCAAGTTTTAAACTGTTATGGCTGAAAGGTACCTCAGAAAGAATTCCTGCCACTTTTTGAGAAGACTTATGTCATAATGGATGTGACAATAAATAAATATCCGATGTTATCTTTTTTCGCATTCTCTGCTTGTAACATGTTTAAAGACTTTACTGCTCTTCAACAGCACAGAAGTCCCTGTTCCCATGGCCTCAAATTATGACCAGAAGACCAAAATTAAGTTTTAAGTTAAAGAAAATAGTTTGTTATATTTTCTTTTATGCCAAGAACCTGAGACTAGATAGATCATGGGCCTAGGGGAAAACCTAATACTATTATTCTGCTGAAAGATCATAGCAAGAAAATTACTCTGAATAACATACTGCCATGCCCATAGATCAGTATCTTGCTCAACCCACATCAGAAAAGCTTCCTCTTGCAGTAGATGGGAACTAACACAGAGACCTACATTTGGACAATGTACATAAAGTTGGAGACTTTGAAGCATTCAGGGCTAAATGAGATACCTTGGGATCTATGTGAAGAAGAGGCAGAAAGATTATAGAAGCCAAAGACCTATCTGTCTGGAACACAGACAGTCCACATGCCTTTAACCCCTCTGGTTGGAATTCTTTAGTACACACCTTTAAGCCCAAAGAATATTGTCTAATTTAGGGGCAGCTATCTGATGAATCAGAGAAACATTTGACAGAATGAATCAGAGATAGGATACACCCAACTCTCAGGAGAAAAGCTATTTAAGAGCAACAGAGGGAGACAGAGTTCAGTTGTCAGTGAGTTGGGGGTCAGTTGAGTGCAGTGGAGTTGAGTTTATGAGTTTATGCAGTTCAGAGCAGCCCAGCAGAGGCAGTTAAAGCCAGAGAATAAGGAGTCAGGAGCCAGAATTGCTCCTGTCTAAAAGAATTGCAGGGATGGAAATGAAGAAGAGACTGAGGGAAAGGTAGTCCAGTGGCCAGCCTAACTTGGGATTCATCTCAAGGGGAGGCTCCAAGGCCTGACACTATTAATGATGCTATGGTGTGCTTACAGACAGGAGCCTAGCATGGCTGTCCTCTGAGAGGTCAAACAAGCAGCTGACTGAGACAGAAGCAGATATTTGCATCCAACTAGTGGACAGAAGTTGGGGACCCCTGTGGTTGAATTAGGGGAAGGCTGGAAGAAGCTGAGGATAAGGGAGACCCTACAAGAAGACAAGCAGTCTCAACTAGGCTAAACCCCTGGTATCTCTCAGACACTGAGCCATCAACCAGGCAGCATACATGAGCTGGTCCAAGGCCCCGACACATATACAGCAGAGGACTGACTGGTCTGGCCTCACTGGGAGAAGAACTGCCTAACCCTTGAGAGACTTGAGGCCTCAGGGAGTCGAGAGGTCTGGTAGGGTGGGAGTAGGGGGGCAGGTGTGTGTGTGGGGGAAGGTATGGGATGAGACACAGTCAGAGGAAGGCCTGGCAGAAGAGGGACATCCTCTTGGAGACAGGGAGGAAGAAGAATGGAATGAGGAACTGTGGGAGGGTGGACCTGGAAAGGGTCAATGGTTAAATTGTAAAGAAAATAAAAGTAATAATAATAAAAAAGTCAGAAGATTAGAACAAATTGTCAGAGTTAGTTTGAGGCCAATCAAAGCAAGCCAGTGAGAAGCTGAGAAGCCAGTCAGCTTGAAGAGGAATTTGAGCCAGAAGAGCTGAAGTTGGACCATCCAACCAGACTTCTGAAAGAACTAGAAAGAGTGAGTTTATTCAGAAGTAAACTTTCTAGTCAACAATTACATCAGGTAAATAAAAGTTACTTTTACAGATGTCACTAGTGAAGAAGATGGGTGTCCCATCTCTAGTGAGGAAGTTATTTTCAATTGAGACCTGTCAGAAAAAAAATTTCTTCCTTTTCTCTAGTGGAATGTCACTGGTATATTAACCATGTTCCAGGGCAGGCCTGGAGTAATTGGCCAACATAAAATAAATTCCATGTTTTTGTTGTTGCTGATGGTGTTGTGTTTATGGACTATTTATTTGTTTCAGCATAATTTTTTTATCTTTTTTCCCCTCACGTTTTCTGAGATTTTGCTTTTGATAGATGGAGGCATAGAGGTAAAGGGGAGGCGTATAGAGAGCAAAAAGAGAGAAAGAGAGAGAGGGAGAGAGAGAATAAAGTCAGATGGAGAGGCTCTGGGAAATGGGTGGAAGGGAAATGTAATAAAAATACATTGTTTGACAACTATCTTCATTTAAAAAGTTCCTGGGGCTCCAAAAGCCACACTAAAAGCCTAGTTAAAGTAACACGGCAGCACCCATCCTCATCCCCAGCCACAGCAATCACACACAACAGCGACCCAAACCCTAAGTCACTGTTTCTGTTTCTGGTTTGTTGACTACTGAACATTTAAAGTGCTCAGAGAAGATTGTGTTTGCTTCCTATGTCGGGTGTACTTACACCCCCATTGCTCTGACTTGAATGTCCCCATAGCTCTCTGAGACCTTGGGAGCAGAGAGGTAGGCCTGGCTTCTTCTGTGGGTTAAGATTAGATTATTCTGTTGGAATCTCTGTATGATGTGGTAACTTACATTCTCCATTCACAAATTTACTCAACAAATGTGAGAAACTAAGTAGTAGGCAAAAATAAATACAATAGAGATTTTTACACCTTCACAGTTTATAATCTACAACTGGTAAGTAGGCAAGCAGTAAATATAGTAATAAATATTATAAATGAAAGGACTCTAAAAACAAGAATGGACCAGCCATGCGGCAGGTAGAGAGAGCTCTGACAGAGATGAAGCTGGGATGAAGGAGAGGGGAGCTTGGTAGATGTTAAATACATAGGGTGAGGCAGTAGCCAGATGGTTAACTGTGGAGTCTTACGGATCTGTAAAGTATCCCATTCCCCCATGTGTTGCTTTCTATGCTAGTCAGTAAAACAGATCAAAACCCTGTTAGAGCAGATATATAGCACACACACATACACACACACCCACCACCCTACAGACATCATTCACATATAGACACAACATATATATATATGTATATGTATATGTACACACACACACACACACACACACACACACACACACACACACACACAGATAGAAACACAGAAGTGCAGGGACAAGCAGATTCATAAGACAGCCTTCGGGTAGGCACAGAATCAGGCTCATACAGAATAGTCAGAGGACAGAGGCATAGGGAGCATGACATGGAGGACTCAAATCTGGACTCCCTAGCTAAATGACTTCACGGGGAAGTGTCTTTACTTCTTTCCTTTTAACTGATGCATTATTGGTGGCTTGGAGTTGGTCACTAATAGTCACATAGTTACTAAGCTTAATTTTAGAAAAAAACTTATTTTAAATATTTTTATTTGCCCTGAATACATATTTTTCATAGAAATATGTTTTTAATTTATAAATGCAATATCTTACTATATAGCTTGGTGTACATTATCTTGTCATATACATATACAGATACTAAATGATACATATTTTAAGTAATGATCATGAGTTATAATTTTTTGTAGGTTAATCATTTGTTTATATTTGTTCATTTTAGTTTTTCTTTTATGTCATTGATTTCCTATGTTTGTGGTTTTTGAGTACTTATTTATATTTAAAATGATATTGAGATATTTTCCTGGGTCATGGGTATAGATTTAACCATTAAATAAACCAACATTTATAACAAATACTTTTTTGACTGAGATTTCTATGTTGTATACACAACATATTGATCAACCTTAAACAAAGCTATTACAGTGAACTTCTGAAATGAGAAAAATATGTTGCCTGGTAAAAGGAAAGTAGTGAATTGGTATAAATTGTCACCACACAGATGGTACAAAGACGTTTATAGATGGAAACCAGGTGACCCTGAGGAAAAAATCCTGACTCGGTTAGATTTAAAACAACAATGTCTAGAACCAGTCAGATTCTGACTAGGGACATGAAAATCATAAAGAAAATGTTTCATTAAGTATTTCCCATTTTTTGAGAAACCTGCAACTCCTGATGTCACAAATACAAGGATTCAATCTCTACCCTCATTTATTTCATATCCTAACTGGGAGGCAGTTCTAGATATTCCTGTTTTCAAAAGCTTAAAAGCTGGTGTAAGTCTACAACATTAAAGCTATTATTACTTATAAAATCAACATAATTAATTCAAATGATATCCTAACTATATGGCTTCAAAATTATAATTCATGTATACTATTTTTCATATCATATAAACTTAGAGTTATTTGTTTTATAGACAGATACTCTTCTTTTCAACAAGCATTTATATGATACCGACTATATTTCTAGGTTCTAAGGATTCAAAGTAGCAAAATCTAGATTCTAGTTCATGGTCTATTGTGAGAGAGAAATATGTAAATGAGCATATTATCATTAATTTGGTAAACGATAGAGGAGAAACGTAAAATGTCATGCAAGGTCAGAGGAGATCACCAAAATCTGACCTAAACAAGTTGGGGAAGATGTGGGGAGGAAGAGAAAAATAACATGGTCTTCCAAGCAAGTAGACAAAACGAATGGACACACAGGTAAACAGAGTACGTCATTTTCCAAAACGTGTACTCCTTTGGCATACTTGCTGGCAGTTTGTATATTGCAGCCAGCTGTTCACTAGGCTGGAAGTTAGGAAGACAGAAACATGAAAGGCCAGGAGTCAGTGAACCTGAAAAAGCCTAAGACTTCAAGCAAAATTGAATTGACTAGATGTTACATTTAAAAATGACTCAGAAATCTACATTGTGAAATTATTATAGTCTGAGAACAGCCATAGATGATTATTAAAAAGAAAAATGACAAGGTCTAAAATAAACATAAATGAAGATGCATGTGAATGATATAAATACATTCAAAAGAAATATGTTCACTGGCAACCTGAGTCTGTATCCAAGGAAAAGTTGAGTCTAAAACAGCCTGCACCTCAAAACTGAGGCATCTATGGCATGTGCACTTGTGTCTGGGTCTTCAATCTGCCTCCATTGATCAATGTCTTTCTTCATTCCATCTTTGTTTTTATTACAATAACCTTGTAGTGCGACTTGAAACATGGCGGGTGAGGGCTCAAGCAATTCTCTTATTATAAAGTATTGTTTTAGTAATTTGTTTTTTATAAAGTTTAACATTATTTTAATATTTTTGTAACATTCAATGCTTTTATCAATATTATTATTCAACTTCTATGAAAAATTGTGTTGGAATTTTGATTCACATTGAAACTATAGATTGCTTTTGGTGATTTCACAATATTTATCTTACCAATTCTAAACACGAGAGACCTTTGTATCTTCTGTTATCTTCTTCAGTTTCTTTTTTTAATGCCTTCAAGCTTCTATTATACAGGTTTTTCATTTGCTTGGTTAAGAGTTATCCTAAGACAAGTTACCAGGCTATTGTAACAAGTACTGTTTCCCTAATTTCTTTCTCAGTATGGTTGTCATTTGAATATGGAAAGGCTACTGATTTTTGTGTGCTGATTTTGTATTCTGCTACTTTGCTGAAAGAGTCTTTATCAGGGGTTGGAATTTCCTGGTTCACCAGGAAATAGTGTAGAGTATTTACATATATATCATACCATCTAAAAATAAAGATATTTTATTTAATCATTTCTAAATCTATATCCCCTCGATCACTTACAGTTGTCTTATTGCTCTAAGTCTCCAAGAACTATATTAAATAGAAATGTAGCGAGTAGACATCCTTGTCTTGTTCCTGATTTTAGTGAAAATGCTTTGAGTTTCCATCCATTTAGGATGCTATGGGCTGTAGGCTTTCTGTAGACTGCCTTCATTATGTTGAGGCATTTCCCTTGCATCCCTATTCTCCTCTAGACTTTTATCCTGGAGGAATGTTGGATTTTGCCCAAGACCTAATAAGATGATCTAATAAGATGATTTTTTTCTTTCCATTCTGTTTATACTGTGGGTTACATTTATTTATGTATGTTGAACCATCTTTGAGTCTCTGGAATTAAGCCAATGTGCTCATGGAGAATAATCTTCTTTATGCATTCTTGAATTCAGTTTTTTATGTTCATAAGGGATATTGGTCTTTAATTTTCTTTTTGTTGATAGGCTTTTGTGTGGTTTTGGTATCATGGTAATATTGGCTTTGTAAAAAGAGTTAGGAAACATTCTTCAGTTTCTATCTGTGAAATAATTTGAAGAGTATTGGCATTATTTTTTCTTTAACGTCTGGTGGTAGAATTATACACTGAATGCATCTGGCCATGAGCTTATTTTGGTTGGAAGACTTTACTTCGATTCCACTAGGGATTATGAGTATGTTTAAATTGTTTATTGTTAACTTTGGCAGGTCATACATATCAAGAAATATATCCATTTCTTTTGTTTTCCATATTTTAAAGTATGTCCTTTTGAGTCTCTGAATTTTCTTGGTATCTGTTGGTCTTAGTTAGGGTTTCATTGCTGTGAAGAGACACCAAGACCAAGGAAACTGTAATACAGAACAACATTTAATTGGGGCTGGCTTACAGTTTCAGAGGTTCAGTACAGTGTCATCATGGCAGGAAGCATGGCAGTGTGCAGGCAGACACAGTGCTGGAGAAGGAGCTGAGAGTCCTACAACTTGATCCAACCGCAGCCAGAAGGAGATTGCCTCTTCTGCACTGGGTGGAGCTTGACCTTCCAACAATATCACACCTATTCCAACAAGGACACATTTCCTAACTGTCACTTCCCATGGGCCACGCATATTCAAACCACTACACTGCTGTAATTTCTTTCTTTTCATCTTTAATTTTATTAATTTGGATCTTCTCTTTGTGTCTTTTGGCAAATTTGACTAAAGGTTTTTAATTTTGTCGATTTTCTCAAAGAACCAACTCTTAATTTTATTGATTGTTGTACTATTTGTTTGTTTGTTCCTACCTCATTGATCTCAGTCCTATGATTATCTCTTTTAGTCTACTCTTTTTTGGGTATTAGTTATTTTGTGATATATATTAAAAATAGCCTTGAATGCAGACAAAATGGTCATTGCATTATTAATCAAATTTGGGATAAGGGAACTAAAGGCAGGGCTAGGGATATTACCCATTGGTAAAGTACTTCCTGTGCAAGCATGAGGACCTGGGTTTGGATCATAACATGGACATAAAATCTGGGTACCATGGCACATATCTGAAACACTAGCACTGTGTATAAACAGCAGAGACAGGCAGATTCTAGGGTTTCCCAGGCCAGTCAGTCCAGCAGAAATGGTAGCCACTATTTTCACTGAGACATTGTCTCAACATAACAAAACAAAACCCAAAACATGCAAGCAACCAAACAAATAAACTCAACCAAGGAGGAGAGCACAAGAGGAAGAGACCAGACATTGGCCTCTGGCCTACACATGCTCATTCACAGTTGGGTGCCCCAGCACACATCCCCCCCACATACATAAACATAAATAAATAGAGAAAGAAAGAAATAAGAGAAATAAGAAACAAAACAATAAAGATTGGAGACTATTCAGTTGTTTTTGAAGTAACAAAATTCAAATATAAATAAGCATGCAATGTGATCCTGCATTGATTTAAACAAAGGCAATTAATAATACTGCCAGTGCTCACTGTTGTTGATATTTGGAAATGACATAGTAATACACCACTCCCTTTCACCTAGTGAAATCACTCTGAAAAGAAATTTGGCAGCAAATATAAAGCCATAAAAATTAATATACATTTTTTTTTACCCAGAAACTCAATTTTTGGATACAGCCCAAGGATATGATTCAAAAGAAAAATTTAAAAATCTATTTGTATAAAGATATTTATAGTTGTACTACATTACAAGCAAAAACTGGAACCTGGCCAAATCTCCAATAGAGGGAGAATGCTTAGGTAGACTTGGTACATTAATGCAGTGGAATATTTTATTTCTTACTAAGAATTACAATTATGTGAATTATGCAGAAATAAGGGCCATATGAAGCAATGAATAAAAATGCAGTGCTCCAAACAATGGCTGTACCATGACCACATCTAGGGAACAGAGCCTGTGCAGTCCAGAGAGTTGGGAAGAGCTAGAAGCTGGTAATTTACAGGGCTTACCCTTCTGCTCTGTTGGTTAGGTTTCTGGATGTTTCTTTTTACTTCTGTTTCATTTCTTATTTCATACCTATTTATTAAGAAAAATAAATCCTCATTTTGACACATAAAAGAAAACATAAATGTTCATCAATATCTTTCCTTGCCTTAAAAGACTTCTGTCATTTTGTTTAGATTTCATGTTTACATATGGAGGAATTAGAAATCTACCCTTTGCTACTACAAACCTCTAGACACAAGCTTTGTCAGTCAGATTTCCTGTTGCGGTGACAAATACCTGAGAGAAATAGATTAAAGGGGGGCTTTAATGGCTTCAGTCCATGGTTGGTTGGCTCCATTGCTTATGGCCTGATATAAAATAGAATATCATGGTGGCTAGGAAGCAGAAAAGCAGGAAAGGGCCAGGGCAAGCTATATCTATCTCCTAAGAACAGTCACCTCAATTGTCCCATGACCCAATCCTCTAGCTAGCTAGATCTCATCTCTTAATGGCTCCAGCACTTCCTAAGACAGTGCTGCTGTCTGGGAGTCAAGCCTTTCACACACCAGCACACGAGGGGACATTTCACATTCAGAGAGCAGCACATGTTCTCTTTCACCACTATGTTGCTTCTCAGCTCATTCCCAACATGCTAACTTCCATGTACTCGTGTCTGCATCATGGATGCAAACCCAACATCTTAAGCACACTAACTGGAAGCAGACTTTTCTCATAAACATGGCTTTTTTAAACCTCTCAATGCAGAAAAATATTTGCATCTTATCTTTTACTACCATGGGAGAATTGTTCTCTACAGGACAATCATTTTGGCTTATTTCTTCTAACTTTAAAGGATGTCTTAATTTTGCTTTATCCCCCTTCTCTTCTCTCTGGGTATACCTTAACCTACAAACTTA
This sequence comes from Rhabdomys pumilio, assembly GCA_030674055.1. NCBI lineage: Eukaryota > Metazoa > Chordata > Mammalia > Rodentia > Muridae > Rhabdomys > Rhabdomys pumilio. Next base: position 168,951,058 of record JANHMN010000003.1, read on the forward strand.
TTTTACTCTAGTCTGTATTAAAGGAAGGAAAGAGTCATCTTCCTTAATGACACACTCCCTTTGGTTGTCTTTGGTTTTCTTGGCAGTAAAGGATGTTCTCAGTATCTTACCCTCATCACTGCCTGCTGTCTCTTGCTCTCCACCTGCAAACCACTGCATGCCTCCTTCAGCCTCACGCTCCTGAACTGTCTCTCAAGGTCACAAACATCTATATGCTGCTAAACACAGAAGATACTTTTCTGTCACCCCGTTAGTTGACCCCTTCTCTCTCTCTCTCTCTCTCTCTCTGTGTATATATATATATATATACATACATATACATATACATATACATCATACACATCATATACATATACATCATATACATATACATATACATATACATATACATATACATATACATATACATATACATATACATATACATATACATATATATGACTGTCTGTCTCTCATTTTTTTATTTTTTATTTTGTTTTTTTTGAGACAGGGTTTCTCTGTATAGCCCTGGCTGTCCTGGAACTCACTCTGTAGACCAGGCTGGCCTTGAACTCAGAAATCTGCCTGCCTCTGCCTCTGCCTCCCAAGTGCTGGGATTAAAGGTGTGTGCCAGCACTGCCTGGCCTACTTCTCTTTATTTAAAGTCTATTTTCTTCATGTGATGCCCTTTTTTTTTTTTTTTTTTTTATCTTCTTTAGGTGCACAGGTTCCTCAGGCTATTGCCTAAACTCTCTGTCTTTTCTTTTTGTATGCTAACTTATCTCCTTTATTACTAGGCTTTAAATCTCATTTTTGTGCTAAAACCTTCCCAAATGAATAAATATCTCTAGTATCCCAAATAAATAAATACCTCTAGCATTTAGCGGAGAACCTGATCTTGTTACATCTATTAAATGATACTTTTGACATCTATATTTAGTTTCAGAGGATAGAAATCAAAGTCGCGGTTTTATTCCCAGAACTAGTTAGAAAGATTCCTGTCTTCTCATTTCAGAAATGACACTGTCCACTTAACCACTCTCTGCACCACATCTTTGTGTGCATTCCCAGCAAACTACCACATTTTACAGTTTACTGCCAACAGCCACCACTCTACTTCAGGCCCCCATTGTTTCCCCTCTGTATTACTGCAGCAATCTTCTCATGGATTTTTCTGTCTTTGTTCTAATCTATTTCCCAGAGTTTACACAACATCCTTTTCATACAATAAATAACTTTTTTCTTCAGCTTAAAATATCCTGTTATCCTGCATACAATTAGAACAGCAAGTCCTTCCTTACACCTTCAGGGCCTGAGAGAACATACCACTTCCTTCCTATTCTGACACTGCAGCCAGCCTAGCCAGTCTTCATTTTCGCGGTCTTTGTGCATGTTTTTCATTCTAAAACTATCTAAACAAACGTAACCACGATGCTGTTTACTTCTCATGTGGAGTCAATGACTCATTCTTTACATTAAACCTTGTAACGGAATATTTCCATGATCTCTCTAATTCAATTAAGCTCAGCACTTATAGTCATGAATATAGCCATGCAGTGCTCCTCCATATTGTCCTGCTGTTATGCTTCTGATTAATGTGTGTCTCCTAACTTAACGTATACCCCATGAGGCCAAAGAATGTATATGTTTTGTTTATTATTATTCTTAGTTCCCACCATATTACTTAGAGCTTAGTTGTTGCTGAAGAAACATCTTTAGCTTGAATAAATGATTGATACAATCCCATGCCACTGTGTGTTATATGGGAACACATTAATCAAATCATTAAAGAAAAGGAATACTTTGAGATAATAATGATATATCCTTAAAGGATAGAGTGATTCGGTTTTCTTAATGATCTGTAAAATACGATTAAGTGCTCTATGACAAGTCTTTATACACTAAGTAGAACAGGAAAAATGAAAGCAACCTCTGTTTTCCTCCTCACCACACACATATTGAGAGCAATCTCAAAGTGCAGTGAGAGTCTGCGAAAGGAAGCCCCTCACCGACGAGCAGGGACTAACGCCACAACATTTCAACAGAAAAGGAAGCAAATTGCTACTGGTAACTAAAAGGCGAAAGGGAAAGAAGATGAGGTTAAGGAAGGTAGTTTAAATAAAAATTTAGTGACATATATAGAGAAAATGGCCGACACTAAACTTCACCTTTCTGATGCTGTTACCACATAAATCCCCATGCTTTCTCCAGATATTCAGTTAAGTATGCTGTGTTCACAAGCTCAAATGCAGATGAGGTAATCAGCAAAGAAACAAGTTCCATGAGCTATTGAGATACACAGCCATTCAGGAGACACTGTTTTTCTTTCTTTTCATCTCTGTTTATGCTTGCCTGACATTTATCTAACTGCTTGGTCTACACATTTCATTGGAAACTATCTTATTCAAACTGAACTATAGAAATAACTATTCCTCTTCTGGACTCTGGGTAAATGCCACATATAACATGGGGCTCTCCCAACCTCATTGTTCTTATTCTTGCTTTAGTTAAATGTTGACTTTGAGCCTTGATTCAACACACACACACACACACACACACACACACACACACACACACACACAAAGCCTTTAAGCCTTCCTTGCTCTACTGTGGTTTTCTTTAATTCTAATTATTTTATTTATTGGCAAAAATGTCTTCCCATCCTGTGTAGCTAGACCAAATCTGTATGTACACATCCATTATTCACTTTGAGGCTGGCCTACTGCCAGAACTGAATTAGAAAACATTTAACATTATGTTTTGCATCAATGCACAGAACATGTTTGTTAGATCAGTTGAAATTAAGCAAGTGATGATAATTCTGCAGAATGTCTGCTACTGAAGCATTAATTTGGTTCTTCTTTAATTTGTAAATACTTGTAATGTTTTCCCACCTTTTCAAAATATAAAACAATTCAATGAAATCCTATACTAAATGATACTTTTACAAACAATGCATCCTGTTCAAGCCACTCACCCAGAGTGTAAGATATGCCTCCTCCCCTTTCTCCCAACTCTAGAAGCCCTCAATGAGTTCTATTGTCTGTTGGGGAATTCCTGTTTAGGAGTAAACCGTAATGAGAAAGCTCTTCCTTTCTTCTTAATCCTAAAAATAACCAGAATAAACACAAGTACTTCATTCCATTATATTTCATGAGCAGTGCTGTAAGACAGCTAAGTAATCTGGCCTACCCATCTAGGAGGGCAATGACGTTCTTCCTGGGCCGTCCAATATTGGGGCCATACAGACTGGCTCTGGAGTAAATCCGGATGGGTTGTAGCAGGCTCTTCAGCTGGATGTAATCCTTTCCCAACTGGCTACCATTTACTGCCCGGCCATGGATGCTCCGATAGTTATTTGGCTCTAGATTAAAAACAGACATATAAGTTAGGATGGAGAGGACCAAGGTTCTGCCAGCCCTTTTCTTACTAGCATGAATAAAATAACAAAAGGAGGATAGAAGTTATCTTCAGGAACACAGAAACAGTCATGTTAGTAATGTCAACTTGTTGATCCATTCATTTCCAAACCTATCTTCATAAAACATCACCTGATTCACAAAAGAAACCATACTTATTTTCAAATGATACTTGGTAATGAATGGTACACTTTGCAGAATAGAGTCTCCCGACACTTGTGTACCAGAACTTCAGAATGTGACCTTATTTGGAATTAGAGTCATTGACGATGTAATGTTAATATGTAGTCAGGATAAGGGTGGGCCCTACATCTAATAACTGCTGTTTTTTTAACACAAAGGAAAAGGACCCTCAGATCCACAGACACAGGGGAAAACACTATGTGGTGATAACACAGAGCCCGGAGAGAGGCTGCTATGCTAAGGAATTCTGGCAGCTCCCAGAAGCTAGGAGAGGAATGGAATAGATCTTCCTTCAAAGCTTCCAGCAGAAACCAACTGTGCTGACATTTTGATTTCAGATTTCTGGCTTCGTAAACAGTAAGAGAAAGTTTTTTCCTTTGTTTTAAGCCATAGTAATTTGTTATTGCAAAGCCTAGGAAACTAATACAAAGGGTAACAAGGGCTACCTTCATAAATACTATTGCACAGAACATTAGGAGAAACACCCTTGATGTCCATTGGTAAGAAAGTAGCTGAGAGAAAGAATTTTGAGCAAAACTGCTTTGTCTAAGTTTATACTAGAAAGATATGAAAAGTCCTGGTATAAAAAGCATCAGCTCTTTAGAGCTTGAGGAAGCCAATTAGAGATTCTCCAAGCCATTATCTCAGACAGCTTGAAGCTGTGATTCTGGTAAGGACAGGACATAGATTATCAGGCTCACATGGGGAAATAAGACAGCCACAGTGAAAATTAATAATCTCTCTTACCCACCCTTTAATCCTGAAGGCTGCATATATTTAGAAGTAGTTTTAGAGGGCTTTAGTTGTCTATATACTCGCACAAGAATATGAACCTCGTGTTCTCACAGGGAAGACACAAGAAGGCATGTTACTCCCCAAGTATTTACTGTGTTCCCGACATCAGCATCTCTCCTGGCCTGACCTTACTGTCAAGTTAAGAAGCACAATCTGATCAACTATCGGCTCATCATTAAGTCATATCAATGCAAAGGAAACCCCAAGGTAATTGATCTTAAAATACCTCTTAAGGATTAATTTTAAAATAATTAATACATATGGATGCTTTGTTCCATGTATGTCTATGTACTGTGTGCACACACTGTCCTCAGAGGCCAGAAGAGGGTGCCAGAGGGCCTTACAAGTGGAGTTACACATGGTTATGAGCCACTCTGGGTGCTAGGGGTTGAACTTGGGTCCTCTGGAAGAACAGCCAGTGAATTTAAGTACTGAGTTATCTCTTCTGCTTCTAAAGGATTGAGTATTTTAATTGGAGATGTCAGTAACCACTTGAGGCAAAAGTGATAGACCAGAGCATCAATCCTGGTAACTAAAAAGCCAAACAACAACAACAAAAATAAACTCAGCCTCTGGGATGGACAGCTGGGAACTCTGTGCTCCTCTAACATAGCACCTAAAATGCATTACTTCCAACAACAAAACCATGAGATGAGGTATGAAAGGAAAATTGCAAAGTGTTACCATTTTCAAGACAGGGAAAGAGCAGTCAATATAAATTGTCCCCTGGAAGCCTTAAACATTAGATTATTTGGCACCTAAGAACTTCAAAATTATAAGTATGTTCAGAGAGCTAAAAAGAATAAAAGAATTAATGGTAAATGTGTTACTGACTTATTGAATAAGGATATAAAAATATAAGAAATCAAATGAAAATTCTTGATCTGAAATGACTCATCACATGGGGAAAAACAAAAATAATATAACTGAGTTTTATCAGCAATGCTAGTGGGGAGAAGAAAGAGGGATGATATACTCAAAAATTCTATGAGAACTACACTGTGTTAATCTACAGTGTACTGCTTGAAATGGATGGTGATGAGTCAACTCATCACAAGGTTTATGTGACCTGATGTATATCTGTATAATCAAACAGTTACTGATAATACTGAAGAGATTAATTTTAGGGCTCTGTGATTAAGAGCACTGGCTATCTGCTCTTGCAGAGAAAGGACTTGACTTTGGTCCCCAATACCCATGTGGCAGCCGACATCGATCTTAACAGTTTCAGGATATGTCATGCCCTCTCTGGCCTCCATGCACATATGTATGCCACTAAATACCTACACATATATCTATTTTTAGAAAGATAACTTTAAATAACTTGATACACAAAAGGTTTACCAGTTATTAAAGATAAAAGCAAATTATATGCTAACGAGATATGTGGATATTTTCATTTTACATAAAGAACTAAACCTTGGAGGCTGGAGGATGGCTCAGAGGTTAAGAGCACTGGCTGCTCTTTAAGAGGATCAGGATTCAATACCAGAACCACAGGGTTGTTAACTCCAGCCTCAGGGGACATGATACCCTCTCTGGCTCCCATGGGCATTACGCTTACATGGTACATTGACATACATGCTGGTAGAGCATCCACACACATAAACATACATACAAACAAATACATAGACACATACATACATACATACACATACATGCATACATACAAACAAACAAATAAATAAATGTTATATCTTGGATGAATGTTTCACCCCGAAGAGTATAAGTATCTTCAATGTTTTAAGAATTTATTGATACTTTGATTATAATCATCAATATTTAGAACACCTTTTTTTGTAAAAATAAAAGTATAAGATGTCAGAAGTATGTTTCAGGCCATTTCAGCAAATTATTGAAAATTCTGTTCTAATCCCAACCCAAAATTAATTTAATAATTTTTAACATTAAAACACAAGTCAGCAACTGAAATACCAGTTTTTAACACAATCCAATCTGGAGATAATACTTATTTGATCCTTAAATTCTAAGGAACGATGTCACAAAAATATAAGAAGTTTTTATTTTCTATAATTATTCTATTAATGTTTTCTGTAAGAGCTGAAACTGCATTTCCGAGGAAATGTATAATATCTACTATTCTCATCTGAGCTGAGGTGTGACAGGCAGTGTTCAGGTTGCCTAGTAGAAAGGCAAGTACAGCATAAAGCATGTGCAGAATGTGTCCAGAACCCAGTCATGTGACACAACACAGATGAGTGCTACCAGAAACACCCCGGATTCTGCACATATGACTTTTGCAATATTGGTTTTAATTGTCAACTTGAGACTATCTAGAATCACCCTAGACCCGTGGGCATGTTAGGGGTGGTCTTGTTAATATTAATTGATGTGGGAAAATCCAGCCCACCATGGTAACAGCAGTTTTAGGGTTTGAGTCCTGGTCTATGTCAGAGTGGAGAGAGTGAGAAGGGGAGTAGCCTGCACTCATTCTCTCTGTTCTTGACTGAGGATATCTCATTCATGCCCCTGCTTGACTTCCCTGAAATAATGGGTTATAAGACTAAACTGTCTCCCCTTAAAGTCTCTGTGTTCAGAGTATATTATGATGAGATTGGGATAATTTTGAATTAAATAGTCATTGCACATCCAGAAACTTTTTGTTGGTAAATTTTTCTTATCTCCACATTCAGTTACACAGCCCAATGTCAGGTCATGACACACAGTTCAAGAAGCTGGTTAGAAGATTCAAGTAACAGTAGAAGTAAATTTGGCCTGACTGATAGACATCCCACCTATCAATAGCAGGATATATTTTATTAGGTTAGGGTTACGGTTAGGGGTTAGGGGTTAGGGTCAGGGTCAGGGCACACAGAACAATATTCTAAATAGAGAAATGTTAGGGCTTATATAAATCTCATAATTTAAACATAATCTAAATAATACAATGTATATTTCCTGATCAACAGGATCATACTTTAATTAAATAGTTGAAATATGAAAATCTACAAATATTAAGGAACTAGAAAAATGAAAAGTGAATAGGCCAATGAAGAGAAAACAAAGAAATAAAAGATATTTAGAATAGAGTAAAATGAAAACATAAAAGAAAATATAGGATACAGCATAAACAATGCTTAGGGGGAAAATTTAGCCTGAGACTCCTACCTATATTAGAAACAAAAATGATCTTAAATCCATAACCTAAAATTCTTCCTTAAGAAATGAAAATAGGTATGGGTTCCATCTCATGGAATGAGGTCCACTGCCAATGTGGCCAAGAACTTGAGACTAGATACATCCTGGTCAGGAAGTTGAGTGGTTAGTGAGGATCTGGGAGGAAGTGAAAGAGAGAAAAAAAGACTCAGAATATTTGTGTAAATTTTATAAAATTATAGAAAAAGAGAAATGAAGAAGGAACTGGGAAAATGCCCAAGTGAGTAAGAACACTTAGCAATCCAGAAGACGAGTTTAAATCCTTACACCTATGTAATAAGCCATGGCTGAGCATGCATATAAACTGTACATGTTTATAAGCTGTTCATACTTATAAACCGTGCGTGCCTGTGCCCAGTATCCCAGAGTGAATGCAAATACATCGGAGAGACTGCTTGTCCCCGAGCCTCAAGGAAGTAAGATGGTCAGAAATAGAGGATGACACCTAATATGCTCTAGTTTTTACACACACACACACACACACACACACACACACACACACACACACGAAATCTCAGTAACATGACTATCTAAACATGAGCTGAACAAGGGCACGCCAAAGTAGACAAGGAAGACAGGGAGAGCCAGGAGGCTTCAACCCTAAACAAAAGGAGAACAGGCAACTAAGCCATGCTGAGTGGGAAAAGTAGTCTTCTCCAGGGAAGAACATGTCAGTTGGTTTTACGACATCAAATGATCAGGCCTGAAACATACATAAAGTGACATACAGACCAAGAAGGTTGTGTTTAGGAATATGTATGTATATAAATGTACATATATGCATGTAACAACAATGAATCAAAAAGAGGCCATGAAGACGAAAGAGAGCAAAAAGAGGTATACATGGGAGGACCTGGAGGAAGCCAAGGGAAGAGGCAGACATTGTAATTCTATCATAATCTCTAAAAATAAAAGAAGTCATTAAAATGAGAAAAATCAACAAATGGAAAAGTTGACTGACACTTCTTTAGTAGACTAAGGAAGAAAAGAAAAAACTCATTGAATAATAGGATTAATAATGAAAGACCATAAAAGAAGTCAAATTGCTAAACTATTAAAAGAATACTAAGATTACCTTTAGGGAAATGGTTAGACAATAAGTTGATTAAACAAATTCAAAAAAGACATACAGTATTAAAATTGACTTAGCTTAGTCTGGTAGATGATGCCTGTAACCCCAGCATTTAGAAGACTTGAATTATGAGTTCAAGGCCAGCTGAGATACATAGCGAGCTCGAGGCTAGCCTCAGTGACAGACTGTTTCACAAAATAAATGAAGTACCAGACTCAGAGAAAGTAAAAATTCCAAATAAACATATAAAAAGGAAAGACATATTAAATTAAGAATTAAAACAAAATTCAACCTTTTCTCAAAGAAGCCTAAATTTGTTAACCATTGAGAGAAATACCAATTCTTCATGTCTTCCAGAAATGGAGTGAGTGTGCTTCATAATTCATTTATGAGGCCAATATTTGTTACCAACAGTATACAGAGACATTAAGAGAAAACTACAGATGAACATTCCTCATAAACACAGATGCAACAATTCTCCACAAAATACATACAAACCAATTTCAACAGTATATACAAAATAAGCCAAACACTGAACAAGTGGGCCTCATGCCAGGAATGCAAGGTTGATTTAGTAGCCACCCAACAAATATAAACTACTGTTTTGATGGATTAGACAACACAAGTACAACATCAATATGCGCAAACACAAGATGGCATCTGACAAATGATAAATCCTCCCAACAAACTGACTAGGAACTTCCTTAGTTTAATAAGGGTTGCACGAGAAAAACCTACTGCAAACACACTGACTGGTGAGATGCTGGTTTACTTTTCTGCAGTGGCTAGTGATGATAAACATGCTTTCTTGTGCTTACTGGCCATTTGTATGTCTTCTTTCAGATGTGTCTCTGTCAGTTCTTGTTTAACAATATTCTTTCAACTGTTTCCAGTGTTGTTTTTAACACAAAGTGAAACTAACACTAAAAATTACATCATCCTTCTAAGGTGTTTGTTTTCATCATGGTTCAAAAATCTATGTTTTTAGTGTATGTCAGTTTTGTCTTTAGAACAATGCTAGTGTCATAGAGAGCCACTTGTACAGTACAAAGAGGCCTGAATAATTAGTGTTCCTTACTATAGGCCTATACACACGCCACACACAGGACTGCACACATACAAACACACACCCAATTTCTCATTACAGATGTCTTCCCTAGGTTTGGTATACTGTTATAGTTGATAAACTAATATTGATACAGTATTTTGGCACTGACATCTATAATATTTATTGTGGCATACTCTTTGTACTATATAGGAGCAAGGACAAGATTATGCATCTATAGTTACAGGGTCCAGTGAGCTAAGCTAACACCTTAGACACTCTGCCTGCTCCATGTTCGCATTCTCATCTTTAAAATGGCTTTTCTACTTATGCTGTATGTGGTTTTGCTGTTCCTAGGATGCCCCTCAATCACAATCATAGCTTAAAGTCTTTTTAATAAGATTCAGAGTTTGGCCTCATGTCTTGTAAATTCTCACCTGCTGGTACATATTCAATATGATAAGTAAAAAAGGCTGTACTGTGGTTTGTTTTGCTTGGGAGCCACAGTTAGAGAAGCCATTGATATGTCATTGAAGCCACTCGTCTATAAATATTCTAAAGTGTTTTAAGATATATGAAAATGACTTAATTTATCAGTAATTTTCTGCATTTATATTTTAATCCTATTATATGTTAGTTAACAACTTTCAAGGCCCTTTAGCTACAGAAGTAATGAGTAATAGCTTTTGAAGTTTATCCAACCTTTAGTTTTGGGTAATAAACTTCTGGAGACTACACATTCTTTATTCTGTGTATTCACTCTGAAAATACACGAGTCCTCTACCAAACACTAAACAATTCTAACAGTTCAAAGGTTCAAGTCCAAAGTTTTTACTGAGAGTCAAATAGATAGAGTTTTATTGATGCAGGTTATTTTTATTGTAATGTTTAATAAAATATAATTGAAATAAAATGAAATTGAAGATATCCAGTATCCAGTGGCACAGAGTAAATTCTGCCAATTCAAAAGGGAAGACCAAGCATACAGGAAGGGATGGAACCAATGTCAGATTGAAATCCAGGAGAGGAAACTTTATAACCTGTGGATCTGTGCCCAGCATCTGCATCACACGGTGGTGTGGTGTGAGCTCCAAAGGGCTTTGGCAACTGCAAACCCTGCTGCCTTGTGAATTTCAGCCCACCTGACTCTCCTAAGCTGCTTCTTGTTGCCAAAGAACACAACTTCCATAGGGCAGAGTTAAATTGAAATTCTTATATATTTTCCCAGTTTGAATCTCAGCTTCAGGATTCTCTATTATTCTTTACTTTCAATCTACTAATGACCAATACAAACATAACTCATTATAATTATTATCTACTATTAATCAATTACAGTGTTTACAATTTATGGATATTTAACATCTCACTATGGTCACAGAGTGAAATCCTTACAAATCTTGTGTCAGGAAAGCCTTGTTTCTTAGACCTTGGAGTCCCAAACATTCTTACTTGCTGCCTCTTGCTATTAGGTACACTTTGCTTTGCTGAGGTGTTACACTCATCCTTCTTCTATTCAAAGGAGAAATTAAAAAGTAGATTTAGTCACCTGAAATTCAGCCACTCTAGAAAACAGAATAATTGCCTACTTTGGCTTCAACGCTGGCTTGTTCATGATAATGTGCTTGTAAAGGGTAACTGGGCAGGTTAAAGGATGGGTGATGAGCATTGGCCAGATTCCTTGTTATTCATTCCATCCAAAAAGATGAGGCCATAGAAAATAAATGGAAATGAAACTGGAGAAACAAATCCAGGCAGAATGGTGAACATGCAGGGAAGAGACATATACAACACAGAAAAGTAGGAACAAAACTTATTGATATCTTGTCAGATAAGGCTCTGATATAGGACGTGCCCAGTCCTATACCAAATTACATTTTCTGGAACCCCTAATGGATAAACTGAGGTGGGTAGGTCAGGGAAATAAAAGTAAAACTCTCAAACAACAGAAATATTTTAAATGAGTCTATGAAAATGTCAAAGATTAACAAAAGGATCATACCTGATGTTCAGCAAGCAGTTCACTCTCTGCCAACTTTACTGGCAGCCTGAAAAGTGTCATGCCCTGCTTGGAAGGGTTTGTGTCTAAGTGGGAATGTACTTGAAAGGTCTGGGAATTAAAAAGAAAACACATAAAAGAGGAAAAGGAAGGAAATAGAAAACTTTCCAGGGTCAAGAGTCCAGCTGACCCACTAAGTGCTTACAAGCCAACCGCACTTTCTGCCTTGTTAAAATGTTAAGTCCATGACTTTGGTTCTATGCTTCTGTACTCTGTCTACAGGTTGTTTTCCATCCCAATATCCTCTCGCCTTCTTTCAAATGATCCTGGACTCTTGGTAAGCCCTGGAGAAGCATCTAAAAGGATGATGGTGAGAATCACGTTTTGCGGCCAAGTCATAACACTCTTTGAGTGTACTTTGCTCCAGTTCTGAATGGTGTAGGACAGTTGTAAGGAGAGAACAGATGGGAGGGGCGGCTCTTACTAGGTAACTGTACAGAGAGATGTACATTCCTCATTCCCCACTCGGTCTTGTTACTAAACTCCTCCACTTACACCAAATGAAAATTTATTTTAGCTGAAGAAACCCTCACACTCCAAGATCTCAAAACTCTGAAAAAGAATTCCCATCAATCACCTATGACTAAGTGCTGATTTTTCAGCTTGTCTGTAACTAGTTGAGTTTTTAAAATTTAAGCTATGAAGCATAATATATTAAAGAAAAATTTAGCAAAGCCAGACCAAAGGCGTTTTATCCTTTATCCTTAAACCATTCATCTTCTGGTTTAGTAAAGTTTCTATTACTTTACACCACAATTCTTTTCAAATTTCCTCTATTCCAGGAATGAAGAGAGAATAGAAGAAGAAAGAAGAAGATGAAAGTCGGGTTCCATTGATGGACACTGCTAAAATATATAGAATGTCTCATTTGTTCCTTCTCTTAGCCTTCTTGTTAAGAAAACTTCAAATTCCAGAATGCAATAAATATGAGCAAGTGCACCTGTGCAGTGCATGTGGCGCTCCAAGAATTTGTCTGGCAAAGAGCCAGTGAGCTGTTTTATAAGGATCATCTTTCAAGACCAATGTTCCCTAAACTATGCACTGCACAATAAAGCTCAGATTTTATGTGGTTTAGCATTAAGTTGTTAGTCCTTGATTACCATATTGTTTGTTCTCGTTCTCTCTCTCTCTCTCTCTCTCTCTCTCTCTCTCTCTCT
>JANHMN010000003.1:168963950-168979404 GCA_030674055.1 Rhabdomys pumilio
TCTCTCTCTCTCTCTCTCTCTCTCTCTCTCTCTCTCTCTCTCTCTCTGTGTGTGTGTGTGTGTGTGTGTGTGTGTGTGTGTGTGTAGCATTTCCACCATTCGTATCCAGAGAGACAGAACTGTGTGGTGTGAATTAACTGAATCTACTGTCCTTAACTACTTTGGTCTTATACCATATTGACAGTTGTGTTGGCTAGTTTTGTGTCAATTTGACACAAGATAAAATTATGAGAGGAGGAAAACTCTATTGAGAAAATGCCTCCAAAAGATCATGCTATAGGCAGACCTGTAACAAATTTTATTGTCACTGATGAGGAAGGGCCCAGCTTACTTTGGGTAAGGCCACTCCTGAGCTGTCAGTACCTGGATTCTATAAAAAAGCAAGTTGAGCAAGCCATGACGAGCAAATCAGTAAGCAGCACCCCTCCACGGCCTCTCTCAGCTCCTGCTCCGAGGTTCCCTCCCTACTTGAGTTCCTATCTTGATTTCCCTCAGTGGAGTACAATTTTGGATGTGTAAGACAAATAAATCCTTTCCTCCCCACGTTTCTTTTGGTAATGGTGTTTAACCACAGTAAGAAAAACCCTGATTAAGACGGCAGGCAACTCAGTGGCCAAGCATGCCAATTGCTTTCTGGGCCAGGGCCCTAAAAAGAATCACTGACTGAGTTTATATTCCAAGCCAACTACTTTTCCCTTTATTTTATCAATTCATAGGAAATGACATCCTTACTTACCATTACCCAGTTCCCAAGAAATGTTGTACTTTTTGCTGGCACTGTACTTCAATAGGCTCAGGGCACTAGAACTGTTCCAGGAGTTATTGGGATTACGACGCAGTGCATTTAGAGCAAATATCAGGTGGAGTCCAGAGCAATCAGCAAAGTTATAAAGTTTGTCTAGAGACCTGGCTGGGAAGAAGCAGAGAAAGGCTTATAACTTTCAAATCTTAACAAAAGGAAAATATTAGCTTCTACAGAAAGCCTTTTCTGCTAGTAAGGAACTGCATAGACAGACAAGCTTCTGAAAGAGACCCTTACCATCTGATGTGGGACACATTTGGAGGTGGTTTAGGGAAAACAGCACTCAGAATTTCAGACAAAGATTGCAAATTGAAAACCAAGCCTAGCTCACAGGGCATTCTATTTGTTAAACAACACGTAGAATGGCTGATGTTTAAAAGAGATTTTTGAAAAAACACAAAGCAAAAGTTCTAATACTCATAAAGTCTGTATTGTGCTTGACTGACTGTAGACATGTCAAGGTACAAGGCCACAAAAGACTAGTTGTTCAGTCTGAAAAACTCCACACACAGCATTTCACTCTAGTCCACATTTCTAGTGTTTCTGAGAATGGATATTCTGTAACCATTTGGGCTTATGTTCATTATCAGCTTAAACACAGAAAACAGTGACTTGATAGCAAATGTCTCATATTTCCAGCATTCCTCTGTTTCCTATGGCCCCCTGTCTGGCTCCCATGTCCATTCCCATTCATTAGCTAACGCCCATCTATTTCTGATTCTCTCCACCCTGCCAATCATCTTCCCTCTATTACCGTCATCAATTTCTCTCACTCCTGTAAGCCTAAATCAGCTTTCAAAACCAGAAAGTGTGCTGCAAGTTTGTGTCTTCTAGATGTGACAGGGAAGCTACCCACTAGATCTTAACAATATGGCTGCTAAATCAAGAATGGAATGGTGACTGTAGCAGGTGACATGCCAATGTGGATGGGCAAAGGTTCATAGGGTCCTACCCCCACAGGAAGTACTATAAGCTCTGGGACATGGCTGCCAAAAGAAGGAAAATTTGTCTTCCCCAGGAATGAGCTATCCAACTGCGTGTTGACCCCTAAAAATATACACACAAGCTGCATTAAATGGATCCAATGGCATTTATATATGCACTACATATACATTTAACAAGTAGAATTTTTAAAAAGAAGGCTTGAATTTAAAAGCAAGCATGGGAGTGACATGGGGTTGGGGGAGGGGAGGCAGGTTTGGAAGGAGGGGATGGAAGGGGAAATGATATGATTATATTTTAATCAAAAATTTAAAGAAAATATAAAAAAAGAAATTCATTCAAAACATTTGATGTAAGGAACATGGAGGAAACCTGCCCTTGCATCTAGCGGGCCCACAACTCAACAGTGCTCACTCATGGTAACTAGTGGTGGGACCTCCAGGCCCACTCAGGGCAGATATAAGAAAATCCAACGGGAAACTTTTATAAAGAAAATACTCAAAACTTTTCAGTTTTAACTTGAGACTTTTTTCAGTATCCCATTGTCAGGAAGGTGAAACTTGATAAAATAGGCTAAGAAATTGGCCAAATAAAACATATTTTAATGAAATACTACTATCATGTAAGACCACTGGCATACCCACAATTGAGTAATTCCACTATCATGCTTTGTTTTAGATAAAATGATTTTATCAAGAGATTCCCTGACACCTGGAAATTACCACAGGTGACCTCCTGTAGTCTGACTATCAAAGAATCAGCAGAGGTCCATTGTGAAGTCCTTTAATACATGTGCCACAGAAAGTTAATGATGTTGACAGAAAAATATTTCTTCATCCAAAATCCTTACAATCTATCATTTACACAATGACAGGTGCATGTATTTACAAGTGCTAGTTTTATTCATAAAGTTGCCATAAAATAAAGTTATAATAGAAGGTATCAAAATTTAATATAAATGGATGATAATCACTTTAGATACATAGATTGCTTTTACTTCGCCTTTTTCTGGAATGTATTATGTGCACATAAGAGTGTTTCATGTATATTAGGTAAATACAGATCAAACACAAAACATTTCAATCTGAGATTTCATAGGTTGATGGTTCAAAGTAAGGAAAAATAATCTACAAAAAGATCAATTCAAGATAAAGAACTGTTAAGAGAATTTTTAGAGTTTAGAGTTTTTAAATGAGGTAAATGTTGAGAAGTACATGTTAAAAGCTCAAGAAAAACGTTATTCGAGACGATTTTAATTTTGGCTTCTTCCATGGAGCCCTTCAAGCCCAGCACTGTATCTCTCTAAATCCTTCAAATAAGTTAATCATCTCGTACACACCCACTTATGCCTTAAGGTCATCTTGAAGAGGTCCTACAACCCAATAATTTATATTATATAAAAGTGCATGTAATGAAATGAAAATATAAAAATAAAAGAGGCCAAAGAGAGACATATACAATAATTGTTGCTAATTTAAGAAATCCACTTTAAAGTGCATTAGAGAAATACATGTATTTGAGTGCAGAGAATTTCAGTAGATGCCTAACAAACATAAATCTTCCTTAGAACATTTTCCCCTTGAGACCATCCAAATAAGTAGATACTTAAAGCTGACTTTCTACTTCCTCCTCCTGAGTGTATTAGTGGCTCAGTGTGTCCTGAATTTCACAAGGATGGGATTCTAAGGAGCACTCTTCTAGAGGCCAGTGAAGAGGTGGTGGATGAAGAGGAAGATGTAGCATCAATAGGCTTGGAGATCTTTTATGGGACTCTGAGAGCCAGTGCTCTGAAAGTTCTTGAGACTTCTGTGCCTACACACAATACATAAAAAATTCAAAAGAAGGAGTGGCAGAGTGGGGGAGGGGGAGAGGAAGAGCAAAACCAAAGCAAAACAAAAATAAAACAAACAACAAAACCAAGCAAATGAAACCTGGAAGTTCGGTCTTTAAAAACCACAAAGAAGAGCACTGCAAAGCAGTGGTGTGCAGTGTTGCCTTTAATAAGGAAGAGCAGCAGGGGAGGGAGAGGCAGAGGTGGGGGAGGGCCACTGAGTTCATCAGGCATCGAGACAGGGTGATGGAAAACTCAAAGAATTATGTAGATAGAGAGCAAAGACTAGACTCAATTTGCTTAGTCTAGTTCTGTGGTAATAACAGAACTATTAGAAAAATGAATAGAAAGTATAAGAAATTTATTTTCTTAAATTCAAGATGATATAAAACCTCTTTCTGTTAAAACACCATTTCTTCAGTCTTATTGAATGTACTGGGGATGGATAGATAAATATCCATGAGATAAAAATCACTGATGATTTCTCTGACGTTTCTTAGCATTCCACACTTAAGATACAAACCAGACAAAGAACAATTCAATAAACAGTCAAAACAGACTAGGACACACACTTATTTAAAAATATTTGTTGAGCACCCTAGCACTATGTACTAGGAAACTGCCTTCTCTCATTTTCTCTCTAGATAGAAGCAAAGCAGGCAACAGTCCTTGCTCTCTTCAAAGCACACTCAGCATGGCTGCTGGAAGAAGTCACGGAGTGGGAGGAGCCAGGAGCAGCTCCTGTTGGTGTGCCACTCTACAGTCATGACTGAGAAAGCAACACTGGAGTAGAGATGGGAGAAAGGTAAGGGCATCAAGTCAAGTGGGTAAATACAGAAGGAATCCAACACAAAAGCCACAGGAAGGGCAAATGAAGGACATGCCAGGCATGACCAACACGGGGCAGGGGCAGGGGCAGGGGCAGGGGCAGGGGCAGGGGCAGGGGCCAGTGCAGCTGCTCCAGAATGAGTAAGAGGATTATGAGATGAGGTTACAGTGGAGCAGGACCAGGTAACAAAGGGCCTCAGTGGCTATTGTAACAGCTTTGGCTTTCACCTCAAATGCCTCTGGAAACACTAGACTCTCTTGAACACTGCCCAACTTGCATTTTAAAAACACTGGTACAGAGGCTGGGGGAAACTCCCAGTCAGTAAAGGGCTCGCCATTCGAGCCTGAGGGCTGGAGTTTGGAAGGCCAGCACTCAGCCAAAGGATATACCTATAATCTCTGCACTAAGAAGGCAGAGATGGAAGCTCATGAAGAAGGAAGACCAAAGTGTGGGGGCTTTGGTCCTTCTTAGAAGGAGTAACAAAATACTCATGGGAGCGAATATGGAGACAAAGTGTGGGAGAGAAACTGACAGAGGGGTTGTCTGGAGACTGCTCCACCTGGCTATTCATCCCATGTGCAGTCACCAAAGGTAGACGCTGATGTAGATGCCAGGAAGTGCATGCTGACAGGAGCCTGATATAGCTGTCTCCTTACAGGTCTGCCAGAGCCTGAAATATACAGAGGTGGATGCTCACAGCTAACTATTGAACTGATCATGGGGTTCTCAATGAAGGAGTGAGAGAGAAGACTGAAGGAACTGAAAGGGTTTGTGGCCCCATGGGGAGAGCAACAATACCAACCAACCAGAGCTCCCAGGGTCTAAACCACAAGCCTGGGAGCACATAGGGAGGGACCCATGGCTCCAGGTGTATATGTATGGGAGGATGTCCTTGTTGGGCATAGGTGGGAGAGGAAGTCCTTGGCCTAGTGAAGGCTGAGTGCCCCAGTGTGAGGGAAGGTGGGAGTGGGGCCACACCCTCATAGAAGCAGGAGGAGGGGGGATGGGATGGGGGTTCCTGGATGTGGTGGGGGGAATGGGAAAAGGGGATCACATCTGAAATGTAAATAAAATATCCAAGAAAAAAAGAGGGGGAAAAATAGGAAAGACAGAGATGGGAAAATCCCTAGGGCTTATTGGCCAGCCAGTCTAGCTACATTGGTGAGTTCTAAGTTCAGTGAAATATATGTCTCAAAATACAAGGTGGAGAACAATTTAGGAAGATATACCATTTGGACCTCTAGCACCTGCACACATATACACAGGCACACATATAGACATATGCATAGACAACAGACATAGACACACACACACACACACACACACACACACACACACACACACACACAGACACACACACAGACACACACAGACACACACCAAACCACTGATGTGGGCTAAGAGAGACCGTATGGGTAAAAAGAATAAGCACATGCTTATACTTGGCCTGAAGAGTTTAAGATCCTGGAGGTTGATGAAATCTGTGCTGTTAGAACATCCCACCATTCTTTGATAAACTACATTTCTCATGTCCCAAAATCATTACAGGCTTGTTGATTCTGTCTGCTATATCCTTTCACCTCATTTCTTCACTCGTCATAGCAAGATCAATGGTTTCCTGTGTGGGAATTTCTGACTTGCCAAGTAGAGACATTGCATCTCTGTTCTGCCTTGCTCTTTATCTGTTTCTATTATAGCAATTAGCTAATCAGGCTTATTGTTCAACTCCGCCTTTCTCTCTCTAGGCAGACTGGAACTTTTGCTCTACTCGTTTAACATCAATTCAGTATCGGGTGCATAATAAACCTAATGAACGCCTGACTTAACAGGCATTATTTTGAACCAGTCAATGCCATCCACTATTCGTGGCCCAGCTCTCCAGCTTCAGCCTTCACGGCTCCCTGTTCATTTCCTGTAGATCACGTCTATTGCTCACACTGTTATATGCATTCAAAAACAGATTCACTGTTTTAAGTTTCAGTCTAGAGTGAACAATGCCACTGAGCCCTAGGTAGTCATCTGACAGAGGCTTTAACTGGAGAAAAAGCAAGAAAATGAGAAAAATGTGAACGAAAACTCAGAGCGAGGCACACTGAACAGACTCTGCCTATTGACATTCAGAGATTCACATCAGTTAAACTTGAAACCATTTGGCTTGGTAAGTACAACCAACAGGGGGGCATTACAGGGGGGCATTTAATTGTAGCAATTAAGAGAGAGAAGTCTGAAAATTGCCTAGGAGAACATAGCCATTTTGAAAGGGTGAAGATAGCTTTAAACTGGAGCTAATGTCTCCAGGTTACTCAGGGTAATGAAACCTTAACTAGGGCATAAAGAACTCAGCATAAACGCCTGCATTTAACCAAGGCTGTTGGACGAGAATGAGATTTTGGAAATGTCTGTGAATAAAAAATGACAGCACTATCAGAAGACTCGGGGCTGGAGAGTAATTGTCGCATCAATCATTTTAACTAGATTAAAGGGAACACTGAGTGCCCATGAGTACAGCGGGTCTTCTGGATCCCATTAGGAACCATCTCAATGATGACAGGAGGGAGTCACAGGAGACTCTGACATTAGAGAAGAGGCCAATACTGCTTTTAGGAAATGTGCTCCTAAAACAAGTTTCCAAAAGCGTCAATAGTAATTTTAGAGAATAATTTGGAATATCTATTAAAAATGTAAATATTCCAAACACACATATATATTTATATAAGTACATATATTTATATAAATACATACACATATATGTCTAGGCATCTCTCTATATATTATTTGTTAATATACACATATAAATTTCTGATATGTACACAATAGTAAGAATTATTCTAGAAACAATGGATTTCTAGCATAAAATGAAGATTCCTAACACCAAGATCTTGGTCTGTAATTACCATTTCCTAACAAAACATGCTGGGGCTTCTTGGAGAAACGGCTGCTAGGGCAAGGCTAGAGATCGTGTAAGATGTACCTTGGAGATTTTGTGGTGATAGAATTTAAGGAAGTGATTAAGTACCGTGGGGGTGCATAAAGAGCTCATAGCAGCCGACTGGAAGAAATCCTTCCTTTCAGGACCAAAGCTGAGAGAATTTTAACAAAATAAAAAGTATTATATGTGGGGCATGATTTTGTCATGACAGAGAGCCTGGGACACAGTTCCTGCCTCACACCCATCCACACAGCGTCTAGAAGCACTGCTTTTGAGACTGGGTATGAATGCTACAGCATGGGGCTCCCTGTTTTTTTCCAGCTACGTTGCCTCATGTAGTATGTGGATGAATCTTTTCTACTGCCCAGTCTGCTACTCTTAGAGGCTTTTTTTTACCAACATAGTCAAACTTAGTACTATCTAAGGAAAACTCCATCACTTGACAGGAGCCACCCTTCTTGTGGTCAGGGTAGCCATACTGGATCTCGCACCTTCTTTGTTGTGTGCACATGTGCCAGAGTCATTAGACTATCCCTAATCCTCTGTATCCCTGGGCACAGTGGATCACTGCTATGGCACACATGGCTCCATATCAATAAAGTATAGTCAAAGAAACTATGTGTGGAGGACACAATGCTGTTCCTGATACACCCACTAAACATCTTCTATGCCTGAAACTGGGGGAGACTGTAAGAGCCAGAGGACCAGGGAGGCTGCTGTGAGACTGTGTCTCCTAGAAGTGATAGGGAAGCTAAACCATGGCACTTCAACAATATGACTGTCAACAATAGGACCTGGATGATGACAACACAAACAGTCATGCTATCAGGGAGGGGGGAAGTCTCACAGGGCCCCACCCTTGACAAAGAACTACAGGCAACTAAGGATTGCTGAGAAAGGGAGAATTTCTTTCTCTCCAATTTCAAGTGGTCAGCCCTGATTTCATACACATGCAAGCAATACCAAATGGACTCAGCAGGTTGTATTTATATATTTATGCACATGTGTACATACATATGTAACAATAACTATAAAAGAAAAATAGGCCATTGATTTTTGAGAGGAATGAGGGGCCCTAAGGACAAGTAGGAGGGAAGAGAATGAAGGAAATGATGTAATTATATCTTAATTATAATTTAAGACTTTAAAAACATAATAGTAATAGCATGGTGGAGTCTGACTTCTAGGCATAATGACGTGATCCTATGCATACATGTATACATGTATGTACAAGTGCAGCACTCAGATCTACACACAGCACGACTGAGTGACTGCTCCAAACGCTGCTCTTCTTCCCTGAGCACTCAGCTCGTACTGAGTCTCACATTCCATGGCCACTCTTTACCCAACAACTGTGCACTGACACTAAGAAGACTGAGGCACTTTAATCCTCATACACTTCAAGACTATTTCTACAGAAAAAAAAATTGGCTTGAAAACTTCATACAGGCCTGGCAGAACCTTTTTGGGACTGTACTACAGTCTCCTCCCCGCTGGTCTCCTTTCCCTCTCTACACAGATATTGAACTGGCCTGAAGTCTTTCTTTCCATCAACTCTCCACTGCTACCATCCAGTCTCTGGAACATCCAATCCTATCTTGATGTCTCCTGCTTAGGAGAACTAAACTATTGCAGATGAGAGTGGAAATGGTCCGAGGAGACAGGCAGTGAGGTATGAGTCTGGAAACCGCTGGAGTAGTGGCCAGGAGAGAAAAGGAAGGTTGTCTTGGATAGATAAGTGGCATGCATCGAAAATTCCTCACAGAAGGTGACAGTCGAGGTGGAGGTTTGAGAAAACACCCATGTGGGCACATGGATATAGTTTTAATAATTCAGGGATTGAAAATATATTGGAGGGAATGTCTACAAAAAGAACAGAGTTTTAGGTTATACGAAGCTGACTTGAGCCCCTGAATCCAAGTGGTAAGCCGAGTGCAGTAGATATGCAGCTAAGAACACGTGGTGAGAGAACAAATGTAGCTAAAGGGAAGCGTGGAGAGCTGGATACGCACGAGTCTGCAGAGAGCTGGATACGCACGGGTCTGCAGAGGAGCTTGACTGTGAGTCAAGTCTGCTCTGTTACACTGCCAACAGTTTGGTAGAACCACCCAAAACTCTAAAATATGGGTTAGGGGCATCTGGTTGGATGTTTCAGGTATTTGAAGTAAACGCCTCACTGAACACCAAATGTTTTCAAGACGGCTTCCTAGTAAGAGGTACTACCCACATTGCGTTAGAAACTGCTGGGGATGCTCCTCCCATTCAAGGTAATAGACAAACCCATAGCAGTTGTCCCCACTAGTGTCCTTTCCAATGGTCAAATAACTACATCAGAATTAGAAAAGTTCAACATAACCCAAGTAAATAAATAAAAATAATATGCAGCCAAAGAGGTGTGAGAATTACCAGGAGGAGCCAAGGATGTTCTCCTGGAACTATTTTGAAGGCATTTGATTAAGAAATGGAATTTTAGATTACTTTCTTAGATATAAGAGTTAATGTCCTGACAAGAATCATTGGAGATGAGGCAAAATTAATGCTACTGTCATGTTTAGAAGTTTAGGAAGAGTTATTACCAGAGAGCAAAACAGAAGTGTCCCAGTTGTACTAACAGATGATCCAGGGAGATCTGGGGGTCTGAGAGATGTGCCCATGCTCAAGTGGCCATAAGAAGTCCAGAAGACAGTCTGAGGATTATGTGACAGAGAAATCTAAAGGATAGTGTAGTAGTTACATGTGGACAACTGTAACCTAACACTTGAAATGAACACCATACATGGAGAATTTTTACATTTTTATTTTGGGTGGTGATTACAGAGATTTCAAATTACAGTTCTAGACTCAATTAATGTAAGGCAGGATGTAATGGTAGAAGGCACTTGTGAAAGGAAACTGTTTACCTCCTGATGAACAAAGGAGAAGGGACCAGCGACCATCAGAGTCACACTCCTTGAGACTTACTCTCCCTAGGCAGGTCTCACCTTCTAAAGTTCCCACAATCTCCCTAAACAGTGCCACAAGCTGAAGACAGAGTATTTAATGTATGCGCTAGTGAGGGAACATTCCTCATTCAAACCTTAGTTGCCACTATTTACCAAGGCTGGTACGAACACCAGACCACTACCAACACTGACAATGACTTGTATCTACAGGCGAACTTTGGTCTTGTCAAAACCATGAAGATGATTTGGGAAGGGGTTAGGCAAGGCAGCAGATCCAGGGGTTGATGCTTACTTTCCAAAAGCCAAGTGCTTAGCAAAATCAGAGGGACACCAGCTGAGCTTGATGGTCAGAGACTTATGACATCCTTAGCACCAAATACACGGACAGAAAAATGGGTCCATATAATTAAGTGCTACACCTATCCCCCAAAGAAACAAAACCCAAAATGGATCAGTGGGATTTGAAGGACAGTTCCCCTAATGAGACATTTCAATCACTTGGTAGTTCCTGGTGCAGAACAGATTTTCAGGTAGCAAATCGTTTAAGTGAAGAAATGATCAGGTCTTTAGGAGAAAGTCGTAAGCTTATATATTATTATAGTCCTCCTTCCCCAGTAGGGTCTATGGCCGTCTACTCCAGCTACTAAATTGAGGATGTTTAAACAGAGTGGGCCATGATACTGGGGAAAGTGAAGTACAACCATGATGCTCGTTTCGGAGTGCAGCAAATACACAGGTAAGCAACAAAAAAGTTCCAGAAGTCTGCCTAATTAAAGTGAGATGTCTACCGTTTGCTGGCTAGTCTGATTCAATCAGAATGGGTGTGAAAAAGAGGTGCTTCGTGCCTTGAACGCCACCACAAAATATCAATCATCCATATTGGAATTCTAGAGCGAAAATATCATTAGTAATGTTGCCTAGGAGAGTTATTGCTGAAAGCTGAAATTCTGAACAGTGTTCCTTTGTGTGTTGTTTTTTCCTGTGGGTGTGATCATCGGATATTTTGGAGCAGATCCCAAGAGCTCTAAATGAGAGACAAAATAATTCAACATTGGTGCTCTGATCGTCTTTTACTAGTTCTCTTTGGCAAGGCTAATGTTTGAGAGAAATGTTTTTATCTGCTCCACATGTCCAGCAGTGATTGTGATTGGGAAAAGCAGAGGCTAGAGAGCCACAGCTATTAGAACAATCACTACCAAAAAAAAAAAAAATCCCAGTATGTAGAAAGATTTGGCCAGTCTTGCTCTTGCCTCTTGGCACTTGTATGTCTTTGCTGGTGTTACACATATGGGAGAAAGTTCCTAAGCCAGCTCTCTGCACAATTAGATCAGAACTCTGGTGATGACTCAGGGTCCCAACTCATCCGACCCCCACTCACAGCTAATTGCATCCTCTTTGCTTTTGCTCATTGTGGTGCTGGTGGGTGAGGACTGGCCAGGGAAAGCAGCAGGGCAGATGCTGCAAGTTTAAGTGAAATCAGGTGTTGCCTTCCCCAAAGTGAGATCTGGAACATGTCAGCTGTTAAGTAATAGATACTGGCAGCCAAACACTCAGCCTTTTCCACTTGGGCTCAGTCTTGCCTCTCCCTACCAGAACTACTTGGGCGTTCTTTCCCCCTTTCTCACATTGCTTGATCTTTTTTTTTTTTTTTTTAATCTCTTTAGAGTTCATCTAAACTCTAAAGAATTTGAGAAGAATTTCAAATTCTTTAGAGTTTGAAATGGAAGAAGAATTTCCTTTTGGTAGATTTTCACCTAACACGATTCTGAACATGTTAGAAACTGGAGGGTCGTGGATGAAGGCGTGTGCGAGGGCCCCGCACTCTCTAGCACTGATGATGTCTGAAGCCTCCACCTGTGGAGACAGTACAAAGGACTTTTTGAGGAGTGGGGAGAACAACTGAATCCTGACAATTTTCAGAATACAGCAGAAACACAGCACCCAAAATTGCTAAAGTCAAATTATCCCACAGAGTTGAGAGAACATCTCAACTTTCACTGTCTTCTGCTAAGCCTGTCTGGAGCTGCTCCACTGCAGAGTTGCAATCCAGATTGTAGAACCATATCATGTACATGGACAACTGACTTATGATTATCTCTATTGTGTTTGGTTGGTCAGCATAACATGCCTCCACACACTCTAGGACTGAACCAAATAACAGTGTGGGCAGGTCTGGCACCCCATCTTCATTGAGGAATCTGCCTCACCCGTGGATCCACCTCACATTTACCCTGCTGAGACACAGACCATTGAAAACATGGCTGTTAGGTCAATGTCCCTGACTGCTTCTATAGTCTATCTGGGGCAAACACAATCTAGAATGAAACCCAGCAAAACTGGGCTTAGTTGATGCCTAGGGAAAACGTTAATGGAACAACTTCAGAATTTAAAATTCTGACAAACTAAACAGCAACCACAAGGAAAGATCCTGGATCTTAACTAAGAGTCTTCTATGCTCAGCTCTTTTCATTGAATACTGCATCTGCACAGGCTCATCTGTCTGGAAGGCTTCACCTTCTATCTTTAGCTAATATTCTAAACCAACAGTGAAAGTTAAAGAGCCAGTGACCTGTCCAAAATCCACATCCACCATGTCAAGTAGCTTTATCTCAATGTCCCGTATGAGTTTCAAACCATACATGTAAAACAATTTCAGAAACCAACATAGTAAGCTTAGTTCTCATCTAATCCCCTGAGCTGATGAATGTCAGCCATGTCTTAGTAATCTTGAAATTATTGCATGTTCCTGCCTGTCTGTCCTCCACCACAGCTATAGTTAGTCATAACATCCATCTTCCAACATCTTTCCCAGATTGGACCTCAGGTCTTACCGCTACAATGCAGATTCAACCCACTAAATTCTTTACCCACAGGCCCTCCTCTTAGCACTCTTCAAACCTGTCTCCTTACTGAAGATTGTCCATATATCCCCTAAGTAGAATCCCTGCTAAGCAGTTAAATAGAATCTAACCATAAGGAGACAATCTTACAAATTCATATTTGGAGATATTCTACAGGAAAACTAATCTGTATTCTTAAAACATATAATAAAAAATGGGAATGTCACCAAAGACAAAGTATGATCGGGGGAATCTGTGGTAGATTTAAGGAAAACTAAAGGTAAATAGGACCCTTTTGGGTATCTAAGATTGACAGGGTGGGAGGTGGGTTAGCTACCATTCATCTTATTGTGCTAATTGGGAAAGCATATAATACCAGCTGTCTATTGTGTGACAATGGATTAATAACTTATATATTTGTTAAGTATCAAGTCCAAAAGATACTCAGGACAAATAGCTTACTGTGGTGCCCACTAGTCTGCTAAAGGTACATGCTGGCTTCCAGGCTCTCTTAACACGCAAATACCTCTAACCAAGTCTTTGGTGGGATCCTGGCTCTACTGCCCCCGCCCCTACCATAAATGTCTTCAGTTCATGGGCTTCTCTTCCCAGCTTCTTATTTCTAGATAATTGAGCCACTTCAGCCATGGGCTCACCTGCTCCTCTCTCTGTCATCCTCTTTTGGTCTCCTCGACCCACACTTTCTTTTTCATCTTCTCTTCTCTTAGTTTCATCCCCCCCCACTGAAAAGTCAAGTCCACTCCGCTGACCATGTTCAGTAGCATTTCTCCGGATTCTTCCTCACATTTATAATATAAACCTTCCCCTCAACTATATCTTGGAGTGGTCATGTTCCCACTTAATACTTACACAGTATGGCATTATATACTTATACAGTGATGGTATTATGGTTATTAAAAAGAATACTCTTATCAATAGGAGGTGCATTTAGTATTTAACAAAAATGTAAGTAGCTAAGAAAGGAAACGTGGAAATTGTAAGCAACTGATGGAATCTTGTCTTTCAGCTTTTCTCAAAGTTTCAGAATAAAACGTTGTGGAGGAAAGAAAAGGAAAAGGAAGAAGTGAAGGATGAAGTGAGAAAAACAGAATTGAAGGGAGGGAGGGAAGGAGGGAGAGAGAAAAGCAAAGGGAAGGGAAGGGAAGGGGAGAATATTACTAAACGGAAACTTTCCCCGGTAGATAGATTCCTATATGAAAAAATAAGAGAATTTCTTGAAAATTAAAAAAAAAATAGAAAACCTAGAAGTATACAAAATTCTGTATACTTATTACATACACAAACTTAATCAAGAAGTATTAAAAATCCAAATATATCTAAAACAGTTGAAGCCATGATAGTCTCTCAGCAAAGAAAACTCAAGGATTGGGTAACTTTTACTTATGAATTCCAATCATATCTTTAAAGAAATTTCAGTAACCCAAATGCTTCCTCTCTGAGGACCAGAAGGTGCCATGAAAACTTCCAAGGGAGAGAGGCAACCGACACTCCTCCCTAGCATGACATAACCGTATGGATGCAGTAGCGGCATGAACACCTTGGAGGTAACCAGTGGCTCTCCAGTTGAACTTAAGACCCACTCAATACAAGGGAACTCTATCTGGTACTAGAAATCAAGCTAATTACTAAGTGTTACCGAAGCCAAAGATATTGGAGAAGAATCTACAACCACTACTTAACTAAACTACCATGATCCATAATAACAATCTAAATATTTGTCCTTATACCCACAGATAAGTGTAGTCTCCAGCCCTCATCAAGGAAACTTCTCTTTGCATGGAAACCACTACGAAAAATCACAACCAATCAAAAGGCAGAACTGTGGAGTCCCCATCCCAGTGGACACACAACACACCTGCACCCAAAGCTCAGGGAACACTGTGGAAGAGGCACACCTTTAAGACTTCCATCAGGGAGTTTGCTGTCAGATTGTGTGTCTAGTAATGTCAGAGGCTACACCTATAAAGTCTCATCAACATGACTGGCCATGACATGGCTTGAATAAGGGTGGCATCAATAAAAATGGCAAAGTGGATGTGGAAAATACCATGCGGTCTCAACCCTACACAAAGAACTTCAGGCAACCAAGAAACTCTGAGAACGAGGAAACAGTCTTCCCTGGGGAAGAGCTCACCACTTGGTTATTCAACACCAAAAGAGACTGCCCTCAAAACACACATACAACTAACACTGTACAGGTCATATTGAAGAATGTACATGGATATACATATATGTATAACAACAAAAACCAGGTCATAAAATTGAAAGAGAACAAGGAAGAGTATACAAGAATTACATATATACATACAAGGAAGAGT
>JANHMN010000003.1:168979414-168991401 GCA_030674055.1 Rhabdomys pumilio
ACATACAAGGAAGAGTATACAAGAATTACATATATACATACAAGGAAAAGTATACAAGTTTAGAAGGAAGAAAGGGAAAGGATAAATTTTAATCTCAAAAATAAAGACATGTAAAAATGTATTTAACTGTGTCATAGATGAATGTAATGTACTTTTATTTTTATTAATTTTCACTTTTGGTTACCCTCTCTAAACCTCCTTTCTCTAGAACTTAAGTCCCTCTTCTCAACAAGTCCTCCTCCTCCTCACTTCCATGTCTTTCTGTGTGACCCACTGAGCATTATTAAGGTTTCCTATACAAACAAGGGTAGGATCTCATGCACTGGGACCCGGAAAACTTTATTAACAGCAATCTGACTTTTTTTACAAAAATGCTAAAAGCACACAAATGATGCTGGGAAAACTAGATATCTATATGTAGACTTCCTAAATAGAACTCCAATTAATTAGGAAATAAGGTTGAAAGTGTATTCATAGGGTCTCATCAATTTTAAAAAGCTTGTGCACAGCAAAGGGGACTATAGGCCCCTGAAGGGGCAGCCAAGAGAAGGAAAGAAAACCTTTGCCAGCTGTATATTTAACAGAGGCTTACTTTCTAGAATTTACAAAGAACTCAAAACCAGACAATCAAGCAAACAATCAATCCAATCAACAGAGGTTGGAACTGAACAGAGTTCTAAGATAATTAATTAATTAGCTAATTAATTAATTAGAAAGAAAAGGAATGCAAATGGCCAATAAACATTTGTAAAAGTCATCAACACCCTAAACCACCACAGGGATGCACATCAAAGCTCCTGCAATTCTCTCACTGCAGTCAGAACGACTAT
This sequence comes from Rhabdomys pumilio, assembly GCA_030674055.1. NCBI lineage: Eukaryota > Metazoa > Chordata > Mammalia > Rodentia > Muridae > Rhabdomys > Rhabdomys pumilio. The sequence continues at coordinate 168,980,245 of JANHMN010000003.1, forward strand.
TTTCAAGAAAACAAATGACAACATGTGCTGGCAAGTGTGATGGGAAAGGGAAACCTGGTCTACCACTGTGGGTGAGGGCAAACTGGCACAGCCACCATGGAAATCAGTGTGCACACCCACCCTCAGAAGATGGTTATGGGAGCAACCAGACACTTTCTGATTGGACCTAGGATGTATTCCATGAGATAGAACCCATACCTGGTCCTGTTAAAGGGGCCAGGGACCTCTGGGTGGGTGATTCCTACGTCCTGGAGTAGAACACAATGCTAAATGGACATAGGATTAAAATGACTCCTGATGATTTATTTTTATACTCAGAGATCAGAACATCTCTCAAGCCTCATCAGAGAAGCTTCTCCTTGCAGACTACAATGAACACTTGACTCAGCTGGACAAAGTGCAGCGAACTAAAAGACTGTGGAGTGTCGGTCCCAAAAGTTAGAAGAACATCACACCCTTCCACCCAGGGCTCCGATATTTGAGAAAGACAGGGTAGGAAGACTTAAGAACCAGAGGTGGCATATATATGTTAAATGGGTATTTTCCAGAAATAACAGGGCAGTTGCCCACTTGAACTCACAGTGATTGTGACAGCATACACTAACTTTGCACAAGTTTAAGCCAGTAAAATTCCAGTGCACAGAATTGTGAAGAACATGTAGAAGGAAATGAATGGATCCAAGAATCAGGATGAAGTAGTGACAATGATTTTTAGGTGTCAAAGTTGTCACAATAACGAGAGGGTATCAGATATTGAGAAGTGAGTAAGACAGATACAGGGGATTTCAGAACAATTCTGTAGTGACTCTGACATTCTGAGTTTAAAACAAAGGCTTTAAATGCAGAAGGACACAGGGACAAGCCAACCACAGCTAAACTAGGTGGGTTCTTGGGGTACCAAATCAGATGTGGCAGGACATGCCTGGCCACGAGGTGGCACTCACAGCCCCTCTTTTCCTGAATTTCTGTCAAACATTCACCAAGGTTTTACTGTAGGAGAACAAAGAAAGGACCTTATGTCCCACCGCTTGCACACATCACTGCTTTTCTTTAGGGCATGGAATCTAACGATGCTGAAATTCACTGGAGGGTCAGGGTGAGCACAAGGATTTGGAAAAAGGAGCAAATGTGATGCTTTTACAGATTCTCAATACAAAACCCAAACAGAGGATTTGACCATCAGTTAATGGCCAAGGGACTTCAAAGGTTGGAGAAGGGTTGGAGAGGAAGCTAGACTGCCTGCTGTGGAGGACTGAGCATGTGCTGGGAAAGTCAAAGAAGTAAATATAGGTTCCTCACACACCTGCCTGAAGAAGAAGAGGGAAAGCAGGTGGGCTTTTTTTTTTTTCTATGAGCAGACATTTCTAAATGGGGCTTTCTTTAGCTTACATATCTTTCAAATATTTAAACAAATACTTGTTAAATAATAACTGTTTTACAGAAAAATTAGCTTCATGAAGCAAATCAAACTATGAGGCAGGAAAGATGGCTCAGCAGCCAAGACCACTGGCTGCTCGCCAAGGTAACTCCAGTTTGGTTCACAGCACTCACATGGCGGCTTACACCTCCCACCTCCACAGGATCCAGCACCTCCTTCGAGCCTCCACAGGCACCCTTATGTCCATGCAGGCAAGACACTCAAAATAAAACCAAATCTTTAATTAGCAACTACGACTGCAATCAAGATATATCTCTACGTAACTAAACATCTTTTAGTTTCTCAGTATTAGAGAACTTATTCATTTTCACATGTCACATCTGTGTTTCATGCAATAATATCCACTGATATTCGCTTAATGTGCAGCTAGACAGAAATACACATAGGTCAAAGTTTCCTGGTGTCTAATTTCATATTCCTTTTATTTTTCCTGTATTTTTTTGTACTTGTTTTCTTGTTCAAGATTTCCACTTAGATGATAAATTGAACTTTGTTTTTATTTCATTGTTTCACATTTTAATTTATTTATTTGTTTATTTACTTATTTATGTGTTTATTTATTTGGTATATACTACAGTGTCCTTGTTGAGGTCAGAGGACGATCTCCTACAATGTGGCTTCAGGGGACTGATATCAGGCCACCAGGCTTGGCAGTAATCGCCTTTGCCTGATGAACCATCTCACTGGCTCTTTCCTTCCAATGTTTCCAGCATGCCAATGGTTCTGTGAGTCAGTGTATTTTAAATACTTTCCATGGTATTTCAAATACAAACTAGTTAAAGGTTAAAAAAGAAAATTCTGTGCCCATTTTGAGGGGAGGTATATAGATGTTTATGAAAAAAATAGAGCCTCAATAAACAATTAAAAATAATTTCTCTTTTAACTGATAAATGGGTTTTTGTTTTTATTTGTTTGTTTGTCTCTTTAAATCATCAAGATGAAAATAACGTGATCATCATCTGTTAAAAAAATCATTTATTCCTTTTCGGTATAAACAAGAGGGGAATGAAGACAACTCTAGCTCTGTTCTTCCCGTAGATTCCCCATCCATGATGTCCACAAAAGAGAGTAAAGAGCTTCCTCTATAGACACATCACCAGTAACTCCACACAGACCAAACAAAAGAGACCGGCAAGCTTGTTTTGTGGCTAGGCCTCCATGGAAAACAGCCTTCTTACTGAGTTGGAAAGAATAAAGGGTATGTTTGAACTCACAAGTGCCTGAAAACATCATGTCTGCAAAGTGTGGTTGGCATTTTTATGCATTTAAAAGAGTCTAATGAAGCCCAGCTCCATCCAAATTCCTACAAAAGCTGAGAAATGGAAAGGGTTCCTGCCACCCAGGGGCAGAGTATGGTGACTGCTCCAACCAACTGTACAAAGGAGACCTGTCATCTATAGATAGCTCCAGAGACTTGCATCAGCAGGAACACTATGAAGACTGGCCCTTGCCCAAAGAATTTACTCTAAGAGACATTAATATGGAGTAAATACAGCCTCAAAGAGAACAGCTTTGAAGGAGAGCTTTGAAAGGTCGGAAGAAGAAGAAATGAGGAATGTTGTTACTTAGTGCCTTTATTAAACAAATGCTTGCCTTAGCTCTTCTCCAGCACATCTCAAAATGTGGTAAAGTAATAATGACATGCCTACTTCACAGACAAAAAATAAGTTGGAATGTGACATTTTTCATTAGGATGAGCCCTCGGGCCATGGGTTGTTTCAAAGTATGTGAATGCCCCATTCCCATCAGCCTGAAGATGCCTCTCTTCTCATGGACATATCGACTGCTCCATGAATGGTCCAGACTTACTTAGATTTCAGATCTTCTTCTTTAACTGTGAAGCAGTTAAGCTTGGAAACTTTCTCTCCAATCCTTATGTTTCAGCCCTTTGTTCAAAGTAGGAAGGAACAGGTCGCTGTTTCAATACACAGACAGAACTTCAGATATCAGCTCTCCTGGTATCTTAGCCGCTTTCTATTACAGCATCAGTAGCGTGACAGAAAAATAAACTCTAAAAAAGGTATCTATAATATCACTTTCTTCAAATGATTCATTGTCTGTTGCTATTGATTACTGGTCTTTCTACATGCAAATGAATTCATCTATTTTTAATTTTTAACTGTTACTGAGAACCTTCTATGTGCTGGGTATTTTTGTAGATAGCGAGCTTATCCTCACTCTCATGAATCTACACTCCATGTGGGTAGGATTGGAACACTAGAGAGTCAGAGAGGCACTGGGCAATAAACAAGCAAGATACATTCAGATAATAAGTCCCATGAAGAGGAGAAAACAGGTTATTGCGACTGAGAACTCTTTTTGTTTGATTAGTCCAACTGCTGTCCTGGGGTGAGGTGTTGAAGTGTCACATTTGAGTACAGCCCAATAATGACAAAAAGTCAGCCAAGAACAGATCTGGGAAGAGAATGCTGTAAGAGAAAAACAGCAAGCACACTAGCTTTGAGGCAAGACAAGCTTGGAAAGTTTAAGGAGCAGAGAGCAGGCCAGCACAGATGAACCTTAATGAAAGGGGATGGAGGTAGAACATGAGTTCTCAGAATCTCAGAGCCAGGCCATGGCTGCAGGAGCATGAAGAAAGTGCAAAGGGCAGATCTCTATGACTAAATGTTTTTGAGGTCGCTATCCTTTTTAAATTCCTAGTTTCTCTTCTCTTTATTTATTTCTTTATTAGAGTTTCATATATTGTATAATTAATAAAATTAGACTTTATTAATAAAACTGTAGAATAAACATCAAAATTATACATTATATAGATATTTTATACATTTTTTTGATATAGGGTCTCATTATACTATCACTAACTGGCCAAGAAATCAATATGGAGACAGGCTGGCCTCAAAATCACAAAGATCTGCCTGCTTCTGCCATCTAAGTGCTGGCATTAAAGGCACATGCCACCATGCCCAGCCTTTCCTAATTTTTTAGGTCCTCAAAATGTCTTTTAAAGAAATTGCAGTAATCAAACCCAAGATCACACACTCCATTCGGTTCTTACAGCGCTAATTTAGTCTCTTCTCATCTAGAATTATTTTCACCCTCTCTTATGACATTGACATCTAAGCTTTCTACTTAATATCTCCTTTATATTAGATTTGTCTGGTGTTTTCTCAAGATTACGTCTGTTTATGCAAGTTTTTAAAATAGACTTTTAAGTTTAGCACATTGGGAGCTCCTTATGCCCTGTTGCTTTGTTTTATGGTGAGTATCCTCTGTAGAGAGCCGCGAACGGTGACAGCATTCGCCATTACAAGATGGCGCTGGCACCTGGCGCTCCCGTGGGTAAACAAGTAAATTGCGCATGTGCAAGTGGTGAAAGCGCGCCAAGTCACTGCCCAACCCGGGGTGTCATACAGGGTTTTGAGCAAGCAGCCAATCAGATATGTCCACGCCACCCTAGGGTGTATATAAAGCAGCGCCATCTTGGGGCTCTCTCTCTTCCTTCTTTCATCGCAATAAATGCTTGCTGCAGAAGGATCCTGGTGCCCGCGTGCGTTCTTGCCGGCGAGACGATTGCGCGGGCACAATCCTCGAGAGAGCAAGATTTTGCATGCTTCACAGGAAGAAATCAACACATGTAAATGCTTTAGAAGATAGAAAGATTATGTTAACTTGAAATATATAAAGGTAAGGTTAGTTAAATAGCCTTACAGGAGGGCTTTCCTAAAACCAACTCAAGCTACAGGTAAGAAAGGGATGACAGGAAAAAGAGAGTATGGGTTATTCATGATAGGGGTGAATGTTGAAAGCTTAAACAAAACAACTCTTCTTCAACATAGATCCACGATGAGAAGTAAAATATACCACACGACTGAATAAACAAGAACATTTCTTTTACTTAGGGAAAATGAAGATGAATCATGGAGCATTTGTGAAGCTGAAGTTACTCTAGATGCCCAAGTGCCAATTCCAGATGTAGTGTAGTTTCCGTTATCATAAATACTAACTACAAGGAAAGAAAGAAAGTGTGCTTGGCAACTTTGTCAGTAGAAAACATAGAGAAGGAAAAGATAAAACAATAAAGTCAGGACTGGGGAATGGCTTAGTGAATGAAGTGCTTCCTCCACACAGTGAAGCTCCGATCTCTAGCACTCTAGGAAAGAGGTGCAGTAGCAGATGTAGGAGCTGCCTGTTATCCCAGACCTGGGAGGCAAAGACTGGAGTTCCCCAGGCAGGCTGCCCAGGACTGGAGGGCTTCAGGTTCATCAAGAGATCCTGCTTTGGTAAATAAAGTGGAGAGGAATTAGAGAAGGCCACCCAATGTCAATTTAGGTCTCCCACATGTTTACACACCTACATACATACCTATGCTTACACATATACAAAACCACATACCCACATACACACTAACTGCATATATGCAAAAAAGAAATCTGTATAAAATATAAGGAAAGAGTGGGCTAAGCAGTGAGTGAGAAGTTTTGTGGCATGACTGTGAATGGTCCATTGCATCACAAGGGTCTGGGGCATGGACTATGTTCTTGCTACAGTCTTTTTCTGTAAGTAAGGTATCCACAAATACAAGCAAATATCTCCCACCTGGCCCTCTGCCTCTGTTTGGTGATATTAGTGTCACATCAGTCTGTATAACTGTACACGTGAAGATTCAAACTTGTGTCTAGTGCAGTTCCTTCAGTTCTAAAGGGAGGGACATAAAGTTCACGAGTGTTAACTACTGACTAACTACGCTACTCATAAGCAAGCAGCAGTTCAGGCTAACAGCCTCAGGACAGTGGCAGAAGCATAATAAAGATGTCACTAGCAAACTACCAACACCCAGGGACTCTGGGGTCGGAGCACTAGACTTAAGAGTCAACCCTTGTATTGAATCTCAGCTCCCTTCTTCTGTGAGAGGACATGGGCAAGTCACTGTTGCTCTCTATAAAAGGAAAATAATAAAACCCACACCATAAAAATGTTACATTTACAGGCCACGATATAAAAATGCTTTATATACGACATTAAAGAATGAAAGTATTTAGAACATATTATAAGGCTGGCAAGATGGCCCCGAAGGTAAAAGTACTTGTCCTACAAGCCTGAAGACCTAAGCTTAATCCTCAGATCTGTTAAGAAAACAAACGTGTGGTGTTACAGTGCTCTTATGGTGTACTGGGAGGCAGAGACGGGAGGTCATCTCCAAGCTGCAGGCCATCTGTCCTGGAATACTCAGCATGGTAGGATAGCAAGAGATGCTGCCTCAGAAACAAGGTGGAAAAAGAGAATTCACTGCTGAAAGTTATACTCTGACCTCATCCCACGCTGTGGTAACAGGTGCCCCACCCATACAGACACGTAATAAAATTTGAGGGTTAGAATCTATCACTATGATGTTGATCGTACATTTACTGCTCGGAAAAAGAAAACGGCGTTTCCAAGTAACTAGACTCTCAGCGGATATTATGCGGTAGATATATCCATAATATTTATGCTTCAAAAACATTTTGTATATATTTAAATTTCCTTTTAAAATTATTAATTTTTAGACATAACTGTAGGAAATTATAAACACAAAAGTAAATAGAATATAATGAATTTCCACAAACAAATCAGCCCCAGTATTTTAAAATTCTTCCATTATTTTTCATGCAAGTGGTAAAATAAAAATAAAGAATTTACCATCTTAATCCTTTTAAGTGCAATCTTCAGTGGTTTTAGGTAACTTTCGCAGTGTGCCTCTTCTGTTCTCATACCATCTACACGTCTCTCTCAAGCCAAGATGTGGAGGCTCTTAGACACTTTTTAAAGAAATCTACTTTTGTGTTTTAATCAATTCATACCTCATCTCCCACTTCCAGTTCTTTCTTGTCCACAGCCTCTTTATCCAAAATCTCCCACTCAGAGGCCACAGTTTTCTCTAAGCCTCCATTTTCTATTCATTAAAGTGACTTTCACAGCATATCTCTGGTATGAATGCTCTGTAATGCTCTAAAATGTCATACAGTAGGACCTGGCTAAATTTCATTTTTCTTGTCTTGCTATTTTGGTATGGTGCCAGAAGCTGTGCTCATTGCAAAACCAAATTCCATTTCCCCAGTGTAATGGCTCTCAAGTTTATTTGGAATATTTTGTTGACATTATTTCAATGTGCCTTCTGTAAGTAGTATATCAATTAATTTCTGGTATTAGTCATCTTTTTGTAGAAGATCAATGAAGAGTCACAGGGACACTATTTGATTGTGTAATAACACAAGCTTCAGTAGTCCAAATGAGCTCCCCGACTTACTGTGGTTATTTTCTCAAGTAAGCAAGTAACATCCTGTTTGGCTCCCTTCAAAAGCAAAGTCATTAAGAAAGACAGAGGAGCATGCTGGACGGACCCCTCTCTGGTTCTTGTTTGCACAAGGGTCTCATCTCTGACAGGTTCTGCTCAGCCTCACTGAATCTGTGCACGAATCAGGGAGATATTCTAAGCATACTCCTCTTGCTTGAATGTTTCAATCTCTAATGGATAATTCATAAAAATGGTTTCAACCTATATCTCTAAATTGGGTACTCTAAAATCAATACTGCCAGCTAATAATTCTGACTCCAGTCATTTCTGCAGTCTTGAGTGGAGAATATTCAAGACTAAACTTATCAAGCCTCAAACTCATAGTTTCCTCTCAGAAGCCTCAGTTCCTGTGGGTGTTACCGTTGTTGCACATCCATCTGAAACCACAGCCGTGGTTTCCCACCCTAAACTCTGATCTCCTCTGTCCAGCAAGCTCTAAGTAATCAGAGCATTAGAACTCAACTCAATGCAAGAGTTCACACAGTCAGTGAAGCGCCCCGTTGTAGCATGTAACATTTAACTAAAATCCCTAAATTCTGGGCTCTTTTTTAAGAACTGAGAGTAAGGTGTCAGAAGCCTCCAATAAACACTTGCGAGATTTAAAAAAAAATACATATATCTTTTGTGTGTATGTGTAAGTCAGAAAAACAAAACAAAGCAAAGTTTTCTTTATTGGTAAGGCATGCTATTTTATAGCTAGGTCAGAATAATGCAAACATCTGAAAATCTTCAGAAAAATCACACCAACAAAAATATGAGTGCAATCTGGGCTCTCTCAAACTCAGCTCACATTCCCTAATTTTTACAATCTTTATATAAAAACTTACATTCTCATAATTATATCGAGAGCATCCTTCAAAGGTACCATAAAATCTCAGTCTTAACAGTCTCCAATTAGTGCCATAGCTGCACAGCTCTCAAGTTCTAGTTTACTAGCATGACTTAGAAGCTAGAGCTCATCTTAACTGAGAACACTTATCTTTAATGACTGGTTTCCATTAAAGCCAAGCCCCAGCTGCACCAAGCACTCACAGTCCAGATTTTAGCTTTCTTCTTAGTTTTTCTCATGTAATCTAGCCTAGGCCAGACGTAGATGTTTGTCTTCAGAGAAGACTGCAGTTGATAGTCACGTGCTTTGTTTTCAGTACTCTATGCTCTGGTTTAGGCAATAAGTGGAATAAAGACACTTTTACAAATGTATTCACACTAGTTGCATTTGCTTAGGAAAAATTTGTTTCAGCCTTAGCAACTATTCATAAGTGGTCAAAGAGAGGATGACATTATAGGTGAAATAAAATAGTTATGAGTTGATAGTTATTAAAATTGAACGACTGATTCGATATATAAATTCTTTATGCTTTTTTGCAAATCTTTACAATGTTTTGCATAGTGATTTCCTCATAATAAAGGTGCTATTAATATAAAATAGCTGGTAGAAATGACTAGTATTGATCAACATGTTGTCATAGAAATAAAGCAACCATAAACTGGCAAGTGAGAAAGCAAGATGATAAATAATAAGTTGAGTATGTCTCAATTTGGGAGTTTAAATAAAACATCCTTGTGTGTATATGGACTCATGAATGTGAATGCACGTGTGCACACACACACACACACACACACACACACACACACACATTTGTATATCCATTGATAAAAGTCTGGACAGAAACTCACCAAACTAGCATTTAATCCTGGAAATTAGGAAGGATAAAAGCACTTGGTCATGGCTTATTCCATATAATAAAATCATCTTTAAAAAATATGATAGTATTAACTATAATTTCAGATTGACTTGAAAATTATATTCTTAAAAGCATAATGCTAAGAAATATTAAAGCTATATGCCTATACTTCAAAGCATGCTATATACAGAAGACAAAAATCTATTTATCTGACTGATTCTCTCAAGTCTTGACTGTAATTAAGTGGTTTTCCTAACAGCCTTATCTGGGGCTGCCTTCTGTTACTTCCCAACAAGGTTTTATTTAGTTCTTTGATCTTTCCTGTTCTAGGCAGAACAGATGGATGAAAACCATAAAAGATTTCTTTCCTTTTAGTTTAGCCCAAATTCATAATTTTTTGTAAAATCATGATTGAAGTTGATTTGTGTTTCTATAGCAACCAATATGTTCTAACTTTGTGTTTGGCCTAAAGACATTCCTATTACCTCCCTGCTAAGAGTTCTTGCTTCTATTCTGCTGGTTCTCACTATCGTCAAGGCCAGCTTTCCTTGCCTTTTACTACTTAGCACTTGTGTGCATGCTGATCAAGTCTGTCTCTATTGTGGTACTTGGCCTGCTCTACTGAACTGCCGTTCACAGCCTCTTCTGTAAGACTGTGAGAGGCTGAACACAGCCATAGGGCTCCAAACTTTGTGGGTCTGGAAACCAACACAACTTAGGGAACGTGTGCTAGGAATATAAAATTACAAATACCAAATTATGTATAAATATGTCCATTATTTAAACTGAAAATAGAAATGAGATTATTACAGATTTGGAGATTAAGATCATGTACTTTCCAAGATGTCTTTAGACAATTTACCAGAAATGCTTGCAGAGAAATGCATTCTGATTACATCTTGGCTATTTCTTTGCTCTCTTAGTACTACAGTCATAACAAGAGCCCACATGGACGAGAGACCCTAAGTCTAAGCTTCAGGAGCTCACTGTAAATCTGTTGGACTGTTTCACTTCTGTATTTCTAGCACTGGACACATTGTCTTGTACATGTAAGACTTTAAATGTACCTATGATATAAGAAGTCAGGAATGAATGGTTTAAACTTTTTTCTTTTAATCAAAGATGCTCTTTATAACGCAAATGCATAGTACAGCCCTTGCTGTGATAATTAATCTTGACTGTCAACCTGACTGGATTGAAGGATGCTCAATAAAGCAGATCTCTGGGGTATTGATGATGGACTTTTCACTGAGGATGAACTAATGGGTAAAACCTGTCCCTGAATGTGGCAGCCACACAGAGAAGCTAGAGCCTAGGTGTAGTAAAAGGTATGGGTGTGGTGACAACGCCCTTTACTATAGACTACACTCTGCTTCCCATCAACCAATGCTCCCACCTTGATGTTAAGCCTCACCTCAGAGTCACAGCTATGAAGCCAGACAGCCATGAAGCCACAGGAAACCTCAGAAGCATAGGAAAAACAAAACTTTCCTCCTTTAAGCTGTTTATGTCACAGTGACAAAGCTGCCCACATGCGCTCCTTCCTCTCCATTTTCTGTGCTTTACCCACACTGGCCTTCTCTTACTGCCTTGGGTTTGTTCCTTCTTTCTAGATCTTTCCATCCAGCACCACCCTGCAGTTCAATTGAAATGATACTTTGTCCAGCAAAGGCTGCCTTCTGCCCATCTCACCTCATCCCTATGCCTCATCCCTACTCCTCATCCCTACTCCTCATCCCTAC
>JANHMN010000003.1:168991411-169006966 GCA_030674055.1 Rhabdomys pumilio
CATCCCTACTCCTCATCCCTACTCCTCATCCCTATTCCTCATCCCTAACTCCTCATCCCTACTCCTCATCCCTACACCTCATCCCTACTCCTCATCCCTACTCCTCATCCCTATGCCTCATCCCTACGTCTTTCACAATTTTTCTCACAAAGCCCTTTTCAGACTACTTGAATGCCTGCTTTGTTCTTAGAAAGATTTTTTATGAAATTAGACATATACAGAGCAGACAATAAATCTTTTTAGAACAAAGAAAGAAATGAACAAGGACTAATACTCTAGAAGGTACAACTTGGCATGTATTGTAGAAAATGTGATATTAGGAACAAGTATGTTAACTAGTCAAAGAAACCAGTAACAATTCCATAATATTTATTGCTAATTAAATGCTAGGCTTCGCAGTAAAATTTCCACATGCAGTTATTTTATCTGAACCTCAAGACAGCTCTATAAGCAAGTGAATGCTAGAACAAATTTAAACAAACTTGTTGACTTCTAAAACAAAATAAAATAAAGCAGATAAACAATCCAAGGGGTTTTGGTTGAAATTATATTCACTGTACAGATCATTCCTTTATGTTTTCAGATTGACATGGTTTTTTCTTCTCTTTCCCCTCCTCTTCCTCCTTGTCTTCCTCTTGCTCTTCTTCACTGACACAGGGTCTCATGTAACCAGACTTCCTCAGGATTTACCATATAGACAAAAATGACCTTCCATGTTTAAATCTCCTGCTTCCACTTCCTGAGTGCTGGGACAATAGGCATGTATGTGCTTTCATATGTGGTGTCTACAGTACCGCTGCTCAAACCCTGAGTTCTGGCTTGCTAGGAAAGCCACTCTACCAACTGAGCTGTATCCTGAACCTAGACTGGCATCAGAACGATGTGTGTTTTATAGTTATCACTGTTCAATATCATACACATATGTTAGAGAGTTATATTTCATTATTTCATGATTTAGGACAAAATTTTAAATGTTACTTCAAAAAGTTGTGATTCCTAATTACTTGCAGCTAGGATACAGAAATACATTTTTTATATTGTTTTTATACTCCTCGACCATACTAAACTTATTCATCAATTCCAATGGTATTTTTGTTTCTTTGATATTTATTTCCTATACAACACCATCTATAGCATATAATCTTAATTTCCTTCTTTCCAATATGGATGTCTTAGTATTCTGAAGCCAGTATGACATCCTTACTTTATTTTTATTGATTAAAACATCCAGTCTTCATCTTTAAATACAATGGTTGTTTTCAAAGATGATCTTTATCAAATTGGGGAAGTTCTCTTATTCTTCTAGTTTTCTGAGAATTTTTAACACTAATAAGTGATGGCTTTTGTCAACTGCTTCTCTGCATGTATTGAGATGTATTTTTCATTCTGAAGAGCAATAATTTGATTCTGATAATATGGCACTGAAGCACCAGCTTCAGTCTCAGGTCATGATATATACGCTGCAATGCACACACATACCCACGATACACACGATACATGCAAATTCATCAAAATTATACTGTGATTCTTCACAAAAATTGAAAAATAATATTAATTTTCATATGTAAATACAAAAGACTGGAGATTGCCAAGGTAATTATAAACAGTAAAAGAATTGGAGGTATTATTTCAATGTAAGACCTGGTACCCTGAATCTGATGGAAGAGAAAGTAGGGAAGATGCTTAGACTTAGAGACATAGGAAAGGGTTTTCTAAACAAGACTGCTGTAACACAGGCATTAAGACCAACAATTGACAAATGAGACCTCATGAAGCTAAAAATATTCTGCTTAGTAAAGACACTTTCATTCCAGTAAAGAAACAGCCTACAGAACAGAAAATTTTCTTTACCAGCCTTATATATGATAGAAGGCTTGTATTTAAAGTGTACACAACATTCAAAAGAAAAAACATCAAGAAAACAAATAAACCAATTTAAATTGTGCATTGGAGCAGAGAGTTCTCAAAAGAAGAAACAAAATTGAAATAACTAAGAAGTATTTTTTAATGGTCAGCTTCAGCTTATTCAAGTAAGACTGGATAAGCTAAAAAAAAAAAAAAAAAGACCAAAAAAAAAAAAAGCCAAAAAACACCCAAAACAATAAGTAGTCGCATGAATGGAGCACTTGTCACTACTGATGATAGTACAAATTGCTGTGGTAACTAAGGATTCAGTGTGGAGGGTCTTCAAAACAGAACTACCATATGATCAAGCTTGAATACTCTTGGGCATATTTCAACTAAAAAGATAACGTTGTTCACCCACGATCATAACTGTTCTATCCATGATAATCAGTAAAAGGAAACAGCCTAGACATCTATCAAATGATGAACAGATAATAAAAATGTTGAACATTTTCACAAAGAACTAAAATGCCACATGGAAACCCACCTGTGTAGATGGTTTATAAAATATTGACATATACATATGAAAAGACTTTACTTTCTTGATTATTTCCTTAGCTATAAAGAAGATTTTCTTTTAGTTTTACAAGGTCCCACTTGTCAAGAGTTGGCCTTATTTCCTGGTCAAATAGAGTCCTGCTCAAAAAGTCTTTTCCCATACCTACATCTTATAGGGTACTATATATGTTTATATCCAGAAATTTCTGTGTTTTGGTTTTCAAATTGAGATCTTTGACACATTTAGACATAATTTTGTACAGGATGACAGTCATGGGTCTAATTTCATTCTTCTGCATGCGGACATTGAGCTTCCCCAACACCAGTTGTTGAAGATGCTGTCTTTTTTTCCTGTCCTTTCCTCAGTGTATATTTTTGCCTCTTTATCAAATACCAGATGGCTGTAAAAAATCCAAGTGTTCATCAATAGTGGAATTAATAAATTTGATGTATTCAAATAATAGTATACAATATACAAACAGTATCTACAGCTACATAGTACAATACTGCACAAACAGAATAGGGAAAGAAGCCCAGTTAAAGAGTACATACTCTATGTTTAATACTTATATAAAGTTCAAAACTAGGCAAAACTAGTGTGTGGTTTTTCCAAGATAGCATGAGAATTCACTATTAGTGAGTAGAAAGGGCTGTTTTAGCACTAGTAATGGCTGATTTCCTGATCTTGGATGTCTGCTCTCATTATATTCACTTTTCTGCATGTGTGTTATAATTCATACACATGCTATTAAATACTTCTGAACAATTTTTTCTTCATATTTATTTCCTGTGATACATGAATGTACTAATGTTTCTTATCATCTCTGTGGTCACTCTCTGGTTACCTAAGAAATCATTATATATGTTTGCTTTAAAATGAAGGAGTTAAACTTTAGGTGATTTAGAAATCTAGAATCTACTTAACTTGTCCCTATGGAAAAGTGCACGAAAGTTTACTCACGTTCTTTTCATACTAAAATAATTCAATTCCTATGAACTATTCATTTATACCTTGTGAGGTCAGACTTAGATGATAACGATTTACTTAGAATATCCAAATGACTCCTAAAATCTGCTTGATTTTCAAGAAAGCCTCTCCAGTGGAATAAAGCATAGCTAGCTTTGTTCTTAGAACCTTTGGTAACTTACTTCTAGTGTAGCACTTTTAGGCCTCATAGACGTATCTGCTCATGTTTATTGTAGTCTTCAGAAGTCCGTAGGTTTGTTAGGGTAGAAGTCTCCTCCCTCCTTGATCCCTTTCATTTACTGAGCAGCATTTACTATGCCCTCCTAGATGCACTGTAGAGGTGGACAGAAATTGGGTGTGGTGTCTCTATCCTGGTAGCCAACAGTATAGTCAGTGGGCACCACCTATCTAATCATACCCCAGCCTCTGCTGTGAATCACAGCAAAGAAAGATGCCTGGTTCTTTAAGTGTTATGAATCTGAGAAGGGCTGGTCTGATTTTTAAACATGTGAGAAGAGACAAAGGATTTGCCAAAGAAATAATGCTTGCCCTGAGCTTCTCTGGAGGAAAGGGGCATTCTTAGAGAAACAGAGGAAAGGAAGCACTGGTCTCCAAGAGTACATCATACATGGGGTAGGAATATTTGCGGACAAATATTTGAGAAAATTCTGGAAACTAGATAACAGCATGTCTTTAAGTTATTGCCTTTATTTTGAGCTTGGCTAGCTCCCTTCTGCCCCTCAGCTCTCTGCTGAGATGAGACATACAGACAGTCTTTCTCTAACCTCAACCTGAACTCCAGTTACTAACACCACAGCTAATACTTCTTCCTTCTTTCCTCGCTAACTAAGTCCATTTTCATTTTCCCACTCTGAATAGAACACTGCTCGTAGGAGACAGGCACCATCCTGGGAGCAGGATCCTAACTGGCCTAAATCATTTATTGTGGTTTCATTATTCCTATTTCTGAATTAGTTTAGCGACAAACATGTGATAAAATTCTAGCCAATGATACGTTAGAGAAAATCTGCAAAAATGTTAGTGACTCACACCAAAGAGGTAACAAACATATCTGTGTATGTGTATGTGGATACATATGTATATGTGTATGTGTGCATATGTGTGTATACACACAAAACATATTTGCTCTGCTTCTCAGGAGAGCTCTACTAATACGTACTTGCTCCTCTCTGGGCAAGTTTAGTTTTAAAGGAATGGTTACTACATAAATGTTCCTCACAACACTTGGTCTCTGTTAGTTTAACTATTTTGTGAGGCCATAGAAACTTTAGAATGCAGGGCCTAGATGGCAAAAAGAAGCCACTAGGAAGGAAGGAAGCATTTGAAACTTACAGCTATCCTTGGTTCCTGGCCTTATTTTCTGCTTCCTGACCTGCTTCCTTACACACTTCTATACATTTCAATTCTCATAAATTGAGTTCCTCCATATGTCTTTGCCATTATGAAGGAATGAAAGCCTCTGACACTGTAAGCCACAACGAATCTTCTACCTTTATTTCCACTGGTTGTTTTAGTCACTGTGATATAAAAAATTAAAAGGTAGAAAGTTGGTACCAGAGAAGTGATGCTATGTTATGACTGACTTTCATGGTAAGTTCTTGGGTTTTTGGACTGGTTTGTGGAAGGAATTCAGAAAGTTCTGGAGATGTGATCCAAAGATGCCCTAGAAAGCTGCCCACACAGCTTGATGGGTCATCCTCATGGGGATTTGGAAAGCCAGTCGGGTAGGTTCTGTTCTGTTCCACCATGTCTAAGGCAACTCTTACAAATGGGGATTTGCTTAATTTCAGGGGTTCAGTCTATGATTAGCATGGCAGGGAGTAGACAGGAATGGGGCTGGAGCAGTAAATGGAGCAGGCATGTAAATCTGAGAACTTTACATCCTGACCCACAGAAAGCATGCAGAGAGGGAAGAAGGGAGACAGACAGACAGACGACAGACAGACAGACGCCAGTGACACACCTCCTCCAACAAGGACATGCCTCCTAATCTTCCCTAAACAGCTCACCAACTGGGAACTAAATGTGGGAATCAATGAGCCTTGGGGTTCATTCTCAGTCACACTACCATAGATAGAATGTTAGTAGATGCAGACAATAAAGACTGCATTAACAGCATTTCAGAGGGAAACAAGGGCTCTACTAGGAATTGGACTAAGGGTCATTCATACCACATTCTGGTAAAAAGTTTGTCCAGATTTGGCTGATGCTCTGATAATGTGAAAAAAGACTGAGTTTTAAAATTATGTGTCAAATTAATTTAGCAAAGAAAAATTACATAATCTCCTTTGAAACTTTTGGATTCATCCTTGTAGCTCCACACATAGCCTTTTATGACTGCCCTTCATTAATCCAACCTGGCTACACACTGCCTGGCCTCACATGCTGTTCTCAGAAATCTTGATGGAAGCCTCAAGACACTTTAATCCTTCTATTCTGCATGTTTGAAAAACCAGGACCACATAGGTGATACTAAGGTCTGCTATACCTCAGGCAGCAGTTTAACCTCCTTGAGCCATGATTGCAGCAGCTATTTGGGTTACAGAGCAGAACATCTACGGGCACATGTATTTTAAAGAGCAGTGCTTCAGATGACGTGTCATTTCCCTGGAGCTTTTGGTGGGTAGGATCCAGCTGAGTTTTAAAACGCGGCAATGGGAGCCAGTCCAGTGGAGTGCTACATGGCAGGGCCATAGGAGGAAAGCTAGGAAGGCCAGTGAGCTCATCTCATACCACCACATGTTCCATATGTGGGAACTTGTGATCACAGTCAGTGTTTGCCCAGTTAATTTTTCTTGCTTTAGCATATTTTGCCTTGCTATCTTCCTGTTCTTTCTTATTGAAAAGGAAATGTTTACTTCTATAGTGGGAACATGTAAATTCACTTTTGTGCTTTTTCAAGGGCTCACAGCTAAGAAACTGTGTCTTTCTTACTTTTCTATCACTGTGATAAAATGCTGTTACCAAGGTAACATAAAATAAAGCACTTAACTTGAGAATTTACAGTTTCAGAGGGCTAGGGTTCAGGATGGCTTGACAAGGGTGTGGTGGCAGGAACAGTTGAGAGCTTACATAGTGATCACCAAATTAGAAGTAGAGAGAAATACTGGAAATGGCTGTCTTTCTGAAACTTCAAAGCTTATACCCAGTGACACACCTCCTCCAACAAGGCCACACCTCCTAATCCTTCCCAAATGGTTCTACCATCTGGAGACCCAAGTATTCAAACATACGAGCCTATGGGGACCTTTGTCATTCAAACCTCCACAGATTGTTCTGAGTCTTTGTATAGATGCTGGACTACTGAAAAACATTACAATTGCTAAGACTATGGGACTCTTAGAGGTGGAGTAAATGAATTTTACATCACAATAAGTCCATGGACCTTTACAGACAAAGAACAAAATGTTATGACTTGCATTTTAAGTGTCTCCCACAGTCTCATGCTTTAAATGCTTGGTCCCAGCTACTGATGGTGATATTTTAGGAGACCATGAAACCTTTAGGGGTAGGACCTAAATGGAAGATATAGGTTACTAAAGTGAGCCTTTGACAGTTACTTATGACCCCAGTTTCTGCCTCATTCTCTGTTTTCTGGTCTGGGATCACTGGGAACAGCTTCTGCCATATACTTCTGCCATTATGAACTGTGCTTCTCCACTATGCCTTCCCTGTCATGATGAACTGAAACTCTCTGAAACTGTCAGCCAAAATAAATCCTTCCTTCATTACATACCTTTGTCAATTATTTTGTCTATAGGGACAAAATCTTAATACAATATACAGTGACATTGTATTAGCGGATAGTTATGATGTTGAAATATAGATAGGCAACTTTGAGAATGTTGAAGGTTAGGAAAAGTTAGGATTCACTTCCTCCCTGACTCTCACCCCACTGCCACCAAAGTCACAGATCTAAGTGAGTGGTAACAGCCTGGTCAGAACTCAGTCACCTCATTGCTGGTACACACTGTTTGTGTATCATCTGTCTTATGTATTAACTTAGATACATTCTCACAAAGGAAATGACATGCATCTGTTAAGCTCAAAAACAACAACAGAAAAAAATTGAACAATTCAATGTAAAAAATGGGCAAAGGTCTTGAATAGAGCTTTTACCGAAGATATACAAATGTCCAGTATGCACATCAAAAGATTTCCAACATCATTAGTCTTTAGGGAGTGAAAATCAAAATCCCTATTAAATATTACTTCCTATCAATTATGATGAAACAGAGGAAGAATAAGAGGAGGAGGAGGAAGAAGAAGAGGAAGAAGAAAAGGAGAAAGAAGATGAAGAAACAAGTAGATGCAGGAATACAGAGAAGTAATTTAAATCCTTGAGCAGTTCTGGAAATATTAAGTGGTGTGGTTGTTATGGAAAATGGTATTGTACTTCTTCAAAAGAATAAAGAAATAGAACTGCTATATACACTTACATTTCTATTCAAAAGAATTTCAAGTTTCAAATAGGCATTACATATTTAATAACTAAGTAAATTTCAATATATTCAAAAATAAATATACAATATATCCAATCCAAAAACAAAAAATCAATAACTAAAAATATTTACACATTCAGCAACTAACAGGCAGAAGCAACATGGTTGCTAAGCACTGCGGAAAGAAAAGCCTGGAGAGCTGTTATTCAATGGGTTCATTCAGCTTTATAAAATGCTAAAAGCTCTAGATGTGGATGGTGATAATAGTTTACAACATTGTAAATCTACTTAATTTCATTGAACTGTACAGTTAAAATGATAGAAATGGTAACATTTATGCTAAGTAATATATTTTTAATTCTGTGTGTATGTATTTGTATATGTGTGTGTGTGTGTGTGTGTGTGTGTGTGCACTAACACACTTGTGTGCTGATGTCCACAGAGGCCAGAAGCATCAAATTCCCAGTATGCTCAAGGTACATGTGGTTGTAAGCCACTTGGCATGAATGTTAGTAAACAAATTTGGGTCCTCTAGGATAGCAATATGTGTATTTAGTGATTGAGATATTTCTCTAGGTTCCTAGATATTTTTAATCACAATTAAAATAAATTTAAAAAATTAAATAAAATGCAGGTGTGTGCACATGCACGCATGCAAGCATGCACACACACAAATCAAACATTTAGTATAAAAATGAGATTCTATTTTTAGTGATTTTTTTAAAAAATGATTTTGAATTTTTTTGTTTTTCTATATGAAGTTGAGAATTGCTATTTCAAAGTCTATAAAAATTGTGTTGGAATTTTAACAGGGACTGCATTAAATCTGTAGATTGCTTTTGGTAAGATGGCCATTTTCACTATGTTAACCCAACTAATCCATGAGCATGGGAGATCTTTCCATCTTATGAGATTTTCTTCAGGTTCTTTCTTCAGGGACTTGAAGTTCTTGTCATTCAGAACTTTCACTTGCTTGGTTAGAGTTACACCAAAATATTTTATATTATTTGTGGCTACTGTGAAGTTTCCTTAATCTTTTTTCTCTGCCCGTTTATCATTTATATTAAGGAGGGATGCTGATTTCTGTGAATCAATTTTATATCCAGCCACTTTGCTAAAGTTGGGTTCTCTGGTAGAATTTTGGGGATCACATATGTATACCATCACATCATCTGTAAACAGTAATGCCTTGACTTCTTCCTTTCCAATTTGTATCCTCCCGGTCTTTAGTTGTATAATTGCTGTAGCTAGAACTTCAAGTTTTATACTGAATAGATAAGGAGAGAGTGGGCAGCCTTGTCTAGTTCCTGATTTTAGTGTCATTGCTTCTAGTTCCCCTCCATTTAATTTGATGTTGGCTATTGGCTTGCTGTATATTGCTTTTAACAGATGCAGATACCACAGCCAAACATTAGACAGAGGTTGGGGACACTTATGGGAGAGTTGGGATGGGGGAAAGATTGAAGGCCCTGAAAGGGATGGGAACACCATAGGAAGACCAAATGAGTCAACAAACCTGGAGCCCTGGAGCTCTCAGCACTCCAACCAAAGAACACAGAGGAGCTGGAACAAGGCCTCTGTACACATGTAGCAGACAGGCAGCTCAGTCTTTACTGCTAACTTGTCTGGCCACAGTGGGAGAGGATACACCTAATCTGGCAGAGACATGATATGCCAGGGTTGGGGGGGGATACACAGGGGATCCCACTCATGCTCTCAGAGAAGGGGAGAAGGATGGGGGAAATGGACTTGTTAGGGAGGGATCAAGAGAGGGAGCAGTGTTTGGGATGTAAAGAAATAAATAAAGAATAAAGACATTAAAAAAGTATAATCTTTACTTACAAAATCATTATCTGTTATTTTTCTCCAACACCTCAGGGAATTTCAGAGGTAACATGGGGAGAAGGAGCAAAGACAAAGAGGAAAGCAGGGTTAGCAATGGGCCTAGAGGAGAAGACAGAACAACTGCAGGCCAGCATCATGTCTACTCATAGGCAAAAAACACCCACGCTCCAGAAAGGAAAGGCTGCAAAGGCTCCGGTCACCAATGGAACACCAAGCTTTAGGGCTTAGTTTCTCCAGGAAGGAGAGCAATGAATTTGTAAAAATTATTTTTGATACTTTATAAAATCTAATACTATAGGAAAATGCACATTTGGATATAAATAAATTAAGGTTCTTAATTAAACTCCTGTTATTATAATTTAAGAGAACAAGAAAGTCATATTGTATATAAGAAAAGGATAATTATATGCAATATTCTTTAAAATTATATTTTCATTTAAAACAATTTAAATATATTTTGATCATATTCTTTATGTCCCTCAAGTCCATTCAGATCCTTTACCCAGTTCCCATCCAACTTGAAGTTCTTTCTCAAAAAAGAGACACAAACAGAATACAAAAACAACCTGCCCCTAAAACCAAGAAAACAAAACACCACTCAGGAAGATAAAACAAACTGTAACTAAATAGAGGTAAGAGAGAGAGAGAGAGAGAGAGAGAGAGAGAGAGAGAGAGAGAGAGAGAGAGAGAGGACCTGTGGCGTCCGTTACATGGTGCCATGATGGTCAACTACTCCTGAACATGAAGCCTGCCCTGTAGTAACTGATAACTTAACACACCTTAGCCAAAGCAAATGCACACATTTTGGCCCTAGAAATAATGATTCTCTACCTCAGAATCATAGCAATAAAGCTGGGCCATACATTTTCAATAGTGGACATAAATTCAATTTGATGCACAACAGTCTGTGTTGATTTTTCCAAGTTATTTTTATATTAAGGCATGCTTGAAAAATTTGAACCCAGATTTAGGTTTAAGTTTCCCAGATTAGTAAGTAACTGCTGCAGTGATGAGTTCTTGTGTCTTGATTTGGTCTGCTCCAGATGTCAACCTCTACAGTGTTTGCTTTCACTCTCTCCCCTCTGAGTCTCCTTATAGAGTGGTAATTGGTAAATGTTCAAAATTTCATTTTACATTTGGGAAGGGACAGAGCTAGAGAACAATAGGAGGTAGGGTGAGTGAGATCTTTAGAATATCGTCTTCTATGTTAATTTGACCAGCTTGTCTTTATTTTTGCAGTAATGGTAGGTTGCACTTCATGTCTCCAGCATAGTAGGTAATCTCCTTGGCCCTAGCCAACCTGCCTCCTTAAGAGAAGCTAGAAAGCACCTAGTTTTCATCTTAACAAAATCCTGGCCTTCCTATACTCCAACAGGGTATATTCCTGAATGGCATGCATTTGGAGCTTCTTCTGTGTTTTGCCCAGTGCAAGACACAGTACTGGAGGTCCTCTGTGAGTGGAAAAAATCCCCATGGCGAAGTTGGTATGCTGTACCAAAATCAACACACTCTGATATTTTTGAACCAAGGGAATGAGACCTATAAACTAGCACAACTGAATAACTGTTAGGAAAAACTTGGCTTATACATCCAAGCCAATAAAGTAAGGCCCTGACAGACTGTATTAATAAGAACCTGCACTTAAAGCCCAGCTGGTGAGCAGCTGGATGGCAGCTGAGAGAGAGAGATCTGGGATTGTTCTCCAACAGATATGGGAGACCTCACTCAAGGGCAGTGGTTCTCACATTTTCATATGCATGGGAAACATCTAAAGTGATTGCTAAAAATGCTGATTCCATGGCCATGGGCCTAACAATTCTGAGCCAGAAGATCTGGGATAAGACCCAGAAATCTGCTTTTTAGTGAGCAGCCTCAGGTGATTCTGAGGTGGTAGGGAACCGCATTTTGAGAAGAGCTGCTCCTCAGAGCTACTAATATGAGCATTCAAGACCTTTAGCAGCTAAAAAATATAAATAAGCTTTCAACCAATCTTTCCACTTGGTTTTTGACAGCCGAGTCCAATCCACAGCTGGTAACTAAGTTAGATAATGACCACAGATAGGTTTGATGCCTTGGGGCAGAATGCTTAAAATCATTTGGGGACCTCTGTTTCTCCCCCATCAATAAGAAGGTTGGAAGGCAGCCATAAACTGGGCTGAAAATGCAGCTGGCACAAGGATTGGAAGACAATCCTTAGTGAGGCCTGGGTTCAATATCTAACTCCTAAACAGCCTGGCTGTCTGCCTGTGGTGTGCAGTCAATCTCCAATTGATACAGTGCTTTGATAACATGAGAGCCATGGGTTAAATCTACAAACTGTATGGAACTCAGATAAAAGTCCCAAGACCTAAAGTTTGGTCCCCAAATGGCATAGAGGTTGGAAGATATTTGGGAATGGGCTTAATCCTCAAATGGTAAAAGTTTTGAATGTCAGGAGTGAGGTCTGGGTTCAATCTCTTGTCATTAAAAAAAAAAAAGTTTGGAAGACCAGCCTAAAGTCTGGTTTCAATCGTCAGATGGTAAAGAGTTCAAATGACAACACTGGTTTCTGGGTTCAAGTGAAAGCTGACAAACAGCTTGAAGTAAGCTGCAAGGTCTGGGTTCAATCTTAAAATGTTAAGGGTTTAGATGATTTTCCTGAGGAATGAGTTCAGTTTTGAGGATTCTAAAGGTCTAGGTGAGGTAGCTGAAAGTGCACATCAGATGATTAGAGACAATTGGTAGTCATGATCCACACGGGAAAGGATTCAGATGCTCTTCTCACATCAGGAGCTCTGGGCCCAGCTAGCACGGACCCTGTGCTACATGGTTAGTACAGAGAAGCTTGGATTCTAGCCACAGAGTAAGAACATTTGTATTCAAGTACTAGGTCATGAGCTAATGCTGCAAGAGGCTATCATGTGACTTCTCCACGTCCACAACTGCAGTCTGGAGAAGGATGCAGGCACCAGGCCTGAGAATGTGATTTTTGAAATAATGGGGCTCTTTTGCCAGGGTTTTGCAGACAGAACGACTGTTTTATGTGGCTGGGAGAGCAGATGTCTGAGAGGCACTGAAATCTATGATGTGTGTTCCTAAGTGGGATGACAGCTGGCACCACTGCATACAATCTTGTTCTTACTTTTACAGTTTCACTAATAATCTTTTTTTTGGTTATTCTGATTTATCAACAATCACTGGTTTCTGGAAACCCTTTAAAACATTCTGAAATAGTCAGCCCAACACTCCCCGAGCACCTAGGAATCTACTCAGCTCTAGAGAAAGACATGGAACTAGATTCCTTGAGAAGGATGCAAAATCTAAGTCATGACCATAAACAAGTGTTCTTCTTGAATATCCCTATATCCTGAGTATCCTGAACCTGGCAGAGAAAGGTTAATTTTTAAATGGCCTTGGTAAGAGACTGGCTTACAGGCAGGTATGTGTAATCTATCCCAGTGTTCTTTGTCTCTTTAATCTGCATGTGCTCTGAGGGATACCTTTAAGGCATAATCATGTTTCAGTCTTTTGAAACATATTAAAAAGTGTTGGAGACATAGCTGGTGTGATTATATAACTGTTATAACATTTATCCAGGACAGTTTAATAGATAACATTAAGTCATTTGTCGGAGGTCTCACATAATTAAACTAAAGTTAAACAATCATACCAGCCAGGTACTGTATGAAACATTTTATGAATCTGTCATACAACCCTATAAAGTTGGCCTTATAATTATTCTCATTTTACACATGAAGAAACTGAGTCATATGTATCCAAGTATCAGAATATGTATCCCACCACCTTTCCCAAAGACAATAGAACAACTACATACTCCAGACTCTGTTTAGTTGTTATCAAGTGATTACAAATGGAGCCTGTAAGTACAAGTTACAAAAACCTTTGAGCCTACACTTAAAATCTTTGAGGATAATTCTAACATTCTTTTTCTATAGCCCTGCCAATAGTAAGTTTGGAGAGCAGCATGACAGATAAGATGATACGATGGGGGATATTGCCTAACATGCCTCTGTCAGATTTTTTTTCTCCCAACTGTCCCCATTTTTGTTTGTTTGTTTTTTGTTTTGGAGACAGGTTTTGTTTTGTCTAGCTCTAGCTATCTTGGAACTCACTCTGTAGACCAGGCTCTCTCTGAACTCAGAGATCCTCCTGCTTTTGTCTCTGCTTTGGGAGTTTTAGGAATAAAGGGATGTGCCATCACTGTCTAGCAAGAAATAAATATTAATTATATAAGGTATTTATTTGGTAGGTCTAAGATGCTACAGACTGAATACATACTATTTTCTTACATATCACTACGAAAAAATGCTCCAATAAATAATGATACCCAAGTAATTATAAAACCAGTCAATAAATTTCACTTTTATTTCAGAGATGCTGAACCATGCTGAAATGATGGGGCTTAGCTTCTCCACTATTAGGCCTCAGAGGGTAATTTCAAGAGCTACAAAAGAGTTAAAGGTGGGGCAAAGCTTTAAAAAGGAAAAGAATTTCAATTGACTGAAACTTGTGAAAAATATTTAATTCTATTAATTTATAATCATACTTTAAAAACTAATTGGTCACCTCTGAAAGACTATAGAAAAACCAATCCCATATCTTGAGGAAAAAGAATCTATCATTTATGTCATCTTCCTGATACTAACTGTGCCAATGAAAAACTGGTAAATGAGAAGAATACATGTTTCTAAATGAATTATAACCATAAAATTAGTAAATAAAAGTCATGACATAGCTGCTTTGGACTAAATTCCTGCACTAGGCCCACCCAGATCAGATCAAACCAGAGTTGTCATGCATGATGGTGTCCCATAATTAAATTCAACGTAAAAATAAGTCACATTTAAATAAACAAGCAAGCAAACAGGTTGCAAAACATAGAACAAACAATCTTGAACTTATCAGCAACATTCTTCCTGCTGTATAGCTTTCAAAGTGCCAGAAGATACTTTGCAAGCTGCTACAAGTCAGATGTAAGTGATCCTGCCCAGTGTTGTGCCTTATATATTATAGATACGTACACATACACATACATGCACATCCACATGCGTGTGAGCGCGTGCACACGCACAGACACGCACGCACGCACGCATGCACGCACGCACACACACAGCCAACTTGTCAGGCAAGATGTACCCACTGATACAATAGAGACATGACTGTTATTGAGGTAACCTAATGGATTTCAGGCCTACTCAACAGAGATGTAATTCATGCCTGGCACTGACAACTTGATTTTTAAAAAAATGGAAATAAGATTCTCCCATTGCCTTCATTAGACCTGCAGATCCTGAACCATACAAGTAACC
Organism: Rhabdomys pumilio; assembly: GCA_030674055.1. Lineage (NCBI taxonomy): Eukaryota > Metazoa > Chordata > Mammalia > Rodentia > Muridae > Rhabdomys > Rhabdomys pumilio. The sequence goes on from JANHMN010000003.1 coordinate 169,006,399, forward strand.
TTCCTTTCCCCCATCCATCTTTCCTGCTGACTGAGTCCTCTGTGCCAGTCCAAGCTATCCTGAGCAGACTGCTAACCCAGGGGACTTCTACTGTCCCACCACCTCTCTACCTCCATCACACCTCTGAACCATACAGGTAAGCTTCCCTTTCCCCACCCATCTTACCTATTCTCTGAGCCCTCTGAGCCAAGCCAAGCTGTCCTGATCAGACTGCTAACCCAGGGGACCTCCATTCTACTGCCCCCTCTCTGCCCACATTCATCAAACCTGTGGCTCCTAAACCGTACAGATGGACAGGTGCAGAACAATACCGTCCAAGGCTACCCATCAGAGGCCTGCTACACCAGGACCACCGAGGTTCACCCCACTCCCAGTACCTCATACAAGAAAGAACATCCAGGGACCAAAACCATCTGGATGTCTAAAGGCCCTGAAAAAAACATACTCAACAAATGCCAGGGCGATCCAACAGCTCCAGAGCACAGCTACCCTACTACAGCAAGCACTGAGCACAGCTACCTTACTACAGCAAGCACTGAGCACAGCTACCCTACTACAGCAAGCACTG
>JANHMN010000003.1:169006976-169017370 GCA_030674055.1 Rhabdomys pumilio
TACTACAGCAAGCACTGAGCACAGCTACCCTACTACAGCAAGCACTGGATACCCTACCACAAGCAAAACACAAGAAAATGACCTTAAACCCAGTATTATAAAGATGATAGAGGCCTTTAAAAAGGAAATGAATAAATCCCTTAAAGAACTACAGGAAAATACAACCAAACAGATAGAGATCTTTAAAGAGAAAACACATAAATCCCTTAAAGACATACAGGAAACACAATCAAACAGGTAAAGGAAATAAACAAAACTGCGCAAGACCTGAAAGTGGAATAGAAGCCATAAAGAAAACATGAACTGTGGAAAACCTAGGGAAGAGAACAGGAAGAACAGATCCAAACATAACCTACAGCATACAGGAGATGGAAGATAGAGATCTCCGCCTTAGAAGATACAATAGAAGAAGATGATACATCCGCAAAAGAAAACGTTAAATCTAAAATATTTCTGACACAAAATATCCAGAAAATCTGGGATACCATAAAAAGACAAAACTTAAAACTAATAGGAATAGAAGAAGGTGAAGAGTCTCAGCTCAAAGGCCCAGAACATATTCTCAACAAAAGCATAAAAAAACCTTTCCCATCCTAAAGAAAGAGATGCCTATAAACATACAAGAAGCTTATAAAACACCAATTATACTGGGTTGGAAAAGAAAATTCCTCCTGTTTCATAATAATCAAAACATAAAATCTACAGAAAAAAGAAAAAATATTAAAAGGGGTAAGGGGAAAAGGCCAGGTAACATACAAAGGCAGACCTATCAGAATTACACCCAACTTCTTGATACAGACTCTAAAAGCTAGAAGGGCCTAGATAAGGTAACTTGAAACTTCTAAAAAATCTACAGGTGACAACGGAGACTATTATGCCCATAAAAAACTCTCAATCACCATAGACGGAGAAACAAAATATTTTAAGACACAAATCCAAATTCAACCAATATCGATCTACAAATCCAGCCCTACAGAAAATACTAGAAGGAATACTCCAACCCAAGGAGGATAACTACATCCAATAAAACACAGGAAATAATTAATTCTATACCAGAAAGAACAAGGAAAGTGCATGTGTGTGCACGCACACACATACACTCAAATACCATCAACATCAAAGTAACAGAAAATAACAATCATTAGTCATTAATATCTCTCAACATCAATGGCTTCAATTTCCAATAAAAAGACACAGGTTAACAGAATGGAGGCGAAACCAGGATCCATCCTTTTGCTGTATACAAGAAACACGGAAAGTGAAAACTTAAGGGTTCTTCGGAAAGTCAGTTGTGTTGGATGGTGTTTTGCTGGGGCAAACATGTAAAGGAACGTTTTCCTGAAGTGGACACAGTTGAAAGGCTAAGGCAGATTCATGAAGGAACATTGCCTGAAGCAGACAAAAGAGAACTGATGTTCTGCTAAAACAAGCAAAGGGAAAAGACATGTAATGAAGAACCCATTGCTAATGACATACGTGTATTGGCCTGCCTTACATTGCATAGTTGAGCTCCATTTGTCTCGACTCCATAGAGAAAACTCCGACAAAAAATGTCTGGTTGTGTGCTGCAGTTTCTTGCTGCTTTTGCAAACTTGCTGATTGGCAGAATGAGATAGAGGCATGTCCTAAGGCAAGACATATGGTGAGGCAAGACCCATGGAGGACAGACATAATGTTTGGAGGGACTATAAAAAGGACTCCATGAACAGTGATGGAGACTGAGCTTGGCTTGCTTATAGATCTAGCAGTGCAAAGCTTGTTGGTCTCATGTCTTTTGCTTTGCTGAGAAAGGTGCAGCTAAGAACTTTACCTGGAGTTTCTGTTGGTCCTGGTCTCTCCTGCTGACGTGTGTGGAGGCTGAGGCCTAGCTATTTCTGCTAGGTTGTATCACAGCTGCTGTTAACCCGACACTACTGAACAGGACTAGTGATATTTCTGTGAAGTGTTTGTGAGTGGATTGAGATGTCATTGCTGACTCTTGTGAACTGAACTGATTTCCTGGCAAGGCAGATAGGATTTGCTCCAAAGGACCATTTCTAAACAGGTCCACATCCCCTGTATCCTTTCATTCCCATTACCTCTGGTGGGTGTTAGGATAGAAGGACGGTTAAAGCGTTTAAGAACAGTCATTACAAATAGGTTTTGAAAAATTTAAAGTTACAAAGACACCTTAGCAATAAAGATAGATATTACCTCAGAGTAAAGGGCTCTGTTTTCCAAGCAAACTGACCCAAGAAGCAAGCTAATAGTTAATAAAATAGATTTTCAATCAAAATTGATCAAAAGAGACAGGGAAAGACACTTCATACTCATCCAAGGAAAAAAAATCTACCAAGATGATATCTCAATTTTGAACGCCATGCCCCAAACACAAGGGCACCTACGTTTGTAAAAGAAACACTGCTGAAGCTTAAATCAGACACTGAACTTCACAATTAGTAGTGGAGACTTCAATACACCAATCTCATCAATTGACAGGTCAGATAGACAAAAAATAAACAGAGAAATAATGAAACTAATAGACAATATGAATCGAATGGACCTAACAAATATCTATAGAATGTTTCATCCAAACACAAAAGAATATACCTGCTTCTCAGCACCCCATGGATCCTTCTCCAAAATTGACCACATACTCACTCACAAAGCAAATCTCAACAGATACAAGAGAACTGAAATCAGGCCTTGTATCTTGTCAGACCACAATGGATTAAAACTAGACTTCAACAACAGAAACACCAGAAAGCCCATGCATTCATGGAAATTAAACAACTCTCTATTCAATGATCTCTGGGTTAGAGAAGAAATAAAGAAAGAAATTAAAGACTTTCTAGAACTCAATAAATGATGGCACAACAACTCTAATTTGTAGGACACAACGAAAGCAACACTAAAAGGAAAATTCATAGCACTAAGGACCTCCATTAAGAGATTAAAAACTTCTCATACCAGCAATTTAAAACTACACCTGAAAGCTCAGAAAAGAAGAGGAGGAAGAAGAAGAGAAGGAAGAGGAGAAGGGGAAGGAGGAGGAGGAAGAGGAGAAGAAGGAAGCAGCAGCAGCAGCAGCAGCACCAGCAGCACCACCAGCAGCAAGCAAGCAAAACAAAGTAGTAAAAGGCAGGAATTAATCAGAAAACCCATCAATGTAATCCACCATGTAAACAAACTGAAAGAAAAAAAATCACATAATTATTGCATTAGACACTGAAAAAGTCTTTGATAAAATCCAACACTCATTCATGTTAAAGGTATTAAAAAATCAAGGACACATAGCACATACCAAAACATAAAGTAAAACCAGCAAGTTAATAGCCAACATCAAACTAAGTGGAGAGAAACTTAAAGCAATTCCACTAAAATCAGGGACAAGACAAGCCTGCTCTCTCCCTATCTATTCAATATAGTACTTGAAGTTCTAGCTAGAGCAGTAAGACAACTAAAGGAGATCAAGGGCATACAAATTGGAAAGGAAGAAGTCAAGGTATTAGTATTCAAAGATGATATGATGGTAACATATGTGATTCCCAAAATTCCACCAGACAACTCCTACAGCTGATAAACAATTTCAGTAAAGTGGCTGGATATAAAATTAACTCAAAGAAATCAGTAGCTCTCCTGATGATACAAATCATTATATAAATGATAAATGGGCCAAGAAAGAAATTAGAGAAACAACACCCTTTATAATAGCCATGAATAAAATAAAATACTTTCCAGTAGCTCTAACCAAGCAAGTGAAAGATCTATACGACAACAAATTCAAGTCCCCGAAGAAAGAAATTGAAGAAGATATCAAAAGATGGAAAGATCTGCCATGTTCATGGATCAGTAGGATTAACAGTGAAAATGGCCATCTTACCAAACGCAATCTACAGATTTAATATAATCCTAAGTAAAATTCCAACACAATTTTTATAGACCTTGAAAGAGCAATTCTCATTATAGAAAAACAAAAAACCCAGGGTACCAAAACAATCCTAAACAATAAAAGAACTTCTGGAGGAATCAGCATCCCTAACTTCAAGCTGTACTATAGAGCAAATAGCAATAAAAACTGCATGGTATTGGTACAGAGACAGACAGGTTGATTAATGGACTAGAATCAAAGATCCAGAAATAAGCTCACACACCTATGGACTCTTGATTTTTGATAATGAATACAAAAATATACAATGGAAAACAAGAAAGCATCTTCACCAAATGGTGCTGGCATAACTGGATGTCCATATATAGAAGAATGAAAATAGATCCATATTTATCACCCTGCACAAAACTCAAGTCCAAAGTGGATGAAGGACCTAAACATAAAACCAGATACACTAAATCTTATAGAAGGAGAAAGTGGGGATAGCCTTGAGTGCACTGGTACAGGAGACAATTTACTGAACAAAACACAAATGGTTCAGGTTCAAAGACCAATGATTGACAAATGGGACCTCATGAAACTGCAAAGCTTCTGCAAGGCAAAGGACACTGCCAGCAGGACAAAATGTCAGCCTACAGATTGGGAAAAGATCTTTACCAACCCTCCATTTGACAGGGATAATATTCAAAATGTATAAAGAACTCCAGAAGTTAACACCAATAACCCAATTAACCCAATTAAAAAATGAGGTACAGAGCTAAACAGAATTCTCAACAGAGGATTCTCAATTGGCTGAGAAACACTTAAAGAAATGTTCCAAGTCGTAAGTCATCAGCAAAATGCAAATCAAAACAACTCTGAGAGCACATGCTGGGGAGGATGTGGAGCAAGAAGAATATTCCTCCATTGTTGGTGGGAGTGCATACTTGTGCAACCTTTTTGGAATCAATTTGGAAGGTTCTCAGAAAACTGGGGATAGTTCAAACTCAAGACCCAGCTACACTACTCCTAGGCATATATGCAAAAGATGCTCAACATTCCACAAAGGCACTTGCTCAAACATGTTCACAGCAGCTCTATTTGTGATAGCCAGAAACTGGAAACAACATAGCTTTCCCTCAACTGAAGAATGGATAAAGAAAATGTGGTATATCTACATGATAGAATACTATTCAGCTATTAAAAACAAAGACATCATGAATTTTGTCATTAATCCAATTAGGCAAATGGATGGATCTTAAGAATATTATCCTGAGTGAGGTAACTCAGGCCCAAAAGGACATGCATGTTATGTACTCACTGAAAAGCAGATATGAGCCATAAAATACAGGAGACCCATGCTACAATCCACAGACCCAAAGAAGCTAAACAAGAAGGAAGGCATAAAAGAGGAAGCTTGAATATCACTTAGAAGGAGGAATAAAATAGTCAAATGAGGCAGATGGAGGGAGGAATCTGAGAGGGAGAAGGGACTGGGAGGGGAATGAGGTGTTAAATATTATGTGTCAAGAAGGACAGGAGAGATGGATAGATGGTCATGAAAATGAATGTAAATCTGCAATTGACTGAGGTGAGGAGGTGGGGGGCATCTCCAGGATGAGACAGAGACCTAGGATAAGGGAGGCACCCAAGAACCAATGGGAGTGACCTTAGCTGTGACATACTACATTGGAGATATGAAACCTGAAGAGGCCACCTCCTTTAGCCAGGCAAGAAACCCAATGGAGCAATAGAGACACCAACCCACCCACTAAACTTTCAACCTAAAATTTATCCTGTCTACAAGAAATGCCGGCACAAGGGATGGAACAGAGACTGAGGAAATGGCTAACCAATAACCAGTCCAACTTGAGATCCATCCCATGGGCAAACAGCAATCCCTGACACTATTAATGATACTCTGTATGCTTGCAGACAGAAGCACGTTGTCCTCTGAGAGGCTCCACACAGCAGTTGACTAAGACAGATACAGACACCCACAGCCAAACAGTGGATGGAGCTTGGAGACTCTTAGGAAGAATAGGAGGAAAAATTGAGGGCCCCAAAGAGGATAAGAACTCCACAGAAAGATCAACAGAGTCAACTAACATGGACCCTTCTGACTCTCAGAGTCTGAACCACCAACCAAAGGACATACACAGGCTGGACCTAGGCCTCCCTGCTCATATGTAGCAGATATGCAGCTTGGTTTTCATATGGGTCCAGAACAACTCGAGCAGGGGCTGTCCCAAAAACTGTTGCCTGTATGTTCTACTGGCTGGGGTGCCTTGTCTGGCCTCAGAGGGAGAGGAAGTGCCTAGCCTCTCAGAGATTTTAAATGCTCAGAGGAGAAGGGAAAGGGTGATGAGAAGAGTATTATGGGAGGGTACCTGGGGGAGGGTCAGTGAGTGGGATATAAAATTAATAAGTAAAAAATAAAGTACAATTTAAAAATGGAAACAAAACATCATTGAGGAGATTATAGACCCTTATAAGGAACTCAGTGTTGTTTTCCTAATCAGTCATATTGTCAAACTGTCTTCTAAATGGTTATGTTTATACAGTTGTACTGTTCTCAGACTTGGTCACAAAGATTCCTTTACATTAGCAGGTGGTTAATGTAGAGACTCCACTGGCCAACGTGCTGAGAGTGACTGTGAGAGATCAGCTGCAGACAGGATGCCGACATCATTCTTCTTCCCTCCATGTCTCATAGAACAGGGCTTGAGAGAACCTAAGAGCCAAAGGCTGGACGGGAGTGCCGTCTTCTGTAATATCTATTGTGCACATGAACTCACAACTGCTGTGACTGTTTGCACGTGAACACCATAATGTCAAGCCAGGTAAAATTCCAGCACAAATGGAAAAAGCTACTGAGGCCCCACTCTAGCTTAAGAGCAGAGCTATGGGCAGGAATCCCCACTGCTGGGGATGGGAGACTAACTCTTTGGGTGGTATGGCCACTGGTAGTTGTCCCTGCCACCATATATGGCCTCAAACCCAGACACACATGGGCAGCATCAATTGGAGTCAATGGGTTATTGAAAAGGAAACCAAAACAGACATGAAGTGTAGAATGGCAGCTGGAAGGGACACTAGGGATGGATACTACCAAGACATATCATATACTTGTATAAAAATTTCAAAGTGTAAAAATGCATTATTTATAACAAACAAGAGACTGAAGATTCATAGAAATCAATAAAAATGGTCCAGCCAACCCAAGCTGGCACAACAAAGCAGTCCCCACAGACTGACAGTCATTTTCAAAGAATTAATGCTTTTTTTTTGCCTTTGTTTCCATTTTCTCTACCCATACAACCCAATCTGCTCAGGTCAGTGGCACAGCTTTCTGTTTCATAGACATGATATTGTAGGGCCCATCAATTACTAATACAAGCCAGCACGGTCTTCAAAATTCAGTCTATTGAAATGTTCTTTTCTTTTTGTGACAGGGTAGCCAAGGATGACCTTAAACTTTTGACTCTCCTCCCTCCACCCAACTCATGAATGTGCCATCACACCCAGCTTATGAGGCTGTGGGCTCTTTGATGATAGGCACTCTATCAGTTGATCCATACTCCAAGCTCTCAAGTTTATTGACTGAATCTGCAGCCACTTCCAGAAATACAGTGCTTCATGATTTGTCATGTGACTTGAGCTATGAAGGGAATTTTTTTCCTCTTCAGATTGCGAAATCTGAATCCATTCATCCATCATGGGAACTGGAACACACACACACACACACACACACACACTCTCTCTCTCTCTCTCTCTATATATATATATATATATAGATAGATAGATATAGATATGATATTTCATGTATTCACATTTCAAATGTTATCCCCTTTCCTGATTTCCCCTCCAGGAATCTCCCTATCCCATCCCCCATCCCCCTGCTTCTATGAGGGTTTTCCCTCTTCCACCCACCCACTCCTACCTCATCCCCCTGGCATTCCCCACACTGGAGAATTGAGCCTTCACAGGACCAAGGGCCTCTCCTCCCATTGATGACAGACAATGCCATCCTCTGCTACATATGCAGCTGGAGCCATGAGTCCCTCCACGTGTACTCTTTGGTTGGTGGTTTAGTCCCTGGGAGCTCTGGTGGTGTCTGGTTGGTTGATATTGTTGTTTTTCCTATGGGGTTGCAAATCCCTTCAGCTCCTTCAGCTCCTTCTCCAGCTACTCCACTGGGGTCCCTGTGCTCAGTCAGATGGTTGGCTGTGAGCATCCACCTCTGTATTTGTCAGGCTGGCAGAGCCTCTCAGGAAACAGCTATACACAGGCTCCTGTCAGCAAGCACTTCTTTGTGCCTTTCCCCCAGGCCTGAGCAGGCCTGCAAGTCATTGACCACAACAAGACCAAATAACAGTAGGACCTAGAAGGAGGCATTGCCTTGCCAGTCTTGGTGCCTTGAAGTCTTACCGAGTTAAGAAGAATGGACTGCCTGCTGAGCTAGCCATGACACCTTCCGACTGCTATCTCCTTACCCAGCCCCTGGGCTGAACCAAGAAGAGACTCTGGGGGTGGGGCTTCCCCTTTATATGTGAAAGCAAAATATTAAACTTCGGGCCTTGATCAGAATACTTTGTCTTGGCCCCAGGTTTCTCTCGCCCTCCTTCCCGTTAATTCCTAGGCTTCGTCTCAGGAGAACCTGGTGATCGTGGCTGCAGGCAGCTATACTTCTTGGCCTCTGCAATGGTGTCTAGTTTTGGTGACTGTATATGGGATAGATCCCCAGATGGGGCAGTCTCTGGATGGCCTTTCCTTCAGTCTCTGCTCCACACTTTGTATTTCCTTTAGACAGGAGCCATTCTGGGTTAAAATTTGGAGATGAGTGGATGACCCCATTTCCCAATTGAGGGCCTTGCCTAACCTCTGGATATGGTCTCTACAGGTTCTTCCTCCTCTTTGTTGGGCATTTCAGCTAATGTCATCCCTGTTGGGTCCTAGGAGCCTCTTGCTTCCCTGGCATCTGGGACTTGCTGGTGGCTACTCCCAATTCCCCATCTCCCATTGTTACACACCTGTTCCAATTCCTGACCCTCTGTATATCATCCCTGTCTCCTCCCATACCTGATCCTGCCCTTTTCCCCTCCCCCTCCTCTCTTCCTCCCAAGTCCCTCCAACCCTCTACCTCCCATGAGTATTTTTGTTCCCCCTTCTAAGAAGGATGGAAGCATCCAAATTTTGGTCTTCCTTCTTCTTGAGCTTCATATGGTCTGTGAATTTTATCTTGGGTATTCCGTGGTTTGGGGCTAATATTCACTTACAGTGAGTACATACTATGTGTGTTCTTTTGTGACTGGGTTACCTCACTCAGAATGGTATTTTCTAGTTCCATCCATTTGCCTAAGATTTTCATGAAGTTATTGTTTTTAATAGCTGAATAGTACTCCATTGTGTAAATGTACCACATTTTCTGTGGCCATTCCTCTGTTGAAGGACATCTTGGTTCTTTCCAGCTTCTGGCTACTATAAATACGGCTGCTCTGAACACGGTGGAGAGAGCTGGAACTCCTGATCTATTTGTTTATTATACATCTGCCTTTCTGCAGTAGACTGGTGCAATGCCTGCTCTGAAGCAACACAACGAATCTGATTTTTAAAAAAGGTCTTCTCCTTAACTATCTCAGTTATCATAAAAGCTTTAATGTGTTTCAAATCAAACACATTATTTGTGGAGTTCTAAGCCAGATGGACACAAAGAAGATCATGTTCTTCCCTTTGCCTCCTAGCTGTTACTAGTAGCCTATCAATTCGTTCCCCTGTCTAAGAAACCCATTTGATCTGGTTTATAAGTTTCTATCAATTAAAAATAATTAATCAGTAATAAAGGGTGATGGCTATAGGCTATCAATTCAGCAAGGTTGTGGAATCTATAATATATTGTTAAAATGCTGGATGATAAGACATAGTTTTAAAGTATGTATTAATTACTGTTGTATTTCTATAGAGGGATACAATGACAAATACAACTCATTAAAAAAAAAACATTTAATTGGGCACTCACCTGCAGTTTTAGAGGGTTAGTCCATGATCTTAATGGTGGTAAGCAGACAGGCATGGCTTTGGTACAGCAGCTGAGTGCTTTACATCTGAACTACAGGCAATAGGTGGAGAGAGAGGCAGAGAAAGAGGCAGAGAGAGACAGAGAGACAGAGACAGAGAGACAGAGAGAGAGAGACAGACAGAGAGACAGACACAGAGACAGAGAGAGACAGAGAGAGAGACAGAGAGACAGACAGAGAGACAAAGAGAGAGAGACAGACAGAGAGACAGACAGAGAAACAGACAGAAAGAAAGAGAGACAGAGAGACAGACAGAGAGAGGAGACAGACAGAGAAAAACAGAGATAAACAAATTGACTAACTGTGCCTGGTGTGGGCCTTTGAAACTTCAAAGCCTGCCTTTAGTGACCTCACCTCTTCCAAAGAGGCCATAACTCCTAATCCTTTTCAAACAGTTCCATCAACTGGGAATCAAGCATTCATACACACACACACACACACACACACACACACACACACACACACACACA
>JANHMN010000003.1:169017380-169029989 GCA_030674055.1 Rhabdomys pumilio
CACACACACACACACACACACACACACACACACACACACACACACACTATGGGGTCAGTTTCTATTCAAACCACCACAAAGTGAGATGAGAGATAAACAACTCAAAATAACATTTTGAAAACTGAATAAGAATGATTTATCTAATATTAAGCTCAGAAGGAAGAGAGTGATGGAGAAAAGGTGAAATAAGAGAGGAGGAGACACTCTACCAAGAACTCTAACAGTGTCTGTGTCAGAGTTGACATGTTAGCAGGAAGAGGCTTGTTACAAGATTTATACAAGTATGGATGCCAGTGTGTAGAATGGGCCATCACAGAACAGTGGCTACTACCTCGGGGGGGGGGGGGGGGCGAGGAAATTGGATAGGTTGTCAATTAATCTACCACTATTATTTGAAAATCATTAAGTTTAATAGTATCTACAAATAATTTCATGTAATAGCTGGATTAGTACACAAATAAAGATCTTGAAACTTTAGCATTGTGGAACCAACCCATTAAAACACTATCAAGTATGAGACAGCATAATTATTAATACTCACGGTTTGAAACAATATACTCACTAATTTTAATCTATATGCTGAAACGGTTTCGTGTTAGAGAGCCTTGGAAGTAGTGCTCTAGTTAGAAAAAGCACTTGAACAGCATTTGTACTATAATGTACATACGGCAAAACCATGACCTGTTCCAAGGACTAGAGTACACGCCAGAACTACAGAGTGCTCTAATCACCACCCACACCACTCCTGAGCGTCACATTTGTCTTTTGTTTTCTGTGTATAGGAACAACAAAGAGGAGAGTCAAAATGGAAATTAATTAATTAATAAAAACGAGCATAGGGCTTTACATTTACTGATAGATTTTGTTTTTAAAATTGAAGGAAATTTGCTAATATATAAAATATTAGTAATAGGTACAAGAATAGCCATAATATTGTTCTCTATAATTATTCTTTATTCTATAATAATAATAATAATTTAAATGATCATGGCTTAAAGATATTTCAAGTTCCTATCAGAAATGCTTGATTTTTTTGCCCTAAGTGGTTGAGAACAATCTCTCTCTGATCTTGGTCTCATGACTCAGATCTTCCATAATTTATCTTCAAGTTGGACAACTAGACTTCAATTACAATTTCATAGCTTTCTGGTTTAGCAACCACAGACAAATACTTCAGTTTGGAGCAGAGCTTTATTTTTTTTTTAATCTGTAGACACTAGTCTGTCTCATTCCCTCTTACTACAAGGATCAACTATATTAAGTTATCATGTGATACATAGAACCTGCCATGCAGCACTGAAAGCATGTTGAATTATTGCTATACTGTAACACAGTTGTCTTTTTCTGTTTCATTTTCTCTTTAGAGAAGAATCAGGCATGATACATTTTGTTGTTCTTCATAGCACCCAGCACAGTGCTAGACACTTAGATAATTGTAAAGGAGTATAGGGAGATGTTGGATTCCCCCATCTTTTTATGCTACTGACGTATTGAGCACAGAAGTGATCTCCATTAGCAGAGACCTTCTGAGAAGACACCCACACCATGTGTCCATGTATGAATATGTGGACATCACACAGGCTTCATGGGACCGAGAGAGGTTAGAAAGTTGAAATGTGCTCTATACTGAAAATTCATAAGCCATTTAGGAAGTTGATATAAACTGTAATAGACCAGTTCTATAATGGGCCAGTGAAAAGCACGTGATCCACGGTTTAACACAGTATGTCTTTACTAATATAGGTAATGATCCGTATAAAGAACATTCACTTCCTCATCTAGACATAATTAAAATATGGAAACTTTATAAATTAAAACTCAAACCCACAGCCATGCAACATTAAGAGTGCAAGTCTAAATGCAAATTTAAGGGAATAATTTTCTCATATTATTTATGAATGGCAGCCCAGTTCACACAGAACTACAACATCTGATATTTATTACACAGCTGTGAACTCCTGCAAGACCCAAATCATTTCCTCAGCCTTTCTAGTCTTGAGATGTGGGGATCAGACATGAAATGGAACTTAAAGGAGTGAACGGTATTTTTAATCGTGAACTTAATCTCCTCACTCATTTATACCCACCAGGTTCACAGCATCAGCTAAGGTGAAGAAAGGAGATTCAAAGACAAAGTGGTAAGGATCGTAATTTTCTAAATCCTTACAGTTTAAGAAGAAAACAAGAGAGACACATAAATATTTATAAGAAGAATAAAGTTAACGACCAGGTTACATAAACAATTGTAGGTGATCAAGTGATCATAAATAATGCAGAATAAAAAAGTGAAATTTCCATCTGGCTGCCACCACTGGCCTCCTAAGCGAGCATCTACGAGGCAGCACTCCCCTGAAGGTTCACCTGGGCCATCTGTGTGTCCCACACAGAGCAAAGCCTAACAAAAGCACTGCTGGGATTTAAAAGGTAGAAGAGGTGAGGACAGTGAATGAAAATGGCCAGAAGGAGCATGTCAGACTCCTTTTAAGAAGCAGAGATGGCCTGAACATGTAGCAACACTTTAAAGGGTTTTTAATACGCATTCTTACTTAAATAGTATGACCATTTTATTTGGATTTTCTTTTTTTGTAAATAAGTCATAGGAAATTTCAGTTAATTGTTCAAAATCTTAGAGCTGGCCATCTCATTGCATCTTATTCATGTCCAACAATTCATGTCCAGAGGATAAACTGTTCTTTTAACAAAAAGAAATCTTTTAACTATATATTTGATGCAGGAATTTGTGAGATATTTACAAGGAAATTAGGGAATTCTTAATTTAAAAAGCTGAAAATATTTCAGTTTGGCTTGTGATTGAAGAAGAGCAGACAATAACGTTCTAAGTTTGAAAGAATAGACGTCAAAAAGCCTTGAGCAGAAGTTAGTTACTTTGTACTTTATCCACAGAGACAAAAGGATTAAGAAGTAAGATGGAAGAACTGGGGGACACAAACCCTACAGCACAGGGGACAATGTGTGCAACAGGCCACAGGCTATGGACTGACAGCAACTGGGCAACCTATCAGTCTTATAGGAAGAAACTAAGTTTACAAACTGGCCTGATACCAGTGGGAACACAGGTTGGCACAGCAGACAAAGATAGATCCCACACAACTTGAAAACTAATCAGATTTGCAAAGAGACAAAAGGAAGATACACACATAATAGCCAAGCCTCCACCATGATGGTATCATCAAAGGAAACATGAGAGGTAGGAGGAAAGAATGCATGGGAAGAGAATATCAAGTGTCAGTTATAATGACATATGAAAAGAGGGTTAAAGAAAAGAAGGTCTACTATGGAGAAAAGGAAGTAAGAGAAACCATGCTGGCTGTGCTCTTCTGAAGGAAAACTGTTTCAATCTACTGCACATCGTATAGCATCTGAATAGTCATAAGTCTTGGTTCATGGCACTCTAAACTGGTGTAATCTAGCTAAGAAATAAACTTGCCATCCAGTATAGAATTGTAGTAATGTAATATACATTTATCTATATGCTCCCCCTCTATCCTAAGCACAACTTCCCTATAGTATTTTTGAGGTAATTCGTCTTTTCTTTATGATGGCTATTAAAAATAGGCTAATGATATAGGTATTATCAAGAAGAAATATTTCTTAGTTTTAACTGGATTTAACTTTATGATAATATGCCTTGACTTTTTATACTTATAAGAACCTGGAACTTACTTTGGTTCTGAAGAATAATGATAAAATACATCCTTCTCTTTCTGCAGCTATAATATATCTTTGTACCATATCAGGCTTGCCTCTGAAATGAACTTGACATAGAGGCAGCAGTAACTTCCCTTAAATATATTGTCTGTAAGCATGCCTTTTCAATAATTTTAATATATGAAGCTAACATGAAAGCTTCTATAGATTTGACAAAAATACATTGTTTTCCTCTAGTAGAATGGAAATTCCATGACTAATGACAGAAATAAAATATCTTTGTTCTACACTCTGTACAGATCATAACTAACTCTCAAGAAATATCAATTTGCATATTTTGCAGCAAAAACAGGTCGTTCATAGAAACAGCATGGTTTAGAGAAGAAGATGCAGCATTTTGTGTCTGTGCTCCCTAAGTAACAACAGCCACGAGGCCTCCAGGTCTGACTGGGCATGTCTCTGCCTCTCCTCGTACACTCTGACAAATCCCAGTGTCCATTTAGATGCAGTGGTTTTGGTAGAGTTTACCAAACAATGTACATTACCATTTTACAGGTCATATCAATATGATATGCTACATATTCAAATACAGTTTGGGGTATATGGAAAATTGTTGATACCAAAAAAGAGATTTCAATGTAAAAGATCATATATTCTCTATTACTACAAAACTGAAGTGAAACCATGCTATAACTAATTCAAAAGGTGCCTTGTATTTGGCTTTGGTATTTTGGCAGTTATTTTTGAAAATACAGAGGTTTAGGAACGATATAAAAATTTCAACAATTAAATTCAACCATAGCATAAAGGCAAACAGAAAAAGAAATAAAAGAGTTTTTAATTCCCTAACCTACTTCCTGCTAACAGCTATTCTCATGCCAGTATTCACTGCTCAAAGTAGACACAACATCACTTACCATGACAAACTAGCATTCTACAACAAACTTACAAGCAATAAATCTTTCTTTCTGTATAAATAGCTCTATTTGTGTGTTAGTCCAGGTTGAGACAAGGGTACTGGAATGTTTGGGTTCCAAAACTTCCCTGTGATGAGCTGATTGCCTAGTGAGAAAAAGCAAACAAAATCCCAAGTCTTTGGACTTAATTTTAGATGCATATATATCATCCAGTTTTAGAAAATGTTGCTATTACTTCAATTCTAATTCTGTCTAAAGATAGATTCTCTTTCATTCTGAGGCTGATAGTTTCACTGGAAGACAGGGATTCCACAACGCTCTGAAGGGGAATCGCCAGGGACTGGAGCTCATACACTTATGACATTAACTGACCTACTTCTGCTTCTCAGACATGGCTTCCTTGTCACTTTTTCAATGACTTGCTGTTTTTTCCAGGTGTATCTCAAGGATACAGTCTATGACTAACAATATCTTTACAAGCAATGGCAGAATTTTAATGTTTTCCATGGTGAACATTTTGAGGAACAATTCTCAACTGGATGCATAAATCCATGGTTTGCTTGTCTTAGTTGTATGTGAGTGAGTCCCACTATTTTCAGTCACACCTGGTATTCATATGTGATGTGGGTGGGAGTGGCTGGACAGGGAACTTATGGTCTACTTTCTATTGTATGCTGGCTGCTGCATAGGGAGTCACATGCCTGCTCTCTGTTTCCTCACCTATGAACTGAAAACTAGACTAAACTAAGGTTGGAACTAGGTCATTTGGAGGCCAAGACAGCTGGAGTCCTTGGACCACATGCTCCTGCAGATTGTCTTGGGACCTCTCAGTAAAGAAATGAAAGTTTTTCATGACCAGTAGTTGTATTTTCCAACCAACAGGAATTCTCTATTCTGAGTATTTCCTCTTGAACAGATGTAAAATTAGAGGTCCTAGCTCCCCATATCATACAGGATTTCTGTTTCCTATACAAGAAAACTTTAAGATTTGTTTTAGTGCCACAATTCATTCACTGTCACGTGAGATTTTGTCATGGATAAAACTTTAGGAGATTTAAAACTTACTAACATAACTATATACACATGAAAGGTTTTCTAAAAATAAACCATATCCTGGATCACAAAACAAATCTTTACTAATTCATATAAGAGGATATTAGCCAAAAAAGTACAAAATACCCAGGATACAATCCACAGAACTCAAGAAGTTTAAGAAGCCAAAGGGCCCAAGTGAGGATGTTGCAATCTGACTTGGGAGGGAGAAGAAAGCAACCACAGAGAGCAGAGGGAAGGAAGGACCTGGGTGGGACAGGGGACAAGGAGGAGAAAGGGGAACATGATCAGGTATTAGGAGGAGGAGAAACAAGAGTGAGGTCCTAAAGACCAGCAGAAAGAATGGAAAAAGGCAACCCCGGGAGGCAGGAGGTAGGGTGAGCCTCTAGAATGTACCAGAGACCTGGGAGGTAAGAAACACTCAGGACTCAAAGAGAGGGATCTTAGATGAAATGTCCCTACAGTGGGGAGAGGGAGCTTGTAGAGTTCAGCTCTAGTAGAAAACAGGGCATCAAGTGGAGGGATTGGGTTGCCATCCCACAGTAAAAAACTCTGACAAAGAATTGTTCTTGTCTAAAAGAACTGCAGGGACAAAAATGGAGAAAAGACTGAGGGAAAGGAGGTCCCGTGACAGGTCCAACTTGGGATCCAGCTCAAGGGGAGGCTCCAAGGCCTGACACTATTACTGATGTGTGCTTACAAATAGGAACCTAGCATGGCTGTCCTCTGAGAGGCCCAACAAGCAGCTGAAAGACCCAGATGCAGATACTTACACCCAGCCAACGGACAAAAGCCAAGGACACCGTAGATGAATTAGGGAAAGGCTGGAAGAAGCTGAGATGGAGGGCAACCCCATAGGAAGACCAGCAGTCTCAACTAGCCTGGATCTCTGAGATCTCTCAGACACTGAGCCACCAACTAGGAGGCATACACTAGCTGGTCCGAGGCCCCCGACAAATATACAGCAGAGGAATCCCTGATCTGGCCTCAGTGACAGAAGATGCACCTAACCCTCGTGAGACTTGAGGCTCCAAGGAGTGGGGAGGTCTGGTAGGGTGTGGGTGGGGTTGGTGAGGACATCCTCTTAGAGACAGAAGGAGGAACAATGGAATGAGGAACTGGCAGAGGGCAGATTGGGAGAGGGGATAACAACTAGACTGTAAAAAAAAGGTTAAAGATAATTAAAAACAAAATTAAATAAAAAAAAAAAAAAGAAAGAAAGTAGGCTGAGCAAGCCATGGGGAGTAAGATAGTGAACAGCACCCCATGGCCTCTGCATCAGCTCCTATCTCCAGGTTCCAGCACTGTGTGAGTCTCTGTCCTGACTTCCCTCAATGATGAACAGCAATGTGAAAGCAAAAGCCAAATATACCCTCCCCCACCAAAAAGAAAGAAGTCAAAATTTCTGTGTGTCTCTCTGTGTGAGCTGTATGAGTATGCATATTTGCGCATGTGGAGGGGGCACATGACCATGCATGTATGTGTAGAGGTCAAAGGTTAATGTTGGTAATCTTCCTCTACTGCTTTCTACCTTATTTCTTTAGAGACCGAGTCTTGATTTGGCTAGAAGAGCTGACCAGTAAGCTTGTATATTACAGATGGAACTCAGGTTTTCTGAATAGTCCAGTAAAACTTTACCAACTAAGCTGTCTCTCAGCCCCAAGGTTTAATTTTCTGTTCACTGTATATGCCATTACTACCTACATCCTGGATTCACTAATACAAATCTATTTATATAAAAGTAATTTTTAAAACATCATGTTCTATGTAGATCTAATGTATGATTATTTGAATGTGAAAAGGAATGAAACCTGAGTTTTAAAGATTAAAAATAACAAACAAATTTGAATACACAGCACCAAGTGGCATGTGGAATGGGTGTGACAGCACATGCCTATATT
Source organism: Rhabdomys pumilio (assembly GCA_030674055.1). Lineage (NCBI taxonomy): Eukaryota > Metazoa > Chordata > Mammalia > Rodentia > Muridae > Rhabdomys > Rhabdomys pumilio. The sequence continues at coordinate 169,024,921 of JANHMN010000003.1, forward strand.
CCTAGCTCTTGAACAGTGGAGGCAAGATGATTAGGGATTCAAGGCCAGCCTTTGCTACACAGTGAGCTTAAAGAAAACCTGAGCAACATGGGATCCTGTCTCAGAAAAAAATAAGACAGAAAGGAAAAAAGAAAAAGTCACACAATTATATTAAGTGATCCAGGAAAAATGAAACAGAGACAAATAATTCTTCACATGAGGAGCTAGACATCTTAAAGGCAAGAATGAGGATTGAAAACTAAATTCTCCAACTTTCCTTTCTTCTCCTTCTCTCTTCTCTCTCTTCTTCCCTTCTTCCCATCCTTCCTTCTTTCCTTTCTCTTTAGATACTGTCTTGTTTATAGACTGGACTAGCCTCAAACTCAGTCTCCTTTCTTAGCCTCTCCAGTGCTGCGATTACAGGCATGAACTAACACACACTGCTAAAAGTGGAGATTTCCTGAAATGACTTCTGTTCTTGCTTTAATTTCCTCTAGGCTGCTTTCCTTGATGCTGCATGTTTCACGCTCGCTTTGCATCATAATGACTCTTTTATTAGTTGATGATATTTTATGAAAAATGGCTTACTGTGCAATCACGCAGGGAATTGTCTTAAGGTTCACTTACAAGAAATTCAATTACAGACTTCTAAATGTGCTGCTCACACAGCAAGATTGAAATGTGTTTTTTTTCTTTTCATTTTGAAACATATTATTAGTCGTAACAGGTCAGTATCTTTGCTTTTCAAGGTCAAATAATGACTTTACAACTTTCCTTTCAGGAAATAAAATGGCACTCCAAGGCTCAGCAGTGCAGTGATCTGTAATGAAAGTGAATTACTTTACTTGAAATTTGGCAAACATACATAAACCTACTGCATGTATGGCATATTCTCCAGGGAGGTGACAGTGAGCATGAACAGATAGTAGATTTATTTGCCACTGTCTTCAGGGATCAGTGTTCTCATACAAAATCATCAAGACTTCAATTTAAAAGAAATGCTAAGAAATACATGAAACCAAGTCTTCACCTCTCTTTACAGAAGACACTCTCTATATGCTAAAATGTAGGAAAACTGGTTTTTTGTATTAGTAAAATCTATTTTTAGAATGTTTTTCTGCGGTGTTCTACTTACAATTCCTATTTGTCTACAATAGCCAATATGGCAAAGAGAGGAAAAATAATGCATTTAACATATTTTAAAGTTCAAGAGTCAACTCACAGGACTTACAATGTCTGCTTACGTGTAGGAAGCTGGGAAGAGTTCCACTCCTGCCTACGTCAAAGGTCTATTTAAAAGTCAGCTGTTTGGAATATAATGTTCACTTCCACATGTGATATCAGCAGCAGTCAGGGAGCAGCAGTATGTCTCCTGGGTCCATTACAACTTCCAACTTGTTTATTTAGTTTTGTCTGTTCTGTGACAGAGGCAAAGTCAAGAAGGGTTTGGGTAAAGAATGGATACAGAAAATGAGGTACATTTATACAATGGAATATTACTCAGTTATTAAAAACTATGAATTCGAGAAATTCTTAGGTATATGGGTGGAACTAGAAAATATCATCCTGAGTGAGGTAACCCAATCACAAAAGAACACACATGGTATTTACTCACTGATAAGCGGATATTAGCCCAAAAGCTTGAAATAGCCAAGATACAACTCACAGACCACATGAAGCTCATGAAGAAGGAAGACCAAGTGGGGATGCCTCAGTTCTACTTGAGTGACAAAATTACTCAAGGGAGCAAATATGAAGACAAAGTGTGGGACAGAAACTGAAGGAGGGGCTGTCTGGAGACTGCTCCACCTGGGTATCCATCCCATGTGCAGTCACCAAAGGTAAACACTGATGTGGATGCCAGGAAGTGCATGCTGACAGGAGCCTGATATAGCTGTCTCCTTAGAGGTCTGCGAGAGTCTCACATATTCAGAAGCAGATGCTCACAGCTAACCATTGATCTGATCAAGGGGCTCCCAGTGGAGGAGTTAGAGAGAATACTGAAGGAGCTGAAAGGGTTTGTGGCCCCATGAGGAGATCAATAATACCAACCAACCAGAGCTCCCTAGGTGCTTCCTAAACCACCAGCCTGGGAGCACATAGGGAGGGACCCATGACTCCGTCTATATATGTAGGGGAGGATGGTGTTGTCAGGCATACGTGGGAGAGGAGATCCTTGGTCCCATGAAGGCTAGACACCGAGTGTGGAGGAATTCGAGGGAGGGGAGGTGGGAGTTGGGGGCAGGTGGGGCCACATCCTCATAGAAGCAGGAGGAGGGGAGATGAGATAGGGAGTTCCTGGGGGGGGAATGGGGTAAGGAGATAAAATCTGAAATGTAAATATAATATCCAATAAAAAATAAATTAATTTAAAAAAGAGAATTACATAAATTACATAAATATGGTGCTCATATCCAATCCTCTTCCAACTCCACCTAGGTTCTCCATACATCCCCTCCCAACTTCATGTTCGTTCCTCTTTTAAAACACATGAATCCAGTTAGTGCTTCCCTTGTGCATGGTTGTAGACTGTCATTCAGTGGGCAATTCAGTGCCTCAGCTTCCCGTTTCATGTTTAGAAGGCTTTATCTTCGAGGTGCTCACATCTGCAATTGGTAGACTATTAGCTGACCTAGGGATAAATACTATATAAATGGCCATCCTAAATAACTCTCATTTAGAAGTGTGTTTACCAACATTATAAGGATTCTTTTGAACAGAAAAGTATCTAATACCCATGATCACAAATAATAAGAGCTAGATTGTCCCCACACTGACTAAACATGCTCCAACTGTGATTAAAAAAAAAAAAAAAGTAAGCTAAATTCCAGTAGAAGCCCACTGGAAAGAAGGCCTGACTAGTTCTGGTCAAACTTATGAAGTTCAATAATATCAAAGAAAGAGAAAGAAATTGTTGTAACCAGGGAGATATGATACATATATGCAAGAAGACATTCTCAACCAGCAATAGGGCATAAGGCAAAACTAAGTAAATGCAAATAAAAATGATCATTGACTAAAAAAACAAAAAAGAAAGGAAAAGAAAACTGGAAAAATGAAAGGAAAGAAGGAAAGAAGAGAAAATTAAAGAAGAGGAAAAAAAAAGGAAAAGGAAACGCCCTACAGGCTTGCCTATAGCCAGATCTTACAGAGGCTTTTTCTCAAATGAGGCTCCCTCATCTCAGGTAACTATAGCTTCTGTTAAATTGATGTAAAACTAGCCAGCACAAATAGAAAATGTTTTGGGGATTTTAATTGATGCTAATAGTGACACACATTGTTTAACGTACTAAAGCAATATATCTTTTTTGTTGGTTTTTTTGTTTTTGTTTGTTTGTTTGTTTGTTTGTTTGAGACAGGGTTTCTCTGTGTAGTCCTGGCTGTCCTGGAACTCACTCTGTAGACCAGGCTAGCCTCGAACTCAGAAATCCGCCTGCCTAAAGCAATATATCTTAACGTTAAAAATATTATTGACTTTAGAGATCCTGTCCGTGAAATTTTAACACCACACATATTCTATACATCTGATATATATTGTATATGACAGCTCTTGGAGGGACTCAAACCATTAAAATATATGAGTTTTTCCCATACACAATCCCCCAGAACCAAGTTTAAATCAATTTGAAGACTATATTGCTTTTGCTGAGAATGTATGGATTAATACATTTTTATTTGTGATCATATTTAATCTTTACGTTGTAATATATATTACTATCCACAGAACAAACATCAACACAAACATCTGCACCAAGAGTGATTGTCCCCCAATGTTAAAGTCTTGTTCCCCAGGATCTTGTCATGAGAGCTACTCTGGACTTTCAGAAGATGAGGCACCTGAGAGGTCCTTATGCCACTGGCCGTGAGCTCTTGACAGGGATTGTTGGACCCCTATTCTCCTTAGTCTTTCTTCTGAGTCTTGGTTCCTGATGTGAAGTTTGCTCTAACATGAATGCCCACCATTGCCATTCTTCACCCTAACCAGAGGCCACAAGCAATGGGACTGTCCAATCTCACAATGGGGCCTCCATGTCATGAATTCAGTCTTTTTTTTTTTTCTTTATAAATAGACTCTGGCATTTCAGGGTGGTAATTTGAAACTGATTGATATGATGGCTGAACAGAATTATTTAGCTTTCAGAATCTACCAGATCCACACAGGACTTCATAGAAAAAACATACATGATATATTTTCCATATCACAAATAAGTTACTCCTAAAGACTGACAGTATGAAAGCCGTGCATTCTAAATTAAGAATCGACTATATGTATGAGTAGGATTTCTTTCATTTTTTTTTTGACATTTATTATTTGAGTAAGCCTGGAAAGCCTTTTCTGGCTTGTCAATAGAATAATTTTCAGCACTTTTAATCAAATGTTAATTATTTACTTAACATTTAAGTTGAAACATTGAAGTCATTTCCTATTAAGTAATCAAAAATTTAAAAAAAATGCAGTTCTCAGACCATTTCCTTTAATTCTTTAGAGGATACAGAAGAGTAGATTTTACTCTTGGGTAATTTTAGCATAAGGCAATAATCTCTGATTGTTCCAAGCTATTATTTTCTGTCAGTATTCCTATTGATAATATCAAAGAGACAGATGTATAAAATATTGACACAAAAGATGAGAAAATATACTGAAGCTCAACAATCATGTTCCCTGATGCAGAACAAAGATGAATTAATTGAGAAGCTCTTCTCAACCAGATGTATTAATATAATATATACTATTATAAAAGAAATAAAGTTGCTATCTGTCTATCACATCTATATTATCTCATCTGTATCTATCTTATCTCCATCTAACTGTCAATCTATATCTATCTACCTGTTTAATCTCTATCTCATCTCTCTTATATCTATCATCTATCTATCTGTCTAGCTATCATCTGTCTGTCTAGCTATCACATCTATATCTGCAGCATATCTATCTATCTATCTATCTATCTATCTATCTATCTGGTATCTGTCTATCTTTCACACCTATCTCATTTCTATCTTTCATCCATCTCATTTCTATCTATCATCTAACTACCTATCATCTATCTATCTATCTATCTATCTATCTATCTATCTATCTATCTATC
>JANHMN010000003.1:169029999-169064749 GCA_030674055.1 Rhabdomys pumilio
ATCTATCTATCTATCTATCTATCTATCTATCTATCTATCTATCTATCTATCTATCTATTGTGTGCCTTTGCTACACAGTCCAGGTTGGTCTTGAACTCATGATCCTCTAGCTTAAGCATCCTGAGTTCCAGGAATATAGGCAGAGAATACAGCCACTTTTCCTGGTTAAAATTACAGACTTAAAAATTAGAGAATATGTTAAATTCCTATGATATTTCTAAACGACTGAATGTAGTTTAAGGAAAATGTGAAAAATTTCTACTTCCAACCAACATAGAATATCAAATTCACTACAGTGTTTCAAACCAATATGTTAGGTAACAAAGGACAGTGAACTTAGACAGCCAAATTAAGACAAGCACTATAATTCCTCAGGATTCTACTTTAAGAGAGTTCATAATGCATCACACAGAGAATAAAAGAAAGGAAGTCTGGTAGACTCCTTGGTTTGGAAGGATGTAAATAACAATTTGGGGAGAACAAGGGCAGGGACCTATTTCAGGGATTCAGAGAAGAGAGAGCTAAAGAGAAAAGTAAACCTGGATGTCTGATGAAAGTTCTTAACTATTCATTAGAGCACAAGTCCATTAGCTTTAAAACAGTGCGTGAAGCCACACAGAAGAGTTCCAAAGGAGACAAAAGGGTTAAGAAATGTGGGATAATCATAGCTATCTGCCCTGTCTCAATTATGTTTGCATATTGGTAAGTTAGCACATTAAACACTTCAGATGTTTGAGTTTGTTTTATGTTTATTAATTATCATATAAAAGTCTACAAAGCAAATTAAAAAGCAGATAAATGATTAGCCAACAGCATGACAACATGGCTTAGTATTCCTCATTTAGTAGGGTTTGTTCTCTTGAGCAATGCTAGTAAGTCAACTAAGTAATGAGGGCTCATTTTATACATGTTTTCTAATGAAAGCCATCAAAAACTTTGCAACTAGTTTAATAATGCTTGCAAAGGAAATTCCCCTATTTTAAATTTTTAAAATGAGTAATTCATCTTGAGATTAATTAATAAGAATAATTTTCTCTATAGCTTTATTAGGGCTGCTAAGTGTTCAGGGTCATATTCATTTTTTCCCTAAAAATCATATTTTATATTGTCACTGATGGGAAAGTTTTCAACTGCTTTTTAATTTCTAATTGGCTTCCATTTCTAGAAATGAGCCAAAAAGAGTCATTTCTAGGAGATATTTCCAAAAGCTGCAGGATCTGGCAGACCTCACCCTATTTTAATAGGAATTCTATATAAATTGAATTAAAGTTTAACTCCAATTTTAATTTAAAATTCACAAAAGGAATACATTTGGAACATATTGTTCATTATATTTGTTATTTGTGCCACATTTTCAAATATTCTCAAAATCAGGTCAAAGTATTTTTATGAAAATACTTACATAAGGAAAAGTATCTTCTTGTAGTTACACAGTAGAAATACTCTTCCTTAGTAGCTGAAGTGGCATTCTAGATGATTCTTAGTAAAAAAGCAAAAGACAGCTGCAAAGGCATCTGGTCCCTGGTAAGTCAGCGCCAACCAAGACACATGAGCACAAATGAGTATCTTGAGAATGAACTACATGATTTAAACAAATAAATATATTTAAGACTAACATGAATATGATCAACATTTCTCCTGTTCCAGCACTTAAGTCCTCAACATGGTAAATATGGTAAATATGGTAAATATTATTAATCTCGCTTTATAAATGAGCTCTCAGACACTTGTAGAACCACACAACTAGTAAACAGCAGAGCTCAGATACACACAGACAGCATTTGTTAATGAACTTGGTATTTTTCCGGGCTAGCCATATGCAATGAGAATTTTCTCCTAAGATGCTGTACAGCATCAGCAAGTTTCAGCTCCAGTCAGCCATGTTGGATGTCCTGCACTAAACAAGTCATGTGTAGAAGATATGAAGCAAACAAGTTCTCTCTTTTACGTCTTAGACTTCTCGTCTATGAGTGACAGGATAGAATGGTCAGTGTCTAGTGCATAGTGTACAAGAAATACAATATGCTATTGATTTTCCTGAGGCATTTAAAGAGAAAAATGATGGTATGTTTTAACCCCTCCCAAAGACACTAACTTATCTGTTAGTTTCTTTCAGGCTACTAACAGCTAAGGTCACCCAAATATCTTGCACAAAATTATGTAGTATTTGCATATAATTTATACACAATTCCCATATATTTTAAATCACCTCTAGATAACTTCAATGTCTGGTACAAAGTATATTCTATATAATTAGCTGTTGTGTAATATTATTTAAGGAAAAATTTCAAGCAAATTAGCATAGGTATTCAGTAAGGATGCATTTTTGTTAAATATTTCCTGTCTGTGGTTGGTTGAATTTATGGATGCAGTACCCATGGATAGATAACAGATGGCTGAGTGTAATTTTCTGCTGAACAGAACCTAGGATTCACTCAACTTTGACTCACCTCAATGTCATAGTATAGGGCTATATATACAGTAATGAATACAGTTTTTAAAGTCACTAAGTTAAACATTTCATTTTTTAGTAGCAGGAATAAGATGCATTAACTTCCCAATATGAACTACTATGTAATCAGACAACTATTGGAGTATCTGGGGCCTAGTCAACTCCATGTAGTCCAAGCAATGGAATTTCTCCATGACCTTTTCCTCATGGCTCTCTAGCACTGTCCCTCCCCCAATGCATTCAGAAAGTGACTGAAACATTTGATGATTTTAGTGTCTCTTCTTGATACAACCTTCTGCATTAAAACGAAACTGCTTTGTTTCTCTGAAAACATACAGACTCTTCAGCTCTTGTGCTTTCAAGTTATCCCCTTCCTCAGATGCTGGGTGTACTTCTGCTGTCCTGTCTGACACACCTCAGATGCTGGGTGCACTTCTGCTGTCCTGTCTGACACACCTCAGAGGTTGGGTGCACTTCTGCCGTCCTGTCTGAAACACCTCAGCTACCAGAGGCTGTGCCTTGAACTTTTAAGAAGTACTTCTTTTCTCTTTTTAGTCCATCTCAGATGATTTACAGTGGCATTCCTTAATGCTCACTCACTCTCCTCTTGGCTCCGAGAGTAATGATGAACCTAGTACAGGTCCTTTTCAGTCCTATTACCTTGTGTTCTCATTTTCTTTCTAGCATTTCCTTTTGAGTCTTTACTACAGTTTTTCAGTTTTCTTCCCTCTGCTGAAAATTTCCCATCTGTTTCATGCATGCAATCTACCATTCTCCAATAAAGACTTAGAAATGTTAATTGTGATTATTTCTAATGTCCTGTCTGATGTTCAAACATCTGCGTACTCTCTGTGTCTGGTTCAGCTGGTTCATTTGTCTCTTGACAGAGGCTCCATGTTGTCTTTGTTCATGTGTGCATCTCATGATGCTATGGTGATATCTACACATGTACAGAACAAAATATTCTGTAGTATACAGTAATTATCCTGAAAATATAAGCATGTCTTTTCTTTCATGTGATATCAGTGTGACGATGTAAAGTTATTCTGATAAAGAACTAAGTTAAACTGGGTTTTGTTATTGTTATGGTTTTTAGGATGAAATTACTGTATTATTATCTTTTGTTTAAGCAGGAAGTTGCTTTTCAATGTCTCTTTTGTGCCTATGGTTCTATATAATTTTTGGTCTGCTCTCTCTCTCTCATTCATATATATATATGATGACATATATATATGTCACTCATGAGACAGTAGACTGCTTATTATGAAAGTGTCACTACCCCAGTGATGGGAGGTTGAGAGTAGGCTTATCTGTTGTCTTTTTGCAGCATCAGACTTGGCCATGTTCTGTGCTCCTGGAAGAGAAACGTGAGCTTCCACTTTGCAAAAGGACCAAATACTCCGACAATTTGGGCCTAACATGTTTTCTGTTCCTACACAAAGAAGCATATATTCTTTTTATTGTTTCTTCTGATAATCACAGAGAAACTATGCTTTATGGTGTCAAAATTTTCTATGCTTCCTTCAAGGGCTTCAAAAGCTTCTGCTGCTTAAGAAAATGGAGACCAGCTAGGAATATACCTTTCCTGAAGTGAAATCCATTTCCTTTCATGCACAATCAAGGGGGACTCTTCAGTCTCAACATCTCCACATCTCCAAGCTCCCTTAAGCACTTACTAGAGAAAGCTCATGGCAAAGTATGGACCATCCTTTGCTTTAAGCTTTGGAACACTCATGACTACTCAATGTTCAAAAATACTAACTAAAAATTCACCTTAATTTATCTAGTTTATGTAGAAGATAGTCCCATCTTCTTGAGCTCAGCCACAGGTATACCAGAGTTTTCTAGAGACCAATCTTTCTGCCAGAAAGGATAATTTCTATGCATTGCAACTTCGTACAGTATCTGACCGTCTGCGGTAGGAATGGTACTCCTTACTCCTTTCTCTATAACAGGTAGACAGCACCCACATCATGGCCTCCAGGTTCTTACTCCAGGGATAGTGTTCATCAGTGTTCACAACAGCAAGGAAGAATCACTGTGAGCACCTGCATGAACTTTTGTTGGTTCTTTTTTCAGCAAATCAATTAAGCTGATTGTTGACCATGAAAATATAATTTCCTCATCTTGTTATCTTCAAATTTAAATTTTATTCTGAGAGTGCTGCTCATTATGTGAAACACAATAGGCAGAAAGACCCTGAAGTTCCTATAGCAACCTCAGATGGGGCCAGTAAGGTGGCTCAGACTCGCTGGGTTAAAGTGATTGTCAAGTAAGTTTTCTATTATAAGTACAACTCATGGTGGAGGGAAGTGTACAGCCCTGAAAGCTATTCTTTGCCCTTCACAGGGGCACTGAAGCACATAGCCCCCAACCCCTAAAAATAAAGTTTTCATAACTAAAATGAAAACCCTCAAACTCCTCTCCTGTTATTTCAAAGATCTTCATGGCTGTTCAATAATAAAGAGTCAGTCCTGAAAACATACATACAAGTAAAATTATTCAGCCTGAGCAAGATATATATAATATATATGTGTGCACATATATATGGCATATACACACATATGTGTGTACATATATATGGCATATACACACACGTAATAACAATTAATGAAAAAGGAGAGCATGAGTTTGAAATAGAGCAAGGAAGGGCTCATGGGAAGGGCTTGGATGGAGAAAGAGAAGGGAGAAAATACAACTGTGATCTCTAATATTAAAATATTAATATCATAAATATACAAGTATATATTTATATACTGTAAATATATAAATAGGTGATATTATAAATACAAATATTAAATACTAATAAAATTATTATTTAAAATAATAATAATAAAAATTCAACCTGATTACTCATTTATTAGCAGCCATTGCAGTATTACTATTTTTGGACTGTTCAAATTTAAAAATGTTTTTTATAAAATGTAAAAAAAAATTCAGTTTATGTGCAAAATACTTTAAATTATGAAGAAAACAATTCTACAGCTGGGAGACCAAAGGACTGTAGCTAGTTTACAGTTTGCTTCATAGTGTTCTGAGGGGAGCTCATTGGTCACTGGCTTAAATCCATCTTGTTCCTCTTGCTTTCTTAAGCATCTTTGTGACTTGGGATTCCAACAACAAAAACAGACTGGCCTGCAGAACATTCTAGATGCAAATGGGGCACTTATCTATGGTTGCCAGGCCACAATCTACATAGAAGTTATCATAAAAACCAGATTACTATTCTCCTCGAGACAATGACAGGCATGACAGTGATAACAACTTTCTCAGGATTCCCTGTGGAATTAGAACTGAGTTGCCAGTGATCAAGCAAACTGCACACTCACTGGGATGCTTAATTATGCTTGCCCACCTAGCCCCAACTCACCTCTTTCTCTTCTTACACTAAGGCTCATGCCAACTAATGTCCAGGATGAGCTGGGGTCCCTGGATTCTTTTATCTTTTCCTAAATTTCTGTTTACGGCTTTTTCTCATCATTCATCGTGTCAGTTGGTATTGCTGGCTGAGCCTAGCCTGTTAGGGCTGCTGGAGTCTCATGCTTTGTCCTCATACCTTACTTAATAGTACTCTTTAAACTGATTAACAGAAAAATCAGGCATTGATGTCAGCAAGCTAAGAACATTATTTTAATTGAAACTTAGGCAACCTATGTTTAATAAGTATTGTATAAGAAGTATGATTTCAATTATTTCCTTTATTCTTTGATACCTAGACAATTACTTAGGACTAGTGAAGTCATGGATCTCAGGGGAGAGCCTACAACCACCACTTTACTAAACCGGAACCACTGCAAATGCATTCTAAAATATTTGTCCTTGTACCCATAGACAAGTGTAATCATCACTCCTCGTCAAACAAACTTCTCTTTGCAACAAACAGTTATTTTAACATTGTTTTTATGCTTATAATAATAATGTCAGCCCATCACTTAGTCAATAGTGAAACTTGCACTGAAAATTACATTCAAGCAAACTATATAAGATTGAATGCTGTGAAAACTTGTTAGACAACAGCATGTCATGTTACTAATAAGTAGGGTGCAGTTTCTCTTCAGTTCCTTCCATTTCATTAAGATTTGGAGATTTAAAAAATAACAATAAAGTCAAATTTATCAATAATAGTGGTGTATAGTGTATGTGTGGGAGATGTGTGTGTAAGTACACATACATGTGGGGGTCAGATATTGGTGTTCACCTTTTTTTTTTGAAACCAGGTCTCTCACTGAACCTAAAATTTGTCATTTAGGCTAAAATGTCCACCCAGTAAGCCCCTATGGTCTGTCTATCTCTGACATCAGTCCCATCGTTGGGGTTACATACATGTCTTGTTATGATGTTATCTTTTAAAAAATAACAACAATATGAAGTTGAGATGCATTAACTTAATTTTACATTTTAAAATAAGTTTAAAATCTATACGTTCTGTATATTTAATATGTAGAATCACAGGCTAAGGCACACCAAAAGTACTTACAGATATCTCACTTAATATTACCCATTTATATGGGAGGAAACTGAGCTTCAGAGTGGAGAGAGGATGTAAGTGAGAAGACTCTATCATCTTTATTTATACATCACTGCCATAACAACCTATGTCTAAGGAATCTGCTCCATATGTCTGGAATATGATGGAATAGGCATAGCTAACTCAGAATATGATATAAGGCTTCTAATTATTAACTAGCTCTCAAAATTTTCTAGCCATTATAAACAGTGGAAAAGTCTGCTTCATTCTCATGGTAATAAAAGTTTCTATTAACAGAGTAAATGTCTACCTTGGAAATAATTAACATTTTCACAAGATTACAGAATTTGTTGGCTGAAAGGATCCTTAAAGTTTCGACCTTCTCTAAAATTAATTTTATTCTCCATATGCTATTAGAATCTACTCTATGACCCCATGTCTAGTGGTTACCTATATATTCACTTGGAAACATTCCCATCTTTGAGTTTTGACTATTAAAAGGCTTTTTATTTTTAATTGTGCCAAAATGTATATGACTTTGATCTGTCTCTCCAGTACTTTTACACCAAGAGTACTATATTTTTGTGACACATTAAAAAACCCTTATCTCTCTCTTCCATATAATAGCTCTTTAGAAGTAAGAGGATGGTCAACACATGACTTCTTTCCAGGCAAAGCTACTGTTGTTGCTTTAAATATTGCTTGTAGGACATGTTTAGGAAAAGGCAAATCATTTGTGATAAAGCATTCAGTGTTTAAGCCTTAAGGTTCAAGCCTCCCAGCAACCTGTTGATTGTGGGATGCTTAAACCCTTATCATTCAGACAGCACCCGTGTCTTTCATCCCTAAGAGAAACAGTAATGGTATTGAGTCTGCAGTGCTGATTATTCAGATAAGTAATCTTGAGTTCAACACTGACCTGAACAAGACAGACATTGACCCAGGCCCCTCATATTCTCCATGAGTTCAAACTACACAGTCACCTTCTTTGTCATCTATCCAGGTTCACTGTGTGTGAACCGCATTTTCCTGTCTCTGTGATATTAAAATTAGCTACAATGGGATGTCAGTAGAAGTGATGTTATCAGATGCTTCATAAATACTTGTACAGTTTGCTTATTCTTGGTAATCTTCTATATGCTCCAGAGGTCACTAGAAAAGAAAAAGTTTGAGACATGCACAATCTCAACCAAAGCCACTGACTGACTGCAAGCTCAGCAATCCCTGTCAGTTCTAGCAGAGCTGCTCACAAGCTTTTGTAATGGGGAGGCAACTGAGATATTGGGGTTCTCTGTTTTTATACTGATCAATATTGCCATAGTAATGCTGTGTAATTATCCCCCAAACTCAATGAGATACAAAAATAAATATATATTTCTAGTTATCCTGTCTATAGGTTGCTTGAAGTTCAATTTATACAAGTTTTTCTCGGCTAAATTGATTCCAAAAGCTGAAAATTGATCTGGGTCTTCTCCTCCCTCAGATCACTAGCTACCACGCATGTTCATCTCCTGGTAAAAGGCAGAATTTCAAACAGACAAGCCCAACTGCGAAAACACATACAAAGATGGACTTTCCCTGCCACATCTGTTTAGCTTTAGTCCGAACTCAAACAGGGAGAAAGCAAAGTCCATTAGTCCTTGAGCCCAAACAAGTCACATAGACACAAGCCCACATTTGTTATCAATGACTTGGGAAATTGTGTTCTTCCAATGTTTGGGGAGGGATGTGACCATTTAACCTACCACTATTGTGTAACAAAAATTAATTTATTACCCAACAGAATATTTGGTATGTAAATGCTGGTAAACAAATGTTAGCCATTATAAATTAAACATCAACACAATTATCAGAGGTTTCCTCTAAACATATTTTATTACTTTTCCTTGCAACAATAATACATCAATTGAGAAAACAATCATGGGTTTGATTAAGTGAAATTATTAGCATCTTCTTTTATCTATTATTCTTATTTTAAAATAGCATTAGTAGATGAGAACAAGATGGCTCAACGGTTAAAAGCACTTGCTGCTCTCCAGAGGATCAGGGTTTGGTTCTTAGCACCCGTATTAGGCAGTCCCCACATTAAATGTATAAATAAATATTTTAAGTCAACAGAAGCATTAATGGTTTTATTAGTCCCACCACTTTTCCCCACAGTCTTTTCTTTCTTTCACATAAGATGGCCCACAGACATATCTTTTCAGAAGTAACAGGTCATTTGCATGTGTGCATATTTAAGCACATCTGGTTCCACTTCAGGGATATTTTATTGACGTAGCTTTGGATCCGTATTTTATAGCTTAGTGCAGTCCTTCCACCTGCCTGTCACACATGTTCTCTACCTTCCTGTCAAGTCATTTGAAGAGATGTTATGCGGTCAGCACAGCAATGACTAACTTAACTGGACTATATCTACCATGGGCAGCTGTAGAATTCCGTACCCCAAAAAAAAGGAAACAAGAAAAGAAAAATGGCTGACAGCTTCCACAGGAAGTAGACATCTTGAAAACTGGCAATACCATGATTTCATCAGTCTTTGCATGTTCCTACTCAGCAGCAGCTTGCATCCTCTCCTAACACCACTGAGTCTAGAGAACAAGGGGCATAGAGGCTCAGATGTGCAGGAAACAGCACCATATTTATGGAAAAGAATGAGTGGCTGTAAAAGGTGTCCTCAAATAAAGGCGCAGCACCCTGAGCCACCGACTGCAGACACAGGAGTCAGAGCCATCCCCTGGCAGCATGGCAAACGCTCAGTTGACAGGACAGAGGCTGATTGCTTAGGAATGAGAAGGCAATGGTAGCAATAACTGAAAACCAAATTCCAACAAGAGAAACTATTTCTTATAGTTTATCAGATAGGTATTGATAGTGATGTTGATTTTTGTTTACTGTTTTAAAAACGTGACACTGAACTGCAGTAGCCGAGGAGATCCAATGGCATAAAAGGATCTGTAGTGTCACTGGATCCCTCCAAATTAGTCAAATTTATCACTCTGATTCTGTAGTAGTTCTACAGAATTATTGCCATGTAAAGATATCAAGTAATTCATACATGTTTCATAATCAAAGGAATCAAAGCATATGTAATATTTTCATACTAAGCTTTTATTTTGCCTGTAGCAAAAGATTGACATCTAAGTTATCAATAGCTCCTGAGGTCCACAGCAGCTCACTGGCTTATCAAGGCTATAAGCCTATTAAAAAAACCCAGTACCTGATGTGAAGATTTGGCTTGGGTAAAATTTTACACAAAGAAGAAACAATCATCATGATTTGGAAAAGGTTTCCGTGGTCAGCGGAAGAGAGTAAAATGGGTTGCAGAGTTTTTATTTGTGACCATTACCCCAAAATATACCCTACAAGCTTATCTACACTACAGCAGCTGAAAGGGGTACCTGATATATTTGGATATACATACTGTATGCACACACACACACACACACACACACACTGGGTTGAGAATCTGGTATTTCTCAAAACACTAAAATATTCTAACTGTCCTAAGAAAAAGGAAATGTTTCCATTTAAAATACTTAATTAGAACCACATTCATAATTCTAAGCATTTAAAGAGAAAGTTAAAGAAGAAATTTACTTTTGCACATCACAGAGATCATAACAAACACAGAACCGTGCCGAAAGACCTGCCTCCAGCTGCACCGGGGAAACAGCAGAGGAGACCAGAACCTGAGCTTCAGCAAGAAGAGGACTGAAGGCAAAGTCTGTATAGAAAGGCAAACAACCATAATGTAAAACTCATGTTTCCTCTTGGAGTCAAATTCTGCAGAACTGCGTCCTACACACACATAGAGATGTGCACATGGAGAGCCGTACTTCTCCAGTATTAGCTCAACAGCTGTCAAGTATACGTCTGCTCTCCTGAGGTCCACCAAGCCATAGATATTTGTGACTAAAACCCAAGCCAATTTAGCAACAAGTTCTATCCACTTTGCCCTAGGAATGATTTACATGCATCTTTACACTGTTCAGCTCATTACTTAGGGGTTTCCAAGAGTTCTGCATTCCTGGCTGCCTGCTGCAATAAGAGAATGAACATTTATTTTCCCTGAATATACACCATGTTAAGAAAAAATTTCTCAAAATTCTTGTAATTCCTAGGAAATCCATTGCCTCAAATGTATAACGTCATACTATGAGGGGGGGAGGAGGAAGGGGGCTCATCTGTTACCAGCTTGAACAGAATACTGATTCCTAGCTTTGTTACTAAACATGTTACTGTGCGTGCACTGTAGAAACTCCCCACCTATAAGCTCTCACTTATGCTACACGTGCGGTGAAAGGTTTATGCCAGAATTCAACATTCATGGTGCATGCGCTGTGGGAGGCTGATGCCTGTGACCCAGCCCATGGTGCACACACTATGTGAAGCTTACACTACAATTTGGAAAGATATAGAAGAACTCTAAATGAGATAAAATGAGGAATAACTTTCACTTGTGCATGAAACACATTGAAAGAAACATAAAAACACTTTAGAAGAACTTAGACATATAACAGCGATACACGACTAATTCAATTTACCCCCACGGCACAATTACCATCTCTGTATTGAATTGATTTATATGTCTATGGCCTAGAATCCTACTGGTATACTTCAAAAGCTTCTAAGTACAATACCTAGAAATTGGGACTAATTTTGTTCTCCTCCAAATATGTTTATTCCACAGAGTTATATCTTTGATAATAAACAGTTCCATGACTTTAACCTATTTCAGTTCATGGATGACCTGGACACAGAGTGGTTCTTTAACAATATAAACTCAATTCAATATCTTATTTAAGAAATTCAACAATATTTTGTTGCTACTAGGATAGAACATAATAGAACATTTCTTTTACATTTTTAAAATTCTCTGTGTGTGCACATGCATGCCTTGTCTGTGCACACACGCACGCGTGCACCACACTTACAGAGGTCAACAGATAACCGCACTGGAGTTGGTTCTGGCTTCTACCACCTGGATTCCAGGAACACAGCTTCAGTTGTCAGGCTTGGAGGACAGTGCCATTCCTGAGTGAGGCATGGCCCTAACCTTATATTCTTTTGTGGGGGTTGGAGGGGGCTGATATTTTTAAAATATTTATTAAATTATTTTATTTATTTACATTGTAAAAGTTGCCCCCTTTCTGGTCGCCACTCACCAAGTTCTTCATCCCTTCCCCCACCTCTGTGAGGATGTTTCCACCCCCACCAGCATCCCTATTCCCTGGGCATCAATTTCCACAGTATTAAGTTCATCCTCTCCCACTGAAGCCTTAGAAGGCAGTCCTCTTCTACATATTTTCCAGGGGCAACAAACCAGCCCATGTATGCTCCTTGGTTTTTGGCTTAGTCTCTGGGAGCTCTGAGGGGTCCGGTTAGTTGACACTTTTGTTCTTCTTGTGGGGTTGCAATCCTCCTCGGCTCCTCCAGTCCTTCCTCTAACTCTTCCAGAGGGGTCCCCTACCTCAATCCAGTGGTTGCCTATAAGTATCTGCATTTATCTCAGTCATATTTGGATAGAGCCTCTCAGAGGACAGCCACACCAGGCTTCCTGTCTGCACAATATGGCCTCAGTAATAATGTCAGAATTTGGTGTGCCTGCATGGCACATGGGATGGATCCCAAGTTGGGCCAGTCACCGGGTGGTCTTTCTTTAATTTTCTGCTCCCTTTTTGTCCTTAAATTTCCTTTAGATAGGAACAATTCTGGGTTAAAAATTTTGAAGATGGGTGGGGGGTTCGACCGGAAGCCATGTCTGTTTACTAGAGGTGGTCTCTTCTGGTTCCATCTCCCCACTGTTGGGCATTTCAACTAGTGTCATCCCTACTGAGTCCTGAGAGCCTCTCACATTCCAGTACTCTGGGACTTTCTAGAGGTTCCCCATGCCCCGAACTCCCATTGCTGCACATTTCCATTCATTCTCCTGGCCCTCTGGGCATTCCTCCTGTCTCTCCCATACCTGATCCTGCCCCTCCCTTTTCCCTCCCCTCCATCCTCTCACTCAAGTTTAAGCTTCCTATGATCTGTGAGTTGTATCATGGGTATCCTGAACTTTTTGGCTAATAGCCACTTATAAGTGAGTACATGACATGGTTAACCTTATATTCTTAATCTAACCTATCACCCTCTTCAGCTCTCAGCCAAGCCTTGCATCATCCTCCAACTTAATGACAGCTCCTCAACTAGCAATCTCAGCAATCTCTTCTTATCCCACTTTAACCAGAAGAAATGTTTTAGTTAATAGAACAATAATCTTTCTCATTTCTCAGTTATTAAAACTTTTTTCTTAAAAACATCTTTTATACGGTATATTTTGATTACTGTTTTTTCTCTTCCAACTCCTCCCTGATCTTTCCAACCTCACTCCAGCTCAACTCATGAGATTTGCTGAAGAGAAGGTAAAAAGATTTTGAATCTTTCTTTAAAGTGAAATATTATTTTCCTCGTTGTCCTGCCTATTTTATTCACCTACTAAAAGTTAAAAACGTTATCACATAAAGTATCTACTATTTTGCCTTGTTCAACTCTGACATCTTGACATCAACAAAACTGCATGCATATGATAAATGTTTAATAAATATTTGTTAAATGAATTAATGAAGCACCATGCCCGCAAGGAGACCTTATATGATGTGAAGTGTATCTTTGTGTTATATACAAATTCCTTAGCATCCTTTACCTGGGCTGCCTAGTAGGAATTACTTCTGAGTAATAGGTTAGAGGCGTTTATTTCTTGTTGTTCAGTGATCATATTCCTTTGACGTTACACAAAATCTAAAGCCTATCTTATAGTTTGAACATGGCTTTAGTTGTTTAAGTGAAGACAATATTTCTGGTTCCTATTACTCTATCTTTCCAGGAAGCAGAAGTTTCAGATAAGTTTTTAAAAGAAAAATGCACATATTTTCCCTTGAATTTGCTATCTATAATCATTTTTCTACAGTTTGCATTCTATTTAACCATAAAACTAAACTTATTCCTTCTATCACCTCTCAAACTCGCAAAATAATTTCACACACACTTTCCTTGTAAGTTCTCACACTGAGAAAATCGAAAGACTCACAAGGACACACTGAGAGATCACAGATACTAACCCAGGAAAATTATCAATCACCTTCAACACTTAAAAAAAAACAAACTCATGATAAAAATAAACTTAAACAGCATCTGTCCACCAATCCAACTCTACAAAGGGCATTAAAGAAAAAAACTTTGTACCAGAGAAGGCACAAGGCGTAGATAATTCGAGGACAATTGACCAATTCTACCACAAGATAACAGGGATTAATAAACACTGGTAAATAATCATTCTTAATATTAATAATCTCAATTCTTCAGAAAGGAAACAGAGACTAACAGACTGGATCACAAAATAAGGCCTATTTTTCAGCACACATCACCATTAAGAACAGAGTTCTTAATCACCTTAGGTTAAAATGATGGTAAAAATGTATTCCAATCAAATAGAACCAAGAAACAAACAGATATAGCTATTTTAATAGCTAAAAGAACAGGCTCCAAACAAACTTTTTCAGAAGACCCAGGGAGGTAGAGCAAGTGGAACACTCTTCATTGCTGGTGGGAATGAAAATGTGTACAGCCTCTACAGAAATCAGTGCGGAGATTCTTCAGGAAGGTGGGATTCAATCCACATCAAAATCCAGCTATACCACTTGAGCATATACGCCAAGGTGCTTCATCCTACTACAGAGACACTTGTGCAATTATGTTCACTGATGCTCTATTAATAGTAACCAGAAGTTGGAAACAGCCTAGTTGTCCATCAATACATGAATGGATAAAGAAAGTGTGATACATTTATACAATGGAATATTAGTCAGTCATCAAAAGAAATGCAACCTGCAGGTAAATGGGTGAAGCTAGGAAAAAATAATTCTGAATAAGGTAATTCAGACCCAGAAAAAATATGGTATACTTTTGCTTATATGTGGACTAAATCAAGAACAAGAAAGCTATAATCCATATAATCACACAGGTTAGGTATACAGTTAAGGTCTGGGGATTGGGGAGAGGAATGGATCTCTCTGGGAAGGGGAAATAGGATAGTTATGGACAAGGAAGGAAACAGAAAACAGAGGATCAAAGTGGGACAGGGAAGAAACAGGGGAGACAGGGCTGGATATGAGAAAAAACAATTAAAATTAAGAACCATATGAGGGATAGTATGGAAAATATATATATATATATATATATATATATATTGAGACAGATGGAGACAGATCCTTAACTGGATATCCCCTTTCACCCAATGAAGCTTCTAGCACCAAAAATGAGTTACATATAATGGAGTTGGTGGTCAAAGCTGTCCCACTGGAACCTTCAAACAACTCAAGCTATCACAAAGTCTATTGGATTCTCTGTTAGTAACACCCTATCGCTGAAAGGAACACTTTAAATACTCATTGAATAAAAAGAAGCTGAGCTGGTGCCTACCTAGAGCCTTTGCCTCCAAAACTAGTGTACAGCTAGAGTAAGGTACTCTAGCACGCTGCACTCTAAGGTACCTTACAGTAATGGCATTTAATAAAAACATAAAGCAATATTTTATGAAAATACATCTTAAATTTTATTTAAAATAAAAGTCATAGTGAGATGATGTATGTTTCCTTACAAACTTAGGCTTGCAGGCATTACAGATCCCAGCACCAAACCTCTCATTGCTAAGAAGCATAAAAAGGAAACCAAGTTGCTCAAATGTATTTTATAAGACTGCAACGCTAACTCTAAGAGGAATGTGTAGAGTAAGTTCTTATTAAAAGATCATTCACAATAAAATAAACCATGCTTTTAGCATGATTTTTTTGAAAAAAAAAATGCCATCCATAAAAAGCTCATGTCCAATATGATCATTAAACTCTTAAGTATGATTTTTAAAAAAGCAATCCAAAAAACTCAGAAACAAAACAAAACTGTTAATGAAATCTCATCTGCAAACGTGGAGTAATGATTGTCTGAAGTGATCTAGAACTTTGGGCTTCAGATGTATAGAAAAGCACTGGGAGGAGGGGAACAGGCTTTAACTTCCATCATAATGACCTCAGCTAAGAAGCAAGCAATAATTCTCTAAATGACATTTCAGGATATTGCTCTCCAGTGATAGCCTGCCATGAAGATGTGCTATTGCTGGTGCTAACAATAAAACCCATATGCTTTGAATACTATTAAATAACTGGCAAAGTTGTTAATTTTTTTATAACTAGAAAAATACACCCTAGGACTGAATAGAGGTGGACTAGAGGGTACCTTGAAATAGGTTCAACATTTTTCACAAAGAGTAAAATGTAAAAAATAATTTAGCAAAGAAAGTTCTGTAACTGTACCAGTTAAATGCAGTAATTAGGCATTCAATGAATACTTGTGGAGTGTTTGCTATATACAAGGCTATGTATTAAGTTCCCTAGTTCCAGAGAATCTTTGGAATATTACCACAATGTACTTAGTTGGGAAGTCCCCACACTGGGTGGTCCTACAAGAACTTAACTCACTTGTAACCAATACTCTAACATAGAACTTTCCAAGCTGACACTATCTTCATGGTTTTAGCTATATGCTCCTGCTATTACAGACTCAAGACTTTTTCTCTATACTGATTACTTTTTCACTTCTAAAATCTTAACATAAACTTATTTCTCTACTACAATGGAAAGACATCTTTAGTTTTCAAGATAAATATAATTAACAATTATTAAGTATTTTTTAGCTATTAATAGTATATGGATCTTCATATGAACTTCAAGATATAGGTACTAAAATAAGAGACATAAACATAGGACATGAAAGATAGGCAGAGAAGGCAAAAAGTCTAACCAAGGCATCTCAGTCAATAGGCACCAGACCTGGTATTTTTTAATTCATCTAAGAAACTCCAAAGCCTATACGTATACCCTCTTGACTATATTTCTCTGTAAACACAGATATAAATTAAAAACAAAAGAACTATTAAAACATAATTATATACTGTTGCTTAATTATCATATAAAATATACTTGATCCATTAGTAATTAAAATGTGATTGAAACCAGAACGACCTCCTTATATGCACTTTATCTCGGCACTCACAGTAATAATGCTGGATCTTTTTCAGACATTGCTTCTGGAGCAGATTAATGATTCATTCACCACCTTAGGAAAGAACTTAGAAATACAGATTGTCAGCAGCGACCACCACCCTTAGAAAGCATCTGGAAAAGTAGAATTGTTACTGAAACTAGGTTATGATGTTTTTGCTTCTGGCTCTGATGTAGAAAATCGTGGAACAATTTGAAGTTCAGAAAGGCACACTCTTAATAGTTAAGCTCGAGACCTTTTATGGTCAGGGAACAAGAACAATGGCAGCACTGGCTGACGAGACTCTCACTGAAGCTGATGATTGGTGATGACTGACTTCTTGTACCCATTTTGCCCTCAGCTTCCTGATATGATTTAATAAGAGTTGATGGTGAGATTAAAATAGGTATGACTGATCTTTATATAAAAGTTTAGATTTGTGATTCTTTTAAAATTCTTATAAGATCACTTTTAAAGACAAATAATAAAATAATTAATCTTCTCTTTGTAACCATCAGTTCCTGCCTGCCAGTGAGAGACAGGAGCTGAGAAACTCCCTAGCTTGCTCACATTGTTAATCTATAACAAGTTGCTTAGTTACAAATGTACGTGGGTTCTTGGGAATCATTTGTCTTCTTTACCTGTACTATGTGATGTTATTTCTTGTAATGGTATTGGGGACACACTGTTTTTTCACAGTCATTCACTATAAGAAAACTAGAAGGTAATTAATCATATTGTAATTTTATACTGCTCAAAAGATTTTGCTGAGATACATAAGCCCTGGGAAAAAGAATAAACTAGCTGGAACATTGATCCTTTCATCAAACCTCTGTGTGTTGTGTGTGTTGTGTGTGTGTGTGTGTGTGAATTTTCTCTCCTTCCTTTTCTTTCTCACTAGCCTCTAAGAGTTAAAAGAGTTCATTGTTTTTCACTGGCCATGGGGAGTGCTGGCCCCAATGAATCAAGCTTTGCTCTCAGAGAAGAGCCTGCTAGTAATTTCTCCACTTGCTGGCTGCTAAAGGCAGCAGCTCCCGGTCAGTATCTGGACCAAACCTAGTGCCGACCCCACCAACACCACTCCTCATTGCCTGCCTCAATTTACCCACCTCTTGGATGTCAAAGTCCAGCTTTTTTTTTTTAAACAGAACTTCAATAGTTAATGATGTGTTTGGGGAAAGGGGGTTATTTTATAGAAAATAAACAGCATACTTGTAGCAAGATTTTCCCTGTCCAATTAATTTAAATATTAATACAACAAAAAGCCTGTGATTGGACAGGGAAAAGGGAGGCGGAGCTAAGAGTGGAGAGATAGGGAGGCACAGAGGAAGAAGAGGAGGAAAATGGAGGAGAAACAGGACGATTCAGATTCCAAGTGGCTTTAAATAGCCACAGGTAGCTATAATATATAGTGCTAGAATAATTGGGATAACTTGTCTAACCTAGGTGGGCAGCTTGTATCATTATCAATTAGCTCTGAAATTATTGTATGTGCATCTTGTGAATTAAGAATTTATTGATACATAAATCTGACTGATTAATTATAAACTTCTAGAGTTTTGATTTTACCGGGCTACTGGGAATTGTGACAGCTTACCTTGAGGTGGGAGGTCATTGCAATGGGGCTGGTGTGCCCATGACCCACCAAGGGAACTTAGCAAGTCGGCTGGAGATGTCTCCAGAGGAGCTCCAAGCCGGAGAATCTGTCAACCGCGCTGGAACCATGTGACCCGCTTGTGCCTGGCATAGCACGGGAACTTGCCATTCTTTTTAATATTTCCTGCAACACATACTATTTCCTCCCTAAGATTAGTCTTTAATCTTAGCACATAGGAAGCTACGTAGCATAGTAAGTCATTAACAATGGGAGAAGAGTAAAACCATACATCTTGTATTGTTTTCCTTTTTCAAATGGGGGTAGTAGTTAAGTCAAAGAAGAGACGTGTATGGCAGGTCACTGTATGGCCCACAGACAATTTACCTTTTTCTTTACTATTTTACACATCAGTACATTTGTGTCTAGTATTCATCTTCAATGAAGTATTGTCTAGTGTTGCTATCCTACAGTAGAAAGTCCATATTTTGTTAAAAAGGCACAGCAAATTCCTGACCATGGAGTATTATCTGTGCCAAAGACAGTCAATATTTTCCTTGCTTTCCTACCATAAGAAAGTTGTTTTCATTCCTTTGAGACAGGTTCTTGCTATAAACTCTATCTGGCCTCAAATTGCCAATCTCTTTTCTGCCTCCTGACTTGGGGGGCAATAGGCATGAACCAAAATATATGAACCAAGATATATGAGACTCAACCAAGGATAGATGGAGCACCCTGGTCTTGTGGTGGAGAGACACATGGGATTGCAAAGTTAAAGTTATAAAACTATCTTAAATTTAAGCATTTGGTATTTTACTTCACTAAATTATAAATAACATTGAATAATATTTAAATTACTTCTAACATACCCAAGATTTTAACTTTAGGACATGATACCACTATTGTGGATATCCATCGTTAGAAGAATAAATTCAGATTCCCACCTCTTATCCTATACAAACACTAACTGGAAATTAATGAAATATCTAAACCTAAGAACTGGTACTCTGAAATTACAGCCTAAAAGCAGAGAAATACTTACAGATATGCATAGAAAGAACTTACTAATGAAGAGTTCAGTGGGTTCACGTGCAGTGAAAAAGCTTCTGCACAGAAGGAAAATAACCAAATGGTGCTCTAATAATGGGAAGAAGCACTGGCTACATGTCTTAATAGGTTTAATTTCTAGAATATATAAAAATGTGAACACCAAAATAACTAAAGCATTTAATAAGTGTACAAGAAACCAGCTGAATAGACAAAAGAGAAATGAAAGCAGCTAATAAATATATGAAAAATTTCCAGTATCCTTAGACATCATGACAATGTACACCAAACTACACACACACACACACACACACACACACACACACACACACCCTGCCACAGGTAATAATAGCTTTCAACAAACACCAACAAATGCTTTAAAGGGGCAAAAATACACCTGTATGATGCAGGTGAGATCAGAAATCAGACCAACCACTAAAGAAACCAGTGTTGCTATTCTTCAAAGATCTAAACATGCCTTACCAGTTTATTTTATAAACTACAAGAATCTAAGTCAGCATAACACAGAAATACCTGTAGCATCATTTCTAAAAGTCAATATATGCAGTCAGCTTATTTGTACACCAATAGACAAATAATAAAAATGTGCTATATAAACACAATGAGGCTTTAATTTATTCACAAAGAATTATGTCATTTGAAGAAAATGATATGTGAGATCATCATACTAAGCAAAATAAGCCAAACTTAGAGACAAATAAATATACTGCATGCTTTCTCCTATATGCAGCATTAGAATGTATGAATGAAAGACAGGAAGGCAGAAGAAGGACTATTTAAGTATAGGGCGGGGACAAGCAAGAGGGGAGACAGTGGACAATAATAGTAATAAGGGATAAATATAAGAAAAGAATGATATATATATATGCATATATATATGGTATGTATATATGTATATATGATATGTATATCATATATATGTCAAAGCATAACCCATTATTTTGTGTGATTTTTTTTAAAAAATTAATTCTAATGAGCATTATTTTCAATTAGCTATATACATATAAAGACAATAATGTTTTAACTATCTTTCTTAATCTAATTTCTGATGAAAATGGCAACAATTTAATAGTTTGGGATACTCTGAAATTTATAAAGACACAAAGGATTGTTTCAGTGCTGACAAAATGCTTCAAATTTCAAATGACTAGAGGAAATGAGTTTCCTTGTAGTCTAGATCATCATCTCAGATTTTACAGAGAAAAGACATCAAGTATAAGCACCAAGTGGGGGGAATTCGAGGGTGGGGAGGTGGGAGTGGAGGGTAGGTGGGGGCACATCTTTATAGAAGCAGGAGGAAGGGGAATGGGATAGGGGGTTCCTGGGTGGGTGGGGGAATGGAGTAAGGGGATAAAAGCTGAAATGTAAATATAATATCCAATAAAAATATTTTAAAAATCTACTTTTAATGAGAGCTCTTAAACATTTTAACCTTCCTTTTAGCCTACCACCCACCAGAGGTAATGGAAAGTGGATCTGTTTAGAAATGGTTCATTGGAGCAACCTTGTCTGTGTTGTCTGGAAATCAACAGTTCAGTCCACAGGTTAGCAGCAACACCACGGTCTACTCACAAACTCTTTATGGATATGGCAGCAGCCCAGTTAGTTAGAGTTGGGATAGAAAACAGGAATCAGTAATGGTGGCATGACCTAGCAGGAACAGCCAGGCCTCAGCCTTGACATGAGTCAGCAGCAGGAGGGACCAGCAGGAATGCCAGGAGAGGTTCTTGGCTGTGCCTCTCACAGTGAAGTGAAGACCTGAATCAACAAGTATTTACAGCTAGCTCTAGCAAGCCTAGCTCTGCCTTCTTCATTGTCCGTCGAGTCCTTTTCACACTCCCTCTAATCATCATGTGTCCTCCATGGTCTTGCCTTAGCACATGAGTCTATCTCAGCTGACTTCACTCTGCCTATCAGTCCAAGTCTGCAGAAGCATCAAGAAACCAAGGCACACCACCAGAAGTTTTTTGGTGCATTTCTATGGAGTCTTGACAAATGCAGCTCAACTACGTAATGTAAGGCGAACCAATACATGTGTGTTGTTAGCGAAGAATCCTTTATCATATGTTCTTTCATGTGATTGTTTTAACAAAACATCCTTTCACCTGTGTCTGGAAGGAAGTCACACATTCCTTCATGAGTCTGCCTTAGCCTTTCACCTGTGTTCACCTCAGCTAAACATTTCTTCTCTATTTGCCCCAGCAAAATACCATCCAACTGGTTTTCCAAAGAACCCTTAAGTTTCCACTTCAATAAGGTAATTTTTTTAGGTCAAAACTTAAAAAGATCATGATATCAGTTTTAATGCTATGAGAATTTCAGGTTTGTATCTCGAGAACTTTACCATCACTTCCTCAAATTAACTTCTTATTTCTAAAGAGAGAGAAAAATTATATTACCTACTAACTTGATTGTTGTGTGAAAGAACTAAATTGCAATAACAAAGAGATTTAAGAATTGGAAATAGCTAAATTTAATTATTAATAGCATCTTCTTCCCATGCAGAATTTCCTGTTTTTTAAAAAATATAAACCATGTGAACAACATAGGATCAGCAAGTCTAGTAAGTGGGGGAGCAAGAAGAGAAGACAGAACGTGTTGAAAGCTATAGGGTCAGGGAAGAAAGAGCACCCCAGGCTCAGGAGGAGGGTGCTCAAAAGCAAAGCAGAGTCAATCAAATAATCATAGATACTCAGAAGGATGTGCCTTACAGAGAGACAGTTCAGAACATCAGAAACTAACATAACAAGCAAAATATAAGGCAGGCAGAAATGATAGAGTACTGAAGACAAATGAGAGAAGATCATGGGGGAAGAGATGAAAAATAAGCACTTCCCAAACACAGCTCCCATGTGTCCCTTCTGAAAACAGGAAACATAAGCCTTGATGAAAACAATATCAAACAACCAACTCAATTTAAAACTAAAGGTTGAAAACACACATACAAAAGTCCTAACCAAATTAATAGGTATCAGTGTTTAAATGATAAATAAGTATCAGCGTTTAAATGATATACAGCAATCCTCAGATCTTTGCTTTCCCAGTACTGAGAAAATAGCTGCACACCATCACACTCAGATCTGAACTTCGATCTTCATGACTGCATGGCTGCACTTTACCAACTGGGCCATCTCTCCAGCCCCTCTTCAGAACAACTCTTAGGATCATAACTCAGAAATCATCTTTTCTGGAGACTGAAAAAAAGTACATATTTTTGACTATTCATTTAAAATAAACATGGTCGAGTATACAAATTTAATACTAGAAAATTAAGAAATAGTTATGAGTGGATTTCAATGGAATAATAAACTATAATGTAATAAAATAGGTTTCATATCACCACCTAATTAATTATCTTTTGTGACCTTGAGGAAACCAGTTTACTTTTCTGAATTTCAGTTTTCTCATCTGCAAAATAGGGATATTTTCTGTGTGGATATCATATAAATGACAATTTATTATACATAAATGGGATATAGTAAATGCTCATTTACTATCCTTTTTTTTCTTCAAAGAACTAGTAGAAAATTATCAAACACATATCTAGTTATCTATATTAAAGAGTGTTTCTCTACAATCCCCAAGGCCTTAGCTATAAACAGAATTCTTCACCAAAACCAAATAATTGTGAGAACTCAATTAAATTTGAGATTCTGTTCTATCTGGCTTTCTTAAAACATCCGTGAAAGTAGCAATTTAAGCATTCATATCATTAGAATTAATAACCATGCCAGTTTGCCAGTATCATGTCAATCATATTCTCATAAATCATGTATTTTTATTTTAGTTTTCCCCTCTTTCCTCACCCCTAAGAATAAGAACTGAAAAAGAATTCAGTGTGAGATGAGCTTTATTTAGGTTTTTAAAGTTTTAACCTTTTGTTCAGTTGACAAATTTATTGTCACTTCTATACACAAGGATAAGAGACACAAACACTGCATAGTAGCAAAGCATGCTATAAAAGGCTGAGGAATCAAGTAACACTGATTTCATGTTGAACAAATCACTTCTCTCCTCTGAAACTTGTTTTATTAAGTGTTCAAGAGATATTCCAGGAGTTCTCTGCCAACTAAAAACTTCTATTATTAGCAACAGGATACTCCTCTCTTTTATATTAAACACAATAGACAGGTTACAGAACGAAGTGGGAGGGTGAAGGCAATGCCTAGATCTTTCTAAAGGTTATGGCATTCTCCCAGCTAGAACTAATACAACTCTACAGATCAATATAGCTCTATCAGAACCAATTTAATAGTTTATATCCAGAATATGAAACTCATGCAGCATTTCTAAGGTGTACACCCTAATTTCCAGAATCAGGTTTAAATGCCCATTTGTTAAGTTGTTTAGCTTAGCGATGTCTTCTATAGTAAAGGGAATAATACAATTGTCTGAAATAGCAGTAAAGCTTAAGTTACATTCAGATTAAAGCATACACCTGTTTAGTACCAAACTGTATAATGTCCTTCATGTTTTGACCTACCATTCTACTCTCAGAAACCAGTTCTTAAGCTATAATTGTAAAGAAAAGACGAGGATACTTCGTTTAAAACTCTTACTAAAGGAAGAGGAAATGCCCTAAATCAAAATGCTCAACAGCAAAAAGTGGTAAAAATACTGACAGAGAATTAAGAAAACATTGTATGAATTATTGCAAAAAATTGTTAAATGCCTTTTGTATATCCAATCTATGTTCACTAGTTATGCACCTATTAATAAAAGTCTGAATATTTAAAAGGCACATCAAAAAACAAAAAAAAAATAATTATTACAAAGGATGGGTACATTATGATATAAGTGAAGAAAACATAACTCAAATTAACTATAAACTATGATGTGATATTTAACTAAATGAAAATATGCATGCAAGGAATGAACATGGAAAATTGAAATTAGTTTATGTCTGGATAAATTTAATTATTACAAATAATTATTAATTATTTCCTTTCTAAGTTTTTTTTCAAGATTAGCAAACATACAAAAGAATCCAGTTAAAGGATAATACTAGCAAGTGGCATTTCTGAATCCTTTGGGTTAGAATAGGGTCACCAAGCTGAGTAGCTGGCTGTAGCCCAGACATAGTTTTGCTCTATGTACAAGGGACAATTTTGATATATCTATTTTAGTTATAAGATTATAATTCAAACTTCTTTGAGCATTCTATTGAATCACTCTATATGTCAATTTAATACAGAAAATTAGCAACTTCAGTGGTGTAACTTAACTGCCATAAATGTACATTTGCACATATTATATATTATTTTCTTAATTTACTGTCAATCTACTTTCTTGAAGGCACTTTAAAATGTATGAATATCAGAACAACCCTTTGTTCTTTTCTAAGTCTGAAAAGATTTCCAGCCATAACATCTATGATCCAAGTTCTAGAGCACATTAAAAATATTTCTATTTCAGTGTCTTCTCCGAAATAACTTTTAAAAAGCCAACCATATTCAAATTAGAAGCAGCAATCACTTAATACCAGTTACTAGGAAGCCTTCAAAGCCTCAGGATGACGTTGCACAAAAGGGTAGACAATAAACTGAATAAATAATCTAAACCCTATTGGATAAGTTCAGCTAAAAATCAGAGATGTAATTACACTTCTCTGTCTGGTTCATGAAACGTAATAGAATTATGTTAGCAACTTTTAATTTTTAACAAGTTAGTTACATTCTTGAGAGTGTAAGCAAATTATTTCAACTCAAAACACTTGGTTACATATCTACTAGAAAAAAAACCTAGGGAGTGCGGATATGTAAAAAGGTGAGTAAAACCATTGAAACTAAGCTAATGTAGGAGAAAAACATAAGGAAACAGAATGCCACCAAAAGATACAACATTTGAAATGTAAATAAATAAAATAATTAATAAAAAAGAATAAGAAGGTCCTAAGGATTAGAGGGACTGTATCTCTGTTGTAGTATCCAAATCCTCATCAAAGTTCAAGAATGAGTTTGGGAAAACATTTGAATAAAACATTTCAATGTAATCTGATATCAATTCCATCTTCTACTTAAGTTGACAAATGTTTATTGATGCTTATCATGATAATAGCTAGAGAAAACAACAAAAATAATCAACATAAACTTTACATTCCAGATCTCATATCTGAACTTCAAGCATTTCTCAGTACTCTACAGCCATTTAAAGATACCCCGAGGAACAAATAAACTTGTTCCTGTGCCCTTCCTACTGAGCTCCAGTTCCTTGTTCCTAAAACCACAAACTGATTAACCAACCAGATAACAACTAAAATTAATTGATTTATGAAGTTTTTCATTCTTCTGAATGATTTTAATCATTACTGTAGCCAAGAATTGAGACTAACTTCTGTGACAAAAGTACAATGTTGAAAACAGCCATATTAAGATTGTTTTACCTTCAATGTTAAGCTCTGTAAAATTGTTCTCTATACTAAAACAGGCTAGAAGCTAAGGTGTACTTACCAAGTGCCATTCAATAAGGTGTTATGTTCACCATTTAATTCTTGGCATAAAGTGTTATCATTTTCAGTTTTAGAATACAGTTAATATAATTAAGAAACTTGCATACACTCAAAAAGCTAGTCAAACAATTCCTTTCTCTTGAAGATAAAAAGCTATGTGTTTTTATATAGGCAAATTACAATAAAAAAGTTATCAGCCAAGAGAAAGATATTAAAATTACTGTAATGTTTATAGACAAAAGCCAAATTACATTCTATAAACACTACTTGAAATGTTACAAATATTAAATTATGAATATAATACCTTTAAAGGGGCATCACTGAGGTGGCAAAAAAGTCAGAGAAACAATGGGGCAAAGAAATTAGGGAATATAGCACAAAAATGAAGCATATAATACAACTTAAAAATGGGCTACAGGTCTAAACATAATTCTCAATAGAGGAATCACAAATGGCTAAGACAGTTAAAGAAAAAAAGAAAAGTCAAACATCCTTAACCATCAGGGAAATGCAAATCAAAACTACTTTGAGACTCCTTCTTACACCCATCAGAATGGCGACAATAAAAAACACAAGTGACAACTCCTGTCAACAAGGCTGTGGGGCAAAGGAACACTCCATTGTTGATGGAAGTAAAAGCTCATACAGCCACTGTGGAGGTTCCTCAGATAACTGGGAATCAACCAACTTCAAGAGTCCACTATACCACTCTTGGGCATTTACCCAAAGGATGCTCCATCCTACCATGAGAACACTTGTTCAACTATATTCATTGTGGCTTTATTCAAGACAGCCAGGAACTGGAAAATACCTAGGTGTTCCTCAACTGAAGAATGGACAAAGAAAATATGTTACACTTACAAAATGGGGTATTAATATTACTCAGTTGTTAGAAAAAAAATGACAACATGAAATCTGCAGGCAAATAGAACTAGAAAAAAATCATCCTGAGTGAGGCAACATAGACCCAGGAAGACAAATATTATATGTGCTCACCTATGACTTAATATTAGCTATTAAGTGAAAGATAATCATGCTACAATCTGCAGATCCAGAGAGGCTAAATAACAAGTAGGACTGGGGGTGGGCATGAATCTTCCTGGGAAGAAAGAATAGATTATGCTAGTGGACTTGGGGTGTGTGATGATGGGAATGATGGGAACAGGAGGGATTAGGTGAGGGAGGAAGAGATAGAGGGAGAAAGTAAGTGGAAGGATGACTGGAATCAGGAAGCATTTGGTTTGATATGAAAACCTAGTGCACTAGAAACTTCCTAGACCCTATGAGGTGACCCTAGTGAAAACTAGTGATGGAGGGCACAGAGCTTGAACCGGCCATCTTCCGTAACCAGGCTTCCAGCGGTGGGGCTGCCACATCAATCTAGTCACAAAATCTCTCTCCTAAAACCTGTCCTGCCTGTAACATGTGCTAGGGCACTGGTGGCAGAAAGCTGGTGGGAGTGGGCAAACAATGACTGGTCTAACTTGAGGCCCACACCGAGAGAGGGAACTCATGCCCAACCCTGCCAGGATGACCAGAAACCAGAAGCAGAATGGCAGAATGTCCCATAGAACCAAGCATGACTGGCAAAAAAAAAAAAAGTCAATGAAATGTTTCCTAATGAGGTTCTGTTATACTCACAGGTCAGTGTCTGACATAAGTGGCACAACTGTCACCAGAGAGGCTTCCTCCAGAAACTGATAGGATCAAATGCAGTGATTCCCCCGAGTCAAACATTAGGTGGAGCTTGGGGAACCCCGAGGAAGAAAGGAAGGATTGTAGAAGCCAGAGGGCTGGAGGATACTTGGCAAACACAACCTACAGAATCAACTAAGTAGGTCTCATAGGGCCTCACAGAGACTGAAGGAACAATCCTGGAGCCTATATGGGTCTACACTAGGTCCTCTGAATATATGCTGTGTTTGCTTAGCTTGGGGGTTTTGTGGGAGTCCATACAGAGGGAGTCGGGTGCCTCTGACTCTTTCTTCTGCTCTTGGGACCCATTTGCTCCTACTGGGTTGTATGAGGATTCGTGTCTAGTCTTGTTGCATCTTGTTATGCTGTGTTCAGTTGCTATCCCTGGGAGACCTACTTTTTCTAAAGGGAAAGGAAGGAACAGTGGATCTGGGGGAGAGGGAAGGTAGCAGGGAACTGGGAAGAGTGAAAGGACAGAGGCTGTGGGAAGGATGTATTATATGAAACACTAACAATAATAAGTGAAACCAAGACAATCATGATCATAAAATTATCAGAAAGAATAAATCTCAGGAAAACAGAAGAAAGAATAAGAATGCACATACAGGCAGAAGTAATGGACTCTGGATCGTAAATAAGAAGACACAGGTTGGAAGACGGATGGAGGGTGAGTCTAAGAAAAGGTAGAGGGATGGAATGGGGTGAATATTATTTAAATACTTTGTATATGTGTGTGAAATTACCAAAGAAAAAAGAAAAAAATATAAATATAAATATATGTGTGTATATATATATATATATATATATATATATATATATATATATATATTTGTTACATACATATATATGAAACACAGTGGAATTTTAGTCAATCATAAAGACTAAAGAAATTATGTAATTTTAAGGAAAAATGGACAATGTTGGATATCATCATGTTAAGGGAAATAACCTAGATTCATAAAGAAAAAATTATAACTCTAGCAAAATAATAATAAAAAAAGGTGCTTAGGAATAAAATTAACAAAAGTCATAGCCAAAAGCTTGCTTGGGTTTTAAATTTTGCTCACTAGCAGAGAATTTATAACTGGTACTCTACTAAACCTAGCTAAGTACCTACTGCAGGAGATATCATAACGGAAGCTACCAACTGTCATTTTCCAACATACTATCTATCTAACTATACTCTAAATGCTTACCCTTACACCCACAGATTACTGTAAGTCTCAACCCTCATCACAGAAACAAAAACAAAAACAAAACAAACCAAAACAAACAAAAATGCAGCTTTTTGCAAAAGAAAAAACTATTTCAGAGATTTGCAACTCGACAAAATGTAAAAAATAACTGATAACGTGGTCCCAAGTCTCAGTTGATAAATCCACAAAGCAATCAATAACCCAAGGCTCAGAGAATTCATTGAAGAGGGAGCAAAAGTTTTGAAGAACCAAAGGATTGGGAGGCCTGACGCTAAGGACTATCATCTAACCATGACAGACGAAAGAGATTATATTGATCACAGCTACAGCATCTGTGAAATCTCAATGATATGCTTAATTAACCCAGCTCTGTATGACCGTATTAGTCAACTTTCCAATGGGAAGGGGGGAAATTAAGCACGGCCTCACCCAGCAATGAAGGCCTACAAGTAATCAATGGCTGCTCAGAGAGGGAGATTAGTTTTATTGAGAGATGAGCCTTCCAATAGGTTATCTAACCCAAGTGATCATCCCTAAATATGTCAGAGCAACACTCATGGACTAAGTAGGATATGAGTGTGTGTGTGTGTTTATAAATAATAGAGCAAAGATGATTTTTTTAAAAAGAGGTTATGAGTTGGAAAGGGAGGGGAGATGTTGTCATCTTATTTAACCTTCACAATAATGCTGTTAAAAAGCATTACTTTATATTCATTTAACAGATTACAAGAAAAATCAAGGTTTGAAAAAATATAGCAATTTGTCTAGAGTTACACAGCTCAAATGTAGTTAAACAAGGTCTCAATATCTCAATCTCCCTCCTCCCTTTCTGAGGGGTGTGTGTGTGTGTGTGTGTGTGTGTGTGTGTGTGTGTATGTGTGTGTGTGTGTGCACGCGCTACTGTCTCTCTGTATATTTTTGTGGCAGTTTGAATAAGAATGGTCCCTATAAACTCTTGTTTATGGATGCTTGGATCAAAGGGAGTGGTACCATTAGGAGGTGTGGCCTTGTTGGAGGAAACTGTGTTTCTATAGGGTAAGACTTTGAGGTCTCAGATACTCAAGCTAGGCTTAGTGTGGTTCAGTCTCCTTCTGTGGCCTGCAGGTCAGGATGTAGAACTCTCAGCTTTCTCCAGCACCACGTCTGCCTGCATGCTGCCATGCTTCTCACCATGAAAATAATGGACTAAACCTCTGAAACTGTAAGCTAGTCCCAATTAAATATTTTCCTTTAGAAGAATTGCTGCAGTCACAATGTCTCTTCACAGCAATAGAAACCCTAAGACGATATTTATACGTAATTTGATGTTAGAAACTGAGATAATGAGAGGGGGTCTCCTTAACACAGAGGAAGTATAATATTTTCACAGACAGATCACAGAATCTTTTGGAACCTGAATTGCTGTCAAAAAGAGATAACAATGTACCTTTCTTGCCTGGAGACCCTCAGAGAAGCAAACGATTGCCTAAGTATATATCAATAACATCTAGGATTATATATCTTGTTAAATGTGGTATATTTTTTCAGAATGTTTACTCAAGAGAAGCTGCTTTGTGTACAATATGTTTTCTAGAAAACATAAATAGCATCCTTATAAGCAGTGTACAATATGTTTTCTAGAAAACATAAATAGCATCCTTATAAGCAGTCCCTATCAAAGACAAATCACATATTTCTGGAGGTCAGAGAAGATCTCAAACAGAAATTCTGAAAACAAAATTATTTAGTCTGAGGAAATGGGATGAAAAGGTTCCCAGGAGAAAGCAACCTTTGTATCCAAAGGTTACATGAGCACCCGAAGACTGTTAGCATCAGGGTGGATGTGAGGTAATATGGCAGATCACTCAAGCAAGACAGAGTAACATGAACTACAGTAAGAATAAGCTGTCATGTTTAAGGAAGTTTAGTCTCTGAAAAAGAAAAACTCATGTTCAACCATATGGGAAATCTTAACACTACCCTTTGTGGACCCCAGAGACCAGCCTGGACCAGTGTTATGTAAAGGTTTTCAATTAAAGATACAAGAACATATTTTGCACTTGACAGGGCCATTTCTGTAGCATTTATATATGACAGTTGTGTGTGTGTGTGTGTGTGTGTGTGTGTGTACCAATGCTGATGCATGTGAGAGCAAGTATTGACATCTGGATGTCTTCCTCAATATTTTCCCCTACCTTACTTTTTGAGGCAGGGTCTCCCATTTGAATCTGTAGTGAGCCATTTCATCTCTACTGTCTAGCCAATGACTTGTGGGATGAGCCTGTTTCCACTCCCTAGCACTGGATTTGTAAGCTATGCCCAGTTTATTTTTTACATAAGAACCAAACTCAGTCCCTCACATGCATACAGCAAATACTTTATCCACTGAGACATTTCTCCAGTCTCTGGATTACCATATTTATAATTATAATGTAATTATAATAATATGATTGTAATACTTTAAATATTTAATTTAAATGTTTCATTCACTAACAAGTTAGGATATTCACAATGCATTAATGATCTATATATGCTTATATAGAGAGGTATTTATTTGTGTTATGTATTTAAAAGACTGAAAAATTTACTTACCATTTAAAATATGTGTATGCATACATGTGTATGATTATGTACACAGATATTCTTAGTTTTTAAAATTACATATTTTTAAACCAGCCTTCCCTACCCACTCAACTTTGTGTTCTCTTTTAAAAATACCCATGGAATCCAATTTGTGCTGTCCATATATTGTTGAATGTGTGGCCCTCCACTGGAGCATGGTCAGTCTACAAGGGAATGCATTTTTAAAGAAAACAGACCCTCCCCCCCAGAGACCATCAACTTCTCAATAGTTAGGGGTGGGAATTCGTAGCAGCATGCCTTCTTCATGCTGAGATTTTGTCTGCCTTACGCACAGGTATTGTGTACGCTGCATACAAGCTGCCACATAGCTGTGTTTGAGCAACACTGTATTCTTGCAGTCATTTACTGCCTATGGAGCTCCCCATCTTCATTCCCCTCTTCTACAATGATCCCTGAGCCCTCCAAGGCAGGGATGTGATACAGATGGCCCATTTAGTACTAAGCCTTCCATGGTCTCATTTTATTCTCTGTCCATTGACCAGTTATGGATCTCCGCATTAACTACAACTACGGCATATAGAAGCCTATCTGATGAGGTTTCAGAGAGGTGCTAACCCCTAAATGTAATGTGACGTTGTTACAGTTAATTTAATACTACATCCACTTAGCAGAATACTAGTAGTAGGTTCTCCCATGGGGCCTATAATCTTTCTAACCTCAGGTTCTTAGTCCCGATATTGGTACCAGATTTTTTTAAATTTGATTTTGTACTCTACTATTTTGCTCAAAGAATTTATTGCGTCTTAGAGTTTTCTGGTGAACCTTTGGTGTCTTTTAAGTATAAGATGTTTTTACATACAGGAAGTCTTTGACTTTTCTTTTTTCTTATTATCCCTTTTATTTCTTCCCATTGTCTTACTGCACTAAGACCTCAAGTAATATTTTGAATAAAGCCAGTGAGATTGGGCATCCTTGTCTTTTCCCTGATGATAAAGAAACTGGTCTCAGCATTTCCACCATGTAATATGATTATGTCTATCAGTTGATCATACATAAACTCTACAGCTTGATAATAAACTAACAAAACAAGTGAAAGATGTCTACAAAGATGTCTACAATGAAAACACTAAAGAAAGACTGAAGAAAGAATCCCCCCAATCATGTTCATGGACTGAAATAACTAATGGGAAAATAGCTATGTTGTTGAAGATCTGCATATTCAAAGCAATCCCTGCCCAAATTCCAATGATATTATTTTTTTTAAATATAGAAGGAAAACTATCTTCAAATTTATATGGATATACAAAAGACCTTATATAGTCAAAGCAATCAATATAGAAAGAACAATGGTGGAATTATCATAATGCTTTATCTCAAACTATACTACAGAACCAGAGTAACAGATGTCATATAAAAGCAAACATGCATGGACACACACACACACACACACACACACACACACACACACACACACACAGTGGGATTGTAGTCAGCAGAAAAAAAATTATGATACTTGCAAAAAATGGCTGGAACAAAAGAACATTATATTAAGCAAAATAAACCAAACTTATAAGAAGAGAGGCACTTTCTGTCATGCAAAATCTAGATTTAAGTATGTGTGTGTGTGTGTGTGTGTTTGTGTGTGGGGAGGGGAAGAGAAGAAAGGAGGGAGGGAGGGAGGGAGGGAGGGAGAAGGAAGACCATAAGATAGAAGAGATTAAGAGAGGAAGAAAAGTATGAATTAGATGTTAATTGAATATGGGTGACATGGAAGTAGAAGAGGAATTATTTATGGGGAGGAAGGGGGCATTAATGGGGACGGGAAGACAATGGGAAGAGATGAATAAGATAAAATAACTTAACGAACCCATTACTTTCTCTGCTAACTTAAAATGTTGATTTAAAGAAACAGTGTGGATGATCGGGGGAGCCAAGATCTCACACGTCACAACTGAGATGTGGAACAGTGAAGAACTTTCCTCACTGACCTGCAGTCAACACCATGTTCTCTAAAGAAAAAGTGTCATTATACAGCAAGAGCTTCAAAACACTCAAAGCGGGACTATTTAATAACAAAACGTCAGGCAGTCTACAGTAGGTGTGTGATGTTAGGTACAAGGTCACTATTCTCCTTAAAGTTCCATGCATTTGTACTAGCGGCTAACAGGAAGTAAACTCATTTATAGGGCTGATCTTGCAAACAAGACCGTGAGTGGAGTGTTAGAAACCAATGCTGCACATTCTTCAAGTCTTGTCTCTTTTCCTCCATAAATTTCCACACCCCTCAGACAGCTGAGTATGAGTGAAAGCAGGCCAATTCTAGACCTAGAGCTTCATGGCCATCAACAATATCTCTTCTCCTTTTAACTGTGGCATCAAAGTGACTTGGAGGTCACAAAATAATGGACCCACAAAGAGGAGTAACTTGGCCCCCACCCTTAGTCAGATATGAGATCCTCACTTCAAAACAAAGCACTACTCATGTGTCATGTATTGTATTTCAGGACCTGCTACTTCATTAGCTTAGAACTTTTGTATAATTAACTGTTTTATTCTTTTTCTTTATTTTTCCAAAACATCATTAAGGAACACAATATTCTTCTATAAGTAGCAAAAGATGTTATTTTTTTAAAATCTAATATTTTTAACTTGGTAACTTCAGGTTCACCCATCAAATATGCTGAAGTGCAGACAAAGAACGTATGAAAAAAGGCACTACCTCAACAGTTAAAGTTTTTAAACAAGCAGAAAACAAATGTCAGTCATACAGCTACATCAATAAACCAGACCCATATGACAGAATATTAGGTAACCACTCAAAAATTGTAAGGTGGACGTTTACTGGCCTGAGTAAGGGTTTCTGAGACTACGTGATGAGTCAGGATGCTCATACAACAGTGGCACAAATGCTACTGTGTAACCTGCTACTTCCTGATTGGATTTAAGACCCCCTCTAGGAGATAAAAAGCCTGGCCTGACCCTGCTAAAGTGCTTAAGAACCTGAGACTACACAGATCATGGACCTATTGAAAACCTACTACTATTATTCAAAAAAAGAACACAGAAATAAAATGAACCCCAATGACATACATATTGCTGTACCCCATTGATAAATGCCTTGCTTAGCTCGCATCAGAGATGCTTTCTTCTTCTTCTTCTTCTTCTTCTTCTTCTTCTTCTTCTTCTTCTT
>JANHMN010000003.1:169064759-169075079 GCA_030674055.1 Rhabdomys pumilio
TCCTCCTCCTCCTCCTCCTCCTCCTCCTCCTCCTCCTCCTCCTCCTCCTCTTCTTCTTCTTCTTCTTCTTCTTCTTCTTCTCCTTTTTTTTTTTTGAGACAGGGTTTCTCTGTGTAGCCCTGGCTGTGCTGTCCTGGAACTCACTCTGTAGACCAGGCTGGCCTCGAACTCAGAAATTCACCTGCCTCTGCCTCCCAAGTGCTGGGATTGATTAAAGGCGTGCGCCACCACTGGCCAGCTTGCTGTTTTCTTCTAATAGACAGGAACTAACACAGAGACCCACAACTGGAAAATGTTTACAGAGTGAGAGACTTTGGAGCACTCAGTCCTAAACGGGATATCTTCGTCAAACCCTTCCATGCCACTTGGAGGGCACTTAGGGGCAGACTGCCATGAGGTTAGCTGCTTAGGGACAGACTGCCATGAGGTTAGCTGCCCTGGTTTCCAAGGAGGAGGAGGTGTTGAGCTGGAGTGGCTTTCTTAGGTAAAGTTTTCCCCGTTCAGCTAACCCACCATCCTCAGCATAGCTCCAGCTCCAGGAGAATCTGAATTGCCAGGAAAGAAAGTTTTCACTGAAAGCAATAAAGATGCCAATGCTAAAAGTTAGAAAATTCAGCAAGACACATAATGTTTGATATGTTTATATGTTTTACCTTATTTATATTTATTTATTTAATAACTAAGTGTAATTTTACACTCTCAGTCAAAACACCAAGGAATCTGCTGTGAGATTGTGTCTTATAGAAATGACAGGGAAGCTTCACCTGTTAGACCTCAAGGAAACAAGACCTGAGCAAGAACATGGCATGCTAATGTGGAAGGAGGAAATCCCTTGAAGGGGGCACCACAAAACAACGAACTACAGGCTATTCAGAAGTGTTGAAAGTAAGAGAATTTGACTTCCCAGGGGAAAGTACCTTAATTTAGTTATCCAATACTACATTCCCAGCCCTGAAATCACACAAGCAACACTAAATGGAGTCAGTAGGCTGTAGTTATGCATTTACGCGCGCGTGCGCACACACATACACACACACACACACAGAAAATAGAACATGAATTTGAGAGGGAGAGGAAAATGGAAGAGGCTGGAGGGTGGATAAAGAATGAGGGGATGGAAATGTTTAACTAACCTGGACCCATAGAGGCTCCCAGAGACTAAACCACAAACCAAAGATTGAGCACGAGCTGGACCTCAGCCCCACACACATATGTAACAGATGTGCAGCTTGGTCTTCATGTGCATCCCCTAACAAGTAAAGCAGGGACTATCCCTGAATCTGTTGCCTGTCTGTGGTTCCCCTGACTGGGCAGCCTTGTCTGGCTTCCATGGGAGAGAATGCATGCGCCTAGTCCTGCTTGATGGTGCCACGGAAGAGAGAGCAATACTGAGGTGGGGGGGGGCTGGAGGGTGGCTCCTCCTTCTCAAAAGAGAAGGGGAAAAGGGGATGGATTGAGAATCTGTGTGAGGGGGTACTGGGAGGATGGGGGCACTGATATTGGGAATTAAAGTGAATAAATAAATAACTTTTAAAAAAAGAAAAAGAAAGCCTAGAGAATTGATACTTAGCTGTGAATTCAAACAATGTTTTCAGTAAAGATGATAGTTAAAGTCACCATCATTTAATATGTACTGTATACTAGGAATGCTAAAGAACTTCAGATGTATGATTCACTAAACCCATCTCATGAGATTGTTATGTAATCAATCTGTTAATGACATCATTGCCTATTTCTCTACTTAAACACACATGCACGCAGACACACACACACACACACACACACACACACACAAACATCCTATGGTCTTATTCTTTTATCAATCATATCCTTCTAGCTGACAGAGAAGAAAGCAGGACAGGAAGTGACAGTTCTCCATTCAGGCCTGAGAACAGGTCCAGATAAATGCTTACAAAGGGCTTCTGTTAAGCAGGAAAATATAAAGCAAGCAGCTTTGCTGTAGATGATGTCTCCAACTGAAACCATCTGGCAGATGAAGAGCTGTGCTCCAGAGGATGCTGGCTCAGCTACCGAGGAGACGCTGCTACTCTCGACATCCATGACAAAATTATTCTGTTCTTAGTTTTTGGGAAAAATAGACTTTTTATATTCTAATAACAAATTTCAGAATGAACTATTTATGGAAAATTTGACAAAAAAAGAACTGATTGAAACATTTTCTAATCAGGAACATTTCCTTAGACTTGCTGGACTCAGAACATTCACTAATTTACAGATACCAGCAACCTGTGTGTCAGAAAGGCAATACACCTGAAATACATAACTTCAGGTGCTTGTGGACCTGGCATCATACCATACCATATCCTGCCTTAGCAGTCAGCAGGATGGTCTCTGTGATAACTGTCTGTCTGGTAGGTATCAAACTTGGGACAAATAGCAAACTGAGATGCCTACTTAGCATATCAAAGCTGACTTGGCCACCAGGGTCTCCTTCAGTCCCTACCTGTTGCAGGGATGACTGGCTGGCTTAGGCTGCCCTACCCCAGCTACCCTTCCCTATATAATCCAGCCATTTCGGTTACTTGCACCTTCTTATCTACCCTTTACTATCCTGGACTCTTGGCTTCCTAGTTCCCTGGCTCTCCCTTCTCCCCTCCAACCTCTCCTCACATGACCCAGCCTCACATAGTCATGTCCATTTGGGAGTCTCCCAGATGTCCCTGCATCTGGCTATGCTCTCTCTCTCAACTCTCTTTCTTCCTTCCTTTCTTTCTTTCTTTCTTTCTTTCTTTCTTTCTTTCTTTCTTTCTTTCTTTCTTTCTCTTTCTTTCTTTCTTTCTTCACTGTTGGCCTCGGTTTTTTAGTTTTCAAATAAACTTTCTTCTTTACCAAAGAACTTGACCTCGAATCACTGACCTTTCAAATGGCCAGTACTAAACATGTTCATTACTACATTTCTACATCATATAATTAATTTAAGGTTCTGGATGACCCAAAATAGATACATTAACTGATCATATCCAATTATCTTCCACTATACTGAACTCAACACAAACTACACTGTAGACTAAAAATGTAACTAATGACATTAAAGCATGACTATTCAGAGCATTCCTCTAAAACCTTGCTTAACTGTAAGGAATCAAGATTTTTTCCGGTTCAACTTCTGCTGACCACCCCTGTATCTAAAGAAGCCCTCATCTCTGTTATAAAATAATCTTTGTGTTCATAGTGTACAATATCAAAAATCAGAATAGGAAGAATTAAGCCCAAAGGAAAGCAAAGAGAGCTGAGCCAAACCCGATCAGAAGAGATAATGTGTAAGGCAGATAAGAAGCAAGTCTGTTGAGCCTAGAGGAGGAA
Source organism: Rhabdomys pumilio (assembly GCA_030674055.1). Lineage (NCBI taxonomy): Eukaryota > Metazoa > Chordata > Mammalia > Rodentia > Muridae > Rhabdomys > Rhabdomys pumilio. The sequence goes on from JANHMN010000003.1 coordinate 169,068,084, forward strand.
AAAAAGAGGACTTTAGCAAAGACTGCTGTGGCCCCTGAGTTGTGTTTATGTAAGACTTGATTTGACTCGAATTATCAGGGGCAGCACATGAACTAGTGCCTACTGTAAGACTGTTAGGAAAAAGCACAAAGACCAGTTTTGACTCCTGATCTTAAAAGCCTGAAGGCCTACGATGGAGACCAGACATAAGCACTATCAAATAGAAGTGCAGAGATCAGAGTTGCTAATTATACCTAAAGAAGGTCTCCTCCAGGAAGGAACACTAGAGCTGGGCTAAGAAGACAGAGAAGAGGTCATAACCCAAACATGGCAGGCACAGTGTGTTCCAGGCAACCCACTGGCACAAAGACATTAAGAATTCAAATAATGACAAAGAACTAGAGTATGTGTAGGTGAGTAGTCATACATGAAGAAAAGGTCCAGCTGGAGTCAGCTTGAAATAAGCAAAGAAGTCTGACTACATTGTTTAAGCAACAGTGTGCAAACATATTTGTGTCTGTTAGAACTTACATAGTATTACTAAAAAGGAATTGAAAAGAAATAAAAATAGAATGGAATGTAAGAAAACAAAAAGATTACTAAAAATATTACAAGCAGTAAGTAGTTTTAGATCCAGGTGGATAGAAGTTCCAACCTACTTATGTCATAAGTTGTTTGACTGAAATAAATTAAAATAAATCAAATAATCTGTTTCCTCTAAAATAAAAGTTGTTTTTAGAGCAGGCATGGTGGCACACTCCTGTAACTGCAGCACTTGAGAGGCAGAGGCTGGACGATCTCTGTGAGTAGAGCTTGTGCTACAGCGTGAGCTCTACGACATTCAGGACGGACGAGGGGGGGAGAACAGAGAGAGAAGAGAGAGAAAACAGAGAAGAGAGAGACAGAGAGACAAAGACAGAGAGAGACAGAGAGATATAGAGAAAGAGACAAACAGAGAGAAGGAAGGAGAGAGAAAGATTGTTTTTATAGAACTGTTACTATGAGAATACAATAATATGGGCTTTTTGTTTCATTTTTTACATGATATTGAATGACTACTTTGAAATTAGTATGGGTTCACTAAATAGTAATATGCAACTTTCTCCTGAATTGTGCCTCCTTTTGAGAAACTAAAAAGAGCAACTGTTCACTGTTCTACCCACAGGAACAGTCACAGGGCTTCTCCTGTGTCATATAAGTTAAAAGTTAACTATTTATCACCATTTCATAAATCCCCTGATTGTCAAGAAAGCCTAAAGGAAAATACATTTAGTCACTCGATTTTTTTTTCTCTGTTGATTCCAAGAAAGATTAAAAAATTAATACATATGTTGTTTGATCTAAATGTCATAGGAATGTTCACACCATTTCTTAAAAATATGAAGTAAAAAGATTAAACCTCTATTGGGTAAGTATTAAACCTACACAAAAACGTGAGATTTGCTACTCTCCTAAGGCAAAGGGACCATCTTCATAGCATTTAGAGATAATTCACACCTGCCTTAAGAACAGACCTGGAGCTTTGCTGAAGCCTCGTGAACCATGAAGGCACCTACAATGCCAACCTAGAGAACAGACACTGCTTTCTTTCTCTCCTATGTGTTTATAGGTGGTTTTCAAGTATTTCTGGCAAGAGCTGCAAAGTCCACAAGGTGTGTGTAAGGCTTTCTATGCTTGTGAAGCCAATCTGCAGGATGGTGGTCCTCTCAGGGTCTCCTCTGTGTCAGTGCCGACTCTGAGGCTGTCAAAGACTCTTACTGTCTGGCTCACTGACTCACTTCCCTGGATATGAACTCTCTCTCTCTCTGCCAGTGGCACTGCTTAACTCCAGCACTGGCTTCTATGGCCTGCTGCAGTGGCTATTTAGTTTCCTTCAAAGCTACAGACAGGTTCTCCAGGCACCACTTATCAGGCAGCCTGCAACAGCCACAGAATTCCTGCAGTTGATTGACTGTGAGCTGGTGACACGGACACGGCTACACATTAGGTAATAAACATTAGAGTACCAAGTGAGTTGGGTGTACAGTGGCATACGGATCAGATTTGAGGGACACTTTAGGAGATGTAACTATCATAGATAGAATGTGGACACTAATTGGATATATGTTTTGAGGAAGATGTAGACAAACAGAAAGATATTTCTATACCAGAATAGCTTTTGAAATTAATTGTTAGATAAGAGTCATTGTAAACTACTCTTCACGTAGCAAAGTAACTTTTGAGTAAATCCCTATAGAGAGAGTAGTTGCTGAGTACAGTGGAGAGGAAGCAGGCCTAACATTGTTTAGAAAACATGCATGGCCTCTGAGGATACTGCCATGCTTTTCTCTTTGGGATTCTTTCTGAAATTTTTATCAATGCAAAGAAATTTCATCTGTGACAAAAACTGGCCTAGAAGCTACCAAATAAGCAGGAAAAAAAAAAAAAACCACTGAAAATGTCAGGGATGCAGGCCACATACTAAACACTAGGGCTAAATCCCAACTGAATCAAATGAAGCTAATCTCACACAGGGGATATCTAACATGAATCCCTAAAAGCTGTGAACAGGGTCAGTAGCATGGCTCAGTGGGTAAAGACTCCTGCTGCATACCTGATGACCTGAGTTTGAACCCAGGGACCCCCGTGACAGAAGGAAGGAGCCATGGCCACAAATCGCCCTCAGACCGCCACATGCAGCACAGGCCTCCTCCTTCCTCAACTCTAAGAACAACCTAAACTTTTTTCAGGATTTCTTAAAAGGGCAACATTGAATAATTTAAAACTAAAAGGAAAACTCTTTAATAAAATCCACATAACAACTGAATGAATAATACAATTTGAACTTAAAATTTAAATTTAGGGGAATAAAGTAAACACCTACAGTTTTGTTTTATTTTGTTTTGCTGCTTCCCCTTAAGATCGTTGAGGGAAATGAAATCTTAGAAGGTGAAAATGGAAGATTTAAGTACTTCAAAAAGTGGTGCAATTTCTTCAACAAAAGTAAGAGGCAAAACAAAACAAAACAAAACAAAAAAAAACCACCCTCGATTTCTTAAGCTCACACAATTTAGCATCAGTTTGGGTATTTATGTTGCTGGAAAGAACCATAAAATAAAAAAGTAAGATTGCTCCAACGTGTTGCCCAAAGGCCAAACAGCAAGCACTTCTTAATCCAGCACAGCCATCCTTAGTAATTCCCAACATCAGATGCATGGCTGAGCCTGTATCTTCTTACACGCACACTGAATGCTTAATAGGAAAAGTTGCCCAGGTTCCATGAGTGTAAGCTGAGAAAGCTGAGCCACAGTAACACTAGGATACCTGCCCTCTGTGCTCAGGGGCAAGGAGAAAAATCAAAGCTTCATCCAGCTTCATCACATTCCAAAGGCTGTCACCCACGCAGCCAGGAAGCAAGAGCAGGGAAGTGTGGGGCTTCACCCCAAGGCTAGTCCCTATATCAAGATAAATTTAAGAAAAATCTACTATAAAATTTCAAAACAAAGCAATATCCAAAACAGTATGCACATCAACATCTCAACAAGTTTAGCAAGTGATGTGTTCTGAAGAACAAAAATAAAACAAAGAAAAGAGAAGCACAGGCAAGACGCCAAAATCATGAATTGCTTCTGTTTTGCTAGTAAGATATTTTATCTTCAACACTAATAATAACTTAAAATACTTGAAGGTATTTCAATGAACTTTTCACAATTTCCTATTGTTCTATACACTTTTCTATACTTTCTACAACAAGTAACCATTACTTTTAAGAGAGAAAACAACGAGACTGAAATACTTTGTATCAAGGGAACAATTCTAGAATAGTTTTTATGTCATCATCTACTCTGAACATTAGCATCATCAAAAGTATGTGATGTGTTGTGACAACCTCAGCAGCCTAAAACTTCACCCTCCAGACTTCAGTCTTTTCTGTTTTGTTTTTCCTCCATGAAAACTTGATAAAATATTCACATTAATTCTGTATCACAGAAACATGTAACTGAAAAGAGAAGGTGATCAATGTGCAGTTGAAGAAAGATGCTTTAGAAGAGGTGACCAAAAAACTGTGTGTGGATTGGTAGAAATGCACATAAAACTCCCAAGGAGATAAAAACCAAGGCTAAGGAGCAAGCCATCAGGAAGAGAGCACAGAGCAGGGAGAAAGGCACAAGAGGAGGAGAGCGGGAAACACAAACCTTGAATGTTTCTTTATTTTCACATAGGATTCACAACATTCCTCAGAAAATTCAATTTAGTTGCCCCGTTCTAGCTTGCTAACCAGAACCAATTTAATTTTAAATCTACATGCAGAGCCAAGGGGGACGAAATAGTTTGCAATTACTTTTAGCTCCCTGTTGGAAGACAGAATAAGATTTAACCAGTTCTGCTCCGGCTAGAACTAGAACAAGTATCAGAGTTTGTCAGAATCCTAACTGGTATCCTTTCACTAAGGATTGAAGAATGGAAACTGTATACCAAAATTATTTGCTTTGTTTAACCACTTAATGGAAATAAATTATGAGAATGTAACCAATGGTTTTTATTCATCTGCCAAGTGCATGCAGTGGCTGCAAGGGAGCAACTTGTTACACACACTGTAACCTTAGCTCTAGACCTGTCCACTGTCACACTCTGTTTGACAGCTAGTTAGGCAATGTTTAAAGACCTCATTTGTTACTGTATTTAATGAAGAGTGGAAAACTGATGCATGACTCACTTATTTCTCAGATAAATCAATGAAAGTGGTTTTTTCTTTTCTTTCTTTCCTTTTTTTTCTCCTTTCCTGTTTTGGTCTTATGTTGTATTGTGATAGATAGGTAAACAAGCTGATAAAATCAAGTGTTTTAAGAAAAAGTTATCACATCCATGTATGTTCTTGGGTTGTCAAAAAAAAAAAAAACAAAAAAAAAACAAAAAAACACAAAAAAAAAAACCCTTCAAACAGTGTCTGGTTCTACTCAGTCTACAATTCATTTCAAATAACATTAAAAAGTTTGTTTCTTGATTTCCATCAACATAAGAACAATTAGGTCTGGAAGACATTCAGATTGTGGCAGATAGTCAGCTCTCCTCTGGTCTAATTAACACTAGGCCTAGTCTCTGCCTCTAGGTGGCTCAGCCTCACCTAGCCACCCTCACCCAGGTTGTTCTTTAGTCAGACCTTTCTCCTGCTAAGGGCATCTCTTCCCGGCTGCCCTTCCTCCCGTCCTTTGTTCCACACAAGGCCTCCTGCTGGGAGGAGATGATGCTGCTCTAGTCTGACTGAAGCTTCCCTTGAGTTACACTGTGCTCTGTCATTATTAAAAGTAAAATAAAAGTCTTATATGGGGAATTGCCAACTATTCCAGATTATGCCAAGTTTTCAATGTCTTGCTGCTTTTGTGGGAGAAGTGGAGGAGGAAGTTATTTGTAAATGTCATATACACAGATCTAGCCATGATTATTTTATCACTGTCAGTTTAAATAGAGAGACTCTTAACTAAAATTGACAATTAGTCTATTAGAAAGTTGAAAAATTTCAGGAAGAACTCTGAGCATTTTTGATAGAGACAATCCACAAGTGCAAAGTAGAAATCAAGCTGTGATACTTCTAGCTCTGTACACTGAAGTCAGTAAACAACGGCGATGCCAGAATTTTACTTTAAACATCATCATTTGACGAGGCAGTTGATCATCAGATTCCTAGATGGATGGGGGAAGCAGTATAATTTATGTCTGCAACCTGAGGTAAGAAGGTGAGAGTGACTCTGACCAGGATACAATTCATAAGATTGTGGTTAAAGAATTGCCATGCCCTCAGACCCTAGCTGTACCACCTGACGTTCTTAAGTATCTAATTCTTCATCTTTAAAGAGAAAGCACTATTTCGAATGAGAATAGTCCCTATAGGCTCATAGGTTTGGTCCCCAATTAGTAGAACTGTTTGAGAAAGATTAGAGGTGAGGCCTTGCTGGAGTAGGTATGGCCTTGTGGGAGGAAGTGTGCCACAAGAGTAGGATTTGAGGTTTCTCAAGCTCATGGCAGGCCCAATATGCCTGCCTGCACCACACCTCCACTCTGCAACCCCACCTCCTCATACCTCACTCCAGTCTATCTCACTCTGCCTGCTGCCTGGGAATCAGGATGTGAACTAAGGCTCCAGAGCCATGTCTGTCTGCTTCCCACCATGACGATCATGGACTAACCCTCTAAAACTGTAGAAAAGGCCCCAACGAAATGCTGTGGTACATGAGTTATCTTAGTTATGGTGTCTCTTCACAGTGCTCGAACAGTGACTAAGACACTCTCAAACAGAACTGTTAAAAATAAGTAAAGGAACAACACACCTAGCAATACTAGCAAAGGAGACACTAGTCATCTTGCAAGGAATTTTCATTTTTTCATTAATTTTTATGACTTCAGTGTCACAGGAAATTGGAATGAAGAGCAGTAACACATCACTAAAAATATTCTTCTGTAGATTAGACCCAATCTGATTGTTCAGGCTGGCTTAACTAGAAATGGAAATGACACCAAATGAAGAAAGTTCTTTCAAGACAGTTGAAGCCTTTAGTTCTTGCCTTTCACACCATTACATGTGTGAAACACATAGGAGTGGGTCTGACCTGTGTGAACACGGCCCCTCAGAAGGAGCTGTAAAGTCAGTAACAACTGAGTGCTGACCGTAATGCATCTTGAACACTTGGAATTTTATTCATTTAACTTCCTTCGCACAAATACTTGTGAACAACACTTTCTGGTAGACACTGTCAGGGGAAAAAGCAACTCATTTTCTGTTCAACTTGACTGTTGTTACTGAGCATCTTTCTGGGATCAAGTCCTGTGTAGGATCCAAAGGTTCCAGGGAAAATCAGGACACATCCTAGACCTTTGAGGAAAGAGTAAAGTAATTTCGGAAACAGTGAGGCTTGCAGCAAGAGAAGCAGAAGGAAATCCATAGGGGAATACTAGGGCACTTAGGCAGTAGAGTAGAGTAGAGTAGAGTAGAGTAGAGTAGAGTAGAGTAGAGAGTAGAGAGTAGAGAGTAGAGAGTAGAGA
>JANHMN010000003.1:169075089-169122280 GCA_030674055.1 Rhabdomys pumilio
TGGAGTAGGAGTAGGAGTAGGAGTAGAGTAGAGTAGAGTAGGAGTAGAGTAGAGTAGAGTAGAGTAGAGTAGAGTAGAGTAGAGTAGAGTAGGAGTAGGAGTAGGAGTAGGAGTAGGAGTAGGAGTAGGAGTAGAGTAGAGTAGAGTAGGAGTAGGAGTAGGAGTAGGAGTAGAGTAGAGTAGAGTAGAGTAGAGTAGAGTAGAGTAGGAGTAGAGTAGACAATAAAGTGATTGATTGTGACCAGAAACTGAGAAAATAACCAAAGAAGATTGTGGTAGCCTCCTCCAAATCAACAAATTTGTGGTGTGCCACATGGACAGAAAGAATACATTCACTTTGTTGAACATAAGTAAGTAAAGAAACAATAAAAATCTAGAAACACCAGTAAGGGAGACACTAGGCATCTTGCAAGCTATTCTGATTGGGGAGCGATAAAACCCCGGAGTAGTTTTAATTTCATTTCTCTGATAAATAAGCATATAAAACTTAAAAATTTTATTAGCTGTTTGTATTTCTTCTTTTAAAAAGCCTCAGTTTACTTCTGTTTTGCTGGCTGCTTTTCATGGTATTTTAAGGTGCTGTGCAGGCTGCTGAGAGAAATGAAGTCATTGAGTCTTACCCAGCTGTGAACTCTACAAGCTGTTACATTAGCCATTCAGGCAAGATGTGCCCCCGCAACGTGACAATGACTGCTATGAAAGTCACTTTCTGATTCAGTTGCAGGCCTGCTTCCATAGGAGGTATTTCTACCAATAACTGTAAAAGTGGTCAAAAGCTGAGAGTTCATACAGAGTCCTACTTATGTCCTGCTAAACGGACACGGTGGCAACCTGGCTGCTAAGCATCTATGTTTCTATCCATAGATTAGTTCCACTCTCAGCCTCAGACACAGAAGCTTCTGTCTGCAGTGGACAACAGTTAATACAAATTCCTAACTAGTCAAAATGAAGAGAATAAGCCACTGACTGCTGATGCTCAGCTCTCCGCGGGACATCTGTAGTCCCCCCACCAAAGCTCAAAGACCATCACAAGAAGGGTCTGGGAGCATGTAAGAACTAGGAGAAGGGAAGACTGCATTGAAACAGTTTTCTGTATGTGACATGACTAGTGGACCCATTAACTCAGACTCACAACAGCTACCTGCATGAGACATATGTAAAAATATCAACATTCTATCACAGATGGGAGAAGGGATCATAAGGCTTCACCCTTCTCTAAGAAGTTATAGGCAATTAATTGTTGCTGGGGAAAGGGAGGTCATGTAGTGAGCTGATGCTACTCAAACATTTCTCCATCTATGCTCATGCAGGCAACTCTAAAGTAACACACACACACACACAAACACACATACACATACACACACATAGACACACACATACACATCATACACACACACACACACACTCAGAAGCAGAAAAGGGCTTGTTCAGAAGAAGGGTTTGGAGGGAGGGAAAGGGAGATAAGAGAGGATAATGAGGAATATGTTCAATCAAAGTATGTATATGTATATGCATATGTATATGTATTCATGAATTGTGAAAGAATAAAGAAGAAATCTATCCTATGAGTGAAATTTTCTCAGGCAGCCAGTGGACAGACCTACAGTTAGTTCCACCTCCCTAGAAGAGAGAGCCAGTAGGGAAGAACATGAAATAGAGGAGATAAAGCTAGCAAGCTTGATAAAAGGAAGATTACAAAGGCTTCACTTTTTACCTTTTCTGAGACAATTGGTGATTTTTTAAATCTATCTTTTATTGAAGTTAAGATTATGTTATTTCCCCTTTCCTTTCCTTCCCACAAACTCTTCCACATACCACCTTTTGCTCTTTTTTCTTTAATTATTGATTTGTGTGTGTGTGTGTGTGTGTGTGTGTGTGAGAGAGAGAGAGAGAGAGAGAGAGAGAGAGAGAGAGAGAGCAAATATATATATATATTTCCCTAAAAACATAAGTATAGCATGCTCAATCTATGTAATGTTACTTGTATGTATTTTTTCGGGACTCTTTGGTACTGGGAAAGCAATGGATATGCCCTACACTGGGGAAGACTATTTCTCCCATTCTCAGCATTCCTTAGTTGTCTGTGGTTTTTTTTTTTTTTTTTTTTTTTTTTTTTTTTTTTTTTTTTTTTTTTTGTCTAGGTTGAAGCCTGGTGAGCTTTAGCCTACCCATGTCCATTGGTGTCATCCTTGTTTAGGTCATGTTTAGGCATCCACATTGATGAGACTTCATGGATGTAGTCCCTGACATTTCTAGGAGACGCAATCTTACAGAAAACTCCCCAATCCTCTCGTTCTTACATCTTTCTGCCTTGTCCTTTGCAATGATCTCTGAGCCTCAGATGAAGGAGTTATCTTGTAGATGTATCAGAGGGGTCTAGGCTCTACAAAACATAGCCAGCTACCCCAGTCTACTAAAGTCATGGACTTGTAAGAGAACCTACAACTTCCACTTTATGAAATCAACTTGGTACTTTTTATGGAATTTATGCTCGCAAGTCATTGTAGGTCTCTGTAGTGAGTCTATATTTGGTAACTCACTGAAAATAAACCAGTGACAAGACTAGAAGCAGAGAGAACAGAGAGCCACTAGTGCAATCCAAAAATGTAAGGATGAGGGGCTGAGTCAGTGTAATAGAATGAAGAACAATAGAATGATTAAATTTTAAATATATTCAAGAGACAAAATTAGCAATCAGATTATCAATGTTCGGGAAAAGGATGGGACAGTATGTGAAGTGGGACAGATAAAAGCTCTCTCAGCTTTTATCTACATAAAGTTTTGAAGCCAAAAGAACAGGGAAGCATTGAGATGAGCAATGACTTGTTGAGAAATCAAGAAACAACACAGAGCCAGATGCATGTAGCTGACAGCCTGCTGTAATACCAGCATTCTTTTTGGAGGTGAAGATGGTACCTCCCAACAAGGTGGCTCACCAGAGAAGCTGAACTGATGAGCTCTGGGTCCTGGGAGAGACCCTGTTTCAAAACACAAGGTAGAAAGATATCAAGGAAGGCACCTGATGGCAATCTCGGGTTTTTAACACACAAGCACACACATGTGCATGTGAACCAGCCCATACACAAAATGCACACACATACATGTCAAGAAAATTAGAAATACAAGTGGCAATTTGACTGGATTACAAAGGGAAAGAGTCCACAGTTGAATATCGTGTCTAGAAGGGAAAAAGTGAGGAATTTTTGTAGAAAATGTCCTTTGAAACAGGGCAGTTTTAAAAGAAAACACTATGGGAAAGCAGTTTGCCTTTTGGTTCAATTGATACTGCTGTAAATTTTAAGGAAGTACTCTAGTTTGGCAAGACCATAAATAACAGCAGAAGTGGGACATACCCTGGAGGTATGTGGAGGCCCCTTCGAGAAAACCTGTTGCTACAAGCATAGCTGTCCGATGTGCCATCTGCTGCTACACCTCCAGTTGCTCTGCAGTTCAACCTCTCCCACTGCTCCCACCCTGCCTGCTCCCAGGCAGCGACAGAGCCCAGCAGGGGCAGCAGAGGTAGGCTGCTCACACCATGATTTCTCTACTAGGGAACTTCTGCTTAACCACTTCCCTGGACACGACTTCCTCAGAGTTGCAATGCAGCCCAAGGCTCCTCTGCCACTCTCTTCCCATCTGCTATTCCTTTCTCAAGTCATCTACATCTGCAGCTGGAGACTCTTGCTGCCCACTGTGCTTTCTTCCCCTTTACTGTGCACAGGTATTTCTCAAGATAAAACTTAATCCCCTTCTAGTATGTGCTACTCAAAAGTCCTAAACTGATACAGTGCTTTAAACAAGTTATTAAGAAAAATAATCACAGGGGGAGGCAAATCCTCCTTCAGAGAGTCTCACACCTCAGCTATCTCCAGAGACACTAGCTGACCCTGAGGATTGTTCTGTGCTTACACAATACTGCCTAGTGTTTAACAGCCCGCACAGTCAGACACTTTCCTCCTAACTTACCCACCTCCCTTGGGGCATATGTTCCATTCTAACTTCCAGAACATCTTTTACTAACATTTCATATAATTGAATTAAATTAGATTAAACTTCCCATAAAACTGAATTGAACTAAAAATAGTGAAAACTCTATCCATAAGAATTTTATTTTGAACAGAATGAATTCTCAACTTAAATAATCACAGTCTCCTCTTTGAGCCCCAGAGGCACAAGCAATTCAGGCAGACAGCATAGTCTCCTCTTGAGTACAGCGGTCATCTCCCTCTCAGGAGAATTTGCCTTTCCTGCTGCTCACAGCTTCATCCAGCTGCCAGGAGAATATCTGGATGACATTTTCTGACAGTCAACACATAGGAATTCTAGTCAAGGGAGGCGATCTGGCACAGCGGCTCAGTGTGTAAGCTCTGTGCTCCTACATGCTTCCTTCTAAACCAGCTTCCATCAGGGGTTCGACCTGCGTGACCAGAGGGATGTTTGCTTTTCCTCCTTCTTAATCTCAGCCTCCATATCTATAAATTGAGTATAAAATGGAACCTGTTTTGTGCTTGTTGAAAGGGGTAAAGGGGCTAAGGTTGGTTATACATTCAGCACAGATCCTGGCATGCAGTAAGGAGTCTGGAACTGGAATTATTTACTCATGTCATCATTGTTAATGAGAGCATCTGCTCAGAAAGTGGACAGAGTTACTATTCCACACTTGGAGAAGCCAATGCTCATATAAAATGCTCTGGCTTCTTCTTCTTTTTTTTTTTTGACAAGAAAGCTGAGAAGCTATGTAAGTGGCCACACATTAAGGCTCAGCCTTCACTCACAGCAGCAGAGGGAAAGCTGGCCTCTCTCTCAATAAGGGACAGACAGCTGGAAAAGGCCAGAAGAGGGATTACCACAAGATTACGACGGTCAGGGGAAAGCTGAAATAACTATTTTAACAGACGATTTGTGCTCCAATTACCATCTAAATGTTCATGGTAAATAAGGATCCATAAAAACGCATCTGTAAACCCCCAACTTTAGTGACTGGAGCTTTGCATGGTTCATTAGCACATACTTCTTTGCCCAATCGTGACGTCACTTATCAGCACAGACTCTCTTTTCAAAGTCTGTTCCCCAGGAGTTGAAGGCAGTGCCTTGTGATGAAATCTTCCTAATCTAGTATCTTCCACATTGTTCTGTCAGCTCTTGCCATGCTCTTCTTTGAAGGCAAATGTTGGTAATTACACATTAGTAGGTGACAGGTCATGGGAAAACCTGGTGTGCTAGCTGCAGCTGATCAGCTCTAAGCAAAGAGCTAAATATAGGATATGTACTCTAGACTTGTGATGGCCCAGAGCAGTCCAACGTGAGTCATAAATGCAAATGAAAACTTTGAAATGTCTAGTAACCAAAAGAAGAAAAACAAGCAAAATCGATTTTAATAATATAAATTAATTTCAACTATATAAAACATTTTGATATCACTATAAAATTACTGATGAAATTTTAAAGTGTTTAATACTGTTCCAAAATTCCATGTATACTTTAGACTTTCAGCACGCCTCAGTTTAGACCATACGACTTTAATTCATGTATGCTGCTATTAGTGGCTTCAAGGCTGGATGCTGTGTTTGAGGACACTGGACTGAAGAATGAGTTCTTTTCCAAAGAAGCTGCTTATCTCAGGTATTTTGTCAGGGAAAAAATTTGACTCAGATAAATATTGCTTTTTAGTGGTTCCCAAGGCTGGCATCTCAGGTGTGTGGTTCAAAGGCTGGCATCTCAGGTGTGGGGAACAGAGAAGGTAAATGGATGTGTGACTACAGAAACAGTACCTGAAACAACTTAAAATAAATAAGGGGAAAATGGGTCATAAAGTTGGGTGTGGGTAGAGTCGATCTGAAGGAATTCAGGGGAAGAATGAGATGAATATGATCAAAATACATTGGATGCATATGTGAAATGAAAAGGAAGTAATACACATAGTATTTTTTTTAAATGCCATGTAAGATCCAACAAGATAGTCCAGTGGGTTAAAGGTCCTTACTGCTGAGCCTACCCATCCAAGTTCAAGCCCTAGAACTTGTGGAATGAGAGAACATACTCCAGAAACTGCTCTCTGACCTCCACAGATAAACACACTGTGACGTGGCCCATGAAGGCATACACACTCAAAAACAAGCATTCCCTTATTAAAATATTGATGTCTGTGGGCCTGGGGTGGGACAGTTGGAGTGTGGAGTGTTGAGAGGGTTAAAGGCGCTCTAGTCATCTTGATATATAACTTGTGTATGTAAAATTTTCTTTTTCTGTATTGCTGATTTATCCATTTTATTGACTTTTTTCAAAGAATCACTTTTGGTTTCACCAATATTTCTCTCTTGTTTTCAATGTCATCAATTTCTGCTCTTACATTTGTTTTACTTTGTTTTGATGAATTTATTATTTCCCTTAAATGTTCTCTTTATCACATGAATTGTCAAAATGTTTTTTATTGGTTTCCAGGGTTTTAGTATTTGCCTATCTTTTAGATATTGACAATGACGTTATTTCTATTGTGATTAAACAACCATCCTGTGTGGTTTCAATTTTTTGAGACTTGTACATTTTGTTTCATGACCAAGGAATTTGTTTATCTTAGTAGCTAGTCTATGAAGCTCGTAAGACAGCATTACTCTGTTGTACAGTGGAGGATCCTATAGTTGTTAATAAGAATCTTTGGTTGTGATATTGTTGAATTCTATACCCTGATGACTCTATCCAGGCTTTTACCAATTGTTGGAGGGAGGACGCTCATTTTCCAACTACAACTGTGAGCTAATATATTTTACATTTTATATGTCAGTTTTTATTTAATACATTTAAAGCCTTATTGGCTGGTGCATATATATTTAAGATTGCTGTACATTCTTGCTGCACTGAACCCTGTGCATAGAACAGCAATGGTGTTGTACTTTCACTTGGTGCCTTATCACTCTGACCTTCTCTGTTTCTGACAAATCTCTACATCAAAACTTTATCTGTTGCTATCCTCTGATTAAAAGTTTGGCTACTCTTGTACTTTTGACTTGACAATGTGTATTTGTCAATTATGAGTTTCTAAAGACAATATACATATGAGTCATATTTCAGCCTACTTATGCATTTTTTATCTTTTAATTATTATATTTATCAATATATCTTATGACTTAAACCTTCCATCTTTCATTATTTTTCCATTCTTATTCTTCTGTTTTACTTTTACTCTTTTGTGTTAAACAGTTTTTAGAATTCTATTTTATTGTGTTGTTTTAAAGCATAGCTGTGGTATCTCTCAATATAGTTTTTTAGTGGTTTGTATGCAGCTTATGACAGTCTTCTGATGCTATCTCATACCATCCAATAATAGATAGAAATAGTTCTCTCTTCACAAACCTTTACCATCCTCTACTGGACTTGTTTTAAGTCCTTTAACTGATTTCATTTAGAACCACATCAGACTCATTATGCATTTGCTTCACCTGTCAAACATAATTTTAAGACTTCAGAGAAGAAATGCCTATTGTATTTCCTCATATTTTTGTATACATTTTCTCCACTGTTAATGTTTCAAGTTCCACTCTTTAGCATTTTGTTATATTTAGAGAGTTTCCTTAGCCATTGTTCTAAAATAAGCCTACTAGCAATGCATCGTCTTCATTTTCCTTAGCTGAGAATGTCATGATTACTCCTCTATTCCTAAACATTATGTTCATGATGGACAGGATTCTGGGATGACAGTTCTGTTCACTCAGTTCTTCAAACACAGTGTGCTTCTCCTTCTGGCCTTCATGGTTTCTAATGAAAACTCTGCTGGTGCTTGAGTTGTTCTTCTTTGTGGTAAAGAATTACTTTTGTTAGTTGCTTTTCTTTTTTCTTTCTTCTTCTTTTTTTTAATTTTCAGAAGTTTATGCTATTCTTCGAATGGATTAATTTAGACAAGTACTGTTTGAAGTTCACTCAGCTTCTTCAACCTGTAGGTTCACATCTCTTAGCGACTCTTGAACTATTATAAACTTCACGTGTTTCATGGTCATTGATCTCTCTCCTAAGTACCGGTGACAGGGGTACTAGCTTGCTTGTAGGTCAGGGAGAATAGTTTGCTGAGTCATTGCCACAGGATTCGAGTGAGTTCCTGTTGCCCACTCAACCTGCACCAACCCAAGGGAGGCTCCTTTTTCACAATATCTACATAGTAGAAAAGGAGGGTGTAAGCCACAAAGTCACATCATTCCTACCCAGAGGAAGAGGGTCAGGTCTCCTCTTGGGGAATCAGATTAGAGACTCAGGAAAGAAGAAGGTTAGGCATCCCTCTTAGGCCATTTCAGTATGAGAGGTAGGACACAATATGAGATGGCGGTTGGCAAGGACTGATTTTTGTGAAAAGTTTTCTGTCGAGATAGGTTAGGCCTTGATTGTCCTTCTAGTGAGAAAAAAAAAAAACATTGATTTTGTTTGAGCTATTTTGGTCTGCATTCATTATTACTTCAGATTGGTAAGCTTCTTAATTTTCACCCATGTGTGCGCGCACACACACACAACAAAACAGAAAGTCCAGAGAATTCGCCTGGTAGTTCCTTTTTGATGTCCTTATATTTGTATTACGTACATCCTATCCACGGTCTTAAGTTGTACTTAGCAAGAGTAAGAGAAAAAACTATGCATATTCTAACTTCTTGTAAGTGGAAGATAATAGCTTTCAGAATACTCATTCAGTTTATTGTTTTTTGTCTTTTTGTTTATTGTTTTTTGTCTATCTTTCCCTGGTAGAGCATGAGACTCGAAATGACATGTTTCTAGGGCTGGCAGAATAGCTCAGTGGATACAGAGTGTGCTGTACAAACACAAGAAGCCGATTTGGGGCCCCTAGCTCCCAGGTAAAGTCCTGGATCAGAGCTATGCACATCTATAAACACCAGTGTTGCCAGAGGCACATGGTACAGACAAACAGACACCTGAAACTTCTTACATCAACCTTGACTTCCATTTGTGCACACATACATGGATTCATGTATTACACAAACACACACACACCGCCACCTCCGCCACTGCCACCACCACTACCACACCACATACATACCACCTCTGTGATCAGCAAACACCACGTGAAGCATGTCTCAGAAAAAGGCATAGTTCATATTAGCTTTCTAGAAAATTAGAAGGAAAAAAAAGATCTCAATTTATCACCAATGTATTTGACTACATGCTGTCTCATGACATTACTTGAGGACCCAGCTATACCACTCCTGGACATATACCGAAAAGATGCTCCAACATATAACAAGGACACATGTTCTACTATGTTCATAGCAGCCTTATTTGTAGTAGCCCGAAACTGGAAAGAATCCAGATGTCCCTCAACAGAGGAATGGATACAGAAAATGTGGTACATTTACACAATGGAGTACTACTCAGCTATTAAAAACAATGACTTCATAAAATTCTTAGGCAAATGGATGGAACTAGAAAATATCATCCTGAGTGAGGCAACCTACTTACAAAAGAACACATAGTATGTATTCACTGATAAGTGGATATTAGCCCAAAACCACGGAATACCCAAGATAAAATTCACAGACCATATATGAAGCTCAAGAAGGAAGAAGACTGTGTGGGTGCTTTGGTCCTTCTTAAAGGAGTAACAAAATAATCATGGGAGCAAATAAGGAGACAAAGTGTGGTTCAGAAACTGGAGGAGGGACCTTCTGAAGACTGCTCCACCTGGGTATCCATCCCAGGTGCAGTCACCAAATGCAGACACTGTTGTGGATGCCAGGAAGTGCCCGCTGACAGGAGCCTGATATAGCTGTCTCCTAAGAGGCTCTGCCAGAGTCTCTCTTAGGACCCTGGCAGTTTCTGCTCTACACTTTGTCTCCTTATTTGCTCCCATGATTATTTTGTTACTCTTTCTATGAAGGAACAAAGCACCCACACAGTCTTCCTTCTTCTTGAGCTTCACGTGAACTGTGAGTTGTATCTTGGGTACTGCCGAGTTTTTGGGCTAATATCCACTTATCAGTGAGTGCATACCATATGTGTTCTTTTGTGACTGGGTTACCTCACTCAGAATGATATTTCCTGTCATATACAGAGGAAGATGCTCACAGCCAAGCATTGAACTAATCATAGGTCCTCAATGGAAGAGTTAGAGAGAGGACTGAAGGAGCTGAAAGGGTTTACAGCCCCATGGGGAGAGCAACAATACCAACCAACCAGAGTTCCCAGGGTCTAAACCACCATCCTGGGAGCACATAGGGAGAGACTTATGGCTCCAGTGGTATATGTAGGGGAGGATGGCCTTGTGGGGCATAGGTGGAAGAGGAAGCTCTTAGTCCTGTGAAGTCTGGATGCCCCAGTGCAGGGAAATGCAAGGGCATTGAGGCGGGAGTGAGTGGGTGGGTAGGGGCACACCCTCATAGAAGCAGGAAGAGAAAGGACGGATAGGGAGTTTCTGGGTGTGTGGGCAGGCAGAGAATGGAGAAAGGGGATAACATCTGAAATGTAAATAAATAAAATATCCAATAAAAATAGTTTTTAGTCAGATATAGTTGTAGGTGCCTTTAATCCCAGCACTCGAAAGACATAGGCAGGACTCTATGAGTTCAAGATCACCCTGGTCTACATAACAAGTTCCAGTTTAGCAATGGCTACATAGTAAGACCCTATAACCAAAACATAGAATAATACATTGTCATTGTTTCTTCAAAGAGCAGTCTATAAGTAATCCATAATCTTTTAGCAGGGGTCTACATAACCCAGAACAACATGTGGCAGGCAATCTATTCCAGAGCAGCTGATAAAGTCAATGACTTCCTTTCTATTTATTTTTTAAGCTCATTCCCATCCAAGCCATCTCCCATCCAAGTTCTAACCAGGCTTAACGCTGCTTGGCTTCTGAGATCTGGCTCGTTCGGGTGGTATGGCCAGAGACCAAGTCAACGATTTCTAAACTACTTGAGCAACCTACAAAATGATGTATACAATAAGAAGCTGAAACCTTTTCTTATGGCTACTTAGGAACTAAAGCTTGTCAAAACTCATGTAAATTAGCTTATAAATACACCTTCTCCAAGTTGAGCCTTCAGATAAGACTCTAGTCCCCAGCAGTAGCTTGACTGAAATCTTGTGAAAGAACCTGACATACCCTCTCTTTAAAATATGTCTTGGATTCCTCCACCATAGAAACCAAGATGATAAACATTTAAGCCTATCGTTTAAACTAGTGTAGAATACAACTAAAGACAACTACCAAAGTCATCATATTTAGCTATGTCAGTATACATGAGGGTTAGTGTGAAAGCAAGAGGTGGTGGCTTTTTGAAGACTAAGGTCAAGGAAGATATCTGCTGCAGTGGGGATACAAGACAACAGCATTCCATGAGCCAGCTGTCTCTAAAAGACACTGGATAAATCCCTCGGACTGTGAGACTTCTGTTTTCTTATCTAAAAAGAGAAGAGTTGGGTAAGGTGGCTACTGCACATTCTACCAGTGGAGCATCCTACTAACACAGTGCTAGCTGTAACAGCAGTGCTTTGGGTGGGTTGGTTTACTGTTTCAGTAAACTCAGTAAAAGGGTATTGCTAAAGCATCTTCTCATTCTGGAAGGAAAATCAGTTCATGATATGCCTTAATCACGTGCTCGTTCACTGTTTTCTGACTGCTTCCTCAGATCTAGGCTCAGTGTCCTAGGCTTTAGACAGAGATTTAAAAAGTCAATGAAATGTAATACTATTCCCCAGAAAATTCATAACACACTAGTAAATCTGCCTAGTCTGACACAATCACAATTCCCCCAAAGGCTTTAAGTGTGTCTTCTTTCTTTCACCAGCATCAGAAAGGCTGAATAGGTGACTCCATAGTGAAGAGCACTTGCATTCTTCTAGAAGGCTCAAGTTTGGATCTCTGTACCCATGTCAGTCAGATCACAACAGCCTGTAACTTATGAAGCCTTCAGGACAGCTGTACACACATGCATTTCCACATGAGAAACAACTTCAAGTTTCTTTATCTTTGACCTTTTCAAGTTTAGTCACTGTCATGGTTTGAGTGCAAATAGTCCCTATAGACTCATAGGGAGTGGCATTACTGGAGGTGTGGCCTTATTGAAGTAGTATGTCCTTGTTAGAGGAGGTGTGTCACTGTAGGTGGGCTTTTATGCTTCAAATGCTCAAGCCAGGCCAGGCCCAGTGTCACTCTTTCTTTCTGCTGCCTGTGGATCAAATGTAGAACTCTGAGCTACCTCTCCAGCACCATGTCTGCCTGCATGCTACCATGCTTCCTGCCATGGCAATAATGGACTAAACCTTTGAACTGTAACCCAACAGCAATAGAACTCTTGAGACAGTCATTTATATTTTATCCTTTCCGCAGTGCTGACTCTGGTAACCAGACGGGTACTTGACAGATGAGTACTTTCCTAAGCATTCTTAACTTCAGTAAGAGGGAAGGGGGCGTGTCTCTTTTTATGTGCTTTACACATAGATTAAAGGAGTTTGAGGCTTCTTTGTTTTCATGATGCAATGGTTGCTCAATCAACTGTGAACTTAGATGCAAATTCATCATTTTATCTACAAAATGTATGACTATAAACCTTTGTAAACTGCTTTAACTTGGAAATGTAGTGCCTCTTTTGTTGGATAGCCATGTCAGGGACTTAAATAAGAACTTCTGATAACCATATTCCCAGCCATGTGAAAGTAAACAGTTTAAGAATATTCAGCTAAGCCAGGAGTAGTTGAGTTTACAGACAACAGGGAATACTTCTCAGCACAAGTCCCTCTTGTCACTAATACTTAGATTCAATCTCACCCTATCTGAATCAAGACATTTCTCCTTTTATTATTTACCTCAGTGGGTCTGAGTCAAATTTCTGTCACTTGAAATAAACCATTCTGTATGGATGGTCTTATTTGAATTATGAGGCAGTCCACAAGGAGCAAGTCCTATGATCCATATCAACATGAATTCTAGTTGGTTCATTTTAGCTCATACAGTGACCTACCATGTAAATTCATGCACATCATTAACTTGGAACTGTTTCTGACGGTCTTGGGTGACCATGTAAAGGGGCTATTTGACCCCATCAAGGGGACTGGCACCCACAGGTTGAAAACTGTTGCTCTAAACAAATGAGACATGAGGAAAATGTAGTGCATAATTTCTTACAGAAATACAGTCCACCATTAGCTTACAAGAACTGGCAGAATGGTTAGCACTGGTTCGGTAAAACATCCACATTTTTACCACAGAGATGTATGGTAGAACTGAATTCCCAGGAGAGAAAATTGTAAGGAGACTGAGGCCTCTCACCCTCCCTGACTCCTCTGGAATACGGTTAGTTTATTTTGTTAGCTGTGTGTCTGTGCGGAGGGACTGTTCAACCACTGTCGTCCTCCTTTGTATGTCCTCTTTCACTGAAATGATTTTGTAAAAAAGGCTGCTAAAATTCCACAAAATATTGATTCAGTTCTTCGCATACGAGAGAATAGTTAAAGAAAGCACTTCTCATCATGGAGAGAGAGAGAGAGAGAGAGAGAGAGAGAGAGAGAGAGAGAGAGAGAGAGAGAGAGAAAGAATGAATGAATCATATCATCATGATGGTTCTAATCCGTGATCAATATTGAGTCCTCTGCATACATCGGAGCACTTCCTAGCAGGGCTTCTATACTTGTGAGTTAGCACTGCACATTACTTGAAAGATCTAATTAAGCTAAATTGTGGTGCACAGTGGTTGTACATTATTTCTCTTTCATGTAGCAAACCACATTAAAATGTACTAGTACGGAAACACATATAAAAATAGTTGTGGAAATTATGCACTGGTTTAGAGCATAAAACTTCTTTTAAAAATTATTCTAACTGAATGAGGATAGCTGAATACTGTAATTAAAATATATTTAAAATTTTTGTCATGAGTGTTTATCATTTCTGCTCATACAGAACCTTGTAGGTGATTTAAACTAAATTTTATACTTCTATTTTACAAAAAAATAAAAATGTTTGAAATAGGAGATAACATTGTTCCTATTTTCCAAGAAGGAAACCTAAGGTTTAGAAAAATTAAGGTTACAAAGTCAGGGCTAGAAATATGGCTCATCCATCAAAGGCTAAATCCACAACCAAAACATCAAGCTTAAAAATGGCTGTGATGTGTGTGACCAATAGAAGGAAAATCAGCTTTTAAAAAGGCATAAAGTAAAGAAAAGAGAGTAAGACAAATGAAAACACACTGTACAAGGGAAGGAAGGAAGGAAGGAAGGAAGGAAGGAAGGAAGGAAGGAAGGGATAAAGGAAGGGAGGAAGGAAGGAAGAGGGAGGGAGGGGGAAGGAAGAGGGAGGAAGAAAAAAAGACAGAGAGAAGAGGTAAGGAATAGGAAGAAAGGAAGGAAGGAAGGAAGGAAGGAAGGAAGGAAAGAAGGAAGGAAGGAAGAAGTTGTATCTAGTTGAAACTGAGGGATTATTATATTCCCTTAACACAGGAAACTGGAGAGCCTCTAGGAACAACTGACTCAGTGTTTTATGATTCTTTACATGGCATTCAGGTACAGCGTACCAGGATCTTCAGCTTCACAGTCTCTCATGAGGGTCTCTCCTCATGAGAGTGTTACACAGCATGGCTACTTATTTCATCAGCAGTGAAATACGAATGTGTGTATATGAAACAGAGACAAAGAGGGAGGGAGAGAAACAGGAAGGGGGGGAAAGGGGGAGAGAGGGGAAGAAGGAAAAAGACAGAGAAACAGAGAGACAGAACAAGATCTTTTGTACTCTACGGAAACGGAAGTTCCACATTTTGTTATACAATGTTCTTTAGAAACAAATCACAAGGTCCATTTATACACAAAGATAACCAAAGGCATAGAAACTAGGGAACAGGGAACACTATGTAAGTCATATCATGGTGCTTCCTGACATATTAGTGGTACTTAAAGTCATGTGTCTTACAGTTGGTCTTCGATTCACTGAAATACAGGGGAGATACTAGACAAATATTTATTGAGTGATCAAAAATGAATAAAGAAGTAGAGGGAGATAAAGAGAAGGGAAAATTATGAAGTTGCATTCTAATTTCAAAAATAATATTTAAAAATTAAAAATAAAGTTAAGATGGTTTTAGTGTAGAATTCCGTTATACATTCAAAGGAGAATTAATGCCAATTAACTCTACTCAAATTATTTTATCAACTAGAAAATGAAGGAAGATTGCCAAATTCATTTGATGAGGTCAGTTACCCTAATACTAAAACCACACAGAGACTCAACAAAGAAAGAGAATTACAGACCAATTTCCGTTATGAACATATATGAAAAAATACTCAATAAAACACTTGCAAACAGAATCCAAGAACACATCAAAAAGGTCATCCACCACGATGAAATAGGCTTTATCCTAGAGATACAGGGATGGTTCAGCATATATAAACCAATAAATGTAATCCACCATATAAATAAACTGAAAGACAAAAACCACACGGTCATCTCATTAGATGGAGAAAAAGTCTTTGACAAAATTCAAAACCCCTTCATGATAAAAGTCCTGGGGAGATTAGGAATACAAGGGCATACCTAAACATTAAAGGCAGTTTATAGCAAGCCTACAGCCAACATCAAATTAAATGAAGAGAAACCCAAAGAATCCCAGTAAAGTCAGGAATAAGAGAAGGTTATCCAACCTCTCATACCTATACAATACAGTACTTGAAGTTTTGGGTAGACAACTGAAGGAGATCAAGGGGATACGAGTTAGAAAGAAAGACAGGCCATTATTTGCAGATGATATGATAGTACACGTGCACAACCCTAAAACTTCTACCAGAGAAAGTCCTGCAGCTAATAACCACTTTCTGCAAAGTGTCTGGATACAAAATTAACTCAAAAAACAAAAACAAACAAACAAAAACAGTAGCCCTCCAATATAAAAAGACAAGCGAACTGCGAAAGAAGGAATTTGGGGAAACAATGCCTTTCATAATATCCTCAAATAATATAAAATATCTTGGGTAACTATAACCAAGCAAGTGAAAGACCTGCAACAAAACTTCAAGCCTTTGAAGAAGAAAATTAAAGAAGAAAACAAAAAATGGAAAGATCCCCATGTTCATGGATTGGTAGGACCAACATAGTAAAACTGGCAATCCTACCAAAAGCAACTTACAGAGTAAATGTAATCCCCATCAAAATTCCAACAAAATTCTTTATTTACACTTTAATTACTTTACTTAAGTGATTCTCAACTTACTACGAAAAAACAACAACGATGACAGGATAGTTAAAACAATCCTGAACCCCCACCAAAAAAAAAAAAAATTCAGGAGGTATCATTATTTCTAATGTCAAGTTGTAAACAAGAGATATAGTAATAAAAATTACATGGTAGTGACATAAAAATGAACATGCTGATCTGTGCAATCAAATTAAGTCCCAGACATAAATTCACACACCTATGGATGCCTGGTTTTTATTTAAAAAAAAAAAAACTGAAATACACAAGGAAAAAGAAAGTGTCTTTAATAAATACTGCTAGTCTACCTGGATGTCTGCATGGAGATAAATGCAAAGAGATCCATGTTTACTACTCTGCACAAAACTCAAGTCCAACTGGATCAAAAAACCTCAACATGAAAAACAGACACACTGAACCTAATAGAAGAAAAAGTAGGGAATAACCTTAAACAAATTGCCACAGGAGGCAACTTTCTGAACAGAACAGTAGTGCAGGCAATAGGACTGGCCATTAATAAAAGAGACTTCATGAAACTGAAAAACTTCTGTAAGGCAAGGGATACTGTCATTCAAAGTGGCAGCCTATAGAATGTGAAGACATTTACACCAGCTCCACATCAGATAGAGGACTAATATCCAAAATATATACTGAACTCAAGAAACTAGATATCAAAAAAAATTTCAATTTAAAAACAGGGTATAGAACTAAATAGAGAATTATCATAGATGAATAGCAAATGGTTGAGAAACACTTAAAGAAATGTTCAACATTCCAGCCATCAAAATGAAACGCAAATCAAAACTACTTTGAAATTCCATCTTACGCCAGTCAGAATGGCTAAGATCAAAAACACAAGTGACAGCTCCTGCCGGCGAGGATGTGGAGCAAGAGGAATGGTGTAAACTTGTACAGTCACTATGGAAATCAAGATGGCAGTTCCTTAGAAAACTGGGAATGGCTCTACCTCAAGACTCAGCTACACTACTTTTAGA
The DNA here is from genome assembly GCA_030674055.1 of Rhabdomys pumilio. Lineage (NCBI taxonomy): Eukaryota > Metazoa > Chordata > Mammalia > Rodentia > Muridae > Rhabdomys > Rhabdomys pumilio. The sequence continues at coordinate 169,092,260 of JANHMN010000003.1, forward strand.
CATCTACCCAAAAGACATCCCATCCTATCACAAGAACAGTTGCTCAGCTATGTTCACTGTAGCTTTATTCATAATACTCAGGAACTGGAAATGACCTAGATGCCCTTCAACCGAAGAATAGATTTTTAAAATGTGGTATTTTTACACAATTGAGTATTACTCAGCTATTAGAAAAACTAATATAAAATTTTAGGCAAGTCAGTGAAAGTAGAAATAATCATTGTGAAAGAGGCAACCCTGACAGAGAAAGACAAGTACATGTCCTCACTTATAAGTGCATATTAGCTGGTAAGTAAAGGACATTTGCACTGCAACTCACAGACACTAAGAGGCTAAGTACCAAGGAGGACTCTAGTGGGGATACATGGATCCCACTGGGGAGGGGAAACAGAATAGATTTTGTGGGTGAAATGGGGGCAGATGGGGACAAATCAGGATAAGGAGTCTTAGTTGGCCATCTCTTGTAGACAGGGAAGGCTTCCAGTGGCAGGACTGCGTTGCATTCAACCGAGTTGTTGGTGAAGGGAGTCCCATAGAGATCTCCAAACAACCCAGACTGGTCATAGGACAGAGAGTTACCCTCTGCAAACTGACAGTGGGACCCCATTGCCAAGGACAAATCCACAGAGCTCTCTGAATATAGAGTGGTCTAGCTGGTGCCTACCTGGAGCCTTCACTCTTATGTTCAAGTCTACTTAGCAAGGAAAAGTATTCTGAAGGCTGGACACCATCTCAGACATAAGACCTTTGGCCTACTAGCTGTCCTGCCTGCAAGATGTGCTAAGGAAATGGTGGTGCAGAACTGGGGGTGTGGCCAACCAATGTCTGATATAACTTGAGACTACTCCAAGATAAGGAGGCCAGGCCCCATCCCTGACTGACAAGGAACTGCATAGCCTAGGGACCTAGGGTAAAACCAAACATGACTGGCAGTAAAATAAATCAATGAAATGATTCCCACTGATATTCTGCTGTACTCATAGAGTGGTGCCTTGTCCACTCATCATCAGAAAGCTTCCTCTGGCAGCAGACGGAAGCAGGTGCAGAGGTCCAGAGACATGACAGGGAGAGAGCCTAAACTGGATGTCTCCATAGGGTCCCTCCACTAGGAGCCTGGGAATCCTATGGAAAGGGGCTCTGTAGAAGCCAGAGGAGATGAAGGATACCAGAACAAGGCCTACTGACTCAACTAAGCAGGGCTCATATGGACTCACAGAGACTGAAGTAACAAGCACAGGCCTGTGCAGGACTGCACCAGGTCCTCTGCATATATGTTGTGGCCGTTGGCTTGGTGATTTGGGGGACTCCTAACAGTGAGAAGGAATTTGTTTCTGACTCTCTTGCCTGCTCCTGGGACTCTTTTCCTCCTATTGGGTTGCCTTGTCCACCTTGGATGCAAGGGCTTTTGCCTTGCTTAGTGTATTTTTGTTTTGTCACATTTGGTTGCTGTCTCTTGAAGGCCTGCTCTTTTCTGAAGGAAGACAGAGGGAGAGTGGATCCAGGGGACAAGGGAGAGGAAGGGAGCTGGGAGAAGTGCAGGGAGAGGAAACTGGTTGGAGTTTGTATTGTATGAGGATTTATTTTCAATTTTTTAAAAATGAGTAAAGAAGTTAAAGGAAGTACAAGAAATGGAAATATGTATGTAATTACATTTTAATTTCAAAAAGTAATATTTAAAAAATAAGAATAAAATAAACATCATTTTACCCACAGAAACAAAAATATGGATAAAATAACACATGCCTCTCGGACATATTTTTCTGTGAAATGTTTCTGACCATATCTATAGTTGTACTTATTTCTCTTATACCCATTTTCCTAAAATACAGCTATAAAAACATTATAATGAACCTATAATTGTATTGTGATATTACATAATGGCAGAATACATCAGTATATTTTTATAGAACAATTAATATTCTTGATAAACAAGCATCTGCCTTTTATATAAGTAATCTAACAGTTGTGCAATTTAAATATTAAGGTACAAGCTTAAAACAAGGTACCTGTTCCAAAACCACAGAGTTCCACTGAGATACTCAGCCAGCTGGGAAGAGTTGTAAGGGGCAGGGGGCTTGCTCAGTAGATAAAGTACTTGGCTGGCAAAGATGGGGACCTGAATTTGGATTCGTAGAAACAATATAAAATCTCAGCACAGCTGTGTGCACATAACACCAGAGCTGGAAGACACAGACTAGAAGATCTCAAGGGCTCACTGGTCAGCCAGTCTAACTGAATTGGTGAGCCCAGATTAGTGAGAGATCCCATGTCAAAAGAGTTAATGGCATTCCTACGGATGGCACCTTCCAGCTTCCACACATATGTGCATTCCCACATACATTAACACTGGCCAACATGTACTTTAAAACAACAAAACAGTTAAAAAAAAAAAGTCAGTGGTAAGGAAAAGATTCCCCTTGACTTTCTGGAATATTGGCGTCACTGTTTCTCCATACACTGGCCTCTTTGTAGCTTTCTGTGCCACCTCAGGGCAGAGAGTACATTGAAAACAGGTCTATAAGCATACACAGGTGACAAGTAGTGGCAGCTGGCCCCACCTCACACTAATCTAACTGGAGAAGGAAGTGGTCCAAGTTGGGGGCGGTGAGAGCCATTTAAAGCATGAAAGAAACTCTTGCCCTATTTTTCTTCTTTTTAAATAATAGTAGTAATAATAAAAACCACTGAAACACTGCTTTGTGGATGAAAACCATCTGACTATGGAAATATCCCTGGCCTGGATCTAATGGAGAACGGAGGGAAGCATATTTTATTCTAATTGGTACCACTATGATATCCTGATCATTCTCACAGAGTTATTTCATTTTGCTATTATAAGAAAACATACCATCTTTGTAAGAAATTCAGACTCTGGACTATATGTTCTTCCAAGTGACTGGCCCTGATCGACATGCAAGGAATGGGTCTGCTTGGGAGAAGCACCAGAGAAGTGAACAACAACAACAACCGTGGAGTATAATATCTGGCCACATTGTCAGAGCGTCAGGAAGAGAGAAGCAAAAAAGTCCTTGTGCAACTGACTTCAAAGGGGTTAAAAAGACAGATGATCTGTGTGTGCAGAAACAAGTGACTGGCTTTTCTAGAACAGGAGAAGATTGAAATGTTTTAAAAGACCTGGTGTAGTCCTCTGAATTCCATGGGAACCTTGCAAGTTGTTTTTCACAACATAAGCTTCCTAAGGGCAGGAAGGAAACACCTCTCTCCAGTTTCAAGTATAATGCTCATATCTAAGTCAGGTTGCAACCCATCAAGACAGCAGTCTGTCTGTGCTCAGCTCAGGCTGGACTCTGACTCACTACACACTCGGCATTCCTAAAACCCTTATCAAGTGTGTTTCTCTATGACAGAGAAAGCCATTACTTTCTTATCTGCTCCCACCCACCACCCCATCCCACATCACCCTATTCCCATCACATCCCCTCACCCTACCCTATCCCACCCTCCCCCACCCTATCCCACCAAATGGGCATCTAGTTCTCTATTAACTAAAATAAGGCTACAACAGATCAGAGCCCCATGCTAGCCTAGGCTGTTCCTCTTGCTGCAGCACATCTCCTTCTAACGGCAGGACTCTCTCACCACTTTTGCTGTCTTCTCCGCTAGCACAGCCCCACTGCCAGTCCAGTACTCTCCACCCTTCCTTTTCTTTATGTTCCTCTGTGTCCCCTAGAGGTAGTCATAGCAGACTCCCCCAGATGCTTATGGCTGTTCTGTCTTCTCTACAATAAAAAACCTTCCCCTTAATCATGGAGCCACCATTTTGTGGTCTCTTTACTGCAGTTTGCATACAACTTATTCACTACTTCATTAGATCTTCTGTCATAAGCTTAACATCCACTTTTCAGCTAAATCCCACAGCCCTCTGAACAGATATTATCATAAGCCTGTTGTGGAATAAAGAGAGGAAACAATATGGCCATGTTCACATAGGTACACTTATACTATGGATCCCAGGTGGCTGACTCCAATAGTACAACCCTCTGATGCCCACACCGAGGAGAGCTGATATGAACTGCCATTCTTAGAGACAGAAAGGGAATGGTTACATCTTAAAGGATTGTGGTTGTTTGTTTGCTTGTTTGTTTGTTTGTTTTTTACTTGTTATGGCCACAAAATAATCTACTGAGGGGAGTAAATTCTCTTTCACAAGCAAAGTACTAAGTAGTTCACCTCCTTTTGTGTGTCTACCACTTTCATGTGTACAAAAGAGAGCAGTTAAGAAAGTCAAGGGCTATTGAGAAAGAATTCCCTGATCAACAGTGGGGGTGGGGAGCAGGAACGGTGACAACAGACGAGTCAGGCCCGAAAGTGGGAAACAGTGAGAGACAGGTTGCAACAAATCTCTTTTCACTTTTTATTTCTTCACTTCTGCATCATTTCTTCACTTCTGGGCGAGACAGGGAACTAAAGCTACCTCCATGTGACCCGGTTAAGGAGAAAAAAAAGGCAAAGTAAGAAAAGAAATTAAGAGCATTTCAAAGAGAAAAAAAGAAGAGCTCTAGCCATTTATCCTGGTCATGACCAGGATAGCTGAAGAGTAGAGGAAGAGATGGAGACACAGGGAAGAGAAGCCAAGTCACTGAGATCCTTCCACAGCAGAAAGGGATGTAGAAGACCCTAAATGAGGTAGAAACAAAAAGCTGAGCAGTCCCACCCTCAAGGAAAATTCAGCGCCCCTACAAGTCTCAAAATGAGTCCAGGATTTTGGTGAGCCAGTGACTCCTCTGGTAAGAGTCAGCAGCGCTAAAGATCCCTGCTCTGTCTTTTGTGTGAGGCAGAAGTGGGAAGCTAGTCATTATCTGGACACAGAACCAATGCTTTCAAACAGAAATCTGAGCAATAAACAACCATAAGGCAAAGGCTCAGAGCTAGACACTGCCTAGGGAGGCAGTGGAGAGCAGGACAAAAGCTGACAGTAACTACTCTCAAGGTCTCACCAACTGAGAGCAACTGGAGTTTGATGGCTCTGAGGCTGTGGGTAGAGAGGCAACTCACCTCTGAAGCCACTCCTTTGCCACTGACTGGTGTGAGGTTTGAGAGCTCTGAAGCTCCAGTGAGCTACCTGACATGCACAGCTGCATCTCTCTAGCAGGACATCTTGTCAGTAGGAAAACAGGTCCTACACTGTAGTGATCCCAGGGCTGTACTAGATTCCCATACCTCCAAGACAATTTAAAGCCAGACCCAGATAGAACAGTAGCTACCCAAAATGGTGTGTACTGGAAACCATTTGGAGGATGAGAGAGTATTTGCCCAGTCTACAGATTACAAAGTTTGGCCAGCAGAGTCCCTGGCATTCAATTAGGGGAAATTGCTTACCAAAGTGAAAACAGCTCTGGCAGACACCAGACGTGTGTCTACAGGTTAACACCAGCATCAACCACAGGAAAGACAGGAGCTCACAAATCCGACTGACATCTCTCCGTGCATGTACTTCAGCACTTTCTTGTTTTCCCCTTTGCATTTTCCTTTGTTACATCAAGTAGCAGTTTTACCATGCGGACCATACTGAGCTCCAACCCAGCTTTCCCACCACATCTATCCCTCGCACACCCAACTGTGTCCTCTTCTGTTATTTTTGAACCATCAAGTCCAATTTGTACTGCCTATAGACTCCTGGATGTAGGTTCTTCACTGGAGGGTGGTCAACACAACTGTACCCTAAAGACAACTGACTCTCCTGGCAGCTATCAATTGCTCCTTAGCTAGGGGTGAGACTGCTCCTACCCACTTCTCCAGGCTGAGCCAAGCTTGAGCTTGTATAGGTCTTGTGTATATTGTCTCAACTGTTGTGAATATGAATATGTGACTGTTCTGCTCTGACTTCCTCACTGAACCTAGAACTCACCATTTTGGCTAGATAGGCTGGCCTCAGAATCTGCCTGTTTCTGTCTCCCCTTTCCTCCATTGGAGTCACAGATACATGCTGCCACACCCAGCTTTTACTTAGATGCTGGGAATCCAAACTCAGGTTCCATTTATTAGAACTGACTGCTCCACTGAGCCATCTTTCCAACTCTAAAATAGGTATTTTCCATAGCTTTTAAAAATGTGGGCAGAGAAAACCTGTTGACTCGAGTGAAAACAAAGGAGTAATCATTTCTTCATGAGTCAAACAGGTTTTCTCTACCCAAATTTCCATAAGAATCTCTAGTCAGTGAAAATGCCATATAGAAAGAAAAGCAAGGAAAAGTGACAGTACATTCAGGTTGGGGGTGGGGAGGCAATCAAAATTGCTTGTGGTAGGCTTGGCTGACCATATAAAAGAATCCAAAATAATGATGATTTAAAGGAAATGAGTGTTTTCCCTTTCATTTGAAAGAATCTTGGTGGTGTGTGGCCCACAGACATTTTAGAGACCCACAAATTCCCCAGGGGCCCAAGCTCTAAGACCTGCTCTGCCATGCTAGTGAATGCCCTTTCCCAGGTGACCCAAGATGGCTTCTAGTTTCAGTTCATTTTGGGTTGTTACAGGGATCAGTGAAGAGAAGAGGGAAAGAATGAATCTCACAAGCCAGAACTCAGTTACAGGGCAGACCCATATTCAAGTCACATGGTCAACCATGTGACAGTCTAACAAGTGAAAAGAAGAAGGCTGTTGAGAGACAACTGTCATTCTTAATGAAGAAGCTGGATGGGGCCTCTCTGAAGCCTGTACGTGAGACCTGAAGCTTCCGTGAGAGAAGGCAGCCCCGAAAAGCTCTGGAGGCAAAAACTTTCTGTAAGACTGGAAACATTCCCTAACTGTGAGAAAGCTACATGTCATGAGAATCACCTACAAATTATTGACATACATTGAAGGAGGAAGAGAGTCATATAGCATGAAGTCATGAAATTGGCTCCCTGAACGTCACAAAACTCACAGTAATAAGGACAAATTACTACAGTATTTGTAGTCCTTTTGAAAGAGTCCTCTCTGCTGGGATAAGAACTGATAAAACACAACAGCTTGAAATCAGCACGTATGTATCTTACCCACATCCTCTTGCAAACAGTGTCCGTACAGCAGCCTCTGACTCTACACGAAGCATCATTAAAGCAGCTCTGGTTCCTGATTTCCTCAGCAGCTTTTCTCAATTGTTACATTACAGTGCTTTGGCTTTAGAAAGATTATTTAAGCATGTCATGAATAAAGATACAATTTGAGGTAGTTAAATCTTAAATTCTCCCAAAATAAACATATCAGTCAAATAAAATAAGGTTTCATTCTCAGCTTCCAAAAACAATATTCAGAAAAGCCTCTCAACCTTTGTTTTCAATAAAATAAGAGGCTCAACAGTTTTCATTCTCCTTCCCCTAGATTCCACTCAGAGGCTTATGGGAGTGCACACATCTGCAGAACTAAGAAAAAGAACAGCTGGAAGAGATGTCTACTTCCAACATTTATTCTTTATAAGCTTTGACAATCTGAGTCTCTGATCTTCCAGGAAAGTTCAGCTGTTTAAAGAAAAATGTAGATTCCTTAGAGATCAGTGTTATTAATAAAATAATGCCCTATAAAGGCCAGTAGTGTCTCAAAGGGCCTTCACTGTGTCTCTACATATCAAACTCGAGCACACACAAGGCACGAGTGCATGCAGATGCCAGAGCGTGCTCTCCTCTCCCTCTCTCTCCCTCTCTCTAACTAACTTCTGGCCAAATAATTTGTTTATAATATCTTTCTAGTACATACATACAACCCAGTAGAACAGACTGTAAACACCAAGTTAAAGTCAAGAATTTGACAGATAATGAGGCGTAAATATTTTGAAAAAAAAAAAAAGGTTTGTTAAACAAAAGAAAATGTAGTAGCAATAGGAATGTGGATTAAGTAAATGAACTGTGTTAATGATAATAATATCATTTATTACTAAGCATGCTAGGTTCTGTGGCCAGCATTTTATTATTCTTACCTCCTTTAATGAAAGTAACCGTAAAGGGAAGGTGCTATTTCATTTGACTTCTATTAAGAAACTTCATTGGACAGACTGAATTTCTTGCCAGTGTCTGGAACTTGACAATGATGGAGCTGGACTCAAATCAAACTGTTTGAAGTCTGAGCCTTGTACTTTAATGACTCCTCACACTGCGGTGGTGCTCATATGCGGGGAGATGAGTGGAGCAAAGAAAGCACAGACAGGAGCTACACACCATGCAAAGTTCATACTGCCCAGACTACACCTCAGTCACACTGTACCTGGAGCACCATGTCAAATCAAGAAAAGCAATGGAAAGACACACACTTTCACAAAGCATGGGCTCCACAACTTCCAGACATTTGACTTTGACCTGCTGGAACAACAGCCTCATTTTTGCCATCTGAAAGTGGGACGATATTAGCTTTACAGAGTAGATGTGAGCAGAGGTACTGTATAAACTGAGGAGATGCCTAGCACATCTCAAGCACGGGAAGTGCAACATTTATTACCTTTGTTCTAAGAAGAGTGGGACTAGGATATTGATCATGTTGCAAGCATTAGCATGAGATGCATATTTATACTTTCTAAGAGTGCCTTAGCTATTACTTTACATTCTGCTATAAATTACAATTCTTAAATTTATAGCAGAGTTCTTCTAGGACTAACAAAATATATCTTACAGAACAAATCCACATTCCTCACAGAACTCAGAGGGATTCTCTCCAATCTCTTGTCAAAATTATCTCTGAGGTGGGGGAGGGAAGCCAGTGGGAAAGGAGTCCGTGGCTGCTGATGTCCTGCCAAAAGCCAAACACCAATATCTCTTCAGAGGTCTAGCCCATAAAGGAAGAACACTTTCTATCTTGTCTGACAGCATTTATCTGAATTAGGCGGCATCAAAGTACTGCTTGTGCCCAAGATCCTTTGTGAAATAATACTGATGTGTTTGATGGTCGGTATTTGAGAGGTTGCATTTCTGAAGTGATACACTTCAGCAAGCCTCATTGGTGAAGTTCAATTTTAGTACGTAGGCTTTGTCTGCATTTGAAAAGGCACCTACTATTCACATCTGCAGAAACCTTTATAATCCCAAAGAGACACACAGCAGTATTGGGGTTGTTAGCATTCATCTAGATGAAGACAACAACTGGAAAGAAGACAGGAAAGCTGATCCTTAGCTAATTCTTACTTTGGCCAAATGAGAACAAGAAGGTAAGACTACCAAATCAGAGTCGGTCTCTGTTCATCTCTCTCCTCTTTCTACCGTCATGGCACACGTGCTTCTACATTGTTTTACAGGAATATCCTTGCTTCAGATTTGGCCAAACAAGAGCCCAGACACCACTTTTTACATAAGTTCAGGCTCTTTTCTATTGTATTGTGTATGTCAAACCTAAAAGTTAGACAGCTGATTCACCAAAGTCCTTGCAAAAACCAGAGACTGGTAGCACAGTATAGACAAAAACATTGAATAACATTGATTCTCATAGAGAGAAAGCAAGTTAACTTCTAGTTCTTTGTCCCTGGATTCTGATTTGTCAGCAAGTGTATCTTGCTGCCATGCTAAGACATCATTAGCACATCTGCAACACTCACCAAGCGTTCTTGTTATAAGGATTCAGTCTCAGAGCCAAGGAACAGGCAACAGAATTTAATAGCACCATTTTATTTATACTGTCTTTATTTTTAGTTACCACTTATTCATGGTGAGTGAACTGTTATTCCATTTATAGAAGTAAAATATGGTTTACTTTCTAAATCCATTTAAACTATTAAGGTTAAAAATATAGATCAAATACAAAATGCTCTGTAAGAAAGGGAAACCATGAAAGTGGGGTGATTACATGTTGGAAATGGTGATAATTATATAATCTAAAGCCTGCCTTTTAAAAATGTATTACTCTATAACTCAAAGCCAGAACTATTCTTTGCTTCCCTTGTAGTCTCATAGCTGCCTTTGTACCTCGATAGATCTCAAGCTAATTTTCTTTGAATTATGGTTGGCTAAGTAAATTTCTCATTTTCCCCAAGCCTTATGCAGGACCTGTGAATCAGAGCCTTTCCCTGTTTTGAAGACCATATTTATGTTGCAAAGAACACATTCTCATGAGTGTCTGTGGCGCGAGGAACAGACATCACCAAAACTCTGCATTCTCTCCAAGCTTCAATCATATCTTACTATGCCTGGAGAATAGCTCTAATTAACGTTTTGCTATCATTATGTGAATAAACCAGTTTTCCTTAGTCCCCTCTCCCAAATCAGTGGCACTCCCTGGTTTCTTTCTCTTAATGGAGGAAAATCATTTCACTAGATAAGCCCAAACCAAAAGATGAGTAGATATTGGTGAGACAAAGAGTGGGGAAAGAAGTTTTAGGCAAAAGAAGCAAGCAGCTTGTGCAAAAGTCCTAAGGCTCAAACAAACTCTGTAAATTAAAGAACTGAAGAGGGGGAGGCAGACAGACAGAAAGAGAATGGATACACGAAAGACTAGAAGTTAGAAAAAAAAAGCAGCTGGTTTTCTTGAGCAAACCAAGTCTCCCTACTTCTTTTCAAAGGTATCAGTGGTAATACTGAATGAGAACTTCTAATGTTAAAATGAAAGAACTTTAGAGATGCTGCCAGGATAACACAAAGAGAAGCTACAAAACAATGTTTCATTTTGACTGCTGTTTTTCTATAAAACACTGCCCAGATGCTCCACTCCCTCTTGGGCCATTCATCTCAATTCAATTGATATTAAAACGCCACGATTTTCTAGTCCTGAGTTAAAAAAATTAAGAAGGGTTATTTAGTTTTTGGAGTCTAACTTCTTGAGTTCTTTGTGTGTTTTGGATATTAGCCCTCTATCAGATGTACGGTTAGTGAAGATTTTTTTCTCAATCTGCAGGATACTGTTTTGTCATATTGACAGTTTTCCTTTGCCTTACAGAAGCTTTTCAGTTTCATGAGGTTCCATGTATCAATTGTTGATCTTAGACCCTGAGCCATTAGAGTTCTGTTCAGGAAATTTTCCCCTATGCATCTTCCACGAATGGTGCTAGTATAACGAGCAGTCTGTATGTCGAAGAATGCAAATTGATCCATATTTATCACTTTGCACAACGCTCAAGTCCAAATAAATCAACGACCTAAACATAAAGCCAGATACACTAAATCTAATAGAAGAGAAAGTGGGAAATCGCCACAAATGAACACATTGCCACAGGTGAAAGGCAAGGTGGAGGGGAAAGGGGGCAGGATCAGGTATGTGGGAGGACAGGAAAGAAGCCCAGAGGTCCAGGAGAATGAACAGATATATGCAGCTGTGGAGGTGGGGGAGGGGCTTGTGGTCCCACACACCAGGGATGTGAAAGGCTACCAGGACCCAATGGGGATGTTCTTAGCTGAAATGACCAACAGTGAGGAAATGGAACCTAAAGAGACCACCTCCAGTAGACAGACATGGCCCCCAGTTAAAGCATGGGGCCATCCAACCATCTTCAAAATTTTTGACCCAGATTGTTCCTTTCTAAAGGAAATGCATCAACAAAACTGGAGCAGAGACTGAAAGAAAGGCCATCCAGTGACCAGCCCAACTTGGGATTCATCCCATGTGCAGGCACCAAACCATGACACTATTACTGATGTCATATTGTGCTTGCAGACAGTAGCCTAGCATGGCTGTCGTCTGAGAGGCTCTACCAACAGCTGAGACAAATGCAGATACTTACAGGCAACCATTGGATTGAGGTAGGGGACCCCTCTAGAAGAGTTAGAGGAAGGACTGGAGGAGCTGAGGAGGATTGCAACCCCACAGGAAGAACAACAGTGTCAACTAACCGGACCCCTCAGACCTCCCAGAGACTAACCCAAAAACCAAGGAGCATACACCGGCTGGTTTGTTGCCCCTGGAACATATGTAGAAGAGGACTGCCTTCTAAGGCTACAGTAGGAGAGGATTCACCTAATCCTGCAGAAACTTGATGCTGCCAAGGAAGGGGACTGCTGTCAGGGTGAGGTGGGGGTGGGTGGGTAGGGGAGAACCCTCTCAGGGGTGGAGGGAGGGGGATGTGGTGAAGACGTCTGAGAGGGGGGACCAGGAATGGGGCAACATTTGGAATGTAAATAAATAATAAAATAGTAAGAAGGGCATTTAACTGATCTTCCAGAGGACCTACATTCAGCCCCTCTGCATGCACATGTGCAAACATGCACAGAAAGACACAGACATTAACTAATTAATCAGTTAACTAATTAAGGCTTCATACAAGAAAGGCTTCATACAAGAAGGGTACTGTCTACTTGGCACTCTGGGAAGGTTGTCTTTCACATGTGCGAAAGATGGAGAGGGTTCAGCAGATGAAAGAAAGCAATAGACTTCAACTAGTTTTCTTTTGAGCATGTAGCTGCCACTTTCCAGGGCAGCTTAAGCTTAGAGAACTAAGGTGATAGTGATATCCCTGGGCATAAGCTCAGAGGCAACTGAAAATTCCAGAAGCAGCATACCGTAATGCTATGCTATCAGCCCTATGTAAACTGTAGCCCAGATGTGGTTGTGTGAGTTTAAGGTACTGCAGGGTGTTAATGCCACAGGAACAAAGCAGCTGCTTTTGTCCTTGGCACTTAAGCCAGTGGAAAGCCTCCCACAGGTTTACTTTTATCTAACCCTTCAACTATTGAAATGTGAACTGTCTCCAAACTATGTAAGATTTATCTCAGTACAAACATAAACTCTTTCTGAGAAAGTCTGAGGAAAGCTTGTAAGATATTTGTATGTTTTGTTTAAGTTTTCAAGTGGAAAAACAATAGATGGTTCTTTATTTAAAAATAAAAAAAAATAAATCTGTTGACTCGTACATACAAATAATTCAAACCAGATGACCTTTAAAATGTCAGACTTCACATGTGGTCAAGCCTTAAACTCAGTCTCAGCTGAGTTTAGGGAAACACAGCTTAAGTCATGGACTGGCAAGACAAATAAAGTGAATGCTTGGACGATTCAGCTGAGTAACAGCTAGTGACCCCCAACTGCCACTTGCTATGGACAGATGCCCTGCAAGATTTTAACTTGGGAGAGTTTAGAAACAACCCAATTATGGTGGGTGTCTTTCCAAATTGACCAGAGGCTAGAAGAAACAAGTCCTGACCCAGGCAAGATTGAAATCTGAGGCCTTGGGAAATGCAAGGGGAAAGTCTGACATATGCAGGGTTCATTCCTGATTTAAATTATAAATCGTTCAGATTAATGACACTTAGACTTTTATAGAAATAATAAATACAGACTTTGCCCTCCTCCCACACCACCTATCACATAACCAAGTAAACAACATTACCTCACAAATTTGCAACAATTAGTACAAGGAAACACAACACATTTCTCATTTTCCCATACTTTCCACTTTAATATTATCTTAAAAAATTGACTTTCTTAAAAATCTGTTTTCCCAATTTTTGATGACACCCAAAGTATATTATTAGCCTGTTTTTGGTGGTTAGTACTATGTGGATATCCACAGCAGCATTCTTTGAGTTTATGACTATTAAACTTTAGAGTTTCCTCATGGGTACATTTTTCTGTTCCTATCAATAACCTTTATTTGTGGTTGGAGAGTCAATGGAATAAAATCCCTTCATTTCAGTTATCAGTTTCCTATATGAAATATGCTCTTAAATTTCTGTTGGGAAGTCGTCTTTTGAGCTCTTCATTCACCCAAATATTCACTTACCTTCCAATCTATTACCTTTTTAAACTTGAATTTCATATATAGGTGTATTAATGTGTTGTACTATTTTATTATATAAGTAGTATACACATCTGGATATTTCTTCTACATCTGTTATTCTTTGCCATTGGAGTATTTTTTTGACATTATATTATTAGGTTGTTTTCATTTCTTATAAAAACCCTGCTAATGTTCTTCCTTTTTTCTTCTCTTTCTTAAATTAAGCAACTTCCTGAATTCTCCACTTCCAAATAGAAGATTATACACTATAACTATTCTGGGTTTTATTATTATTATTATTATTATTATTATTATTATTATTATTATTATTATTTCAAGTTCCACCTCAAGTCAGCAGTGCAGAACACATTTGAGTTCATATGAGTGTAGTCTCATCTGGATGTTGTTGTTTGGTCCTACAAAGCACACATGCTTTTTTTTTTTTTGCTGTTTTTGTTGTTGTTGTTGTTTTGTTTTGTTTTGTGTTTTGGGGGTTCTTTCGGTGGACATGGTGTTAGAAATTTTAAAATACTTTTGATACATATTTGATAGAGAACATGAGGCTTTTTTACATTGAGGTGTGTAATAATATCACTATGCTGCTCATATATTCTTCTAGATTGTACTAAGCAACAAAAACTGTGAATTTTACGTCTACAGACAGCAATGATTTCCACTATACAATATACTTTCCTCATAATTTTTACAGCTCAAGAAGAAATGATAATAAAAACATTATTGAACTGTAAATGTAAGACTTACTGTACTTTCTCTCAATCAGATTCTATAGCAGCTCTTGCTAAGAAAGGCCCAACCTAGCAGTAACACAAAATGGCAATGTTTGTTATTTTCTGTATTTAAACTGTTTACCTATTACCTGAATTTAAAAAAAAAAAAACAAACAAGCAAACAAAAAAAAAAACCCATTCTATCTAAATGAACTGTAAGCTGAAAGAACCAAAGGAAAAAACATCTTTTATTGATAGCTAAAGTTCAAGCAACAACTCTGAGCTGACCTACAGACTTTAGACTATTCCTCCAATCTACTATAGCAGCATCTGAGAAGAATCCCAGGCGTTCCTCCTCACAGACATGTTGTCTCTGATGGTGAATTCCCACGTAGAGGGAAAGCACTGTACCCATAGTGCAACATCCGGGACCAGAAACCTTCCAGTGCTCTGGGGATGGAAACAGCACTGTTCTTAGTCAGCAGGCTCCGAGATCATTCACATCGTTGTTACAACAAAAGATAACTTAACTTTGTTCTACCAAATATGAACAATTTCTACAGAAAAAAATATAACATTTTGTCAAGGGAAAAAATAAAAAGCCAAAGATTTGAGTTGCTTGTTTGTTTGTTATTGTTTTCTTTTGTTTTCGTTGATGTTTCTCTGTACAACTCTGGCTGTTCTAGAACTCTCTGTAGACTGACAATCGCAAATCCAACTGCCTCTGCCTCCCAAGTGCTCCGATTAAAGTCATGCATCACCATGCCTGACTACTATGTAGGTGATTTGTATTTCTTTTCTTTTCTACTAGTCTCTCTTTTCTTCCAAAATGCCCACAATGAGTGAAACAAAAAAATCAAGTCATTTCTATTTTTAAAAACTGTATAAAGTCATATTCTACTCCATATTCTTACCATTACACAATATACTGCAAAGAAAATATTGATGAACAAAAAGAAAGATTATAATATCAAATAGTTTTATTGTTAATTACCTTAAGATTTTAAAATTCAATAACTTCTTTACGAAAAAAAACATATACCTTATAATCACATAAAGACTAAATTTTTTAAATTATATGCTAGGCACAGTAATTCAACTTCAGAAGTCAATGTATTTATCATAAAATATTATGTTGATAGTGGAACAATATTCATTACAAATCTTACATTTCCATTTTGCTTCTGACTGTTAAAAAATATTTTTTTATTCTAAATATCTTCTAGAAGACTCCCACACTAAATTTCTGTTAAGAACATTTAGTGTGCAGCTCCCATCAATCCCTCTGGAAAGACAATGAACATAGGCTGTGGAATCCCTGAAGAAATTGTGGAACTGAGGCCTTCTCCAGGCAGCCTTCTTCCTAGGGAAGGCACTGCCCACAGTGTGGTGGGCCTTATTTCAGTTAACAATTAAGATAGTTACGAACACTAGCTTGGTGGTTTTGTGAGACTCCTAACAGTGTGAGTGGGTGTGTCTTTGGTTCCTTTGCCTGCTCCTGGTACTCTTTTCCTCCTGTTGGGTTGCCTTGTTCAGCCTCCATAGGAGAGCTTTTGCCTTGTTTGTTGTATCTTGTTTTGTCATGCTTTGTTGTTGTCTCTTGGAGACCTGCTCTTTTCTGAAGGGAAATGGAAGGGGAGTGGATCTAGGGAAGGGAGAGGTAAGGGGAACTTAGAGGAGTGGAGGAAGAAAAAACTGTGATCAGGATGCATGATATAAGAATCTACTTTCAACAACAACAACAATAATAATAATAGACATCACATCTCAAGACATGCTCAGAGGCCTATTTAATCTAGGCAATTAGTCTTAGATGACTCTAGGCTGTGTCAAGTTGACGGTTAAAGCTAAACTAGGACACTAGCTAATCCATATTAAGTGCTTACTATGTGCTAATCCCTGTTCTAATCACCTTATATATATTAGTTCATTTAATCCATTCAAGAAACACAATAAGCACTACTATAATTACTATTTCATAGGCAAGTCTTTCTTAAGGTGATATACATAGTTAATAGCAGCAACAAAGTCCAGGGAGTTTAGAGCCTGCATTCATCCTGGTGTATGAATGGGAGCTATACATTAAGTGTTCTAATAAAAATTTAACATGAGTATCTTGGAAAATATTTGAAATCTAACATACTTTAACAAGACAATGGCTATGCGTAGCTGAACTGTGTTTGTACATACTGTCATGTTCCTGTTTACTCTTGGCAATAAAATCATCTCTCATACCTGAATAAAGAACATGTATGTACACGGACTTGATAGCTGTTCCTACCTGTGCTAAGCTAAAAATATGGGCACTCAGAATAGCCACATTAAATCTATGAAACCTGTGAATGATACATTATTTGAAGAAAAAGGTGGGATGCAGGTTCTTATAGAGGAAATTACAGGAAGGAACTGATCATCCAGACATACAAGAATGGGCCCCTAATCCAATGACAAAAGAATTTATAATAGACACAAAGGAGAAAAAAAACAGAATAGGAGGAAACAAAGTGACCACAGAAGTAAAGATCAGAGTAATAATGTAGCCAACATGCTAAGGGACACCAGGTGCCACCAGAAGCTGTGAAAGGGAACAACCTGAACTTTCTCTAGAGCCTTCTGATGAAGTCTTTTGATACCTTGACTTCAGACTTCTTGCCTCCAGAATTGAGACAATAACTTTCTATTGTTTTATAATATCATGTCTGTGATTATTTATTATAGCAAACATTGAAAATTAACATACTATTTGTCTGTTTTTAATAAAGCAGGAGCTCCTTGAAGAGGAATTATGTGTTATGTACCTTTGCACACTTCCCTCTGTCAACCTAGAGTAACACCTAAAAATGTGTGGATTAAATGAGAATAATATAGAGACTGAGAAAGTTGGTTTATAACATGAAATCTATATGTGACACATGCCTAAAATCCAAGCACTGCAAGGCTGTGGAAGAAGAATTACAGGTCAAGAACAGCCTGAAGTCCGTAGTGAGATTGTTTCTCACAAAACCAAGATCTGAAAGTACAGTGGTAGAGTGCTTTCCTAGCCTGTTCGAGGCTCTTATCAGTTGGCCTACTGTTGCTGTAATAAAATACCGCTACCAGAGTCAAATTAAGGAAGAAAGAGTTTATTTTGGCTCATGGTTCCAGATGAAGAACACATAATGGCATGAAAGCATGGCAGCAGGCAGCTGGAGCAGGAAGCTGAGAGACCACATCTGAATAACGAATACAAGGCAGAGAGAGCTACCTGAGGGAGATGAGGCTATAAACCCTCTAAGTCTTTCCCTAGGAACTGTACTTCTTAAAGGGTCCATAATCTCCTCAAACACACAATCAAATGCCTTTTGATTTTGTTTCAACTAAAACTATTTTGCACAAAAGAAACTGAGCATGCTCAGAAGTATCACTGCCCACCGTCTTTTATGATACAATCTGAATGCTCCTGTATGCCATTTGAGCTTTTTAGAAACCATGAGCCTGAGCTAATCCAGAGAATATCTATTTTCTTTCCTCCTTGAAATATTGCTTAAAAACTACACTTGTTCAGCGATGTGCCTGCCACCAAAATGCTTTCTTATATTATACATATATTTCTTGTGAGTAAATCATCCGTATTGCTTTGTTCAAGGGCATACTGCCTTTGGAGTAACTTTAATGTCACCCTTAACTAATGCAGACAAATTCACCTTTCCATTTTTAAACTTCTAGCTATGTTTTCATTTCTCTGTACTTATCAATGTATTCAGTTATATAAACCAAGAACCAAAATAACAACAAACATGATCTCTGCCCATGTGTCATGTCAAGTGTCTTACTGCATTATTCTGTAATTAATATAATGTAAGAATAGCAAAACAAGATTCATTATAAATTTCTAAAAGGAATAAGTAACTCAGGCTTAATGGTAGTAGAATCTGGAAACAAGTCATATAATTTTTCTAAAATTTAATTGTAAAACAAATAAATCTGGCAGAAGAAGGGGAGGAAGGATTGTAGAAGCCAGAGAGGTCAAGGACATAACAAGAAAACCTACAGAATAAACTAACCTGTCCCTATAGAGGTCCATAAAAACTGAACCACCAACCAGGGAGCCTGCATGGGACTCCCCTAGGCCCTCTGGACATATGTAACAGTTGTGTAGCCTGGTCTTCATATGGGACTCCGAAAAGCAGGAACATGGGCTGTCTCTGACTCTGTTGTCTGTCTTTAGAACCCCTTTCCCCTATTGGGCTGCCCCTTCTAGCCTCAGTAGATGTGCCTAGTCTTACTGCAACTTGGTATGACAAGGCCTGTTTAATAGCCACAGGAGACCATCCTTTATTCTGAAAAAAAGGGAGAAGTAGTTGGGGAAGTGGGAAGGGGAAGGAGGACTGAAAAGAAAGGAGGGAGAAGAAATTGCAGTCAGGGTGTAAACTAAATTAATCATTTAATTTTTAAAATATATTTATGTTTGTGATTTGTTCTTCAATCTGGACTTGAGCAAGTGAATCTGTTCTGGAACATGGTCCTGTTATATAACTCACACTTTTCAAATAAAACTAGAGAAAAGAGCTTTATAGTAAAGTTCAAATGAACAGAAAAATAAATTATAAAAATATTAAATAAAGTCTGTGGTAGAATTACTGTAGTCTCCTTTAAAAGAATATCATCATCATAATAATACATGCTTCCTATAAAATGTTTACATTTACTTGGTGTCGTGATATGTGCATTTGTGCAAATGGACTTTTTACAACCTAAATTTTTATTATAGGAATTATATACTAACTATATGATGAACAAAATATAGAATCCACATATCACATATATTTTATATGGTCATATAAAATATATAAAACTATAAAATATATTACTATAAAATATATTTATATATTTAGACTATATGTAATATGCTATTATGTCATCAGTTTTACAAATGGAGAAATGGACCTCATGGCACAAATATCAGGTACAAAACCACATAGCTAGTAAGGCAATTCTGAATCAAGTCGAGGTTTGGTTTGGTTTGGTTTGGTTTGGTTTGGTTTGGTTTGGTTTGGTTTGGTTTGGTTTGGTTTAATTTGTTTTGGTTTGGTTTGGTTGTATGTATGCCATGTACATGTTCATGTGGATATGCTTACATGTGTGTACATGTATGTATGTGCACATATGTGCAGGAGACCAAACACTGAAGTTTATTGCTCTCCACCCACCTTATGTTTCTGATACTCTCACTAATTATGAAGTCTCTCATAATTATGAAGAGAGACTCTCACTAATTATGAAGGTCACTGATTTGACTAGGCTGGCCAGTCAGTGAATCACAAGGATCTGCTTATCTCTAACCCCCAGCATTAGTATTATAGACGGACTCTGCCAAGCCTAGCTTAAATGTGCGTTCTAGAGAACTGAAAACAGGTCCTCATCTCATGATTGTGTCAGGTACAATGCAGTCGTCTCCCTAGCCTCTAGTCTGAGGTTTTAACCAGAACTTCAGACTTGATGTGCAAAATTTTAAGATAGTATTTTTAGATGAACATTTGTTAAATAAATATGTACCTTTGAGTCGGCATAGACAAAATGATAATCTCAAAGAAATCACCCTTCATCAGCAGACCTTACAGGGGGTGGGGAACAGTATAAATCCAAGGTGTGGCAAAAGTACCTGATACTCACTGCTACTTTTACACAGTTGTACTTTTACAAACCAGTAGCTTCTTCTATTATTGAAAATAACCACTTCAGTAACTTCAGTTTCTGTTAAGTTAATCCAAAGGTTTCCTTTACAGAGATATGCTGAGAAATGTGTAGTAATAGAACATATGGCACCTTTAAGATGTTGTTTTATTCTTCCCAAGTCATTGAAAGTATCATAAAAAGCCTGAAAATTGCAAGGTGGAAAAGGTTTGTGGTAAATCCAAGGATTTTTGAGATTTCTCTCCTTAAATCTATTTATTTCAAATTTGGTTTCTTGTTAAAGTTTACTTTTAATGCCAAAGTCAATACAAGTGGATGTAATTCTAGTGTATTCTTGGCAATCTTATGATGTTTTCATGATGGTTAAAGATGTGGTGTCACCTAACATACAGCTCCTGAGGTTAAACTGGTATCATCAAAATGTAAGCAACTGCTCTATTCTTGACCTACTTAGTCTCACATATTCCACGTGTGTGTGTTCATTGGTGACTTTATGCTTCAAATGGACCCTAAGCACAGTGCTGAATTGTCGTCTGGTGTTACGTTCCAGGAAGCTGTGAGGAGTCTTGTGGAGAAGATACCCTAGGAGTCCCTTTGCCCATGAGTGAAATGGTAAGCAGTTAATAATACACATTCAAAAAGAAAAAAAGGAAAACTCTTTCTAACTATACCTAAATATGCTAGAATAATTTCCATAGTACATGATGAACCTATAAAATATTTGAAAAATTTGGTAAACTTATGTGTTCAATACATAATCACCTGTTTTATAAACTGTATTAAACAACACTGTGCTAAGACTTAAAACCAAAAAAATTATAGTCACATTATATATATCACTCAGAATTTGGGAAAACATTACACTACACTCAGCAACTATTTATTATAAGGAAATAAGGAATGTGGTTTGTTATATAATTAAATTTGGTGCATTACTATATATTAAATAATTTGTGATTAAATATAAATATATATGGAGCAAGTTGAGTACAAATCCATTGATAAGAATGTGACTTGAAGTCCACAAAAATGTAACTCTTTTTCTCCCACAGGAGTAATGATGTCATGTTCACAACTTCATAGAGTCCAACTACTTCGCTATTCATGAGAAGGGAAGCCTAAAACAGAAGAAGGAAGAGGAGAAGAAGGAGGAAGAGAAGAAAGAAGAGGAGGAGGTGGTAGGAGAAGAGAAAGAAGAGGACGTCCTCTCTTTCTGATGCAGTCTTTTAAGAATCCTTCCAAAAGAAATATTAACCACTAACAACAGAAATGTCAAAAGCTTTCAAAAAGTAAGAAAGCCAACTGATACTAATCTAGAATAAAAAATGATCTATATTATAATTTGAATTTTCCCAAATTCTAAGAAGTCATGAAGAACACTTTCCAGAAGGCTAACACTTGAGAACATTTTGCTAGCTGAGTTTAAGTCATTCACAATATTCTGAGACTTGTTTTCACTATGTCATAAAAACTCTTACATGAAGCTACATACACCATGTTAGTAGCTTCAACATTACAATGTCAACTGCTTCTCTCATCTCAAAAATAAAGATTAACTAAAATCTATTTTTTGAAGCTACACTTCAAAAAATGGTTACTCTTCTGCAATAATTTCACATTCACCACATATACAAAATATGTGGTTCTTTACTCAGAAAATCTTACAATACACTGTTTTCCAATTCACTTCTGATTCCATCCTGTCTCAGACCCCACACTCCGATCCCACCGCTCTACCCACTGCCTCTGCAGTTGATTACATGTGCTCTTACCCACACTTCTCTCTCATACCATTTCCCTGCTGTTCTAGGGGTTTCTATGTATTTGATAATAAACTGATCAAAACTAACTTGGGGAAGACAGGCTTATATGCCTTAGAGTTGACACACCATCACTGAGGGAAGTCAAGGCAGAAACTCCAGGCAGAAACCTGGAGGCACACATGGAAGCAGAGAGCCACAAAGAAGTGTTGTTTGCTGACCAGTTGTTCCTGGCTTGCTCAGTTTCTTTTATTAAATTCCCCAGAACCACCTGTCAGAGTGGCACTGGCCACAGTGAGCCTGGGCACTCTTGTAATTACTATTAACTAAGAAAGTAATTCCCCACAAACTTGCCCACAAGCATTTTCTCAGTTGAGGTTCCCTTTCCCCAGGTGACACTAGCATGTGGCAGACTGTAAAAAAAAAAAAAAAAACAAAAACAAAAAAAGCCTAACCAGCACATCTACAGGGAATAACACCTCTCCTTTCCAATGACTATCCATATTCATGTAATCTAATTTATTCAATAATTCAGTGGCTGTCTATAACACAAAGGCTCCAAGGATATAACAACAAATTAATTCCCTTACATTCAAATGGGGAGTAATATAGAATTAATAGACAAACACGTAAATTAAAAATGTGGCGATAAATAGTCACAGAAAGAGAAAGTGCTGAGGTTAGGTGAGGACTGGTATTTTACACACGACCAGGACAATCCTTTTTAACATGTTGGCAAAGAAGGAATTAGAACATAGCCACACAAGAATCTCAATGAAGAAATTTTGAGACCAAGGAGCTAATGGCAAACTCTTTATATAAACTCAAGCTCTATCTTTTTAAAACAGTGAAATGAGGCCAGTGACAATAACATAAGAGCACCCAGAGCGAGGCTAGAGCCAGAGGTCAGGGGAGGCTGAAGGAGGAGGTGAATGATCAGCCGCTCAGCTTTGTAGCACATTCTAGAAACTTAAAAACTGTGATCCAGGAGACACAAGAATTCACTGAGAGGTTCTGAGCTGAAAAGTCACATTTTTGAGATTAGCTTTAAGAATTGGTTTATATACCAATGAGAAGATTATTTTATATTTCACTAACACTATACATCATACAGTAAAATGATGACTGTAAAAAAGGAGTCTGCTTCAGAGCACCAGGAAGTGCTACAGGTAGTATCACCATTACTACGAGTACACAGGCCCATTTCTGATCTGTCATCCTCTAGTTTTACAGGCCAAGGTCAAGATTGTTGGGAGCCGACTTTAAGCAAAAAGCGGCTAGAAAGCAGCTATCAGCTTTGCAGCCATCTTGAGCCATATACCCTGACATGAGACTTGGTTTTCAACAGCCTACAACAGCTGAAGCACACTCTGATATCCCACATAGCTTGTTTTGCTGTTTAGTGCCCCCAGCTACAAGGAGCACATGGTATCCACGCCTACAAGGCATTCGGTGCACATGCTATCCACACCATATATGCCTGTAAGGCACACGTGCTGTCCACGCCTGTAAGGCTTACGTCATAGCCACACCTGCAAGGCACGTGGTAAAAGCCAGGATTTCCTTGTAGTGGTGTGTGGTGTAGTAGTAGTAGGTGTAGTGGTGTGTGTATGGTGGAGACAGTAAAGAAGACTTTACTACAGATCCTCTGGCTTGTTTCTATTCTTCGAGGCTCTTCCCCTTCTTCCCCCCACTCTCTCTCTTGCTAAACCCAGACCTGCGGAACAGAGCGGGCCTCTATAGTTTGGCCCCCAAACGTGGGCAAGAGTGGTCCTTTACAGTTAGCTCGGGGCTTTTACAGTTTGGCGCCTGACGTGGGGCTCCAGTAAGCGGGGCTTTTACAGTTTGGCGCCAAGTATGGGGCAGAAAGGTCTTTTACGCAAGATCACCTAAGTTCATCTTAGATCTTTGAAAGCATCACTGCATATTTTCTCCAAATTAGTTTTCAACACAAATCTGAGTCCCCTTATTTGTGAGGACCCTCACAGTTTATCTACCCATGAAGCTAAGACTACTGATTATCAAAAGATACCAGTAAGAAAATATTCAAGTCACAGACTAGAAATAAAATATGCACTACACATATATGTGATAATAGACTATCTAGAATATCTAGAACAAACCAGGCATTCTTTAAAATTATCAGAATAGGAAATACTACTTCCCAAGCACCAAAACAAAATGAAACAAAATGAGGCAAAGCCTTTGGATAGACACATTACAAACAGGGTCTATGAAGAGATTGTCATCACCAGTCACCAGGAAAGTGCAACCACAGTGAATTCAAATGTAATATGGAGTGCTGGACTAGATGTTCAAACGACAAAGAACATGAATGAGAAAACTCTAATAAAATCTGTACAATGATTAACACACTGTAATAAAGTTAATTGGTTGATTTTGACCAAATGTTACATTAGGTGAAGCTACGTGATGAGAATGCATAACTTTTTGGTAAATCCAAAATTATTTTAAAACAAAAATCAGAAATACATAATGAGAGGCCATTACATACGCACTGGACTTGTGCTATGGAAAGAGTTAATGTTGGAGGAGGTGTGGAGCAATCAGAACCCTCGGGTGTCCAGATGAAAGTAAACTAAGAGAGCTGCTTTGGAAAAAATAGTTCCATTATTTCTTAACCAAAACATAAAAAAGAATGCCCTCTATTCTTTTACTCAGCAACTAAACAGTATTGGTGGTTTGCATGCTATTTAATTGAACTATTTAAGTACAACCATCAATGTACTGACACAGAATGCTTGAGAATACATATAGCTGAGCCTTGGAAGGAATACTGATCAACCTGGATCAAATGTATGCACCCATGCATGAATAACTGACGACCAGAGAGCATGCTACCTGCGGCAGGTATCAGCCATTACAACACTCTCAGGCCAGCAGAGTGTCATTTAAATCAGTTAAAGTGATTGGAAAGTTCTGTCTATAAACAAAAACCCCTTAGGAAGGATCACAGGAGTTTCATTCATCACAGCAAAAACTCTTAGTAATTCCCATGTCCATCAAGACTGTGGATTACTTTAAATACTGTGTTTTGTCCATGTATTAGAATAGTGCTCCACAATAAATAACAACACAGATAAGCCTCAAGTCAGTCATTATTCTGAGTGAAAGAAGCCGGACACACACTGTAATACTACATGACTATGCTTACACAAAGTTTTAGAATAGTCAAACTAAATCAACTGTGATCAAACTCAATGCCTGGTGGTTTGGAAGTGGCCACTAATGAGAAGGAATGGGAGGTGAAGTACTGGGTGCTCACAGGGCTGGAACACGGCACGGTCAACCATTTATGAAAACTGATCAGCCTCCACACGTGAGATCTTCATATTTCACTATATATAAATTATACCTTCAAAACACAGGGGTTTTTTTTTAACACCTTAAGTGTGTGCTTATTCATTCCTTTTGTTTCCTGCTCCTAAATAATGTCCATACTTCAAACAGCCCCTTCCCACTCTCAACTCAATGTAACATTTTAACAGCCTTTGATTAGAACCCTTGTTGTAGCTTTTGAAAGTCCCACAGGATTATACTCACTTGTCCCCCTCAAAGAAGCTGCAAACCTCTATTTATAAACAGGAGAGTGGAGGGACCACAGCACTACCACCATTTGTACTTTATACTTTGGCACATTTTTCACACACGATTTAAGAATGTACAAATAGCCCTCTTATCTTAAGGAATCCTAAGTGTTTTACAAACCTTCAAAACAGATTTTTTAAACTATCTAATATTTTATAGATGGAACATTTCATGCACACTAAAGTACAGCCACATCTGGCCTGCAACATGGCAGCTGTTTAACAGCCATGACACCTCACAAAAGTTTAGGACAGGAAGTGAAGAATTCTGCAGCCAACTGAGGTGAAGATGAGAGCGGCTGCAGAAGCAGAGGCAGCCATGGCTGGGGCTGGAGCACAGCCAGCGTGATGTGGTTAACACATCTGTGGTAATGAGAAGCACAAGTGTCGTTATGGTCAGAGCCTCCTCTCACAGAAGGAGTGTTGCACAGCACAATGACCTTTCCCTTCCATTGGGGACAGCAGTTTATTTATTATACAACAGGAAACATGCTCCCATCAGCCCTTTCTTCCCAAAGTATTCTTGCTGAGGGCTCCATCGCAGGTACTACAATGCACACAAGCTTAACTGTGCTGAAATTTGGCAGCATCTTTATCCTGATGTTATAGGTCAAGACAGAATTTAGTTGAGTATATTGCATCACAGCCAAATAGAAGAGAGAAAGTTATGGAGTCAAAGGACTATAAACACAGTCATCCAGACATTTCCCTGTTTTGAAAACGTCTATTTTGTCAAATTAACT
This sequence comes from Rhabdomys pumilio, assembly GCA_030674055.1. Lineage (NCBI taxonomy): Eukaryota > Metazoa > Chordata > Mammalia > Rodentia > Muridae > Rhabdomys > Rhabdomys pumilio. The sequence continues at coordinate 169,118,394 of JANHMN010000003.1, forward strand.
AAAGGTTTGAATGGTATTTTTCTGCTATTGTCTTAATATACCTACCTATGAAACATCAGCTAGTTTATATTTAGCCTAGAGGAATTTTCGCACACAGTTTTGTCCAGTTCTATCTGCCTATGAAAGCTTCTCCTGAGAAGGGCATGAATATGACTGTAAACAATCATCACACCGTGGCTTTAGCTCCCTAGAAACACAGATCATCCTTCATTTAGCTCCAAACTATTACGGATGCTTAGACCCCAAATCATTTTTTCCACACAAAGTATTGAATGTGAGTTCAGACTTCTGAAAGTAATTTTCCCAACAATCTCATAATTATATGAGGATGTGTGTCTTGCATTTCAATGCTTCTCCATTGATAGTCATGCACTGTTAAAAGGCAGGTTCAGATAACCCAGTTACAATTATGTACTACAGTAAGAGGCACACCAGTTCAAAAGATGCAGTCTACCCAGTAATGTGGTTGTTGTAGCAACTTCTGAACACCAAAGGACACTAAAGCAACACTAACCCTGTAAACTCATCCTTATCAGAGAAGTTTTTAGTTCCCTTTAATTTAGCCCAAAAGGCAAATCAGATCAGAGATAAAATTCTAATTAAGGCTGAAATTATAATTATCTACGGTTCGATTCAAATGCAAATGCAGGAAGTGTTTGAGCATGACTGAGTATGAGAGAAATGTTTAGGACTAATTACATTTAAAGTTCATATCAGCAGGGAAAAAAAAAAAAGATGGCAGCCACTGGTCAGGCACCACACCTAATGTACTCTTCTCTGTAGCATAGGATTTACATAAGGATTAACAGAAGGGAAGGGGGTGGAGATAACACAGGGGCAATCTACCACAGAGACACTAAATATGTGAAAGCAAGAAACGAGTTGTTCTTTCAAGCTAGCTTTGGAAGATCAGATTCAACCAATATATGTGAGCAATTACTAGGTACCAGATGCTATGCCTTGAAATTTAAAATATTTCTATTCATTTGATTTGCCCAACACCCTTGTAAAGATAATGGTATATATACTCTTAACTTTTATAGGCGAGAAAAGAAGCCTTGGACAGGAAAAGTGATTTATGTGATAGTCAGCAGAAGTGCTTTGAGTTCAAAGTTCTTATTTTTCCTTCTATAGACCAGTGGTTCTCAACTTTCCTACACTGCATCGCTTTAATACAGCTCCTCATGTTGTGGTGACCCCCAACCATGCAATTATTTTGTTGCTATTTCAGAATTTTGCTACTGTTATGAATCATAATACAGACACCTGATATGTGGGATATCTGATGTGACCCCTGTGGGGAGTTGTGATCACAGGTGGAGAACCACTACTGTAGACCATATTGAAGATCTCCACTGGGTCTCTCCCTTTAGACCTCAAGGAGCCCAATGAAATAAGGAGAGAAGAAATGTAGGAGCCAGAGGGGTCGATGATACCAGGAGAATACGGCACACATACTTCAACTAAGCAGGGCACACAAAAACGCACGGACACTGGAGCAGCAATTATGGACACTGACTGGGCTGCACTAGGTCCTTTACATATATATGTTATGGTAGTTAGATTGGTATTTTTGAAAGACTCCTAACAGTGGGAGTGGTGGTATCTCTGACTCTTTCATTTGCTCTTGAGGTCCTTTGTAGGGAGCCGACTTTAAGCAGAAAGCGGCTAGAAAGCAGCTATCTTTGCAGCCATCTGGAACCATTTACCCTGATGGAGACTTGGTTTTTCAGCAGCCTACAACAGCTGAGCACACTCTAACAAATATCTTGTTTATCCCACATAGCTTGTTTTGCTGTTTAGTGACCCCAGCTGCATAGTGCATGTGATAAAATGTTTTCACCTGTGTTCTCCTGCGTGTGCTTATAAATACCCAGGATTTCCTTGTAAGAATATATACAGTTAAGGGTGAATGAGAATCAATAGAGTTAAGATATATATACAGTCAATAGAGTTAAGAGGTATATGAGTAAATAGGGTTAAGAGGAATGAACAAGAGTGAATAGGCGCCAATAGAAGAGAAACAATAAAGGAGACTTGAGACTTGACTCCAGAACCTCTGACTTGTCTCCATTCTTCGAGACCCTGACCCCTTGACCAGAACAGTAGCTCGGTTCTTAACAGTCCTTTTCCTCCTATAGAGTTGCATCATGCAGCCTTGAAATTAGGGTTCGTGCCTAGCTTTATTTTATCTTGTTATGCTGTGTTCAGTGGATATTCCTGAGAGCCTTGCTCCCATCTGAAAGGAAATGGAGGAAGAATGGATCTCCGGAGAGGAGAGGTAGGGTTGTTGGAATGAGAGGAATAGAGGTAGAGGATATACTGAAAACAAATGCATAAACAAAACAGACAAAGGAGAGATAAAAGAAAAAAAGACGGTAAAAGAAGCAAATCTTGAAATTTTGTTAATTTAATGGCTATGGAAAACAGGAAAAAATATTGTATCAAATGTTATTCCAATGTTAGATCCCAGACAATCTTGGTAATAGCACTATCAGTAATAAAGTAAGAAATAGGAACAAATTTAAGAAAGAAAAACATAAGATTAAAGCACACTGAAATGAAGGCAACTCGAGACAATCCATAAAGACATTTGGGAGGAAATTATCTAGGAGGATGATCAGGCTGGAAACTTATATTTTATCATCTTCTATATGTAATTTCAACCAAAGTAGAGAACAACCACCAAAGAAAATTATGTGAAGTGATGAAGTACCAAGGCAAAGAATCAGATATTATGTAAAATAAGACGTACACGCAGAGGTGCAAACCAGTATCAAACAGTGCATAAGGATTAAGAAGACCACAGCCTGAAAAGACAACTGAATTTGACAATTAGGAAGTCATGGCGACCTTCAAGAGTTCAGGCTCAGACAAATAATGGAAGGAATGAGTATTTTGGATAGCTAAAGGGAGTATGAACTGAGAGCATGTGACAAACTCCTCATTTGAAAAAATTAGCAGTATGAGATGAAAGAACTAAGACTTAACATCATGCGCCTGAAAAATGATACTTTCTCAGTCTGTTACTGAAACCTGTAAGCTTATGGTAAAATAGTCTTGTATAGCACCGCTGTGCTGTAGCCTGAATGAGGCTATACTATGGGTCAAAGCCTGTTTCTTGTTTCTGTGCATTGTATAGGATATTGGTCTCAGCACAGCAGAGAAAACACATGAGTACTAGCCTTGTCCACACCACTCCTATCTGTGTTACTACAGAACTGAACTATAATTTGAACTAATAAAACTAATGTAGCTTCATTGGGACTTTAATAAGTTTATTATGTGAAATAAATCACCTCATTTTTCTAATCACTCTCTATTGACAATTTTACTAATTTGGTGAGATGATGATATTGGAGTGTGAAAAACATGTTGAAACTAGTTTTATGTCTAAATCCAGATGTTTGAACATGTTAAGCCACTATGGAGTGTAATGATTTACATTCTCTCATGCAGGTCACAGCACACAGCTTAGAGAGCACTGAGGAGAAGTGGGTTCCTGGGCTCACATTTCACTTCTGGAACCAGTAGCTCTAATTTGACTAAATTTACCAATGAAGTAAGTTTGATGGACTTGCACAAAACTCTGGTCAACCTTTTTCACTTCGTATTAAATTTTGCACCTAACTGCCTCCATTGAGCAAAGCTAATGCTATCAGCAAGTAATTTCTCAAGTGTGCAGCCATTTAAAGAGGTTAGGTGATGATTATATGGACGTTTTAAGGCTGAGTCAGTAAAAGAAATAAAGACACAGTAGACCTGGTGTGTGTTTTTCCTTTTCAATTAGGAGAACCTGCTGAGAGAAAAGGTACTTTAAGTAATCAGTGTCCAGGCACGGAAACTGTCAATCATAGCCAAACAAACAAAGCCACCACAAATCAAAA
>JANHMN010000003.1:169131023-169150302 GCA_030674055.1 Rhabdomys pumilio
GGAGATGGTGATGGAGATGGAGATGGAGATGGAGATGATGGAGATGATGGAGATGGAGATGGAGATGATGGAGATGGAGATGGAGATGGAGATAATGGAGATGGAGATGGAGATGGAGATGATGGAGATGGAGATGGAGATGGAGATGGAGATGATGGAGATGATGGAGATGGAGATGGAGATGGAGATGGAGATGATGGAGATGGAGATGGAGATGGAGATGGAGATGGAGATGGAGATGGAGATGGAGATGGAGAGGGAGAGGGAGAGGGAGAGGGAGAGGGAGAGGGAGATGGTGGTGGTGGTGGTGGTGGTGGTGGTGGTGGTGGTGGTGATGGTGATGGTGATGATGATGCTACATCTTCCACATTTGCTGATTGGCTCCACAGTTAATAACACTCCATGAAGAACACAGGATAGCTATGGCCATTGAAACTTTGTGATCAGAGAAGCAGTGCATTAGATTATTGTCCATTCATTTATTTGTTTTGAACTGAAAATGAAATTACCCAGATTTCATTACTATGGACCCTTAGACTGCACTCTGTGGAACTGCAGCTGTTAGTAAATGAAGGGATCCAAACTCCATGAGGCCTTTAGGAAAGAAGGGACATGGAATGACTTGTCTACAGTAACAGACAAAAACATAATGCGACCATTGTTTGGGAAAGCTGAAAGACCAAGAAGGAAACAAAATAAGTTCACTGGCTACCTCTTTGAAAATATTTTAGCAGAAAGCATTATGAAAGGTAAATAAAGTATATTTGGGAAAGAAAATGAATATGAAAACAGCCTGCTTAGAATCTTTATCCTTCTTAGACACAGTAACAATGTTAAGAACATATTCTTCCAATCCTTAAAAGAACTTTAGTGTATGTGTTTGAGCAACACTTTAAAAACCTACTTCATGCCAGACATTGCATTTACATGTGTCTTGAAGCATATACACCTGACATAATGTGTAAGACAGCCTATTAAAATTTAAAGACTAATTATCAACGCAGAAGGGGACTGATAGTAATAGAAAAGTAGAAGGCAAAGTGTCTTATTAAGAATCTCCCATTCTAGGAATTGCTCCAATGACTTACTGGTCCACGAAACCTCATCAATAGTAATCTTTCCCCTGGTTTGTAAGTTTCATGCTATAAAATTCTACTAAAAATCTCCTACCACCTGGGAAGAGAAATAACTTAAAACTCTAGCAGTTTGATCACTTCCTGTCTTTGGACTTTAGTTTCCCCAATTGTAAAATAAATGTATTTGACCAGATGATCTCTGTGATCCTCTCTAGCTATGAAAATCTAGAATTCAATAGGCCTTCATGCCAGGGGATGGGAGTCGCTTATGGCTTGGTTTTCAAGGCTGCCTAGAAAAAGAGGTTAGAGTCATAAGCAGCCTAAAGAACTTACAGAGAGCAAACTCTCCCCTAACCCTTAAATTTCAAGGAAAAATTTAAACATGACTCCAAGTCTCATGGGCAAATAATCCCCTTAGAGCTCTTGGATAACCCTTGGCTAATAAAGATTAAACAAATAAATATAAAAAATGGTTCTATCCAGCATCCTAAGAGGCCAATTTACAGTTAATGGTGGCGTTTAGCCCCTGAAAGGGTATTACCTTACAGAGTAGTAAAGTCTCCAAACACAGCTCACAGCTTTAAAAGATGTACAGGTGCCAAAATTAAGGGCCAAATTACCAATCTGTTTTAAATGATGGTCTGGGAATGCTCAATATGACAAGGGAAATGTATGACAAATAATATCTCCAATACAAAGAATGAGTCGCTTGAATTTATTAGAGGAAATGTGCTGTCTCTGGGGACTTCTTTTGTTGCCCATTCCCCAAAGTGGTGATTTTTCAAAATACACTTGAAGATACACCTAATGCAAAATGACCCTGTAAGCGTAAAATAGGTCACATTTTTTTTAAAGAGAGAAAGGTCATTTTCTTTTAAAATAAAACTATTTCCGTGTCGGCATTTGCTAAAACCCTTGGGAACTTAGAACTCTCAGGGAAATGTACATTCCATTAGTATCAAAACTAGGTGCTTCCATGATACTCTCCACACTGCATTGCTCAACATGTGCAAAAGCTTTAGACCAGAGTGAAGCCGGCTGACTCTCCACTCTCTGACAAGTTTAAAGAATTGCATTGGCAACCCTGCTGGATGACAGCAGAATGACTTCCTGTCAAGTAACCCCCATTCTGCAAGGTGACAGGAAATGGGTTTAAACACTGGTAATATCACTAATCAATTTGAAGGAGCACATGCTCCCAGGCTGCAGTTGTGAAATTTGGTTGCAATGTGTTTGCTGCTTGCTGGGCCATGTGATTCAGCATAATGACAGATGAAAGGAAAGGTCAGATTTACTAAGTGTTGAAGAGGTGTCATCAAGAGCTGCATATTACTTCAAGATGTCCTCGGCATCAGAGGCATCTCAAATGTAAGACTGCATTTCTCTTGCAAAACCTTTCAGTTTTCCAACAACCCTTTATGGGAACCCCTAAACTTATTTCAACACATAAAGAAATGAGCCTTTTCCTATTCCCAAATGAGTTTTTCCTATTCCTTACTGAATCCAAAACGTCTGGGTTAATGTCTTACCTTGACATGCTCTTACATTGTCCTTTAAGACAAGTATATGTATGTACTTTAAAGCTTTGACAAATCCACTATTGTAAAGTTAAAGTAATCATAATTGTTTGAATATTCTTCCTAGTACTTCTATCCTGAAAATGGTTTGTCACATTTTCAAATAAAAACAAATTTGTATCCTTCTATTTAAAAAAAAAAAAAAAAAAAAAAAAAGGAAGAAAGAAAGAAAAAAATCATTATTCAGTCTTACACCAAGGAAGGTGTAAGAGATTGTAACTTTCTTTTTATTTCATAATAGAGCCCTGGAGACTCTCTCCCAGAGTCCACACACCTTACATCCTCATTACTTCAGTCATCACTTTCTCATGGTTATTTACTGGGCACTTACTGTATTCAGAAATTGCCCTAAGCAATTGCAACAGTAAGTAGATAAGGTTGCTCATCTCTTGTAGACATTGAGTTAAATACAAATAATTCAGAAATTAGACAGAATATTACATAATTATTCAATCAATGCATGTTCATTAACTGAGAATCAGCAAATAAATATAGAAACTATAAGGCTATTCTAAGGTTTAGAAGTACATACGACCTAACCTGCTGTCACCTGACTCAGTGCTGGCTGTACTCTTTCCTCTGTAGTCCAGCGCATCACCGCAAGCCTTCCTTGGATACTCTATTTCCAACGTTGTCTTTTGCACTGTCTCAACACCAGGGCTTCCCAAGTGTTTGCCATCCTATTGCAACAGTAATGTGCTTTGTTTTTGCTGAGGTCTAGTTGAAATGAAGAACAAGGCGTTATATCTGTGTGTTTGTACTTTATGGGAAGGGAGGTTGTCTTGATGTGCACATCATAAAGGTCTCCCAAACTGTGCCAGGGAAAGACAGAAGCATCCACTCTCATGGTCAGAAAGAAAAGGAAGTGCATCTGAGGACAGGTTAAAGATGGCATGACTTTCTAGAATCACTTTTAACATTTGTCTTAAGTACTGCTCTAAAATAAGTTCAAAAGCTTTAAGGGCCAGGAACAACAATAGCCATGAAAATGACCTGGCAATGGACAACACACTCAGCTATGACACCAGGTGATCCATGGCTTTAAGAGGACAGCCCAGGTTTTCTAAAGCATTTCTTCAAAATCAGAGATACGGGATCACATTTCCTCTTCCATTTCTTCTTCCCTAGAACTTGGAGGAGGCAGAAATAAAGAACTCTCGATTACTGGATGCCTCCACTGAAAGCTTCACAGTTTCCTGTAAGCCATAGAACTTTCTCCTGTAAATACATTTTTCATAGGTTAAGAAAAAAGGAAGTCCAGACCTGTGGAATAACTCATTGAAGGTAACAAACTAGTGTAAGACACAAAGATTTAAAAACTTTGAATCTCCTGTTCCTAGTTAGTAGATTTATTGCTTCCTTGAGGTTCTAGATAAGTACTTTCTCAAGACAGAGCCCTACTCTGAATCAATTAGGACACTTTAAAGGAAAATGTAAAATAATAATATATAATTAAAGTATTATGCATAAAAAAGAGAAGACATGGTGTAAGGTGTTCAAAGATATTTTTAACTAAATAGCTCTGTGATATGTTTAATGACATGAACACCTTTACAACTTTTTCTCCACTTTCCTTTAAGCGATGACTTTGTCCCCAGATTCATCCCTTAACATTGGCAGGGTGACTACTGCAACTCCATGTTGTCACCTCTTCACATGTTGCTTCTCTAAGAACAATAGGAACTTTCTGTTCTAATGCCATTTTTAAAAGTCCAGAAAACTTTCCAAGAAGTCCCACAAAAGTCTTCAAATTTACTTCTTTGGCCATTCTAATAATTATTGCTAAATTATATATTAATATAATGTATTAATTATATTAATATATAATTTATATATTATATATTAAATATATATAATTTATATTATATACATATATAATATAATTAAACGTATTTAGCATTGACTGAATAATAACACAAAACTGCCCCAAACTTGAGATACATTTCTCAAAACATTTGACTAGAACCCTTCAAAAGTTTCAAGGTCATAAAAGAAGGAGAGATTAAAGGAACTATCAAATGCTGGAACATCCTAATGCAACACGACAAATAAATATAATAGATCATACTGTGTATGACTCCGGACCACAGAGGTGACACTGGTAGAAAAAATAAACTGTGTAATCTAAATAAAACCTCTCGTCCTGTCTCATGAGTCACTTTCTACTTTTCTGGCCTCTAATTATCCTTCCTTCCATCTAAAAGCACAGATTTAGCAACTACAGGGTGGCTCTACATAGAAGAGAGAACATGCAAGCTTTGAAGGGAGAGCCTAGGACAAGCCATAGAACCCATAAGGTAAAACAGAAAGGGTGACGTTGGAGGAGGAAGGGTACAGCCTGGATGAAGGAAAGTGCAAGGGCAGGAAATGAGAATAAACTGAGATAAGCATTGTGAAAATGCTACAAAAAGAAGGAAAGTAGAAGGGAGAGAGGGAAGGAGGGAAGGAAAGAGGAAGGAAGGACATCACTTCAGGGACTGGTTGGCTCTCTGAGATTGTATTCAGAGACTCCGCTGCCACATAAAATTGAAGGTAAGGCCCTATTACTGAAGATACAACAGTTTGGACACAAAACTTGGGGAGCTGGGCTGGAAATTACCTGGAAGCCTCCTACCTGAGGATTACACAAGCTGCCAAGAGAGAAAAGCAATAAATGGTCCTTCAAAGTGCTAACAATCATGAACAGCAACAATGACAAGAATAGAAACAATGCCCCAAGATGCACTAGAAGCACTTATAGCCTGGAGATAACCAGTATCCATCCAATTGGACATAAAGTCACTCAATAGTATGGGATTCATACCTAGTAATGTAAACCTAGCCCACCTTTAGCAAATAAGGTCAAAGACCTTAGAAAAGAACCAACTGCTGTAACTTCACTTAAACCAATAGAACTTCTAATTGCATTTTAAACACAGATAAGTGTCTCTATCACATCTTACCAAAGAAACGTACTGCAGCAGCAGGAGACCATTACAGAAAAACTCATGTAGTCAAAAGGCAGAGAACAACTGACTTGGTGTGCCCAGTGCCACGTGATCATCTACAACACAGGCTACACGCATCATTTACTACTTATCTTGAATAAGAAATCAAACAAGCCAAGTTGCTTTTATGAGAAAATGCTTGACTTTCCAGATTCACAGTACTAACTAAGATGGTTTATGTAAAATCATTGTGTAAAGCCCTACACAGGGAAGCCATGCCTATTCCTGTAGTCCTAGACAATCGTAGGGTCATTACTCCATTATTAGTGTAAGAGAGTTGTAGGCTTAGAATTAATTTTACACTAGTTTATATTCTCAACAGAAATACCCATTTTTACACATCTTATCAATATTTTATCTTCCACAGTTAAATCAATTCTCTACTATTCTAATACTCACTTTAGTATGTGTGCACATACTGAAAACAGTAAGGAAATAGTTTTATGAAGTTAAACCTGACACTTACTTCCTCCACTATTCTTATAACTTACATATTTATGCCCAGATTTAGAAGATTCTTCCGTATTATAGAAGATTTCTATAATCAGGAAAGGAATTCTCTGAATAAGTATTTTTTAAAATTGATTTGTGCGTATCAACTTGCCCCAAAGAAGGATGTTTGAGAAGATTGTGGACACATACTATCTCATCACCCAATTAAAACTATAATTGAAGTTATAGTGGATACATGTGATATAAGAAGACGGGCAGAAGCTGAAGGACAAGGATTGAGCAGGAAGAGAACACGGGGTGGCATAGAGAAATGGTCACGGTGATTAACCAAACTAAGGATGTATGAAAAAATAAGTTAAACTCAAAATGTAACTGTAAAATACAATTTAAATAAAACTATTCTTCGTGAGTGGACAATGTCGCTCACTGAAGACAACTAAAATTCATTAAATAAAAATTTCACAGTACAAAGCATGTGATACTTCCCCATAAGCTATTGGTCAAAGAGGTTCCAGGAGTCTCCAAAAAACACAAGATAGTCTCACAGCCCTTGTTCATCCACCTACACCTGCAGAATACACAGTATACTTTGGCTGCAGGACAGCAAAAAATCAATCTCAAACTGACTGTGAAATCTCTTCCCTACTGCCTACCACTTTTAGTGCCAGCCTGTACTGTGTAGGCTGCTGGGCATCAAGGAAGACACCCATAGTTTTACACAGCCTTGGACCCTGTATCCTACAATGTTGCTGGTTACATTACAATGTATTGTGGGTATTTTCCCTTCATGAACAGCTGTGCACTTCCTGTATGCAGAGCCTCTGGAGGCCAGAAGAGGGTGTCAGAACCCCTGGAACTAAAGATACAGACCATTGTGAACAGCTCTATGGGTGTCTGGAACTGAACTCAGGTCCTCTGGAAGAATAGCCAGTGCTCTTAACACCTGAGCCATCTCTATAGCCTCAAATGGTAATTCCAAGTCCACTGGCTTCATCTCCTACCTAAGTATCACTCACTGTATAAGACAGCTATTGCTAAACCTTAGGTTATAAGCTATTCCTTTAAATATCTTTACCCTTAGACTAGTGAACTACAGTCAACTTCTAAATCCTACAGTTAGCATTTGAAGAAAATGCTGACCCACATGATTTCAGTAGCATCAGCTTGCCTCCCATTCTGATAAGATTGTTCCACAATAGCAAGCTCTTTTTTAACTCTTTGCCAAGGCTTTTGTTCTGATTTCACAGGAAATATCCATTATGTATTATCCCTGAGGACCAGAAATAAAAATGTGACATTATATAAGCTGTTATCATTAGTTGTCTAGCCAAGATTTAAAAGCAATATTTTTTCAAATCCTTAAAACAATTAGTTTGAAAATGCTTATCGTCAGTTCATAAAGTTTAAAATGTCATGAAAATGATCCTCCTACAAATGCCAGCTTGCTATTTATGTTGAAGGTAATATACATTTTCATTTGATGACATTCCTATTTCTGAGAGAAACAAATTAAATGTGTATGGCAACATGTTAAGTGAAGACAGAAGAGGTGATTCCAAACAGGTGAAGCCAATTACCATAAATGAACTATTTAAAAACAAATCAACAAATAAAACTTTCATTTTCTGCACAAATTTTAAGACTTTAAAAACTTTCAGATAACGAAAAGTCCCAGAACTCTTTGGAAAATGTTTCATCATCACTGAACTTTCCACAACAGCTGCTCAGTTGTAGCTTCAGAGCCCATGAGTTTCTATTATTCTATCCTAAAATCTAATCTGCAGGGAAAGAAGCAAACACAGCTAGTCCTCTCTCTCTCTCTCTCTCTCTCTCTCTCTCTCTCTCTCTCTCTCTCATGTCTCCACAGGTTAAGTATTTTGAAGGTCAGCTAGCTTTCCAATCAGTGTCAGAATAAAGTGGAGGAGCGCCCTCTCTTCCCCCTCCCTCCCTTCCCCTTCCCTCCCAGAGTATTAAAGTATTAAATAAGCCCCTCCTCAACCTGATGACTAGTGGCTCAGTTTTCTGCACTTATTTGTTTGTCAACAGTCTGGAATAGTACAAGAAGCACCGCTATATATTTAAGATTTGTATGTTAACATCTCATAGAGATTACTATCATTGTCTGATCTGAGGGGGAAAATGGGCACCAAGGTGACTCTGTTATGCACTGAAACACAATGTAAAGTGAAAAGGAATGGTGAGTACAGGGTCTGCTGGGGGCGGGGAGGCTCCTACTAAGAAAGGGCTATGCCTGAGCCTTGCTTAAACACAAAAGATCAATGGACTTTGAGTTCTTTCTGTCTAGACTCACTTAGATTTAATGTGATACGAGCATATCAGCTCTGTTACTCACTGTTCTTCTGGTGCCTTTATGAAGTTTGCTATAGGTGCCTCTTGATTTCAGTTTTCATATTCTTGCTAGGTTTTTAGCTACTAAAATTTTTTATAAGTTACACTTGAGTACATTCCAAGATAAAGTGGCCATAGGCAAAGTCAATATCTGCTAGAGAAAACATTATAGTCAATCAAAGAAGGTAACTATCATAATTCTGAGCTTTTTAAAAAACTGAGTATTCTGATCAATGGTAGCTTAAGTATTGATGCTTACACTGAGGCAACCCCTCAGTTTTTTACGGGACAGGTCAATGTTTCTTCTTCCATTTTTTCATCATTCTTCTGCATTTTCATCTTCTAAAATGGCTGTTCTGCTTACAATAACAATGGGCACAAAGAGTAGCAATCTGCATTATTGAAATGATAATAGAAGATTAAATATTTATAAATATATAATAATTCAGAAACCTAATACAATGATATATATCAGAAATCAAATAAGTAATTAAAAGTTAGTATCTTTTATTAAGGAATATACAACATGAATATACAACCTACATGCACACAATTTTTTTCATAACCAAGCAAGACATATATGTGAATTCCTATAACAGTGCTACTTTATATGGGCTTATAAACATTTGCAGAGTCTCAATTTGCTGACAATGAACCATGACAACTTACAAGTAAGATTTTTATGTAAGTACCCTATACTATAAACAGGTTATTTAGAATTTTTTAACTCCATGATAAAGTTATACATAGTAAATAAATTTCCACACTTCCAAAAACTATGTTTATAACACATGAATAGATTTGCCCAAATTTCTATCAGGATGGCTATTACTGAGTCTACCAGTACTGAGTCTACCAGGAGACTGAGTATACCTGGAAATGGTAGACAACTAAATGAAAATAGACCCTGTTGTAAAAGTAACAAATATGTCCTAACCAGATGCCATTGTTCTCACCTCAAAATAATTTTTTCTCAAGCTGTGCTACAGAGCTCAAGTAATAAAAACTACAGACGCACTGATCACCAATGGGACTGAACTGAGGACACAGACATACATCCACACACCTATGAACACCAGATTTTTATAGAGAAGCCAGAAAGACACAATGGAAAAAAGACAGCCTCTTCAACAAATGGTGCTGGTCTAACTGGATATATGTATGTAGAAAAATGAAAATAGGTCCATATGGATCACCCTGCACAAAACTCAAGTCCAAGTGGATCAAAGACCCCAACATAAAACAAGACACAGTGACAGAAGAGAAAATGAGAATAGTCTTCAATATATCTACACAGGAGACAGCTCTTCCTAAACAGAAGACACACAGACACCAATAAATGGGACCTCATGAAATTGAAAATCATCTGTAAGGCAAAGGGCATGGTTAACAGGACAAAATGACAGCCGACAGAATGGAAAATGATGTCCACATTCTCCATATCCAGTAGAGGACTAATAACCAAAATTGGTAAAGAACATAAGAAACTAGACATCAACAAACCAAATAATCAAATTTTAAGACAGGCTACAGAACTAAACAGAGAATTCTTGGTAGAGGAGTATCAAGTGGCCGAGAGAAACTTAAAAGAAATGCTCAACATAATTAGCCATCAGGGAAAGACAAATCAAAACTACTTTGAGATGTCTGAGTAATAACACAAGTGACAGCTCACGCTAGCAAGGCTGTGGAACACCCCTCCTTGCTGATAGAAGTGCAAACTTGTACAATCATCATGGAAATCAGTATAGCAATTCCTCAGAAAATTGGAAATGGCTCTACCTCAAGACCCAGCTATACCACTCTTGGTCATATACACAAAGGATACTCCATCCTACCAAGGAGACTTACTCAACTATGTTCATTTGCAGTCTTATCCATAATAGCCAGAAACTAGAAACAACCTAGATGTCCCTCAACTGAAGAAAGGCTAAAGAAAATATTGTACATTTACAATATGGAGTATAATTACTCAGTTGTTAGAAAAAAATGACATCATAAAATTTTCAGGCAAATGGAAGGAACTATAAAAATAATCATCCTGAGTAAGGCAACCCAGACCCAGCAAGATAAACACGGTATATTCTCATGTATATGTGAGTATTAGCTGTTAAATAAAAGATGAACAATCTACAATGCACAGATCCAGAGAGGCTAGATAACAAGGAAGACTCTAAGGGGACACATGGATCTCCCTGGGAAGGGGAAATAAAATACATTATCGTTGTGGACTGGGGGTGGGTGAGAATGGGAACAAGAGGGGTCAGGTGGAGAAAGGAGGGACAGAGGGAGACAACTGGAATGGGGTCAGGGACACTTGGAGACCTAGTGCAATGGAAACTTTCTAGATTCTCTGAGGGTGACCTTAGCAAGAGACTCACAGTAATGATGGGGACCTTGAACTGGGCATCGTCTATAAACAGACAAGGTTTCCAGTAGTGAGACTCTGACACCAACCCAGCCACAAAACCTTCCACCTACAGCCTGTCCTGACTGCAAGATGTGCTGGGGCAATGGTGGCTTGGGGCTTGTCAAAGTGGCCAACTAATGAATGGTCTAACTTGAGGCCCATGCTATGAGAGGCAAGCCATGCTCAACACTGCCTGGATGGCTAGGAACCAGAAGCTGGATGACCCAGAGACCTACAGTAAAATCAAACAGGCCCGGGAAAAAAAAGTCAATGAAATATTTGCAAATGATATATTCTGCTATACTCACAGATTGGTGAGTAGCCCAATCATCATCAGAGAGGCTTCCTCCAGCAGCTGGTGGGAACAGAGACCCATAGACAAGCATTAGGCAGAGCTGGAGGAACCCTGCAGAAGACTTGGAGGAAGGACTGTAGGAGCCAGAGGGGTCAAAAACAACAGGAGAACACAACCCACAGAATCAACTAAGGAGGGCTCAAAGGGACTCACTGAAACTAAAGCAACAATCACAGAGCCCACATGAGTCCGCACTAGGTTCTCTGCACACATGCTATGGTTGTTTAGTTTGAGGTTTTATGGAACTCCTAATAGTGGAAGTAGGGTTGTCTCTGACTCTTTTGCCTGCTCTTGGGAAACTTCTCCTTCTATTGGGTTGCCTCACCCTGTCTTGATATGAGGATTTGTGCCTAGTATTATTGCAATTGTTATACAGTGTTCAGATGATATCCCTAGGAGTCCTGCTCTTTTCTGAAGGTAAATGAAGGAGCAGTGGATCTGGGAGGAAAAAGGCTGCAGGTGGAAAGAGAGGAGTGAGGGGAGGCTGCAGTTGGGATGTAGTGTATGAGAAAATAAATAAAAAGAAAAAAGGAAAAAGGAAAAAAGGATGTCTCCCTGAAATAGATCAGTGATTTCCTTAATTCACAAATGTAACTTCAATATTACTAATGCCTCTTCCAAAGTAATATTGTAGAAAAAGTATATTTGAGAGAAACATCACTAAAAAGTTAACTTCTGATGTGCTAAGGGTAGAGCAGAGCACAAAACCCAGAGCAACAAATCCAAGGAAATGAATGGCCTCCCTTTCCTCCTTGGTGTGTATACACACACACACACACACAGGCACGCACGCACGCACGCACTCACATGAGCGCGCGCACACACACACACACATACACACACGCGCGCGCACACACACACATGTATTGGCACATACATGTACAAATATGCAACAATTCCAAAGATCCAAATTAGACAAGTGTCAATGTGGTAAAATAAGACATGCAGAGGAAAGTTTAAATAATAACTATCCACAGACAAAAACACTTTAGTGAAAATCATAAAATTTGAGAAACAGACTGATATACTGGAATGGTTCTTATAATAAAATCTGTTCTCATTAGAATAATAAGCAAATGGTCCTTTCCCCTTCCTGGAGTCAACTTGATGGGATACATCCTTAAGGTTTCTACAGTGACTGAGGAATTCTGAAGCAGACACCAGTTTTGCCTCATTACATTAACATTACAATAGCATTCTGGGACATTTACCAGGAAATTCTACCTGGTATCATCTCACAAAGAACAAAGGAGGTAAGAGGTGTGGTAGAAATACTAAGGAGAAGGAGATTTCAAGAATGAGCATGCAAATCTTGATGTTCCTGCCTGGCCAGGCAGTACCAGAGGCCACCCATAAGCTACTGTGCTCACAATGAGAACATCTACCTTGCTTGAATCCACAAATAGCTAGCCACCAAATACACCCTCAAATTGTAAAAGAAATGCCTACCACAGTGCAACTTAGCAAAGAACAAAAGCTCTACACACACACTAAATAAACAGATTAATTAAATAAATATTTTGAATGGAGAAAAAGAACCAGTGCTGGTTCTGTCATGTATGGTTTAAATATTATTTTGCCCATGAAAGGAAACAGACACTAAGCACATTTCAATAACTAGTGGAGAACAGTTCAACCACATCTGGGATTTTAACCATTTACCTCAACCTCAAATTCTACCATGTGTCACCACCTAGACCAGAAGAAAAACCTCAATCAAACATTTCTACTAAGTATAACAGCTAGATCCATTCACCCTAAGCAGAAATTCTGCCAATCCTCTGGGCTTAGCCTGCAACTTTGCTCAAATAAAGATCTGAAGCACTAGTACTACCTGGCCAGGAGATATACAGCCTGTGGTAGACCCAACATGGATGAGCATAGCACCCAGGTAACAGCTGCCTAACATCAGACACTATTAGCCAGTAATTTCAGTGGATAAAAGAGCCCAGTCAGAAGCCTACCTGTGGCAAGGAACATTGCTTTCTTGTCTATCCAGAATCCCAAGCTATAACACACACAAAAAAAGAAAAGAAAATCTGTCCCTGCTTGAATTAAAAACTCCTATAAAAACCATAAATGGTTACACAGTCAAGTACATAGTCATCTATATAGGACACTGGAATACACAGAATCAGAGAATCTTGACAACTGTACGAAGGTCTGAACTGTCTGACATGGGTGCTGGAAACCAAACTCAGGTCCTCTGTAAGCAAAGAATAAGTTCTTAACTGCTAAGCTTTCTCTCCCTGTTAGAATTTAAAAGATATTCTAGAGATGATGAATACAGTGACTAAAATATAAAATGCAATAGAATATTTCAAAAGAAAGTCTATCAGAAGAACAGTATTTCCACAAACAGAACAATTTTAGTTATCCATAGGACTAAGGAGAAAAGGGGATACGGTGTCAATAAAAAGTCCATTGTCAAATTCCCACAAGGATAGAAAGATGTAAGATCACTGCTGGATGTGTCACAACAGCCATCCTCTAACTACACTACAGTATATCTAACTGTAGAGCTACAGTGATAAACACAGCCTGGTATATAAATACAAAGAGGGGGGCTGACAAGTACCATAGAACAGAGGACCAGAGATAAAGTGACGGAACTATGTCCACTAAATTTTTCACAGAAGAGGAGAAAATATATATTGAAAAAATAGAAAGACATTCTTATCATCAAAGAGTGCTTGCCTGCAGAAGAGTGAAGTTTGACTCATCTTTCACCTGTACAAAAAGTAATTTGCAATAGATTAAAGACCTTAACCTAAACATGCTGAATTTATAAAAGAAGACATAGGGGTAACCCTTTAGATATTGGGGTAATCAAGAACTTTTTGAAGAAAACATCAGTAACACAGGAACTAAACCCAAGTCTCAGAGATAGGACTGCATAGACACGAAGTGTCTGTACAACAAAGGGAGCAATCAGCAAAGCAGAGTGAATAACTCCCAGGAGGGGAGGAAATCTTTACCAATTATTCTTCAGACAAGGAGCTAATATCTAGGATTTACAAATAATTACAAAATGTAAATACCAATGAAATGAAACTGCCCAGTTAATAAATGGGCAAACAAACTGAATGACGTTTTCAAAAATTAAACCCACAAATGGCCAATAACCAGTTTTTAAAGTATTTAATATCTCTAATCATCAGAGAAATGGGAATTAACACTGCTATAGCACACTATCTCACCCTATTCAGAACAGCTATCAATAAGTCTGATCACAAATGTCACAGAGGATGTGAAGAGAAAGGAACCTATGTTCATTGTTGATGGGGTTGAAAATAATACAGCTATTTAAAAAATCAGCTTGAAGATTTCTCAGAAACAACCATACCTGATATAGCAAGGTGGCAAAGAACTTGAGACTGGACAGGTAATAGGTTCAAAGGGAAAACCTGCTTCTATTAATCTGCTAAAGGAACATAGCAAGTAAATGACTCTGTGGCATACTGACACACCAATAAGTCAATGCAACCTTCAACACTCTTCAAAGAAGCTTCTTCTTGCAGTAACTGTTAATTAACACAAAGACCGCAACTGGACTTTGGGTACACAAAAGGTATATTGGAGCACTCAACCCTAACTAGAATTAATTTTTCAAATGCCTCCCTTCAAGGCTCAGGAATCTATACAAAAGAGGAGTCAGAAAGTACTGCAAGAACCTGAGGTGGAAGATGACTCCAAGGAAGTAGTAACTTCCAGACACAACAGGACTGCTCAGATCAGCTCATAGAGATTATGACTGCACACACAAGGCCTGCACAAGCTCAAGCCAGAAAATCCCAGCACAGAGAAGGGGAAGCGAACACAAAGTCTCACCTCCACCCAAGAAGCTATTTGCAATTGATATATGCTGGGAAAGGAAAGATCAGTTTTCTCCAACAGAGTGACACTGAGTCTATCTACCGCACTCCAGGAAGGCTCCCTGTGCAAAAGAATAGTTGGTAACACACAATAGCTACAGAGTTTTTGTGTGTCTGTTTGTTTTATTTTGTTCTGTTTCTTGCAGTTCTTTGGATATATGCCCAGAAGTGAAATAACTGGGTCATATAATAGTTCTATTTGTTATAGAGCTTTTAGAAGTTGCATTTTTTCATTTATTGATATATATATATATATATATATATATATATTCATATTCTTTTTCCTTCTCCAGCTTCTGCCAAATCCTTTGTACTTTTCTGACTTCGTGTAATTTTTTTCCTATCAAATAACTGTATGTGTGTGTGTGTGTGTGTGTGTGTGTGTGTATGAAAACTATTCACTTCTAAAGAAAATATCAAAAACAAAGTTTGCAGGAAAATGGATGGACTTAAAATATATACTATTAAGTGAAGTCACATAATTTCAGAAAGAAAAAACACATGTTCATGTTCTCCCTCATATGTGAAATTTAGTTATATATGTATATATACATATATATGGATATAGTGTATGTGGTATGAACAAAGATGCAAAATTCCTCAACATATTAAATTCAATAGAACATTTAAAATTATCATTTGCCTTAAACAAGTAGCATTCATACCAAGTATTCAAAGATGGCTTAACAGAAACAAATTCATAAATGTGTTATACCACATTAACTGGATAAAAATCAAGAAAACATATGATAACCTCAGAGTAGACATGAAATCATTTGAAAAGTAAATTTAAAATCATTCTGCAGTAAAAACAGATTATGCATGAAAGAAAATACTTCAGTATAATGCAACCCATGTATGCCATGTTAAAAGCTGATATCCTAGCTAGTGGTGAGAAGTTGAAAGCCTATTCTCTAAAACAAAGATCAAGAACAAGACAAAACAGCCATCTATAATCAGTTGTATTCAGTACAGTATTGCAGTTCTAGGCAAAGTAATTTAGGCAACAGAAAGTGGGAAAGACGTTCAAACAGGACAGTGTGATATGAAACTCTCAACTTTCACTACTGATGTAATATTGTATGTAACAAACCCTAAAGACTCACTCATAACTGACACACTAAACAGATGTAGTAAAGTTGAAGACTGTATCAGCAAACAAAAAGTAGAAGCGTTTTTGTACACTAACAATAAACTGTCCAAAATAGAATATTATCCTGCCAGGCACTGAGGTGCAGACTCAGCAGGTTGAGGCAGGAGCATGACTAGTTCAAGAATAGTTTGGGATGCATTTCAACTTCAAAGGCAACCTGCACTACATAGTGAATCCTGATTCAAAATAAATGAGAAAGAGGCTGGGCAGTGGTGGCACGCGCCTTTAGTTCCAGCATTCAGGAGGCAGAAGCAGGCAGATCTCTGAGTTCAAGTCCAGCCTGGTCTATAGAGTGAGTTCCAGGACAATAGAAAATGAGGGAAATAAACTTTATGTTCAGGATTTGGAAGAGGGTTTTTATCTATAGATTCAACAAAATCCATATCAAAACCTAACAACGTTCTTCACAAACTTTAGAAAGGAAACCCTAACATTTGCACTGAACTAGAGAATACACTGAATGCCCAAACCAACCTTAGTAAAAAGAAAGCAAACTGAGGGAATCACACTACATGGTTTCAAAATACACAACAAAGTTCTAATAACAAAACAATAAGTTTCTGGGGTAAAGTGACTTGACACATGGGCCAGTGAGACAGATAGGGAGCCCAGAAATATATTCACAGACAACTTATATCAACTAAGGTTCATAGACACACAACGTGGAAATGAAGCCCTAAATTCATGCCATATATAGAAATAAACTCAAGATGACTAAAAACTAAACATAATACCACCTAAAACTATAAAAGTATTGAAAGAAAACACAGGGAAAAAATAATTTACAGCAACAAAAGTAGGCACACTGCTGCCTTTCGAGGGTAATGACTAGAGAGGAGTAAAGGGAGACTTCTTGAGTGAAGGAAACATGACAGATCTTGTCAGAGATAATGTTTAATATTTAGGAATACTTTCATTAAAATGAAAATGTTTTCATTGTACTATACATGAATTTTACTTTGATTCTCTTAAAGTGCCAGTACAGGAAAACCAAATTTCAGTTCCTTCCAGATATCAAAAGATATCAATTCCTAGGTAAAATAAAAACAAACTGTTATGGTTTGCTTTTTATTGCTGCGATAAAATGCTAAACAAAAGCAACTTGGAGAAGAGAGTCTATTTTAGAATATATGTAATATATTCATTTGTGAAGAGGATTCCCATATAATTAATACATTCATATATGTATTACATACATTACATATAACATATATAATATACATATTATATAATAAAAGGAAATCAGTGAAGGAACTCAAGACAGGAACCTGGGTGCAAGAATTAAAGCAGAGGTCATGGAATGTTGCTTACTCAATCACACTTCTGGCTTGCTCAGGTTGCTTTCTTGGTAGCACACCCACAGTGGGCTAGGCCCTTCCAAATCAATCACCAATCAGCAATCAGGAAAATGTCCTGCAGACTTGCCTACAAGCAATCTGATGGAAGCATTTTTTTTTCAGTTGAGGTTCCTCTTCCCTAATAACTCTAGCTTGTGACAAAAACTACCCAGAATGCCAAGGGTCCCATCAGGCTTCCTAAGCTATGACAAGATAGCTTAAAGAGAAAGTTCCAAAAGGCATTTAATTTCTACATATTAGAAAAATTATATTCATGACAGAAGGACAAGGACAGGAAGCAACTGATAGTGTGATTTTAATCTGCCAATTGCTGCTTCCCATTGCATCCATACAGTGCTCAACTTTGAAGGAAAACACACCTGAGCATCAAATAGCACCTATAACCATCCCAGCCTCAACCCCATAAATTGGGAATAACTCTAGGCAAATATTGTCACAAAGACAATAGCCAGTACCTCCAGAAGCAACCATTCTCCTGTAGCCCCAACGAGGATATTTAAGTCAGTAAGACTGACCTTTCCCAACATTAACCCAGGATTTTTACCAAGCTGACATGGAGATGAACTTACTTTGTCCAGCTGGCTGCAAACCACATGCATAAATTCTTTCTTGCTCACTCTCATGCTAGCCTTCCCCTCCCCTCTTCCTGGTTCTTTTCTCTTTCACACATGCACAAACAGTCACGTCGTCATAGGAGACAAGTGAACACTGAATCTTATGGGTAAAAAGCCAGATGTTTTCCAATTTTCCTTCACAAAACTATATTTTATATCATGTTCTTCTATGGATTTATAGCCAATGAAGAGATGTTACTACATTAGCTCATGGAGGGGGATGATAAAAACTGGGAAGGAAGAGTCAGACAAGGCAAAGAGAAGCTCTCCAGAAGGCTGCAATCGGAGAAGCATGACCAATGCGGAGCGCACTTTTAGAGGGTTCAGGCAGAAAAGCAGATTGCCTGACTGGGAGAGATTCTCCACAGCTGGAGCATCGCACACGCCATCTGGAATTTTTTAAATGTGCTTTCCCCAGGTGATCTGACTCTCAGAGTGCCAATGGAGATGAGAAAAGGGGGAGACTGTATAGCTCAGAATAGCTTCAAATGCTCCCCAAATTATTTAATGAAATCTTGTTTGAATCAGTCTCAGCTTCTCCAAGCTGAGGCTCCAGTTTATGTTATTTCCTTACAACTAGTTGAATGTTTGGATTTTAACCCCTTAAGGTTTTCTACATAGGAGAACAAAGCAATACTCTTGGTATAGTGGTCAAAAGAGGCATTTAAACTGTCAGATTTGCTCTAAATTTCTACTACAGGCCAACAAAGCCTCGTGTTCAGCCTACTTCTCGACTGACCTTAGCAATACTTTTGACATCCCCAAATGAAGGAGACCTTATACATAGGTCCTCAATTTTCATTCCCAGATGGCCCAAACTCCAGATTTAAAACATTAAAGAAAAATAATAAGTAAAAGATAAAGAACAATCATAAACCCTTATAATAATGAAGGTTGGTTTCCTTTCTTTCATAAACATATATATTTGTGAATTTGTGTTCGACACAGAGGAACATGTGGTGACAGAAAGCAGTAAAGAGCTTTGGAGTAGAAGGATGAGGTTAAAGATAGCCAAGGGAATTCTAACACACACACACACACACACACACACACACACACACACACACACACA
>JANHMN010000003.1:169150312-169170581 GCA_030674055.1 Rhabdomys pumilio
ACACACACACACACACACACACACACACACACACACACACACACACACTTTTTGGTTTGGTGTGATTGGTTTGGGTTTGTTTGGTTGGTTTTCCATCTCTTCTTGGTGTGAAAGGCCAGACAGTAATTATTTTAGGCTTTTAGGCCACACAGGCTATGTTACACTCACTCAATTCTGCAATTGTAGCACAGAAGCCACCACAAACAAAAGGGAAGTGAACGGCTGTGGTTGCATTCAATACAGTGACTGAAATTTGGATCTCACAGACTCTGATGTCTCATCAAATATTATCCTTCTTTTGTCCGTTTTTAATCATTTAAAATGTTAGAGCCATTGGTATCTTGCAGAATATACAGAGACAGGCAGTGAGTCAGATTTGAGCCATACTTGCCTAACCTCTGTTTTATACCAATAAAGATTATTATCCTGGTTTCATTTCCTGAACTACACAATGGCTCCAGCAAAAGTCTTGCCTGTGACCTTGCCTGACAAATGTTTTTAAATTACAGTGTTCTATCACGTTGTGAAGGGACATGGTATAGAGCCTCAGGCACACCATTCGCCTACTCTATTAGTCTGTCTTCTTTACTCTCATCAGTTACAAGAAGATCATCTGTGGTAATCCGAACATGTTCAGATATCTACAACTGCTTTACTTTGGTGATGACAAAGGCACCTTTAATATCTTTATTTTTATTTAGATCAAAGCATTTGCATGCCAGACCAAACAAAATAGCATTTTTATCTTAGCAGACTCATTTTCTGGGAACAATAAATTCATATGTCATAAAAACAAATAAACATGGGTAAAAAATTTACAGAATATCTTACATTCTGTAATGGAAAGTTCAGTAGAAGATATTTCACAGTTTTCCCTGAAAGGACTATACCTAGGTAAGGGTAGAAAGCAGGAGCTACCGCCATAAACAGGGGTCCTGCTCTTACACCATTCCCCCAACACAGGTAGAAAACTACTATGACTAGAAGAGTGATCACTACAAAAGAAAAAGAAGCTGTCACACAGAGTGGTGGACGGGAGACAAGGAAGAAGGGGCATGATAAAAGGGTAAGAGGGCCTAAGAGGATGGATATCTTTAAGGCATGTGTCAGGGTTATGCTTTCATGCTTAAAGTCAATGATGTATTTAAAAGTTTAAGTGTTTAGAATTCTACCAAAACATTTTATAAGGAAACACTAAAGAATCCAATTAATCAATTGGTATGCTCTTCCCTGGAGAAGATTATTTCTCAACTCGAGGCATTCCTCATAAGTGTCTGTAGGCTTTTGTGTATGGCTCAGGCCTCTTGGGCTTTCCCCTGTCCATATCAGCATTTCTGTACATGTAAATAACATTATGCAGGCTGAACAGGTTGTACTTATGCATTTAGGAGTGTGTGTGTGTGTGTGTGTGTGTGTGTGTGTGTGTGTGTGCGCGCACAAGCATACCCATATGTGTAGGTAACAACAAACAATGAAAAATGAGAATGTAAACTTAAAAAGGGGGTATGTAGGAGGGTTTGGAGAGAGGAAAGGGAATAGAAAATTGCATACTTATATTATAATATCAAAATGAAAGAAATAATATTTTCAAAAATCACATTAACTGACTGGCGACAGGTACAAATGATAATTCATCAAGAAACTCAGAGAAGGATGTACACCAGGATAGAATCTTCTCAACAATGGGATCTTGCATAAAGGGAAGATCCAGACACAAAGAAGAAAACCCAGACACTGAAAGGAAGAAATGGTACATACATCAGTGACAGAGAGAGAGGATGCTGGATACAGAACTTGAACGGGGAGAAAATCTACCAGTCATGGCAAAAAGAATCTATCAAATCAGAGAAAAGGAGTTTTAAAAAGCCTAGATGATACAATGTTAGACTGGATAGCTAGGCAACCTAACTCCATGACAGACCCACAACTCCTCTACATAGCTAATTTGTGGTAGTAGTCAATGAAGATTTTTATATGACCTTCCTATGCATTAGCTTTACAGACAAATCTTTGACTAAGAGAGGTAAACTAATACACATAGTTACATAATGAGTTGTTGACAGGTCTGGGGCTCCATTCCTTATGAGCTGTCTCCCAAATGACCCAATAAATTTCTATTGCAGTACACTGCAAATTAAATACTCTGTACAAGAGGCTTTAAATCTATTTATGAATAAGATTAAACTTATAAGATAAAAATTTCTACCCTGTAAGTGGTATTAGAGAGAAGAATGTTGGCTTTTCCCATGGTCATAAAAGGACAATGGCTGTATATACACAATAAGCTCTCTTTAGTGGGAAGGGGTATGGAGGGAAGACCTGCTGAGAAAAGTCACTCCAACATGTCTACACAGTCCTTATAAAGACATTTCCCCCTTCAGTTAGCTACAGTACGATTTTCCTGCTTATGAGTTAGAATCATAACCAGCATATCATTCTACAGTAATGTTTCATTGTACAGTAACTGTATTATGTCTTGTACAATGTCACATGTCTTGTTTGTTTTGTTTTGATTGAGTGATTACCTCCTCCTACTTTGCTTTCTAGACTCTAGACTAGCTAGGAATCACATGTCAGTGTCTTCTAACACCTTTGCTCTTCTCAAGCACCAGTTGTCCAATTCTTAGGAATTACATGCCTTCAGTAATACATGCTAAAAGAGAAATAACTAGTCACTTCTAGTTATAAACAAAATAATGAAATATAGTGATCTTCCGACCTTTTCTTACGTGCTCACAGACACTAGAATCGAGTAGCTAAATCTTCTCATTAAATAATTTGAGGCTATTTTAAAAGGTGATTTTTTTTCTTATTGTATCTTTCCGTATAGCACTGATGTGTACAAATATTAAGGCCTAAGAGACCAATAGCAGTATCATGGCCTTCAAAGAGAGACTTAAATTTATAACCAGGAGATCCACTGAGACTTCAGCCAGTAATCTGTCCATACGCAAAGCTGATGGCCAGAGCCAGAAGTCATGAAGTAAGGAAAGTTAAAATCCAAAAGCTAAGCCAAGAACTATAATATAGAGTTGGCAGAGAGAAGCCAGGAAGGGAAATGGGTGTCAACTCTAAGCCAAGGAGTTACAAACACCTCATCTCCCCACAGCCACCTAGAGAGACTGCACACCTACCACTGCTGCACTGGTCCCCTTAAACACAGCTGAGCAACATGCGCCCCCCCCCCAGAAACACTGAGTTGAAGAAAAGAACTAAGGCCTTCTTTATTCTGAGGCTTCTTAGCTTTTCGTCTCTTCTCTGGGGTTTCCTATGAGTATGAACTCGATTTCTAGCAGTTCAGGTTTAGATATGTGTCCTTCCTTCTTCACTGAGCAAATAACTGAATCTCTGTGAACCTCAGTTAAGTATTAGTAATTTGTGCCATCATTGATTCAGGACTATAAGAGAATTCTGTATGTAAAAACCTAGGAGATTTCACAAAATAAAGAAGTGAACTTTGTTTGTTTTATTTATTTATTTATTTATTTATTTATTTATTTATTTATTTATTTATTTATTTTAGAAACCGTCCTATAAGGATGGAGCCAGGGCGACTGCTCCATGTTAAGTGCTTGCTGTGTGAGCAAGAACGACCTCCAGAATTAGCAACAATGATAGGTGGGCGTGGTAGCTCATCTGCAGCACCAATGTGCTGAAGTCAGAGGGATCTCCTACAGAAGACGGCTATCCTAGCCTCCCTAGTGAGACCCCACTTCAACATGTGAGGTCAGCAGCGATGGAAGACTCCTGAAGGTAGCCTGGCCTTCCAAGCACCCTTTACACACATGATTATGCACATCACCACCCACCAACATATACATACACGAGTAAAAATATTTAATAAAAATGTTAATGTTGCTAAGAAAATCTACACATTAATATGAAAAAGAAAAAAATTCACATTTTGAAAATAAGGCAATAGAAATCACCAGCAAATCACAAAACAAATAAATGATGTTCCATTGTCTAAGAAATCAAGACACTGTAAACCAATCATTAAAAAGCATTTTCAGCATGACAGAAATTTTAAAGATTAATAAGATTAATGTTGGTGAGGGATAGTAGGAGGAAGCAAGACACATTCACATTGTGAGAAATGTAAAACATTTAGGTGAGCAATACACTTGTTAGCAATTAAAATTGGAATAACCATTCTATTTCTATTAAGATTTCATGAAGATATATATTTAAAGATGTAGAATAAAATAACTAAAATATAAATATATACCTACCTATCTACTTTTATTTATTTGATGTTTGTTACCCAAGTTTTTTAGACATTAATAAACAAAAGTATAAAAATCTACACAACTGTTAAATTATCTAGTCCACGTAAGGAAATCCTGGATCACAAGCAGAAGACTGAGGGGAAGACTTTACACTGGAGCTAGTCTGTCTATCTCCCATTTATCCTGATGAGAAACTGTCCATAACAAGTCCTTCCTAGTCAGAAACAAAGGAATGAATGCACCACATTCCCAGTCTTTCTTTATTTCCTTGCAGATATCCACAGACAAATCTCCTCAACAAATGCATATATGTTGTTCTTATAATACATTCTACACTATTCTCTAATCCACATAAATGTTTCATGAGGGTCGTCAAAAAGCTAAAAATTGATCGACCCATGGCCAAGCTATGCCATTCCTGGGCATAGTCACAAAGGACTCCACACTCTACTACCAAGATACACGCTCATCCGAGTTCGATGATGTCTTCACCATTTCAGGAAATGGAAGGATCCTAGCTGTTCACCGAGTGATGAATGAATGGTGAAAATGCGGAATATTGAAACAACAGAAATTTATTCAGCCACGAAGGAAAATGAAATGAAATCTACAAGTAAATGGATGGAGTGGGAAACAATTGTGTGAGATAAGCCTCTTATACTTACTCCCACCCGTAGACGTTAGCTTGCTATCCTCAGACATATGTGTTTCATAGAAAGACCAGAAGCTATCAGGAAACTACTAAGGAGTCATGGGGTGGGCTTTCAGGAGAGGGGAGGTGGAATATGCTAGTACAAAGGGTAGAGGGGGGGGTAATGGGACAGAATGGGTTGAAGTAGGGTGGGGGTGAAGAGCAAGGTAGAGGAAGAGTAGGGGAGGAATGAAAAACACCAAAGGCATTTTTAAAAATAAGATGTGTGTAAGCCTACTGAGGTTGAAACTTCCATATATGTGTATGTATATATAGTCATAAAGAGTTAAAATAAAGTTCCTCTATAACAAGGCAACCATGCCCCTACAAGACAACAGAGAGTAGCAAAAATGTCCAGTGCTAATGGATTTCTTCTCTTGGAGTTGCTGGCCAGAGAGGTGCTACAGACACCCAAACATTATAGGCCACTGTCATTGTTCTTGGTTACCCTCCAGAATTTAATGGTAAAAATCTATCACTGAAGATACCATATACTTCAGTCTTAGAACATGGAAAAATCAGGCTGGTACTAACTTAGAAGCTTTGTCTGTACTGGCTAGTTCTCATAGTTCTGGAAGGGGCTGTGTACACTACCAAATGAGACAAGTAGTCATCAGTCAAGTGCAGCTGTGAACCCTGTGAGCCATCCATTCACAAGACATGTGCACTCGTGTAACAGTGGCATGAACATCGCGGAAGTCAACAAGCACTGTCTGCTCGGATGCAAGCCCTGCTTTACGGAATGAACCCATATCTGGCACTACTACTGGGCCAGGAACCTGTGCTAGACTGTCCATGTACCCTAGGGAAGAACTTACCATGATCCTTCTAAAAGGAGAGTACTAGACTGATTCCTTAAGAACTTAACATTATACAGTGTATTTCTAAATCTGAGAAGCCTCCATTTACAATAATGATGATTAACATAGAGACCCACAACTGGCTAAGGTGTAGAGAAGGAGACTACAGAATTCTTATCCTAAACGGAATGTGCACACTATGCCTGCTCCTCCCAAGTATCACTGTGAAAAGTAGGAAGACTGTAAGAGAGAAAGCAGACAACTACAAGAAAACAGTGCCTTCTGGACACAGCAGAGCAGCTGCACAAATAAACTCACAGCAACCAAAACAGCAAGTATAAAACTTATACAGATTCTAGTGAGATAAAAATCTCAGCATTGAGATAGGAACTGGACACATTATCAGTTGTTAGTTGCTGGGAGATGGGGAAACAATGTTTTTGTCAAACACCCTGATAAGTTGAACTTGCTGCAGTGAAAGAACATGTCTGAGAATGTTTGGGTTACAAAGTTGGTCTCAAAGGGAAAAAGAAAAAATGTACAAAGTTGAGTTGGATGGGGAGGGAAGAAGAGCAGATTTGGGAAGAGTTAGAGAAAGAGTATGACCAAAACATGTACAGAAATCTCAAATAACAAATAAATTGTAAAAAACAAAACAACAATCTTATAAAGCAAAGGTGAGACTGAGTGTTAGAAGATGACAAGGAGCTGAGACAGGGGGTTAAGGGAGTGGGCCAGTGTTTGTAAGTAAATACAGTCATGGTACATAATGGACCTGTGTTTGTAAGTAAATACAGTCGTGGTACATAATGGACCAGTGTTTGTAAGTAAATACAGTCGTGGTACATAATGGACCTCAAAGGTTGGTTTATGAACTCTATTATTGTGAATATATCACAAAAGTCAATGATTTTTTATTATATACAAAATATTGTGCAGACTGTAAAATAATATACAGGTTATATTGTATGTTACATTTATTAACCAAACTGAATTTAAGATGACGCACAAAAGTAATGTACAATTTATGAACAGAATTTCTTATAATTATTTTAAAGTCAAGAAAATAAGAAAATGCTGTGCTATTTCGGTATACTTACGAATATTATCATTCTGCATTTTAAACAGTTCTCTATTTTTTGTATTGTGTGTGTGTGTGTGCGCATGTGCATGCATGTTATGATTTGCAAGTAGAGGGAAGAGGACAACTTTGAGGGGTCAGCTCTCTTCTCCTACTATGTCAGATGCAGAGACTGAACTCAGGCTGTCAGACTATTGATAAGCATATTTACTAAAGAGCTATCTCAAGGCCCAAAATATCTTTAGAAAGAATATGTGCTAGTTGTCTTTTCACTATTACAACAAATGTTTCAGATAACCAAGTTTAAAAGACAGTTTTATTTCATCCTACAGTCTGGGAGGTTTCGGTCCATGACTGACTGCCTCAATGGCTTTGATCCCGTGGCAAGACTGCACATCATGATGAAAAGATGTGGCAAAGCAAAGCCACTCACCTCAAAACCCATACAAAAAGACAGAGAAGAACATCAGGTCCCATGATCCCCTTCAATGCCATACTCCCATGACCTCATGACCTCCTTCCTATTAGGACTTGTGTTAGAGAGATTTTACCACCTTCTAATAGCACTGCTTGCTGGAGGCTATTCTAGATCCACACTATAGAAAATAGAACGAAGGGAAATTTTTCTATAAAGATTTTCCTTTTATATTCTTGCTTTTTTATGCTTAAAGAAGATTATAAACATTAACATTTTTTCTAGAACATGACACTTTGACACAATCTTTAATATAAACGTATTTCTCTGACAAAAGTTCACCATCTCAATTTTGAGAGACCAGCAATCTAATTATATATTCTTTACATTTTATCACTGATAATATTTAACTATTACAATTTTATTAAGACAATAATTATAATAAAATTATATTGGCATGAACAAAGAAGCACTGTTCAGGACCCTTGGGTCAGGGAAATTTGTCATCAGAAAGCCCTTTTTCCCATCTGTACCAATTTTCTTCGAGTGCTACTTCTGAAAAGGACCCATTGTTCCCTTCTAATAAAATCCATTTTCTAGGAAAAATATACATTGATGAGTAAACATACACAAAATAATAAAACTTAATTTTACAAATCAATTGTTTTTATTTAACAGAACTACCAAAAGTTCCCAGTTATTGACACAACAAAAGAAAACTGATGACACTGTCCTTATCGAACAGGTAAACAAGCAGGCAGGACAGTAAAATATAATGATTGTTTTAATGGAAAGTGATGGTTAATTTGAATTGTCAACTTGATATATTCTAGAATTACCTGGAAAGAGGATCTCAAAGAGAGATAATCTTAACCAGGTGAACCTGTGGGCTTATATGTGATGAATTATCCTGATTACCTTAATTTAGGTAGCAAGACTGCCCAAATTAATGTAATTAATTTGGAAGCACCCTAAATTAATGGGTAGCACCATTTACTACACTGGAATCCTGAACGGTGTAAGAATGAAACAAGCTATCAGAGTAAGCATTCGTGTACCAATTTATTACTCTCTCCTCTTAATTGTGTATGTGACATCACTATCTGCTTCCAATTTCGATGCCTCGACTTCCCCACAATGATGGCATGTAACCTAGAATTGCGAGCCAAATAAATCTTTTCTCATTTAAGTTTCATTGGTCAGAATATTAGTCTGTTAAAGCAACAGGATGAAAAACTAGACATAGAGTTATGACAAGGCATTAAAGGAGAGGAAGTTAAACCAAGTACAGTTGTTCACAGAACTCTAGGAGAAATACTCAAGCCAGAGCTTAAGAATGAGTGGGCACGAACCAGACAGAGCCAGGTGGGAAGAAGACAGTATGAAGAATGACTTCCTGAGACCTCTGAGATCACATCATCTCTTCATCCAAGGGATGTCTGCTCTTAATGAGCACTAAAGTTGAGAATAATGTAAGCTTCCTAATTTCCAGTTCTTTTCATTATCTGGAATACTATTTCTCTCACTTCATCTCCATTCAGCTCCAAGTAATCATAGAAAATGACCGAACTAGTAAAATGGGATGTCACAGCAAACCACAAACACAAGGCAGAAACTGAACAAACACGCGCAGACAGCTGGGGAAAGGGTTTTGGAAAATCTTTCTCTACAAGAAAAAAAAACTGTTTTGGACAAAACAGAATTTTCAGCAACAGTGTATATGCCACTAAAGATTATAGCTTTGGCAGGGTAGTAAATATTCAACCCCAAGGTCCTAACAGAATAAATATCTGGATAGTCTCTGCCAAGCCAAGATTACAAACTACTACTATATCTTCTGAAGTAAAAATAATCAGCAATAAATTTATCTTTTTTTTCAACTAAGCAATACTTACAGGGGAATTTATAGCTTTAAATGCCTCTATTAGAAAAGGAAAAGAATCCCAAATCACTAACCCAAGTTTCCACCATAGGAACCTAGTATGACGAAGAAATTGAACCCAAATCGTTAATCTGAAATAGTAAAAAACAAAAACAAAACAAAATAAAACAGATGGTTTTTTTTAAATTATCTTTAATTGTTCTTTACAGTCCAGTCATTATCCCCTCCCAGTCTGCCCTTCGACTTTTAACAAGGCCCCTAGGGAAGGAGAGACAGAGGGAAGGGTGGGGAGGGAAAGGTGGAGTTAAGCAAACAAGAAGGTTGATGAAGAGGGGGGGAGAAGAGGGTGGAGGGAAAGGGAAGGAGAAATGGAGGAGAGAAGGGAAGGAGGGAGAGGGGAGAAGGAAAAGAAGGAAGACAGAGACAAAGAGAACCAGCATCAGTGATGTAGATATTGGACATGCACTCCAACTCCTGGGGCTCTAGGGTCATCTGTTCTTCTGCTCCAAGCTGAGCCAGAGGGAAGGAGGACTGTAGTAACAACTACTCTAAACCATTTTCTCTCATCTCACTACTCTTAAGGTTGCTAGAGTATGCCAGGGTCTTGTCAGTATCACAAGACAACCATTCTTTCAGCAGTCCCAGAGAAAATAAGGCATTGGATGCAGAATCTAGTTTCTTTTTTCACGGGAGGTAATTGTGAATCTAAGATTTTCCTTCCATTCACTCCTGATGAGCTAAGGGATGGGTTACAGTGACTGCCAGTCAAAACTTTGAGCCCTTACTAGTTCCTTGACACTCTCCAACAATCAGATCAGAAGTGGTCTTCTTGAGCTGTCCCCAAATGGACTAGGACACTGGAGATGTTACACATTACCCATACGCAGGAAAAGCTTGGTTCTCGGGAGAAGGACAATCCCAGCTATTTACTTCTGTGCCTTAGAAAGGCTAATCCTATCGGTTTCTAAGAGGTTGGTTACATATATTCCTGAGCTATATGCATTTTTCAACTAATTTTTAGATGCCTCACAAATGTAATGTCTTCGTTTTTTATGGTTGAACTGGTAAGTTTGTGGGGAAAGAGAATCTACAGACTCCTACTCCTTCACTCCAAATTGTCAATGGTTATTCTTCTCCCTTTTTTCCTTTCCTTTCCTCTTTCTTAGTTCCTTTCTCCATGCTCAGTACTCTCTGCTAATAAGAATCGAACCTAGAATCTCCTTCAGGAAAGGCAAGAGCTCTACCACGGAGCTGTCTCTAACTCTTACCATTTTAAACTTTCTATTTTGAGACAAGATCTCATCAAGTTGTCCAAGCTGGCTTTAAATTCACTCTGTTGTCTAAACACATATTTTTTGTGATCTGCTTGCCTCAGCCTCCCAAGTAGCTGGAATTGTAGGTTTTTACCATTAGACTCAACAGATCACCAATACTTTCCTATTTTGAAAATATTTTGATTTCAGAGCTTTTAGTTTAATAATTATTCATTATCAGACACAACTTTAATGAACTTAGTTTAAACTGTCTTGGATAATAATAACAATAGCAACAAGGTAAAATGTTCTTACTGTTTCTCTCTCTCTCTCTCTCTCTCTCTCTCTCTCTCTCTCTCTCTCTTTCTCTGGTTTTTTGAGAACAGGCTGGCCTCAAACTCAGAAATCCTCCTGCCTCTGCCTCCCAAGTGCTGGGATTAAAGGCGTGCACCACCACCGCCCGGCGTTGTTACTGTTTCTTATGTAGCAAGAAACATAACCAGAACCAATACTGGATGTGGAAAACAGTGGCCTCACAGGCAAACACCATGATGAATTTCATCCTTAATGCCGTATAACCTATCATGGTAAAGAAGCCGTTGGCACTGACTCATAAAACACTATGCTGGCTTGTTTTATGTCAACTTGATGCAAGCTAGAGACATCTGGAAAGAAAGAAAAAAATCTCAATTAAGAAAATGCTCCCAGTCGATTGGTCTGTAGACAAGGCTGTGGTTCATTTTCTTAACTGATGGTTAGAGTGGGAGGAAGCACCCCACTGTGGGTAGTGTTATGCCTAGGCAGGTGGACCTGGATGGTATAAGAAAACAGGCTGAGCACACTATGAAAGCAGCTCTCTTCATCGGCCTCTGCTTCTGCTCTCATCTCCATTTTCTACACTATTTGAGTTCCTACCCTGACTTCCAGCAGTGATGGACTGTGGTGCTGAACTGTAAGCTGGAATAAACATTTTGCTCTACAAGTTGTTTTTGACTAAGACGTTTCATCCCAGGACTAGAAACCCTAAGATAACACTAAAACTATAGCTTTAGGTATGTAAGAAAAATTTATAGTACTTAAGAGCTCATTTCTTTTATTTTGCATTGCTTGACACTATTCAATCAATCATCTTATAAATGTTAATGATCCTAAGTCTACATGTTTCTGACACACTTACATCTAAGTAATCAAGATTCTATTTTATAAGTGCTTTTTGAGATATGTTGGCATTACTCAAATGGTGTCCTTTAAAATAAGGAGACTGAGTCAGAAGCTATCACTCAAGTGCCATATGGATCAAAGATGCCTTATACAACCATCCAAGTTCTATCAGTTTCTACTGCAGCCCATGTTCTTGCCAATGGCATCTTTAACACATACAACAAGATTTTTTTTCACATTGATAGTCCAAACTTTCTCCAACAGCCACATTTGGCAGTTTATACGTAACAAGTTTCTACCTTTTATATAAAGCTAACTTTAGAATACTCAGACTTTATTGCTTGGATTTTAAAAGATTTAAGAAATGTAGACTGGTTTGGTAAAAAAAAAAAAAAAAAAAAAAAAAAAATTTTTTATTTTTATTTTAAAAAATAAAAAAAAAAAAAAAAGTGTTTTAAAAAAAAAAAAAAAAAAAAAAAAAAAAAACCTCTAAACTCTCATCTTAAATAGGTCTTCCAAACTAAAAATTGATAAAAAAAATTTCAGAGGCAAACTATGCCACTGAAAAATTAAACTTAACAGATATCTACATGTTTTCTTCTCAGCAATCTATAAACCTTTTCTTAAACTATCTATTATGCCCCATAAAGCAAATCTTAACAAATACAAAATTAAAAAATTCTACTTTAATTCTTCTACATACAGTCATCCAGTTTGACCAACACCATTAGTTGAAAATGCTGCTTTGCCCCGCCCCCAGTGTGTATTTCTGCCTTTCTTAATAAAAAATCAAGTGTCCAAAGGTTTGTAGATTTGTGTCTGGGTTTTCAACTACATTCCATTGATCATATGTCTGTTTTTGTACCAAACCATGCTGCTCTCTTAATGCTATAGCTCAGTAGTATAACTTGAAATTGAAGATGCTGATAATCCCCCGTAGTTTTGTTTTGTTTTGTTTTGCTTTGCTTTGCTTTTAATTATTCAGGATTGTTTTAGATATCCTGGGACTTTTATGTTTCCATATGAAGTTGAAAATTGTCCTTTCAAGATCTGTGAAGAATTGTGATAGGAATTACATTGCATCTGTACATTGCTTATGGCAGAATGCCATTTTATGATATTAACTCCACCAATCCATGAGCATAGGAGAGCTCCTAAGGTTTTTATCATACATGTCTTTCAGTTGCTTGGTTAGAGACACTCCAAGATATTTTATATTGTTTGAGGCTATTATGGAAGTTGTTGTTTCCATGGTTTCTTTCTCAGTCCATTTGTCATATGTAGATAAAAGGTCTATGGATTACTGTTTAATTTTGTATCCATCCATTTTATTGAAAATGTTGATCAGTTATAGAATTTCACCACTGGAATTTTTAAGGTCATTTATGTATACTATCATATCCTCTACAAATAACAATATTTTGACTTCTTCCTTTCCAATTTTTGTCCCATTGATCTCCTTTGGTTTTCTTATTGCACTAGCTAAGACTATATAAGTACTATATTGAATAGATTCAGAGAAAGTGAACAACCTTGTCTTGTTTCTAATTTGAGCAGAATTGCTCTGAGTTTCTCTCAATGTAAGTTGATGTTAACTGTGGTCTTGCTGTTAACTGTTCTTATTATGTGGAGGTATGTCCCATTTATCCCTAATCTCTCCAGGACTTTTATCATTAAAGGGTATTGGATTTTGCAAAGGCCTTCTTACAATATAATGAAATGATAATGTGGGTTTTGTCTTTTAGTTTGTTCAGATGTGGATTATATTTATCAATTTATGAATGTTGACTGAAAGGATGATATAAACCCCTCTTGTCTCCATTTAAGGACCAGGCCCAATTTTGAGAAGAAGGCCATAAGGCACCAGCTCCAGAAACAGACCATAAAATCCAGAAATAAGGTCATAAAACCCACTCCCAAAGAACAGCATAAACACATAAATGGAGAAATATCTTATCCCTGGATGGGTCATCTGTGCTGGGCTGTCCTATCTCATCCTATGGTTAAATATTCAAGACATAGGAATGCAGAACATGGACCACCTGTAACCCCCTAGTACCCACCAATGAAATTTTAGATTACCTATTCTTTCTAGAGATAGAGTTGCCCTGGTTCCCTGTAAGAAGGTGTTGAACCTGAAGATCCAAACCAGGAAGACACGCTTCCACAGAAACACTCACAGACAGGGGGTTCGATGCAAAAGCAAGAGGTTCATTGATCCAGTGCATTGGAGTTCCCCCACACGCAGGCTAGAGGAACCCCAAGCTAAAGCTAAGAGCAGTTTAGGGTCATAGGGCATGAACCAGCGAAACACCTCTATCAGCCATTCTAAGAAGGCTGAAAGGGATTCAGTAGGGCCTTGGACTATTTCTCTTACCTTAGCCAAATTAGTAGGGCACTGTGCAACCCCTCAGAGACCTGCCATTGGAGTCTTGTGGTAAACCTTCAGATGCTCCCTACCTTCAGGCATGTTGAAGTCGCAGTAGGACTGGGTCATCAGAAACCCTGCATCTATCTCATTCTGCAAGAGGGTGGTCCTCTCATCTGTCCCAGGGACACTCTTCCTGGCCTCCAAGAGGACATGCTGCCTATCCTCAGTAGTAAGGAGTGTCTGTAAGAGCTGCTGACAATCATCCCAAGTGGGCTGATGTGTAAAGAGGAGAGAATCAATCAGGCTGGTCAGAGCCTGGAGGTTTTCAGAAAAAGAAGGGTTATGAGTCTTCCAATTATAAAGATCTGCCAATGAAAAGGACCAGTATTAAAGGTGGTGGCACACACCTTTAATCCCAGCACTTGGGAGGCAGAGGCAGGCGGATTTCTGAGTTCAAGGCCAGCCTGGTCTACAGAGTGAGTTCCAGGACAGTCAAGGTTACACAGAGAAACCCTGTCTCGAAAAACCAAAAAAACAAAACAAAACAAAACAAAACAAAAACAAAAACAAAAAACAAAGAAAAGAAAAGATAGGTTGGCGGTCTTGAGCATCAGGGGGTCCATAGGCCCGCAGAGGCAAGACAGTGGTCTCGGGGTCCCCGCCCACCTACTCCACGTCCTGGCAGCTGGACCCTCCTGGCACCCTTCTGCCAGTAGTGCCAAGTGTGCCGCTGGCGTCACAGCCCTCTGGGCCCCCAGAGGTGGGACCGGATGGCCATGGAGGGAGGAGTTGGAGGATAAAGGGTAGGGGGATCTGAAAGGAGGAGGTCAGTGTCTGTTGTGGTAAGGATCTTCTTTTCCTCATCTCCTCCCACGGGATACGAGGCTTTTCTTTCTTCATTACCATCTTTCAGCATGAACACCTCGGTCCTCAGTGAACCTGAAAGTGAAACAAATGGGCAGTCCCACGGACGGGGAGAGAGAACCAGGTCTTCCCAGACAGTTATATACAGGATCTGGTCCAGATGTCCACCAGGACCTTTCTGGAAAATTCTTCCTTTAATCTGTCTAACTTTCCCTAGAAAGAAGGATCCCTCCGGTAGCCATCCCGTCTGAAAAGACAGCCAGTCTGAGGCACACAATGTCTGCCATTTCTGTTTCTTCACTTCTACTGACAGATTATGAGCTCTAGTCTTAACTTTAGTCCAGTGGTCAAGAGTCAAAGATAGCAGGGTAGAAAGCATTTGTCCCATGTTAGGTCAGTCAAAGTAGATTACCAGCCCAATACCACAAGCAAAGAACAACACAAACAGAATCAGACACAGACATCCTACAGGAGAGTGCCACAAGAGAGTAACAGACGCTGCCCCTGGCGGTGGTGGCTGGAGACCACCTCCAGACAAAGAAGAACCGTTTCCGATCCTACCTCCCAGAGGGACTCTGGAGCATCCTCCAGTGTCCCATAGCTTGCAGCACATCTACTCTGCCACTTTGGCCACTTCTTATGAGTTCCCTCCTGGAACTCAAAACCTGACCCTCTCCCAGGGTCTAAAACAGACTATTCTTCTTGGCTTGCCCAGACACTTCACAGACACAAAACAAAAAGCACACAAACCTGTTCAAGCGGATCTCGGATCCCTGAGTCGCAGGGTC
The DNA here is from genome assembly GCA_030674055.1 of Rhabdomys pumilio. Lineage (NCBI taxonomy): Eukaryota > Metazoa > Chordata > Mammalia > Rodentia > Muridae > Rhabdomys > Rhabdomys pumilio. The sequence goes on from JANHMN010000003.1 coordinate 169,165,848, forward strand.
TGAGGGAACATGCGATTCCCGGTCAGGGAACCAAAATGTTGGACCTGAAGATCCAAACCAAGAAGATGGGCTCCCACAGAATCACTCACAGACAGGGGGTTCTATGCAAAAGCAAGAGGGTTATTGATCCAGTGCACTGAGGTTCCCCCCCCATGCAGGCTAGAGGAACCCCAAGCTAAATCTAAGAGCAGTTTTTACATGGTTTTCACAGGGTTTACGAGGGCAGTCTTACAGTCACCTCTTAGACAATGCTAACCACAAAGGCTGACCTCAAACTGGGCCGCTCCCAGTTTCTTGGCAACTCATATTTGCACATTATCCTTTGACAATGAGTGTTAGCTAAGTCTATCTTACCATACCTCCTCTTTACCCAGGTTTATTGCGCTAAGGGCCCAGCTTCCTGATAACCTTTTAATCCTCTTATCTTAGGCCCTCCCTGGAATGTGTGTAAGTCTTCGGAATGCAGTCTTCTCCCAGAGCTTGTCTCTGGAGAAGTTAATTTTTAAGTTTAGGCTGAGACCTGAGATTCCTTCAAAGGCCTACATGCTGTTGTCTGCAGTTGCCACTTTAGAGAATGGTTGACTCTCACATGCTATTGTTTTTGCAGAATAAACACTTTTTGTCTTTGCATACTATCTTCTTTCAGTGATTTCTGGACCCTTACAGAACCATCATTTCTGGGATGAAACTTACTTGACCAAGGTGGATGACTCTTTGGGTGTGTTCTTGGATTTGTTTTGAAAGTATTTTATTGAGAACTTTTGCGTCTATGTTCATAAAAAAAATTATCTGGGTCTTTGTTGGGTCTTTATGTGGTTTGAGTATCACAGTATGATATAAATGCCTTGTAAAATGAATTTGGGCAATTTTCCTTCTGTTTCCATTTTGTAGAATAATTTTACCACCCTACCAAAAAGTTATTTCAAATGTATCAAAGACTTCAACATAAAACCAGATATACTAAACCAGACAGAAGAGAATTACTAGGTCTCTCTTTCTTGTGCCTTTTGTGTATCTTGGGCTCTCTTCCTTCTTCTTTTTTTTTTGCTTTGCCCAATTCCAAGGTGTTAGTTTTTGTTTTATCTTATTATATTTTACTCTGCCTTGTACTATTACTATAATAATAATAGTGATTATTATTATATGTAATGTTAATTATCATAATTATATAATTTTATTATTATTATCATCATCCCTTAGCAGTTTATTTGTTTTCTAATGGGAGACAGAAATGAAGAGGATCTGGATGGGAAAAAAAGGTAGGAAGGACCCAGAAAGAATAGAGGGAGGAGAAAACATAATCAGAATATAATATGTAAGAAAAAAAATTATTTCCAATAAAAACAAATATGAAAGAATCAAAGTCCTGTTCTCAAACCATTGTGGAATAAAACTAAAAATAAACAAGATGAGAAACTATAGAAACACTTGGAGAATGAACAAACACTTTTGAATGAACTCTGGGTCATTAAAGAAATAAGGAGACTGTTTAAAGATCCCTAGAGATGGAGTGACCCACAAATGTATTTGCTAGGTTTGAGAAAGTGTGCCCTTGTATTTTCAATTGTTTTTGGAGCCTGCAGCACCAAGCTAGCAGGATATGCAAATGTCACTTCCTCACCTGCCTTTTACAAAAAGGCAAGCTACACTGGGGAAGGTGACCTTCCCCAGATGTCCAGTAGAGTCAGAATGTGGCTTTCTGCATAATAAAGAGCTGGCCCCTGAAGCTAGAGCAGAACTTCCCCGGAGGCTGAGGTTCAACCAGATGCTGGCTGATGCTGAGACACTGCCCCAGCAAAAAGACAGCAGCTTTAAACTATATAGATGTCTCCTGTCTCCCTGTCTTAATTAAACCTCAAACAGGATCCTCAAAAGTCCCTCAAAGCCCTAGAATCAAATGAAAATGCCTAACTTTTCAGAACCATTAGGATACAGACAAGAAGGTTCTAATAAAAATTTATAGCTAAGTGCTTACATAGAAAATAAAAGAGATTACAAACAACCTAAGATATACCTCCAATTAAAAAAAAAGCCAACTCAACTGTACTAGACAGTAAGAAATACTGAAGATTAGAAAAGAAATTAATAAATGGTGGCCAATAAAATCAATGAGTTACTTTTTGAAAGAATGGAATTACATATATCTCATTAAAATCTATATTAAATGGATCAAAGATTGTGATACAAGACTGAACTTTGACATTGTTAAAAAAACAGATTCAAGTTATAGACGTGGGGAAGATTTTTTCTTCAAATGGCTTGAGTAGCATTGTAATCAACCCGAGAATGTGCTAGTGAGATTAATCTGCACAGTAGCTATGTAGATTTTATGAAATTAGTCTACTTATCTATACAGGAAAGGAAACAATCTCTAGAGTGAAGAGGCAGCCTACAGACCGGGAGGAAAATCTTTTTAAACTATATATCAGACAAGGTTTAAATATGCAGAATATATGAAAACTATAAAAATTAAACACAAAAGCCTTCAGATCAGCACATAACCTCATGACCTGAATAGACTTTTACCAAAAGAAGAAAAACAAATGACCAATAAATACTTGAAAAGTATTCTATATCCTTAGGCATCAAAAAAAAATGCAAACTACAACCACACAGGATTCCAGCTCCCCCTACTACTAGCTAACACCAGCTAACATGCAAAACACAAATGAAAGACATTGGCAAGGATGTGGGGAAAGAGAACTCTTATCAACTGCTGGTGGAAATGTGAGAGTGTGCAGCCACTATGTAAACCAGTGTGGAGGTTCCTCAAAACCTAAAATAGAACTACTATATATCTAGAGACAGCACGCTTAGAGATTGGTAGTGGTACACAGACTCCATAGAATCCTATTCATTTACAGAGCAAAGTAAAATCATGACACTTAAGGAAAAATGAACAGAACTACAAATCCTGCTACACATGATATGCCAGACTCAGAAAGATAAATACCACATTTTCTCTCATATGCAGATCCTAGATTTTAATCTCTCCCTGACTTTTGTGTGTGTATGTGTGTCTCTGTGTGTATGCGCACACATGTGCAGATGTGTGTGTCATGTGAATATAAAGAGAAAATTTCTTAAGAAAGGAGGAAGGTTACAAAAGAGAGAGTGTGGGAATTTGAGTAGATGTGACATAAAAGCGAAGGAGACAGTACTACATAAGGAGGCCAAAAGTAAAAACTAAAAAAGTAAAGAGGGATGGGGAAGAAGTGATGAGAGGAAGGAGATGAGTATTTTAAGAAGTGTGTCCAGACATGCCATAGTGATTTCTATACCAACTTTATAAGTTTTTTCTATTTTATGTGTGCAGTTGGTTTTGTCCACCTGTATGTCTATAAAGTGTTGGACTCTAAGTATCCAAAACCAAGGAAAACACTCTCACAGAGAACCCACAGGCAGGATTCGTTGTAATAGCATGAGGTTTACTGTTACTGGTGCACCAGGACTCCCTTGTGTGCAGGCAAAAGAGAGTGCTGAATCAGAGTTGAGGCCGTTTATATACCAATATTCACAAGGCTCATAAAGGCAGTTTTAATTCTTAATTAATAACTACAAAAGCCGATTTTAACATCAGTTCTCAAGCTTGGTTTCTTTCCCAGTCTCAGTCCCTATTTACATCTGTATCTCACTCCCAATTTACATCTGTATCTCACTCTTTTAAGTGACTGTTTACCCAGGTCTTTTATTGCCTCTATCTTGGGTCCTTTATTCTTTTGAAATGTTAGTTCAAGTCCCTGGGATGCTCCCCAGGGGCAGCTAACACTTGAGTATAAATTGAAACTCTGAACCTAAGAATCTTTTCATGTTGAGACCTAAAATTTCATTTTTACAATTTATTCTCACAAAAGCACATGCATGCCTGGTGCCTACAGAGTCCAGAAGAGGGTGTCATACCCACTGCACTGGATTTACGGATGATAGTAGCTGCCATGTGGATGCTGTAAGCAAACACGGGTTCTCTGGAAGATCACCCAGTGCTCATGACCACTATGCCATCTCTCCAACCCCATCTTTTATTAACTTTAAAAACTAATAAAACATAATGATGTAATAAGGTATTGAATTTTCGAATAAATAAAGCATTTTATAAAAAACAAAACTTGCAGTAAAAACAGAGGCAAAGACAACAAGGAAGATGACACAGGCTGGGGAATGCCCATGAACCTGAGAACACAGTTTATTAATGAGTTCCATCAAGACTCACAAAGACACATGTGATTATAAAAAAAGTTTTGTTGATTTTAAGTAATCACTCAAAGTTTTCCACCAAAAGAAAATACCTAATTATCCCATTTTTAAATATAAAATGGAATATAGCACTAGCTATTGGGAAAAGGCTACCATTTACAGCCAGGTCAGAAGTCCAAATTTATTTGGCTTGTGCCCTTTGCAGTGAAGACCATAAAACACAATTCTTCCCCATCCTGAAATAAATGCTAAGCAGAGTAATGCTTCAGAATGTCAACAGAATGCCACAGAGAAACATTTGCTTTTCTTGGTAACCAGTGCATTTAAGGGCACTGGAGTCCATACTTGGAATTCCAGAAAACTAAAGACAAAACAATGCTTTCAGGCTTTTCCCCTTAAGGAAAACACTGGGAGAAAACTAAAATGCAAAGTAGCCCTTTGCCTATACTTTGTCCCTTTCACACACACACACACACACACACACACACACACGCACACGCACACGCACACGCACACGCACACGCACACGCACACGCACAC
>JANHMN010000003.1:169181142-169214648 GCA_030674055.1 Rhabdomys pumilio
GAAAGAAAGAAAGAAAGAAAGAAAGAAAGAAAGAAAGAAAGAAAGAACGAACTTTGAGTCGTTTAAAAACCAAAACCAAAACCAAACCAAATAAAAAACTACAGATCAGTTTCTCTGATGAGAAATTCTTGAAAAAAATAATTGCAAATAAAATTCAGAAACAAATTAAGAAGCTCATACATTATGACTAAGTGGGCTCCATCCCAGAAAGGTAGGGTTGGTTCAACATAAATAAATCAATAAATAAATTGGTACTGACTATACCTTCTTGATAAAAGTCCTAGAGACATTAAGAAAAGGTGAAGCAGACCACAAAATAATAAAGGATATAGATAATAAATCTATAGTCAATGTTAAATCAAATGGAGATAAACAAAGCATTTCTTCTAAAATCAAAAAGAAGACAAGGATTCCCACTCTCTGCTCTCTTATTTGCTAAGTCTTCAGAGTCTTAACTACAGTAGTTAGGCAACAGAATGATAGAGAGTGGTAAAAATAAGAAAGAAAGAAGTCAAACTTCGTATTTACAAATGGCATGATCCTCTATATAAAAGAGCCTATAAAGCCTGCTAGAAGTCTTAGATCTACTTAAAAATAATTTCAGGATACAAAATGGATATAAAAACACAGCAGTCTTCATACATACCAATAATGTATTCTCAGAGAAAGAATTAGGGAAATACTTCATCCATAATACCTCAAAAACCATTAAGTACCTAGGAATACAACCAGCTAAAGAAGAAAAAGAACTCTACAATGCAAACTTCAAGACAATCTAAAGGGAAATGAAAGAAAAATAGTAGATGATAGAAAGATCTTTCATGGACTGGGATTGGCAACATTTATGCTGTGATAATGGCTGTACTACCAAAATAAATCTCAAGGTTTAATGCAATACCTATTAAAATCATGATATCATATTACACATGCTTAGAAAAAACAATCTAAGATTTTATATGGATCCAAAAAACCCGTAACTAGCCAAAGTATTTCATAAAGAACAAAACACAGTTAGAGATAGTACAATACCCAACCTCAAATTATACTATAAAACTACAGTGATAAACATAGCCTAGTATCAGCATAAAACAGACAGATGGGTAGAATAGAAAAGAAAACAGAAGAGAGAAGTGAGAAATAAAACAACAGATATTCCTTTCAGTAAGGAATCTAAAACAATACATTTGGGGAAAGCCTATTCAACAAATACTGCTGTCAAAACTGAATATCCATCTGCGAAAGAATAAGACTTCTTTTCATTCTTTGACCTTGTTCAGAAATCAATTTTGAAATGGATCAAAGACCTTAATTTAAAACTCCAAAAAGCTAAAAACAGAAAATACTTGTTAAAACTTAGAGTAGGCAACAACTTTCTGAACAGAACTTCAACAGGACAGGAATTAGCTCTCAATGTCAACAGATGAGACTACATGGATTGAAAAGTTTCCTCCAAGAAAGGAAACTATCAGCAAGGTGCTCAGACAGCCACAGAGAGGAAAACATCTGTACCAGCGGCAACTCAGGCAAGGAGCTAGTATTCAGAATTTACAAATTACTGCAGAAACTAAATATCAAAGAAACAAAATGTCACTCAACAAATAAGTTAATGAATTGAATGAACAGATTTTCAACAAGAAGAAGGAGGTAGCAAAACTGCTTCCTATTCCAACCAGATTCCCATCTTCATGTGACAAATCTCTAAATATTCTTCAGACTACAGAAAGTCCAAGTAACTCAAGACAGTTAAAGCAAAAACTAAACAAGCAAACAAACTAGCTAAGAAATAGCTGGTCTGAATAAAGGCTTTTGATGAACAGGGGTAGTTATACTTCTCTGCGGGTATGAGGTAAAATTTAGAATGCAATTAGGGATTATGCTTGTTGGAAGTATATTCTTTTCTAAGGTCCTTGACCTCATTAGCACTGTAAATCAGGCTAGATTCTAGCATCAAGCATAATTTTCCTCCTGCTGAGAGAGCTTTAAGTCCAGCAGACAGCTGTTGGTTGGTTGTGGTAATCACATATGAGTACCACATCTTACACCTTTATGCAAGCATTTTGCCATAGCTGGTAACTGTGATAGCTCTTGGTGTTGCAGCTGGGTGGAAATGTTCAATTGCTTCCCTTCTTCGGAAGTTTGCATAGTATCTTCTGGAACAATGGAAGCCAGACCACAGGTAAGAGCTTTCAGGTCAGATCCAGTGTGTATAAATCTTCTAATCTTGGGTATAAATGTTGCTGCACACGCCTGATGATCCTATGACCCACAGTAGAAGAAGAGAACTGTCTTATAAAAACTGTCCTCTGACTTGTACACCCTAGCTCTGGGCTTAGACATAGGCACAACCTCAATCTCTCTCTACCTCTCCATCTCACTCATAATAATAAAAACTAATTAATTAATATATTGTTTAAATGAATAAATCTATTTTTAAATTCATCTAGCTCTTCTCTCTCTCTATGATGACAGTATCTGAAACATAAACTACCTTGCAGATTTCCTAGACGTGAGCAACTATTACTGATAATAAATACTACCATTCTGTGAGAGCACAGCTTTCTATGGAAAAACACTTAATAATATTACTTAATCTCATCCCCAAAACATTTTCTGTATTTTAAAAATAGGAATGAAATTGAATAATTTTCCCAAGGCATATCCAAGTAGTATATACTAAGCACAGAATCCAAAAAACATCTCTAACACCAAAATGTCTATTCATACCCACTTTCCTATGCTGCTTTCAAGGAAGAAGACTTCATAGTTGCTGCTGACTTACAGGATTTTTAATTGCATATATTTAACAACCCAAACATTTTGAACAGTCACTCATATATATGTACATTCACACATTTATATGTACATATATATTGTATATACTTTATGTGAGAATATATAATTTGTTCATAATAAACAGAATAAGATAGAAACTATAATAAGTCAAAAATTAATCTGCATTCTAATATTTTCTTTTATTTTCATAGTTTCAAAATCTCCTGTTCATATTTTTAAATAGTACAAGTAATTGTGTTCAAGCCATTATATAAATATTTAATAAGATTCCTGAAAAATATATAAACACAAAATTTTAAATTCTTCAAAAATTTAATTTTTAATCAACTTCTTGACAGATTATTTTGTCTCCATTGTGTGTCTTAAAAACGTTCATGCAAAAAGACAGTCAGTTTCTCAATTTTCTTCTTGTTCCTTTGTGCTGACATTATTAGTAAAATATTTAATCCGCTTTTGTTTCAAGATCTCTTTAAATCTAGTTATCTGGGAAACAGTAGCAGCAATATTTTGAAATACGTTAGAAATAAACTAATAGACTTGGAAAGTTCTCACTCTGTTTCAGAATAAACCAGAACTAGTTATCTTGTTGTAGACTAAACACATAAGTATTAGCAAACCCTCTCACCAAACAGCTTCACTGGGGCTCCTAGTGCATCTTCTGGAATATGCCTACCCATCCCACTCCTACCTCAGCCTTATACAGCAACAACCTAAATGGAGCAACATTAACTTGACTCAACCAGACCTACAAGTTGTTTGTATTTAGTTTACTGTCCAAAGCAATGTTTTAAATTATGTTTTGATATGATGCCATTATCCTAAGTACAGGAAATGTAGAAACTGCTTCTCAACTCAGAAAAACAAAAGCCTTACAGTTAAAATTAATTAAAAGGACTTCTATATTCTTTTACAAAGTAAGGAAGAATCTCAAGATGTAATCTCAAATGTAAGCATTTCCTACAAATAACTCATTCCAGAATTTACAGACAAAACTTTCACCAACTTAGGAGAAAGATCAGTTCATACTCCGAAGCTTCATTTTGAAAAAAAGTCCAGCATGAATATCTTAAATACATAAAAACAACATCCTTTACTTGACTGGCTCTCTATGTGAACTGCCAATAAAGGGCTTTTAGTGACCAGTGCAGAAGCTTTGTAGTTACATTCTTTTCTAATCATATTGACAACATATAACTCTATGAAAATTATACCTATCATTTTAAAATTAGCTCTTTAAAGGTTTTCTTGTAATGGATATATAAGGACAAAGTTTACTAGTTTTTGTTTGTTGTTTCATTGAAGAGTTTATTTTGGCTTACAGTTTCAGAGGAAGAGTCCATAATGGTGGGAAGATATGGCAGCGTGCAGCCAGAGCAGGAAGCTGGTTGGTCACATTTTATCCGAATACAGGAAACAGAAAACAGGAAATGGGACAAGTTATAATCCCTCAAAGCCTGCCTCCAGTGGCTACTGACTGCAGCAAAGCTGCACCTCCTAAATGTTCTATAACCTTCCCAAACAGGGTCATAAATATAGGAGCCTTTGGGTACATTTCTTAATCAAATAATAACATACACACACACACACACACACACACACACACACACACGCACATGCATACATGCACATACACACACACATGCATGCACACATACACACAAGGAATAATAATAGATATAATAAAAAACCTTTAAAGAAAAAAAGTTTATTACACAGAATCTTATTTACTTATTTAATTTAAATTAAAATTATTTAGAAAAGAATCCTTTATTTCCACATAATATATATAGTTGATACAGATTTCTTTCAAATGCCATATGCTAGCTGAATGTGCTATTTGCTACCATCTATAGATCACAAACTTGGCTGTCATCTTTCCAGTTATAATTAAATTAAATATGTATATTGTTATGGCCATTCTTTACTGTTTTAGACGTTTAACCCTAAAATGACTTGCATTTTCAATGATACCAAGTGTTTAAGTGTTAAGTAGATAAGAACTTGGGAAAACATTCAGTAAAGTCTATGTTCAATTCCTTATGTTTGTTCACAATACTGACTACATTTCCATCTTTAAGTTTTACTTGGAATGTCATATATGTGTAGTGTATTTACATCAGTCCACACCTCACTTTCCTCTCTCCACTTCCTCTTATGTTCTCTCACTCTCTTTCAAATTCTTGACTTTCTAATTATTTAATTATTGTTTTACACACACACACACACACACACACACACACACACACACACACACACATAGGGGGCTTGTTCCTAGAGAAGATGGATTCTCACTCTCAAGGCAGCCACGAATTACCAAAGCTCTTCATCTAGGGGCAAGGCCTTGCGGGATCTCCACCATTACACACTGTCATGTCAAATAGGAGTGTCATCTTGCAGGTCTCATTTAGGCAATCATATATTTGGGATTTCATGGGTGCAACTTCCCTGTCATTTATAAATGGCACTATCTAACAGAAGATGCCCTAGTTCTCTGGAACTTATTAATCTTTCTGCCCCTCTTCCACAATGTTCTCTTGGCCATAAGTATACAGGTTGCATTATACATATATCAGCTGAGGTTGAGCATACCATGGTCAGTTCTGTTCATTTTGACCACTTCAGAGCATTTTTTTAATGGTCTCCATCTGCTGCCCATAAAGATTCTTTGATAAAGGGTGAGACTTATACTTATTAGTGAGTATACTTAGAATGAAATAAGAAGCCATACTAGTTTTTAGACATGGCAGCTGTAAGTTTTCCTCTAGGATCCATGACCTTACAAGTCAACCATAGTTGACTAAGTTTACAATAGGTGTCATGAATTCCCTTCTAGTAAGCAGGCCTTAAGCCAATTAGGTAGTTGTTGGTTACAGCCAAGGTATAAATACCACTATTGCACCCCTGGGGCTATTCTGCCACTCTTGCCACTGTGTTTACATCTAGATAAGACTATTGAGATATTGTTTTGCTCTCTTGGCAGCTTGCCTGTCCAACATCTCCTGATACTATGAGTCCTCAAAGAAGTTTCCAGGTCGGTTCCAACTCAATTCCCCAAAGTGTTGTCATCTTTTTACATAAGAACTAAAAAGTAGAGGAAGAAATGATAAACTCTTTTTCATGTGTTTTTAATCTCCAGATAATAGAGTAAAATTACCACTACTTACAAGTGGTTTACTATAATCTCCTTATATTGTCAACATTACATTGTATTGATAATCAAAATAAGCTCATTCTAAATATGGAAATATCATATAATTTCTGTTTCCAGTTTCATTTGAGGATGAATAAAAGAATTCCAATACCAACTAATGTCCATGTTATGGTACTATGCCTTCATAAAATTCAAAATGCTTGGCTCAAAGATTAGGAACAATGCTTCCTATGTGACCATTTTTCTGATGTTTGTCTTCCAGGGTTACGTGTACTTTATTTTGCTAATCTCTAAATATATTCAAAAATCAAGGAACCTAAGGGTGGGAGAGTTACCATAAAACTACTACAAGTTAACAGCAGAACTCAAAATGTTTCTGAACGCTTCTGCTTTACAACATAGTTTTAACTTATGATTTGCAAAAAAATAAAAGAAGAATTTAGTACCAAAAAGATAATGACCTTTCCAAGAGTAAAGCTTTGCTTTGAAATATGTTGAGGAAAATCCTATAAAAGCACAATAAATCAAAGTAATAAAACCTAGTATCTATTAAATATTCAAGGTGTGCCAAGTAATATGTTAAATAGTTTTGCTGACCAATAACACATATACAAGGAAAGCTGTCTAACCACAGTCACATTTCTGCAACAAGAAACCACTTCGTTTATTTATTCTTTCATTTTTAAAGTATTTTCACATTCAGTATCTTATTGTTTAATCAAAAGAACAGAACATTGTTCCTTCAATTTTGACAGTCTACAAAATGATGATTAATAAAACTAACCCAAAGATTAAAACAATGCAAATACTGCTATCTACCTGTCAATGACAGGATAGCAAAGCCTTATAACAACTGGTTACACAGCTGGAAAGTCACAACTAACAAAGGCCTGTCGGGACTGCAATAGCTGAAGTAAGTCCCTGTCCATGCTGCCACATCCATCACAGTCAGAGCAGCAGTTTGTCTACTTAGAGATAATGCAGATTAAAATTTCTCTTTGAGAGATTAAAACTAGAACCAGACTCACTAAATAAAAGAAGAAAGTTTAAGGAAAAAAAAAAGTGGTTTTGGCCTACTTCCAGGTACAGCTCCTTATGGGAAACAGCAAGTAGAGAGGGAGGAGCTACAGGACAAGAGGTTAAATATAGTTATGGCTCTTAAAATACAGGTAGGCCACATGACCCATGGACAATGTACTCCATTCTAAACCATCATCAAAAAGTCAGCGCCCCAAACATGACGGTAGAAGCTAATTATGAACCACAAACACTAGTGCCGGGATAGTAACAAGCCCCACACAACTAACCTGGTCAAGGATCAACGAGAAGAAGAAAAACATAAAACTGAACATAAAGATTACTAAGCAACAAAATTTGAAAGGCTTAAATATTTTTTGTAACATGATAAAATATTGCTATTCTCTAACATGTAGAGATCTTACAACTGAGCCACACATCAACAATACTCTAAAAAATAAAAAAAAATAAAAGTAAACTAAAAAAACAGAAGGGCCGGAGAGATGGCTCAGAGGTTAAACACACTGACTGCTTTTCCAGAGGATCCATGTTAGTTTCCTAAACAGAACACCAATGGCCCAGGGTCTAAGATCAAGAACTGATAAATGGGACCTCATGAAATGGAAAAGCTTCTGAAGGCAAAGGACACTGTCAATAGGACAAAACAGTAACCTACAGATTGGGAAAAACTCTCCACTAACCCCACATCCAACAGAGGGCTAATACCCAAAATATATAAATAACTCAAGAAGCTAACCACCAAAAACAAAAACAAAAAAATCCAAACAATCCAACCAAAAATGGAGCACAGAACTAAACAGAATTTACAACAGATGAATCACAAATGGCTGAGAAGCACTTAAAGAAATGTTCAAAGTCCTTAGCGATCAGGGAAATGCAAATCAAAACAACTCTGAGATTCCACCTTACATAGTCAGAATGACTTAGACCAAAAACTCAGGTGACATCACATGTTGGCAAGGATGTGGAGAAAGAGGAACACTCCTTCATTGCTGGTGGGATTACAAACTGGTACAATCACTGTGGAAATCAGTCTGGAGGTTCCGGAGAAAATTGGAAATAGATCATCTACCTCAAGACCCAGCTATATACTCTTGGGCATTTACCCAAAAGATGCCCTACCATGTCACAGAAACACGTGTTCCACTATGTTCATAATAGCCTTATTTGTGATAGCCAGAAGCTAGAAAGAACCCGTATGTCCCACAATGGAAGAATGGATACAGAAAATGTGATTCATTTACACAATGGAATACTACTCAGCTATTAAGAATGAGGACATCCTGAGTTTTGCAGGCAAATGGATGGAACTAGGAAATATCATCCTGAGTGAGGTAACTCAAATCCAAAAGGATAAGCGTGGTATATACTCACTAATAAGTGGATATTAGCCAAAAAAGTACAGAATACCCAGGATACAATCCACAGAACTCAAGAAGGTTAAAAAGCCAAAAGGCCCAAGTGAGGATGCCTCAGTTCCACTTGGGAGGGAGAAGAAAGGAACCACCACAGGGTTGGGGGGAAGAGGGAAGGAGGGACCTGGGTGAGAAAGAAAACAAAGACAGGAAAAGGGGAACATGATCAGGTATTTTGTGTGTGTGCGGGGTTGGGGGAACAGGGCTGAAGCCAGAGGGCCAGCAGAGAGGACCAAAACAGGCAACCTCAGAAGATAGAAGGCAGAGAGACCGCTAGAATGTACCAGAGACCTGGGAGGTGAGAGACTCTCAGGACTCAAAGGGAGGGACTTTAGATGAAATGCCCCTACAGTGGGGAAAGGGATCTTGTAGAGTCCACCTCCAGTTGAAAGACAGGGCATCAAGTGGAGGTATGTGGCTGCCATCCCAGAGTCAAAAATTCTGATCCAGAATTGAAAGAACTGCAGGGACAAAAATGGAGAAGAGACTGAGGAAATGGAGGTCCAGTGACAGGCCCAAATTGGGATCCAGCTCAAGGGAAGGCCCCAAGGCTATGCTATGGTGTGCTTACAAACAGGAGTCTAGCATGACTGCCCCCTGAGAGACCCAACAAGCAGCTGAAAGAATCAGATGCAGACACTTACATCCAACTAGTGGACAGAAGCCAGGGACCCCTGTGGTTGAATTATGGAAAAGCTGGAAGAAGCTGAGGAGGAAGGTGACCCTGTAGGAAAGCCAGCAATCTCAACTAACCTGAACCTCCAAGATCTCTCAGACACTGGGCCACCAATGGGGCAATATACACCAGTTGATATGTGGCCCCCAACACATATACAGCACAGGACTGCCAGGTCTGGACTCAGAGATGCACCTAACCCTCAAGAAACTGGTGAACCCAGGGAGTAAGGAGGTCTGGTTAGGCTGGTGGGGGGGTGGAGGATGGAGACATCCTTTTGGACATGAGAGTGTGCAAGGGAAGGAGGTATGGGATGAGGAACACTCAGAGAGCAGACTTGGAGGAGGATAAAGACTGGACTGTAAAAAAAGATTAAAGAATAAAATAATAAAGCACAAAAAATTAGGGACACAAACATGAGCTAAATATATAGCTCTTTCTATACTTGAAAAGCTATTTTAAAAAAGAGAAAATTCACCCTTGACATCAATAAAACTCAAACATTAAAGAATAGATCAGTAAAAGCGTCATAGGAAGAAAATGATAAAGTATTATCTAATGATAGACCTGAACAGGTGGGAAGACATATTATGTTAAGTAAATACTGAAAAATATTCTTTCCCTAATTATACTATAAATTATAAGGGGAGAAATGCTAATTAAAACCATGAGAATGCCATTATTCACCCATAAGAATAGCTAAAATTAAGACTGACAGTACCAGCTGCTGGTTAGGATGTGGAGAAATCAAGCTTCTCATATACCTTGGAAAACAGATCGAGGGCTTCTCTGTAAAGTTAGTAGACATTTCCCTTAAAATAAAACAATCTAACTACTACAGTGCATAAGTGAATTGTAGACTGTCCATTTAATGAATGGACATCAAGGGAAAATAGAATGAAATGTTGATAAACTCAACCAAAGACTGAACTTCAACAATACTATGCTTACTCAAGGAAAGCACACACATGACGACTTCATTCCTTCATTTTTTTAGGGACAAGTGACAGTTCTGAGACAGCTAAGGACTGGAGGTGAGAAAGAAGATTTACTGAGAGAACATAAGGAACATTTGGTTTGCAAGAGTTTTACTGAGAATTTTTACATCTATGGTCATCATAGAGATTAGCCTATAATTTTCTTTGTTTGCTGTAACCTTTTCCAGATCAGCTTTGTAACGTAAGTTCAGTTATTCCTGTCCTGTCTGCTCAATGAGATAGTTTAAGAAGCATTAGTGTGGATTCTTTAAAGGCTGAGTGAAACTCAACAATGAATCCATTGGGGCTTAGGCTTTCTTTAGCTTGAAAGGTATTTTTTTAAATTTCTGTTTGAGTTTCATTGGTTTAATTTTGGGAGGTCAAATTTATGCATACATCATTAATTTGTTCTTGATCTGACGTCATTTTACTTACATTTTAAAAAGATGGCTTTTTTAGTCATGAGAATGAGGTATGAATGTCTCCTACTAATACTGTGGTAAGGTGAATCTGCATCTTTTGCTTTATGAAATTAGGTGCGCTAATGTTCAATGAACAGATATTAAGAGTTACAACATCCTCATGATGGAGTTTTCAAAATGAAATCACCATAATTCTCTTCCAAGTTTGAAGTCTAATTTGTCAGATATTAGTATTACTACATTTGCTTGCTTTTTAATTTCATTAGCTTGGAATGTCTTTTTCCATTTTTTACCCTAAGGCTGTCTGTCTTGGCCAATGAGGTATATTTCCTGGGTCCTGTTTTTTAATCCAATCTGCTAGCCTATACTTGAAGAACTGAGAACATTATGATTCCGAGTTACTGGGGCAAGAGAGATAGCTTAACAATTAAGAGTACTAACTTTTCCTCCAGAGGACATGGACTCAATTCTCACCATCCACATGGCTGCTAAAAACCATTTGTAGCTCCAGGTCTAGAGATATCTGATGCCCTCTTCCAGCCTCCATGGGTTCCACACACATGTGCCTCACAGACATACGTGTAAGCAATACATCCATACACATAAAATAAAAACAAAATCACAAAAGAAGATTCAGTTATTCCTTTAAAATGTATTCCTTGGGTTTTTCTTCAATGTTTGCTACTTCCTTAATTCTCACTTGCCTATTTGCTTTTCTAATTCAGTTCATCTTTTCCTGTGGCTTTATAGGTTGTGTCTTTCTTCTGTCTATTGGCACCCGCATACAGAATTCCTGTAGCCCGAGCTTAGTCAGGAATTCCTTTAGTTTGTGCTTATCATGGAAAGTTTTTCATTCTTCTTTACTTATGAATCAATTTGCTGGGTTGACAGTTACCATCTTTCAAAGCTTGATATTAAACATCCTATTTCCTAGCCTTATAATTTCTGTTAAGAAATTTGCTGTCCTAGACAGAGTAATAAACCCTTATTAATTCTGCAGCATTAAAGTCTATCAGATGAATTTGGGCCAGAAGGCTGAAAATTTGATGCTCCAACGTTCGGTAGTATAGGGGCTGTCCAGGTGTTCAGCAGTCTCTATAAATTGGCTAAGTTTTAGGACCTATGCTTAGTGCTTCCCATAAATTCAGTTAATTTAGTTATTCTGGATTTCTGATAGCATTGAAGACCTATGGACTCATAGCCAATCCTGGCTATTTACCTTGAGAGAAAAGATCTGAGTGGATGGTTTTCAGCTGACATTCATTCTAAAGCCAAGAAAAAGCCAGGTTCAAAATTAAGTGTTTTAGTCAAGAAAGACGACAGAGGTTCTGGCTAGTCAACAAAAGGACGGACTGGGTATTAAGACTATCTTGTACCTCACTGGTACAAATAGGAATAATTATGCTCTAATTGTATTTTGAGAGAAAAGTTTTATTTTAACAGGAAGGGTAATATGTAGGAGGAGCTAAGGGGAAAGGAGCACCGAGAGGAAAAGATGGAGTAAGGAGAGGAGAAGATGAAGTAGATGAGAAGCTAGGTAATGAGAGAGAAAAGAGAAAAAGAGAGAGGGGGAATGGAGGCAGAAGTTCACGTGTCTCCACCAGTCAAAGATAGTTTACATAGCTAGGCTGGGTACTGGGTTACACTTCTGATTGAGCATTACCATACTTATAAAGCCTTTGATTAACATTTAAAAAAATTGTATAAAAGCAAAATGGAAAAGGGGGCACAGGATAGGAGTTTTCTAGGGAGGGGAAATGAGGAAAGGGGATGGCATCTGAAATGTAAATAAAATATCCAATAAAAAAAAAGAAAGAAATTTGCTGTCAAAAAAACAAAAACAAAAACAACCTAGAATCAATGGAGAAAAATTGCTTTTTTTCTGGTCTCATTCATTTTGCATTCTAAATGCCTCCTCTACCTGCAGGATGACCTCTTTCCCTGGGTCTGGGGTAGTTTCTCCTATTCTTTTATTGAATGTTTTCTATGCCTTTAGCTGAGCAACTTCTTCATCTTTTATTTCTATGATTCATATGATAGTCTTCTAATAGTATTCCATAGATCTCGTGTCTATGTGTCCTTTCTTAATACACTACCTTTGTAACTCTCTGACTATTCTAATTAACCTACTTTGTCTTCGTGTTCTGATCATTTATCTTCCTCTTAATCTATTTTATTGTGAGTCTTTCCATGGATATTTTTGTGGGTTTTGTTGTTGTTATTTATCTGACTTGAGGGTTTTTTTTTTTATTGAAAAGAGATTCTTCTTTCATGTAATACATCCTGTCCAGTTTCTCCTCCTTCTATTCTCCTCCAAGCTACCCCCACCTACCCTCTCCAAAAGATCCATTCCTCCTCTGTTTCCTCTTCATAAACAACTAGGTCTTCAAGAGACAACAGTCAAACAGAACAAAACAAGATATGGTAAGACAATGTAAAAGCCCTCATATCAAGGGCAACCCAACAGGAGGAAGAGTCTCAGGAACAGGCAAGAGCCAAAGATGCTCCAGCTCCCATTATTATGAGTCCCACAAAAACAGCAAGCTACAAGTCATAACATCTGTGCAGAGGACTTGGTACAGACTCATGCATGTCCCATGCTCGTCACTTCAGTCTGTGAGCCCATGTAAGCCCTGCTTAGTTGGTTCTGTAGGTCATGTTTTCCTGGTGTTTTCCATTTGCTCTGTCTTCTAGGGTTTTTTCCAAATTTTTGATTTACTTCTCTCTTTATTGAATTCTCTTTCTTTCCCTCTTCCACAAGAGGACTACTTTCATTCTCTTAGAATTCATTTAGAATTTATTCATTTCCTCTTTAAACTTCATTAAACATAATTTTAAACATTCTTTTCAATGTTCTATCTGGAATTTCATATAATTCTCATTGTATTCCATTACTGTGAAATTGATAATTTTTAGAGAAATTGTGCTGCCTTGATTTTTCATGTTTCTTTTATTTCAGCATGTCTGGGATTAGGATATTGTCTGGATTTTTAAAAAAATCACCTATATTCAATCAGTCGTAGTATCTGCAGTATTCAAGTGTGACTAGGTTGTAGTAGGCTTGAGGTATTATTATTACAGTGGATTGGGGTATAGCTCAGTAGCCCTCAGACCCACGTGCTCAGAGCACTAGACTTGTACTTTAGCACTGCTCCAAATGCAGAAAAATACCCATGTAAGTAAGCATACCCCTGGAGAGAGTCTCACTACAAAAACACAGTAATAGCTGATTAAAATCAACCACTTCTTCAACTCAAAACATTTGAGAATGAAAGACCAAGGGTAATGTAGTATACACTAAGATATTAAGTTATTCAGAGAGAAAAATGGAAGGGAAATAAACAGAGTAAGACTAGCAGTTAGTATCAGATTAAAATTGAGAAATTGAAAGAGGGAAAGTGAACAGAAGATGAAACAATAAAGACAAAGGGAGGAGATAAAGCAGCTCCAGCCAAAGAGAATAAAAAGAGAAAGGTGAAGAAGTGTAATCAGATGACCTAAGGTAATCTCAGCACCCAGGAGGCAGAAGCTCCACACTAAGACTAGCCCGAGAACAGGAAGGGGAGCACAAATGACAGAACAATGCTGGCCTACTAGATTGAGATTACCTACTAAATGAGAGAAGTGTACGATACAGGAGAAAGGCCTAGGCAGGGGATATGACATCTATATGCAACTCCCTTCTAGAGCAGAGAAGGCCTGATTCTTTGCAGTCACTCATGGGGACAGGGCACAAGCACCCTTACCTCCAAGCGGTTTCTTGTAGTTGTACATACAGCACATGTACCAGGCCCATCTTGGGGTAGTACCTAGGACTCAGAATTGATGTCTACCTCATGGAACACTGTGAAGTTCTGACTCAGCTTTTCTCCATTTTATATACATATTGAAAGGTAATCTTCAGGCTGGAGTTAGAATACAGCCCAGTGACACGTGTTCTGTGTTCCCAGAGTAAGCTATGAAGGAAGGGACCTTTGCTTCTCAAGCCACATTGCTGCTGCCTCATCTAACATCACTTTTGAGTGCATTCTTTAATGTTTATTCACTTATTTATGAATGTTTGTTCTGTTGATTAACATTGTCTCACACAATACTCTGTCAGTTATGTTTCTTCATTATATGTTAATATATTTCTTCTTTATAATCCTTGAATTTTTCTTATTGATTTCTGTGTTTTAAATAACAATTTAAGTGTAAAATTTAAGGCATCCTATAAATGCAAAGACTTCCATTAATTGTATTTTGTGACTGCAAATTCTCTGCAGGAAGTACAATTTCTTAATTCCTTCTCCCTCCCACGACAGTGCTTATCATAGACCAGTAAAAGGGAACCTAACTCAGTCTCTGTCCTAAAGACATACAAAGCCACTGGTGAAGACAGGAGCAGCACTGCAGAGCTTGTCACTCAGTGTATGTGCTCGAAGAATTATTTACTCAAAACAAATTTTCTTGAATTACAAAAGCCTCCAGCCCAGGTGATGACAGGTCATAATGAGGGCGAGAATATCACTTTTTATATGTTCCGATAGCATTTATTTTTTTATATTTGTTAATATTATTCTAATATTGCACTAATAATGATAACTGCCCAGGACATAGAATCAAGAAGAAAAAAATTATAAATTTTATTAAAGAACTCAAGGACTTTAACAAACACACAAGTACTTCACTGAACTCTAAGAGGACAGTAATAAACACATGGGTGATATCCAAGAAATGCAAATACAAGGCCAAAAGACTGAGATGATGAAGATAAGTCCAGACTTGAAAACCAAATTCACTAAGAAGACAGAAACATCAAAGGGAACCCAAGCTGAAATAAAAATGGAACTAAAATGCTCATTGCCCCAACTAGAAAACTCAGGATCTTTTAAAAGAGCTTCTTGACACTGTTTTGGTTGAGTCCTAAGAGGGTCCCTTCATACCTCTACCCCGCCTGCCCCTCTCTCTCTCTCTCTCTCTCTCTCTCTCTCTCTCTCTCTCTCTCTCCCTTCTGTCTCCCTTCCTTTTTCTTCCCCTCCCTTCCTCCTTGATCCCCTCAGTTATCTATTATTGAAAGAGCAGTAGGAGTTTCCTGAGGCTCTCCCTTTATCTTAAGCCATGGTTCCTCTGAAGTTGCACTCACACTGGGAGGCCAAGTGACTTCAGACTCTTTGCTTCTCATTTTCAAAGTTTCCCTTCTTTCTTACTAAAACTAATGTTTTCTTGCAATCATCCATATCTTAGAATAGCTACACCCTATTGTGATTTATGTCCCAGAAATTCTAGCATTCCATATATGTGTATCATCCATTATCTTCTCTTTTCTACATAGAATCTTAATTATAAAAATATATCTAGAACAGCACATATAGTTTAGTTATTTTTAAATATAAAAAAATATACAGTTATTCTTAGTAACAATAAGGGATTCTAAAATTCCCTAGGAATAACAAAACTGAAGAATAACTGAATCACTTATATAAAATATTATTATATATACGTATCATCTATATACATAAAACCTCTTCTTTGCTTTAGAGAATCTCTAATTACTTACATTTATGATTCAAGTATTCAAGTGGCCATCTGTTGAAAGCTTAATGAATGGCAATACGAGAAAGTTGTAGAACCTTTACAGACGTGATCTAGTGGGAGTTCATTAACTGAGAGATACTGTCTCTGAAAAGATTGATAGTTCTTATGAGAGGAATGTGAAAAAAGTAGCAATATTACCCTGTTTCTTTATTTCTTAACTCCTTATATACATAACCATCCATCATATGAATCAAGCAAGAGGTGGTCCTTCCAACAGAACTTTCAAACCATAATTTGGACTTTGAATTCTCAGTACTAAAAACTAAATTAAAGTATTTCCTTAATAAGTACTTTGTGTTACGCATTTATGATAGTAATGAAAGCTTACTAATACACATAGAATGTCTGGTACAATGTAAGTGCTATGTAAATAACTGTATGACATTGTGTTGTTAGGAAATAATGAGAAGAAAATGCTCTCCACATTCAGTGCAGATAAGGTATTTATTTTTTATTATTTTTATCTTCAGCTGGTTGAATATATGGATGAGGAATTTGTGGTATAGGGAACTAAGTTTATCCGCTATCTCATGGTTCAGAAAATTGCCAAGATTTCTTCAATGCATATGCAATACTTTTACAACATGAAAGAAAAGATGATTTATTGGAGGAAGAATCTTCCTTAAAGTGAGAAACGCGAAAACTTTGAATGAGTTGTTGCTTGTAATTAAAGTAGGTGGTTCTGATGGTCTGATTAGGAATCTGCATGTGAACCCTGAAGGTCCCGTTCCCCAATTGATTCTTGATAGATCAATAAAGATGATAGCAGCCAATTAGCTGGGTGAAATAGGCAGGATTTCTAGTTTTCCCCCAGGCAGGCTAACAGACACAAGGGAGGAGAGAGAGAGAGAGAGAGATTTCTCCATGCTTCAGAGAAAGGAAGAACCATAAGCCACGTGAGATCTCAGGCAGAGTGGCCATTGGTTGCTTCTCTGACTGGGCCCTGGGCAGCAGACGGGATATTAGAAACCTTATTAAGCTGAGGGCAGATTTAGGGGGAAAAATAAGGAGAAGGAAACTGGACAACTAAGTAAAGGAAAGATTTAGAATGCTGAGCTGGGAGTGAAAAAGATGGGATAGCCAAAGAAGACTAAGAGCCCAACCACTGAGCTAAAATATATTAAAATAAGTTAATATATGTGTGTGTATCATTTCCGGATCCAAGGGCACCTGGGTGCCTGGAGCTTAAAGTGGGGTATCAAAAAAATATACACTGACTTCCGGTTTCTTTCTGCGCCCAGAGCTGATCGTGTGCCACACCTCTCCATACCCAACTACCTCAGGGAAAGAGCTGGACTCCCAGGATTGCTGACACACAGTAAGAGACAGCAAGACCAGTTAACACCAGGATAACCACATGGCGAGAGACAAGCACAAGAACATAAACAACAGAAACCAAGGCTATTTGGCATCATCAGAACCCAGTTCTCCCACCACAGCAAGCCCTAAATACCCTAACACACTGGGAAAGCAAGACTGGTTTAAAATCACTTCTCATGATGATGATAGAGGACTTTAAAAAGATCATAAGTAACGCCCTTAAAAAAAATACAAAACACAGGTAAACAGGTAGAAACCCTTAAAGAAGAAAGACAAAAATCCATCCCTTAAAGTATTACAAAAAAACACAACCAAAGAGGTGAAGAAATTGAACAAAACCATCTAGGATCTAAAAATAAAATTAGAAATAATAAAGAAATCACAAAGGGAGACATCCCGGGAGATAGAAAACCTAGGAAAGACATCAGGAGTCACAGATGCAAGCATTACCAACAGAATACAAGAGATAGAAGAGAGAATCTCAGGTGCAGATGATACCATAGAAAACATTGACACAACTCAAAGAAAATGCAAAATGCAAAAAGCTCCTAACCCAAAACACCCAGAAAATCGAGGACACAGTGAGAAGACCAAACCTAAGGATAACAGGTATAGAAGAGAGCAAAGATTCCCAACTTATAGGGCCAGCAAATATCTTAAACAAAATTATAGAAGAAAACTTCTATAAGAGATGTCCATGAACATACAAGAAGCCTACAGCACCCCAAATAGACTAGACCAGCAAAGAAATTCCCCCCATCACATAATAGTCAAAGCACTAAATGCACAAAACAAAGAAAGAATACTAAAAGCAGTAAGAAAAAAAATGTCAAGTAACATATGAAGGCAGAGCTATCAGAATTACACAAGACTTCTCAACATAGTCTATGAAAGCTAGAAGATACTGGGAAGACCTCATACGGACCCTAAAACAACACAAATACCAGCCCAGGCTACTATACCCAGCAAAACTCTGAATTACCACGGATGGAGAAACCAATATATTCCATGACAAAATCAAATTTATATATTTCAAAAAATCCAGTCCTACAAAGGATAATAGATGGAAAACTCCAACACAAGGAGGGAAACTAAACCCTTAAAAAAGCAAGAAAGTAATCTTCTTTCAATGATCCCAAAAGAAGATAGTCACATAAACATAATTTCAACACTAACAAGAAAAATAACAGGAAGCAACAATCACTTTTCCTTAATATCTCTTAACATAAATGGTTTCAATTCCCCAATAAAAAAGACATAGACTAATAAACTGGATACATAAACAGGACCCAACATTTTGCTGCATACAAGAAATGTATGTCAGTATCAAAGACAGACACTTCCTCAGAGTAAAGGGCTAGAAAACAATTTTCCAAGCAAATGGTCCCAAGAAACAAGCTGGAGTAGCCATTCTAATATTGAATTAAACCAACTTTCAATCAAAAGTTATCAAAAAAAAAAATAAGGACACTTCATACTCATCAAAGAAAAAATCTACCAAGAAGAACTCTCAATTCTGAACATCTATGCTCCAAATGCAAGGGCACCCACATTTATAAATGAAACTTTACTAAAGCTCAAAGCACACTTTGCACCTCACACAATAATAGTGCGAGACTTTGACACCCCACTCTCAGCAATGGACAGATCATGAAAACAGAAACTAAACAGAGACACATTGAAACTAACAGACATTATGAACCAAATGGATTTAACAGATATTTATAGAACATTTCATTCTAAAACAAAAGAATTTTTGTTTACAAATGAAAAGGTATTTCATTCTGAAATATCTTCTTCTCAGCACCTCATGATACCAGATCCAAAATTGACCATATAAATGGACACAAAACAGGCCTCAACAGATACAAGAAGATTTAAATAATCTCATGCATCCTATCAGATCACCACAGACTAAGGCTGGTCTTTAATAACAACAAAAACAACAGAAAACCCACATACACATGGAAGCCGAACAACACCCTATTCAATGATAACTTGGTCAAGAAACAACATACACAAACTTATAGGACACAATGAAAGCAGGAAAACTCACAGCACTAAGTGCCTCCAAAAAGAAACTAGAGAGAGCATACACAGCAACTTGACAGCACACCTGAAAGCTCTAGAAGAAAAAGAAGCAAATACACCCAACAGGAGTAGACGGCAGAAAATAATCAAACTCGGGGCTAGAATCAATCAAGTAGAAACAGAAAGAACTATACAAAAAATCAACAAAACTAGGAGCTGGTTCTTTGAGAAAATCAGCAAGATAGTTAAACCCTTAGCCAGACTAAGCAGAGGGCACAGAATAGTATCCAAATTATCAAAATCAGAAATGAAAAGGGAGATATAACAAAAGAAACTGAGGAAATTCAAAGTATCATCAAATCCTACTACAAAAGCCTATACTCAACAAAACTGGAAAATCTGGATGAAATGGACAATTTTCTAGACAGATATCAGGTACCCCAAAGTTAAATCAGAATCAGATAAACAATGTAAACAGTCCTATAACCCCTAAAGAAATAGAAGCAGTCATTAAAAGTCTCCCAAAGGCCAGAACCACTCAGATACATACTGATAAACAAATGACCTTTCTGCCCTACAAAACAAAGTGTCATCAAGAGATATTTCCTTGTCCCTTTATGCAAATATAAAATGTGGGGCTACTGTGCAAAAGGCTGTAAATGACGGTTTTGAATGAGCTAAGAGAACATAGGAAAGCAGAGAGATGAGGCTGCTTCAAACATTCAGAGAAAACAGGAAGAAAACATGGAGTACTTAATGATGCAGTTTATGCAGATATGCTATAGCATATTCATATATGTAAAGAAAATAAGACCACAAATGAGTCAAACAGGGATCTCTAAAACCTGTGAAACGACAGTTAATTAAACTTACTGAGTTGAGAATCCACTGTATTCATTTAGAAAATATAAATCAGTTCCTTTACACCAGTAGCAAAATTAATTTTGAACTGTAATTGAAATGAATAAACACTGTCAGAAATTATTTTAAATTTCCATGAATTGCCAAGTTAATGACACAATTAGTCAATAACAGTAAAACCGAGAAAGTCTCTTTAAATTTAGATTATTAAGAAGGTGCTACAAGGGAACTCAAATCAAAGATACTTTGTGTTCAATGGGCTACTGTAGCCTTACACTTACCTAAAAACAGTATCTAGACATGATGGCACCTGGGTGCAGTCTTGTTCTACTAATGAAAGCTCTTCCGTTCAGTCCATGCCCACGAAATGGGCCATGGCAAAGAGACAGTCTTCTGCTCTATTCATTTACTACAGTAACACAAGAACCCCGAGCACAAAAATCCCTACTCTAATTCTGAGTTCGATAAAGATTAAGACATAAAACTAAAACTGGCAGCCAATACATGAAAAAAATCCTCATAAAGAAATATTGAAACATATGTATAGTAATGCCATCTATCTTAATGGCTATGTGGTTTTATGGTGTCCAAATGCAGAGAGGTGACTAAGTGACATCATACAATAAGTAATTTTTTAAAATTTGTCCTCATTACAATATCATTCACTGTGTTCTATGTGTTATTCAAAATTCTACACAAATATACTCCTTGACTTCCTGAAACTTTTGTTCTAAGTGAAATTCAAGTATTTGTTCAACTAGATTTATGTTTTTTCATGATTACAAAAATCAACCGCAAATGTCCTTTTTATACCTGTAAGAAGGGAAGAGGCAGAGAGGAAGAGAAAATCTCAACTTTATAAAGACATATTAATAGCATTCCTTAAAAACAGTCTTCAGATTAATTCACAATGTCTATAACAGAACATGTCAACAAGTTTATACAGTACTACCATATTAAAAATCATGAGAGCACAAGAAATACTGATCTTGGTTTTCTCTTAAAAGTTCCCTATTCCATTCTTCCTACTTGCTGTTTATTCTGTAATATGTACAGTGATGACTCTCATGCTGAAGAGACATATGAATGAATGAAGATTGTAGGATACAACTCATCACCATTTAAAATAGTCCTATTTTATCACTGTTGGAATGGCTCTATTCCCTTCCAATAACATTAAGTGTTCATTTCAAAACCCCTCAGGTCTAGGTAAAGCAAGTAGTATTTGCAATACCATGTAAATCATTCACACGAGAACATTAAGACAGCACTGGAAAGGGGCCGGTGATATGGCTCAATGGGTAAATGCTTACTACCAAGCCTAATGACCAACAAGAGGAAGGAAAGAACCAACTCCCAAAGTTTGTCCTCTGACCCACATGTATACACACACACTAAACAGTCAAATAAATAAATAAACAAACAAATGGAAAATAATACTGGTAAATATATTCTAAATATAATGTAATAAAGAAATGTAATGCCTTAAAGTTGATTTTCTGTATTAGTTTTTATTAATAAGCATTAGCCATCAACAGAGCTGAAAGGTCTTTTTTTAGTAAATGATCAGTGTACAGCCAAAGTTAGATTTTCCTTTTTCCTCCTCTAAGGTGTAGCTGATGAAAAGGTATCATCAGCTGAAACACATGCTATTAAGTGGTACTTCTCACCTCAACCAAGGCTAGCATTCATGTCAGCTCAAGGGAGACTACCTGAAGATGAGGATCTGTTGTGATACGGAACACACGTCCTTCAAACATACTTATATATACCACTAAGTTGCCATAAAGCAATTATTATACACTCAAACTATACACAGGAATGTCTATAAATAATATGGGAGGGTAGGAAAAATTCTGAAAACTTAACTTTTCCTGAGATTTTAGTGTTCCAGTTTTTTAAGGCCTTTCATTGCATAATACACTGTGCCAGAGTTATTGAAAACAGAAGTAGACTATCACCAAGCAGAAACACCAAGTAGGTGTTCCGAATGTGTCGGTAAAGAAAAGTCAATTCATTTGCGAGGTCTCTGCCCCTTCAGCTTCACCCTCCTCACCAATATACATTCATCACCGAAAAGGGAAATATTTACAAAACTTAGTTTAGTTATGTTTAAATATTATGTTTAGCTGTCTGGAGACTATGTTCTGAGGATTTATACAAGAAATCAAGGATTAAACTTCATAACAATTAGAAAGCCACACTGTGTAAAATCAAAGAGTGAGTTAAAGGACATTAAAATAGTTTCACCATCGGCACTAAACTGAAATGGCTCCATCTCTTCCCAACACCTGGAACCAAAACCTTTTGAACTTTCAAGTAAACAAACCAGACTACACCAAATACTCTGTCTGCTACAAGGTACCACCTCAGGACAAAGGCACAGGAGTGAAAAATGTGGAAGTGCCTGAGAACGCTTTGAAGAGGCTTGGGAGAAGGGAGAGCAGGAAAGAGGCTCTTCTCTAGGGTAAGTTTGTTTAGTGGAAAGTAAGCAAGTTGTCAGGGTAAAAGTTGACAATGTTGATTCCAACAGTTTGAACTGTGAATAAACATCCAAAGGGATTATGTTACTGAGAATTAGAAAGATTCCATTGAACTCAATAGAACACTGTGTTTTCAAAGATAATATGTCTTTGAGCCACACTCTGGGTCCACAGTTTAGGGTTAGAATTACCCTAAGGCCTTTTGTATGCCATAATAAAGAACACAGGGTATGACCCTGCTAATTCAATTCTAAAAATATTAGAATAAGAGAAAATAAAAATATTTCATTTTTAATCACTAAATTGGAAAAAGATAAATATGTATGTATGTACACATGCGCACACTCTGGGATAAGCTGAAAAAACCTGGAGAAAAATCTATGTTCTTTTCAAATATCAAAACTTAAACTAAGTCTTAATAACCAATTTAGGGAAATACACACAATGGCCATAAATCATTTTCTAAGCTTTCCCTTCACAATGACCTATCAAAGAGCAAAAGCCAGGGCTTACACTTATGAAGCCCACAATCCTCTTCTCTCCACACCAAAGCCACATCTAAATTTGGCTTTCATCTCAAGCTGTTGGTTTCCACCAGGTACAAGATGAAAAGCTGGAACAGTCTTGTGCTTTTTCAAAAGCAAAACAATTTGGTTGCCACTCAGCAATTCCTAGTAGAATGCCAGGCAGCCTGTAAAAAATATTAAAATTTTCCTAACTTAGAGTCCACAAAAATAAATTTGTGATGTTCATAGACTGTCAGATACTCAATCGTTTTTCATTCTGAACCATTCACAAACTAAAGAAAGTACAGTTGGACTTATCAAAGGTTCATTCAAATCAGATATCGAGTCTGTCTTAGACGGTACCAAGAAAGCACGTTAGAGTTAGTGAAAATCTGTACAAAGCCTAACAAAATATGTAACTTGCATGTTCTTCACCAGGAAAGTTTTGAGGTAGTCTTGCAAAATGATGTTTTCCCTTGCAGCTCTGACATATATTTACTTCTGAACCAAGGATGTGGGTAAGTACAGTTAAGCTCTAACCCTCTTTATGCTTACAGAGAAAATCAAATCCCAGATACTTTCAAACACTTTCAGGACTAGAATACTCTCAGTTCTGCCTAAGATCACTATCTCTCTTACATTTCATTTTATATTGACTAAGTTCAGAGAAAGGGCATAAGCAGAAAGAAGAAAATAGCTACTTCTTAAAAGACTCCAAATTTAGTAATCCTCTCAAACCTATTGGCACACATTTAGAAAGCTGTATTTTCCTAAAACTTCATTACGTTCTCATTGGTTCTGTAATTTAAAAAGAAAAAGAAAAAACAAAACAAAACAGAGAATCCTCCATAACTTTGAACCGGAAACATCTGCAGACTTTAGGAAATATTTGTTGAAGGAAGAAAAGAGTCATTACAATTGAAATGTAGCAGAGTGAGTCGGGTGGGGACAGGCAGATGTGGCTCATCTGGATGCCACACTAGCAGCTTCCAAGCAGTTACTTGCTAACTGACAGAGGTCATCAATATAGAACAATGTCCCAAACTCTATTACCTGTTAGTATGAGATTACTGTAAGTATTGGAGTATTGCTCCTTCAGAAGAACCAGATGCATCTGCGCTGCCTTCTCTCTCTGGAGCTCCAGCATAATATCAGGGTGCTGGGCAATCTTACAGCCCTTCTGTTTGTCCAAGGCAACATCACTCCGGACAATGTCTGAAAAAGAAAAAAGATAGGCAGTAAAAACAAAACAGAATGTACATTTACATAAGTTTTTTGGTTTTACCCAGCATGACAAAATATATAAATTAATAGTATTTTTATCAAACTTATAGAAAAATAATAGCCCTGAGGGTCCTTTAGCTCCATACCAAATCCCATAAGTTTCTCTTTGTATTTCCTGATTCTCTGGCAATTTCTGTTACTCAGCTCTCTCTGACCTAACTAAAGACTCCAATCAAACATGTTCCTTCTTAGCTCAACTCCAGGATTTATTTACTTTCTGAATCTTTTTCTAAACATCATTCACCATTCTAAAGAAAGAATAATAAAACAACTTTGAATACTAGGAACTATGAAGTTAACATCTTCTACTTATGTCTTAGGACCAGAGATAAATATTCTAAATATTTGGCTTATTTTCAATTCATTTTTCAGTTAGACATTCAACTTAAGTTAGGGATGCCATTCCATGGTTACCTGATCAGGGACTCTCCGGCTGTATTTCACGTATTGCTGGGAAAGTAGTTTCAGTCTGACTAGGAAATCACATTTTTCAAACTAGAAAGATGTTAGAGTCTCCGAAGTAAGAAAAAAAGCTAGAGTCACCAAAGCCTCTGGCCTGCTGTTCATTAATGGCAGGTTGCCTTTTGTACCCCAGCGTGATTTTGTACTAAAAGCAAATATACCAGAAAACATTCTTCCTCAAATGTAAACTTTCTTTGAGAATGCTTCCCAACCATTAGAAAACACATTCTATACAACATAATGTATGGAAGTTACTTGCCCCTTTTTGTCAATTAAAATATAATTTGGCTGATTCTAATAGGAACAAATGATACTATCAATCTGAATGGCAATTCTAGAAACTTGCAAGTTTTTCATAGCTAATCAAAAGATTTTATGGGGAAAGAACTAAAAAAAAGTCTCTGGCACTGTTGACATTAATAGTTTCAAATGCAGTAAAAAATGCCCATACTAAGGATACCAATAGAAAAAAACCATCTCTTTAAGCAATGCTCAAAAACAACTACCAGAACATACAGAACAGGACATGGCATGAAGGGTGGAGCATTGTTCTAGATAAGCAAGCTCTTATTAGACAACCCCCAAAGAATATCCCATCTATAAATAGAAACTCAACACAATGCATGTGATCACATATACTAGCCACATTTGAAAGCAGTCCATTCTAGTTCTTAGGCAAGACAAGAACTGGTTGGAAATAATGTATTAATTATGACTAAATATATTTGCACCGATTTATAAAAACAGGCAGTAAAATTAGCTAAATGACATAAATAGTGAATCTCAGAATTTATGAAACTTATTTACAGAGAATTAATTAAATCAAAACCCAGTGCTCCCAGAGTCTAAACCACCAACCAGGGAGTGTACAGGGAGGGATCCATGGCTCCAGATACACACGTAGCAGAGGATGGCCTTGCCTGACAGCAATGGGAGGGAAGGCCCTTGGCCTTGTGGGAGTTTGATGCCCCAGTGTAGGGGGATACTGGAGTGGTGGGGTGGTAAAGGGTGTGGGAGCACCCTAATCGAGGCAAAGGGGAGGGGAGAGAGGGCAGATGAGGGATGTAGGGTTTACGAAGGGTAACTGGGAAGTGGGATATCATTTGAGATGTAAACGGTTGGAATGATTAATATTTTTTTTAAAAGTACACACTTATACTGTTTAAAACTTAGGTGGATATTTCAACATAAAGAAATGAGAAACAAAAGCCTATAGCTGAAAC
This sequence comes from Rhabdomys pumilio, assembly GCA_030674055.1. Lineage (NCBI taxonomy): Eukaryota > Metazoa > Chordata > Mammalia > Rodentia > Muridae > Rhabdomys > Rhabdomys pumilio. The sequence goes on from JANHMN010000003.1 coordinate 169,207,362, forward strand.
CCCTGCTTCAAGGAAAGACAAACTGAAGATTACTGAATATTAACCTCTAAAGTAAACACAGGGGGAATTACACAACTGGTACAGCTGCTCCAGAAAGACAGTGGCACTGGTCACCACTAGTGTATTCAAAGTCCACAGGGATAAATAAGTTTAAAGGAGTAACTACGAAAAAGTCCTATCATATATACTTTTCTGTTTATAAAATAGCTATCAGGCAGACCACATTCATCTGAGCCCTACAAAGTAGGTAACTCAGGTTTCAAAATTAAGTATACAATCAGAACCTACCAAATATGTCTCAGAAGCCACAGAAAAACTTCAATACATGGTTTAATTAGAATTAAGCACAACACAGCTGAGTGTGGTAACATACACCCATAATTCCAACAGGTGAAGACAGGAAAATTAAGCCAGCCTCATCTATATAGCGAATTCAAGACAATTTTAAACCACACTGACCCTGGCACACACACACACACACACACACACACACACACACTCTCTCTCTCTCTCTCTCTCTCTCTCTCTCTCTCTCTCTCTCTCTTTCTCTCTGTCTCACACTCACACACAAATTAAGCTCAATACTACACCAGTAAGCAGAAAGAAGATAATCAAGAGAAGGCCATGCCATAAGACCCACAATTGAAAGTTAAAAACATCAATACCAACAGGTATACAATCCCCAACATAAAAGCACAAGAACTATGAAAGAGCAACATGATTCCACCAAAAGTCCATAACTTTCTATTAACTGCTTCAAAAGATATTAATATCAATAAAATAATTGATAAATAATCCCAAAAAATGGTTTTCAAGAAAGATCAATGACCTTTGAGAAAAACAGCTGGACATAAAAGAGGAAGACAATGAAAGATAAAAACAAAAAACTCAATAGAGAAATGGAATCTTGGGAGTGGGGACGACTTAACAAAAGAAAGGCTAAACACAGTAACTTTCTAAATCAGTTGGAGCCAGGCAAGGTGCTGCCTTGCCTGGCTTTTGTAATCCTAACATTTAAAAGGTTGAAGCAGGAGGATCTTGCATTTATGAACAGCCTGGGTTACTGAGTAAGATCTGTCTGTCATACTTAGACTTCCGTCGATATGATAAAGATAATCAACCAAGATCAACCTGGGGAGGAAGAGTTTATTTGGCTTACACATCCTGATCACAATCCATCCTTGAGGGAAGTCAGGGCAGGAACTCAGGTAGGACAAGAGGCAGGAGCCATATATATAAGCTGTTTACTAGCTTTCTATCCATGGCCTACTGCTTTCTTTCTTATACAACCCAAGACCACCTGCCAGTGCTGTCACTACCCACAGTGAGCTGAGCCCTCATCCCACATCAATTTAAAAAAAAAAAGACACACAAGCACGTCCATAGGCCAATCTGATAAGACAATTTCTCAACTGAAGTTCCCTCTCCATAGTTGTGTATTTTGTGCTGTATAAAGTCAACAAAAACCAACCAGCAGAAATGGCCCCTTGTCAACTAAATACACAAACATGACATCATTAAACCATAATCTTTCCTTTCTTGTTTTTCCCCAAGTATACATAGCATAATTTTAAAGTCCCATTATCTTTAAATTTTTCAACACTTTAAAAATCCAAATTTTCTTCTAAAACCCAGTGTCTCTTTAAAAATCCAAAGTCTCTCAGCTATGGGCTCCTGCAAAACCCAAAATGAATAAAATATTTCTTACTGCAAGATGAAAGAGCACAAAAAACAATAAAAGCAAAGCAAAACCAAACTTCAGCAATATAAGAACTCAATGTCCAATGCCTGGCACTCCGTCATGATAACCTGGGCTCCAAAGAAGCCAGTATCCTCACTTTGCTGCCACCTGTGGCTCACACAGCTTGTCTGGTAGACTTTGGCTGGCTCCACCCACACCTGTTTCAATCCTTGGTAGTTATCCCATAGTCTTGGCATCTCCATTATGCTGGAGAATCTACTACAAATGAGTGTATACCTGCACCAATGATACCTCCTGGCCTCTCACAGTGCTAAACTCCAGTTGTTCTCCATAACACCTTCAATCCTGCAGCTTTCATGCTTCCAGAATGAGTACCATGTGGAAGACATATTACCTAGTTCACCTATTATCTTGAGATGTAGTCTTGACCCAATGTAGACCACAGATTCTATGTGCTGACCCTGAGTAAAGACTTCTCAGATTATGCCTCAATAGTCGTTGTTACTCTTTTTTTTTTTCAATGACACAAAGCAAACATTTTATTACAGAGGCAACAATGGATGTACAGCAAGGAACCAGCTCTGAGTCCAGCATCTTGAGAATGTGGTGGTATGATGCGAGTTCCAATGGGCTTGGGTAATCCCATTCCCATGGCCCTGTGTCCTATAAGCCTGAGATCTCACCTGATCCAGCTTTGCACTGTGCCTGCCTGGTTCCTCGGCAGATGTTCCACAACCCTGGCATCTCCAACATCCTGGGGGCTCCACAGCAGTTCAGATTTTACTTTAAAAGCTTCGTATATAACCTGCCCAGGGGATATCTACACATTTCCTGTTCTCAGTTATTTCTTTGGACTTTTGGTGCAAGCCACTGTGGTCTTGTAACTCTTGCATCCAGTATGGCTGAAAGCCTAGCACCATATAAGCAGTGCTGCCTTCATTTAATTGGGGAAATAGGTCTCATCTTGTCAGAACTGTAATGTCTCTTGGTTCAAGATTCCTGATTCCTTTTTTTTTATTGGATATTTTATATTGTTATTCTTAATCACAGCTAATTTTTAACCCCACCTAATTACCCAGTAAAGTGGTGATTTCACTTCAGTGGTAATGATCTTTTGTTAATCAGAGCTGATTTTTTTTTTTAATTTCCAGTTGGCCAGGACCACAGATTCCTAATTCACAAACTTCACACTAATAGACTAGGTAGAGTCTTTGCTTCCCTCTGTAATTTCACAAGATAGGCCTCTATCATCTACATTTCTCTCACAAGTTCCCACAGAATATCCATTAAGCTTTGAACATCTAATGTTTTTTTCAGCCCAAAGTTCAAAACACTTCCACAAACTCCCAAAACAAGGTCAGGCCTGTCATAACAATAACCCACTCTCTGGTACCAATTTTTGTTCTAATTTGCTTTCTCTCATGATGCTGCTCCTCTGAAATCTTAACAATCAAAAGATTTAAGCAAGAAAATTTTTAATTTAACATCAGCCTGAGCTACTAAGTAAGACTCTGGCTCAAAAAAAAAAATTTGAAAGTATCACCTTTATCACGTGATTACATAGATGTCTTAACTTGGTCACATAGTAGAAAGACTAGCAGTACTTGAGGACAGTGTTAATGAATTGCCACATTCCGATGGTAATAAAGAAAACATGGTATTAAATAATCAAGACATTTATGATACAAATATAAAATCAAACAAGATTAATAGATCTGCATCAGGTACGTGAAACATTCAGCCCACAGAACACATCTGTAACATGATAGCTGTAAATGCAACCCAACACACTTGTAGATGTCACCTGTCCCAGTCAAAAATTGGATACCCCTGGTCTAGACAAAGCATAATATAGACTCATAGCATAAAAACATATTTCATGAAATGAAAGCAAAAGAATCTCCAAGTCTTGAGAATGATGTAAGTATAATAGTACAAGATACATTTGAACTCCTAATGGACAAGTAAGGAACCCCCTCTCCACTATTATAAAGAGCCAACCGGACAGAACAACGGACATGGAGATCTGCACAGGTAAAGGGGATCCAAGCACAGGTAAAGTCAAGGTCATCAGAGCAACAAAGACGTCCTAAGAAACCCTAGGGGCTGAGTACCATGGAACAATGTATTCTAAGTCTTGAATGAAAATAACGACCAGTTTACATTACTATCTCCAGGAAAATTATTCTTTTTCTCCCATAAAACTTTTAACTGTTTTTGAAATAAAAAAGTTTCCTTAAATAGCAGTCTCTGTTTCTCCTGCCAAGGGCCCTTTAGCTCCAAAGCAGTGTTTTGTAGTTCACTTTCTTGTGGTAGTTCAGTAGCACTCAAACTAGAGTTACTTAGGTTATCTGACTTCTTTTCAGACCTTCAGTCTGGTTGTGTCATTCACAATACAACTCCGCTCATTTTTCAGATCTCAACAATATCCAGCATTTTCAGTTTGATTTAATATTCTAACACATCTGTAGGAGCATCTCATTGTAGCTTCAATTTCCATCTCCCTAAAGATAATAAGGATTTTTAAATATATTTACTTTCTACTCATAAACCTTACTTAGCAGAGTGTCTGCTCACATCTTGCCCTGATTTATTATTTTAATTTTCTAATTTTTTTATTTTGAGTCCTTTATATGTTCTAGATTCAAACACTTCACCAAATTTGAGGCTTTAAAGGACACAGCCCTACCCTATTTACAGATCTAACTGTTCACCATCTTACTAACATCAGGCTCTTTTGAACATGTATACTTTTATACTGTTATGAGAAAAGGTTCTGCTTTGCGTTTTTTCCTGGTTTTTGTAAATATTTTATATATTGTAGACCCTTGCAATTTAAGAATATATGTTCTAGTTCACATACAAATACAAATATTTACAAAAAAGCTTTCTTTTTGTAATGTAGATTTAAGTAAAATTTTAATTTATAGATCACACTAAGAACAAATGATGTCTTAAATTTGAGTTTCTCTCCATTCATTTGATTTCTCTCACCACTGCTTTATATGCTACAGGATAAATATACTCTATATATTTTGCTACACACCATTAATATTTTTGATGTTAAATAATATATTTAGAAAAATACAATGCTCATTATAATTCAAAAGGAAAACATAAGAATTCATGTTGACTATTGAAATTGTAATCTGAAGTCTAAGAAAGTCATTAGTTTTAGAAGTGTTTAAAAAAATTCCTTAGAATTTCTTCATGCATATTATCATGGTACCTGCAAGGACAGACATACTAATGTCTACAAGTCCAATATATACACTTTTTAGTTCTTTTTTTTTCTTCTGCTGATTGCACTAGCTAGGACTTCAATGATGTTAAATTAGAGATAAGGAAGAGAACATCCTTACATTTTGTCTTATTCAGTTTTTATTTGTCTTGAGTTTCATTTGTTTTTGTTTTTAAGACAGAGAATAAAACTGAGTAGATAGAGGGGTGGGAAGGACCTGGGAGGAGTTGGAGAAAGGCATAGCATATGATCAAAATATATTGCATAAAAAATTTTTCTTTTTATTGTGTATTTTATTTATTTACATTTCAAATATTATCCCCTTTCCCAGTTTCCCCTCCAGAAACCTCCTATCCCATTCTCCCTCTCCTGTGTCTATGATGGTGCTCACCCACCTGCCCACCAACTCCACCCTCCCCACCCTGGCATTCCCCTACACTGAGGCATCGAACACCCACAGGACCAAAGGCCACTCCTCCTATTGATGTCCAACAAGGTCATTCTCTGCTGCATAAGCAGCTAGAGCCATGGGACCCTCCATGTGTAATCTTTGGTTGGTGGTTTATTCCCTAGGAGCTCTGAGATATCTGGTTGGTTGGTATTGTTGCTCTCCTCATAGGGCTGCAAATCCTTTCAGCTCCTTCAGTCTTCTGTCTAACTCCTCCACTGGAAGCCCCATGATCAGTTCGATAGTTAGCTGTGAGCATGCTCTGTATAATTCAGGCTTTGCCAGACCTCTAAGGTGACAGCTATATTAGGCTCCTGTCAGCATTCACTTCTTGGCATCCACAACAGTGTCTGGGTTTGGTGTCTGTATATGGAATGGATCCCCAGGTGGGGCAGTCTCTGGGTGGCTTTTCTTTCAGTCTCTGCTCCACACTTTTTCTCTGTATCTCCTCCCATGGGTATTTTGTTCCCCCTTCTAATAAAGACCAAAGCACCCACACTTTGTTCTTCCTTGTTCATGAGCTTCATATGGTCTGTGAATTGTATCTTGGGTATTCCTAGCTTTAGCGCTAATATCTACTTATCAGTGAGTAAATACAATGTGTGCTCTTTTGTGATTGGGTTAACTCACTCAGGATATTTTCTAGTTCCATCCATTTGCCTAAGAATTTTATGAAGTCATTGTTTTTAATAGCTGAGTATTATTCCACTGTCTAAATGTACCACACTTTTTGTATCCATTCCTCTATTGAATGACATCTGGGTTCTTTCCAGCTCTGGCTATTATAAATAAGGCTGCTATGAACATAGTGGAGCATGTGTCCTTGTTATGTGTTGGAGCATCTTCTGGATATATGCCCAGGAGTGGTATAGCTGGATCCTCAGGTAATGCTATGTGCAATTTTCTGAGCAACTGCCAGACTGATTTCCAGAGTGGCTGTACCAGCTTGCAATCCCACCAACAATGGAGGAGTGTTCCTCTTTCTCCACATCCTCACCAGCATCTACTATCACCTGAGTTTTTGATCTTAGCCATTCTGACTGGTGTGAGGTGGTATCTCAGGGTTGTTTTGATTTGCATTTCCCTGATGACTAAGGATGCTGAACATTTCTTTAGGTGCTTCTCAGCCATTCAGTATTCCTCAGTTGAGAATTCTTTGTTTAGTTCTGTTTTCCATTTTTTAATAGGGTTATTTGATTCTCTGGAGTCTAATTTCTTGAGTTCTTTGTATATATTGGATATTAGCCCTCTTTAAAGGGCTGATAAAGATATTTTCCCAAGCTGTTGGTTGCTGCTTTGTCCTATTGACATTGTCCTTTGCCTTACAGAAGCTTTGCAATTTGAAGAGGTCCCATTTGTCTATTGTTGATCTTAGAGCATAAGTCACTGGTGTTCTGTTCAGGAAATTTTCCCCTGTGCTCATATGTTCAAGGCTCTTCCCTACTTTCTCTTCTATTAGATTTACTGTATCTGGTTTTATGTGGAGGTCCTTTATCCACTTGGACTTGAGCTTTGTACGAGGAGATAAATGTGGATAGATTTGTATTCTTCTATATGCTGACCTCCTGTTGTGGAGAGAATTACATTACAGTACAAACCCACAAGTCTGATTCTAGGCTTGGGGCCTGAACATCCTCTTTGCTTGTGATCCTTCTTTGCCAGTAACTCCCTTCTCTCTGTCCCCTTCCACATCCCCTCACATTCCTCTCTGACTATTGCCATCTCCATACCTACAGGCCTATGTCCATATCTGCTTTGTTTAAGAGTCACCTTTGAATTAAGAACATCCTCTCAAATCCTCTCCCACTGAGTATGGGACTGGGAGGAGAGGAGGGAAGGGGGCTGCTATGGGGATGTAAAGTGAATAAATAAATAAGTTAATGAAAACAAAAAAAG
>JANHMN010000003.1:169214658-169252949 GCA_030674055.1 Rhabdomys pumilio
GGGGATGTAAAGTGAATAAATAAATAAGTTAATGAAAACAAAAAAAGTGTTATCTTTTATTGGTGAGATACTGCTTCCTTTCCTACCCTTCCCTCCACTCATTGCTATTACCACAGGCCAATCTCCAGATGTGTGGTTTGAAGGCTGTCTTTGACAGTTCATCCACCAGTTTGACTTAGCCTAGCTTAATTCACACATCTCCTGCACTGGCCCAATCTAAGGAAGGCCAGATTATCGCATCAGATGCACAACCAAGAAATTACACATGGCCAGGTCAAACTACAAAAGGGAAGCCAACATGAGTGGCCCAAACAGAATGTTTCCTCATCAAATCCACTAGTCCTACAGAAGTGTCCTTTAATGAAAACACGGGATTTAAAAGAATAACCATAACTGTCATCAAAGAGTTAAATAATACACCAACAAATACTTCACTGAACTCCAAGAAGACAGCAACAAATGTTTGAGTTATGTCCAAGAAAATACAAATACATGGCTGTGTGAAACGACAAAGATAATTCAGGTTCTGAGCACTGAATTCAACTGAGATGTAGACATTGAAAAGAACACAAACTGAAACAGAGATGGAATTGAAAACTTAATGTCCCAATTATAAAACTCAGGAGGCAGTCTTATAAGCAAAATCAATCAAGAAGAAGGTAGAATTCTAGAATTCAATGTATAGTATCTATTTGGCTGAGTGTCTGTCTCTGTCTGAGTCAGCTGCTGGGTGGAATCTCTCAGAAGACAACTTGTTTCTGTCTGAAAGCATAACAGAACATCATTAATAGTGTTAAAAATTGGTGTTTGCCTATGAGTCTGAAGTTGGTTATTGGTTGGCCATTTCTTCAGTCACTGATCCATCCCCTGTGTCAGCATTTCATATAGACAGGATAAATTTTTGGTTGAAAGTTTTGTGGGTGTGTTGGTGTCTCTATTGCTCCACTACAGTTCCTGCCTGACTTACAGGGGGTGACCATTTCAGGTTCTATATTTCCAGTGTAGTGAGTCACAGATAAGGTCACTCCCACTGATTCTTGGGTGCCTCACTTATCCCAAGTCTCTGTATCCTCCTGGAGATGCCTCCCACCTCCTCATACTGGTCAGCTGCATGTTTCCATTCATTTCATGTCCATCGTGGCATCTCTCCTGTCCTTCCCCACCCCTGATCCTGAACTCCCCATTCCTCCTCTTCATTCTTTCTCCCTCCTATTTTCCTCCCTTAATCTGTCTGACTATTTTATTCTCCCTTCTAAGTGAGATTTGAACTTCCTCGCTTAGGCCTTCCTACTTGTTTAGCTTCTTTGGGTCTGTGGAATATAACATGGTACCTGTATTTTATGGCTAATACAGCCAAGCAGTGGATGGAGCTTCGGGACTCTTAGGAAGAAGAGAAGGGAGGATTGTGGGCCCTGAAGGGATTAGGAGCTCCTCAGGAAGATCAACAGAGTTAACTTATCTGGATGCTTGGGGCTCTCAAAAACTGAGCCACCAACCAAAGAACATACACAAGCTGGACCTAGGCCTCCCCACACATGTAGCAATGTACAACTTGGTCTTCTATCCCAAAAGCTGTTGCCTGTATATGCGATATGTTCTTCTAGCTAGACTTCCTTGTCTAACCTCAATGGGAGAGACTTGAAATATCAGAGGGGGAGCGGCAGGGGAGGAGATACTCAGGGTTCAGAGAAGGGAAGGGAATTGAGTATGTATTGTTGTGGGAGGGGGTGACCCAGAGGAGGACAGTGAGGGGGATGCAAAAAGAATAAATAAAAAATTTAATTTAAAAAATTAAAAACTAGCATAATATTTAAAAAGTAGAGCATCTAGAGGAAATAAGCAAAGAATTTGAAAAGTACAGAAAGAACATGCAAGAAACATGAGTTGTCATGAAAAAAGCATGCAAGAAAGATAAGTTGTCATGAAAAAAACCCAAACATTTGAACTATAGAGATAGATGAAGAAAAAGAATCTCAGATCAATGGAATATACCAGATCTTTAACAAGATCATAAAAGAAAATTTGTCCAAACTAAGGAAAAACATGTCCATATACATATAAGAAATATACAGAATCCCAACTAGACAATAGCAGAAACAAAACATACCAAGATGTATCATAGTTAAAATACTAAACAAAGAAAAAATTGAAAGCTATAAGAGAAAAAATAAAAGTAACATATAAAGGAAAAACACATCATAATAACACCTCACTTCTCAATGAAAACTCTGAAAGCCATAAGAGTCTGGAACAATGCACTCCACATCCTAAAAGACCAAGACTGCCAACTTAGATTATAGTAACCAGAAAAACTACTATCAGTAAAGGAAAAAAATATTTCTATGATACAAACAGCCTGAAGAGAGAAATAAGCACAGTCAAGAAAGTCTAAAAAAAAAACGGACAAATCTATAATTAAATAAAATACAAAGCATAGCTAATAACACAAACAAGCCAAACAAAAAAACAAGATGACTATCATCTACATATACCTTTTAATAATAACTCTAAATAGCAATGGTCCTAATTATCTAACCAAAAGGCACAGACTAGCTGAATTGATTAATAAAATCTATCTATCTATTATCTACAAGAAACTCATCTTTAGAGATAGGAGCCACCTTAAAATGAAAGAATAGAAAAAATATTCCAAACAAATCAGGCTAGGAAGCAATCAGGTTTTGAAATCCTAATGTCTGATAAAAATATACTTTAAACTAAAACTAATCAGCTGGGCGGTGGTGGCACACGCCTTTAATCCCAGCACTTGGGAGGCAGAGGCAGGCGGATTTCTGAGTTCGAGGCCAGCCTGGTCTACAGAGTGAGTTCCAGGACAGCCAGGGCTACACAGAGAAACCCTGTCTTGGAAAAAAAAAAAAACAAATCAGATGAAACAGAGTATTTCATACTAATCATGGTATCAACTAATCAAGAAAACAATACTGTACATATAAGCACTAAACTCTGGTGCACTCAATTTATAAGAACCATGCTAAAAGAATAAAAAGACAGATCAACACAAAACCAAAAATAGTAGATGATTGGGTGACTTCAATAGTGCAGTTTCTCTAATAGATGAGTCACCTAGACAAAAAATAAGAACATAATCTTCAGAATTAAGTGACATTTTACATGAAATAAACTTAGTATTTGTAGAATATCCACCCAAACACCAAACAAACAAATGAAAAGCTGAAGTAATCCATGTATTCTGATCATTATGCAATAAAACTCAAAAGTGTGAGCAAACAAACTCCTAGAGAGTATATAAACTCATGGAGATTAAACAACTTATTACTGAATGATGAAATCCAAGAAGAAATAAGAATAGTCATGTAACTAAATGAAAAAGAAAACAACACACCAAAACTCCTGGTACACTAAATGCAGTTCTAGGAGGGAAGTTTACAGCCCAAGGTACCTGCATTAAAAGGAAGAAAGACAACTCAGATAAAAGCACAAATAAATAACTTAAAGATTTAATGAAAGAATTTGAGAGAATAAAAAAAAACAGTGGACAGCAAGAAATAATAAAAATTAACACAAAAAATAATGAAACAAAAACAACAACAACAACAAAATACAAGTTATCAATGTATCTAAGAGCTGTCAATTTGAGAAGACAAACAAGATCAACAGATTCTGAGCCAAACTAAAAGAGTGGTCCCAAGTTAATAGAATAAGAGATGAACATGGAAAATTGCAACACATATCAAAGAAATACAGAATGTTATAAGAGAATATTTTAAAAACCTGTATTTCATTAAGCCAGGAAATCAAAAAGAAATGTTTCATGTCTTGATTCATGTAAACTACCAAAGTCAAACCATAAAGATCAACAGCATAAACAGACCCATAACAACTGAGGAGTTTAAGAGAATAATAAAAACCCTTCCAACTAAAGAATGTTCCAGTCCACCAGTCTTATGGGTGGCAGTGATAGCATGATTTATGATTATGAGTTCCATTATGACAACCAAACTGTCTGGAATAAACTTTCCCAGCTGGGTATGCCACTGGTAAGGAAAACAACATTGAAAATCTTGAGGAAGTTGTCATACTTTTGGTAGTTACTGTTCAGCACAAACATGGAAGCATCCACACACACAAAAAAAATAATGCTTGAGTCCACACTTCCTGTAGACTCTAATCATCTCCATAATGGATAAAATATCTGTAATGTTGCCATGTATTAACTACTACTATCATCCCATTTCATATCAAACTCCTGGAAGATGGAAAAGGACTTTCCATTGATCATATGCTTGCTTCCTGTTCATTTTCTTGATTGTGTCACTTATCATACTAGAATATGCAGAACACATAATTTAAGTACAAAAAGAGATTACTTAAGGCAGCAATGCCTAATTTTCCCAAGATTAAGATAGTAGCATCCCTGATGACCAGGTGCCAAATAGGTTTAATTTATTTATTCCAATCTTTATCATCTATTTCAGGAATATGGCTAGCATTGCAAGATGTCATAGTCAGTTGAACATGAAGAAACAGAGAACATCTTAGCCATTTTAATATTAAAATTTAATTGTCACTGTGATGCTGGAAAGTGAGTGTTGTGATTTGAATGAGAAATTCCCATCACAGGTCATGTATTTGAAAATATGATCCTCAGTTAATGGTGCTGTTTATAAAAGTTATGGAACTTTTGAGATATGGAGCACTACTGAAGAAAGTATGTCACTGGTGTCAGGCTTTCTGAGCTCACAGCTTTGCCCCATTTCTAGCATATGCTGTCTGCTTCCTTTGTGCAGCTGCAATGTAATTTTTCAAATGTACTTTTCAGCTTCCTTCTCTTGCCATCATTACAAACTCTAGCCCTCTCAAACTGTAAGTCAAACTAACCTTTCTTCTTTAAGGTACTTCAGCTACTTTACCATAGCAACAGAAGTAGGTCAGTATTTCCATTTTGGTCAAGCGTCAAGAATGGCATATATAGCTTGATCATGCCAGCCCTTGTTGTCCTGGAAATACTTTTATTCCTGTCCATCGTGTTAAAGCTTGTCTTTAACAACATCAACATGTTGGCAGCCAAAGTATATAACTTGAAATGGACCCCCAGACAACTCATGACAACTCATGTTTCTTGCATGTTTAACAGGCTGGCAAGCCAAGGATGAGTAAGATTCTGCACAGAGTTATCTACCTAAGACATAAGTATATTGCTTTTGATAATGCATATTCCATGAAGGGTAAGAAATGCATTCTTGTCAGAATGACCTAAGACAGGCTCAGTCTTGTTTATGAAATAAAAAAGGGGGAGATGTGGAGAGCTTTGGGGGCTCCTTGGCAGGAATCTAACACTGGCTAAGGACAAGAAAATGAGCTTCAGTCAGAAATCTGACATTAGGCTAGAATAAAAAAGTAATTTCAGGAAGGAATATAAATCTTAGGCTAGAGCAAAGAAGTAGGCTTCAGGCATGAAAATGATTTTGAGCTAGGACAGGGAAGTAGGCTCAGATATTTTGGTCTTCCTGATAAGTCCTTAGAAATAATGATTATGGGAGTGATCACAGAACTTTGTTTATTGCCTTATTTGTTCTTTTGACTATTTGTGTTTATTGTCTTGCTTGTTCCTTGACTATTTGCATCTATTGTTTTGCTAATTCCTCAACCTAGAGCTGACCTTAAAACTTGCATGTAATTAAAATGGTATAAAAGCAAAAAGGAGGAGGGATCGAATACAGGGTTTATAGGGGTGGGGATGGGGAAAGGGGATAATGTCTGAAATGTAAATAAGTATCTATTTTTTTAAAAAAAGAAGAAGCTGGTACAGAACAGTGGAGTTGTTGCTGTAAGGAACCTGCTCATGTATTTTTTTGGAAGATACGAAAGTCTTTGGATCAAAAAGAGTGGTTGGATGCTATATGCAGAACTTAACAGGTTGTTCTGGTGCACAGGAGTGATGAGAGCAATGCTGACAATAAGGCATAGTTCATAAGGTTTCGGATGAGAAGAAGGTCTCTGTTAGCAACTGGTATTTGCAAAGAATTTGATTGCCTTCTGTCCATGTCCTAAGAACTTGCCTGAGGCTATTATTATTGACTACTCTTATGCAGAGCCACAGTGTAATAAAGCAATAGTAAAAGAGGTATGGGTTTGGGCTGAGACTGGTTCAGAGGGTAGTAGCACTGGCTTGAGATCACTGTTATACTTGGGGTCCTACCTATGTAGCATCATAAGGCCATCTATGAATGGTCTGAGACTTTTACCTTACTTGTAGATTAACAGAGGAGAGCTAAACAGAGGTCCTGAGTTCAGTCCCCAGCAACCACAGGGTGGTTCATGGCTACCTATGAGATCTAGTAGTCTCTTCTGGCCAGCAGGCATGCATGCATGTAGAACATTATATACATAATAAATAAATCATCATGGATTCATCCTTCATGATATCACACAGCCATGAATTCCAACAGTAGTGGTTTAGTGGTTTTCTCCCTCCTATTCTCTAGTTTTTCTTGAGTGTCCTCCCCCTTTGTAAAGACTTCTATTTTGTTATCACAGGAGAAAAAGGTCCTCAATATATAAGAGCACTCTGACTGTAAACTTCTCACCTTTCATCTGTGAGCCAACAAGTTTTTATTCATTACAAATGATCTGATATTGTCAGAGTAGTGCAAAATGCATTAAGACAACCATCTAGTGTTCTTGTTGCTATGTGGGAATTGGGACTCAGAAAACTACTGCAAAACAGCGATTATTTTGTCAGTTAAGCTTGTTGTGAAAATAAAATCATTTTTTATGACATAGGAATCTCACATTTTCTGCCAGAAACCAAGAAATGCTGATAAGATCTCCTCTGTTAATCTACAAGTAAAGTACAAGTCTCAGACCATTCATAGATGCTAGACCTTATGATAGGTAGGACCCCAAGTACAACAGTGATCTCAAGACATTGTTGGATTCTTCCTGACTTTAAGTGGAATACTTATAATATTCCATTATTAATTATTCTCTTCCACTTAAGCCCAACCAGGCAGTCCAATTAGGGGAAAGGGATCCAACAGAATCAGAGACAGCGCCTGCTCCAATTGTTAGGGGACCCACAGGTAGACCAAACTGCATGTCTGCTCCAAATGTGTAAGGGGCCTAGGTCCAGCCACTGCATGATCTTTGGTTGGTGGTTTAGTCTCTGTGAGTCTCCAATGGACCCAGGTTAGGTGACTTTGTAGGTCTTCTTCTTATGTCCTTGACACCTTCAGCTTGCTCAGTTCTATCCCCAATTCTTCCACAAGACTCTCCAAGCTATGCCTGATGTTTAGCTGTGGGTCTCTGCAACTGTTTCCATCCATTGCTGGATGAAATCTCTCAGGAGACTATCATGCTAGGCTCCTGTCTGCAAGCAAGGCAGAGAATCATTAATAGTGTCTGGAGTTGGCTCTCTCATATGGGATGTGCCTCATGTTGGGACAATCATTGGTTAGCTCTGCTCCATCTTTATCCCCATGAATCTTGTAGGTTGGACTCCATTAGATTTCTTATCAATAGCCATCTTTTTTGGTTATGGGGAGAGCCACTTTTGGAGCTGTATCAAATGTTTTAGAGCATTAAGGTATCAGTTTCTTAGTTGTTGTTTGTTTGTTTGTTGTTGTTGTTGTTTGAGACAGTGTTTAGTATTGGCTGTCCTGGAGCTTGCTCTGTACACTTGGCTGGCTTTGAACTCAAAGATCCATCTGAGGGTTAGAATTTCTATTTAACCATTGTCTCTAACCTGAGGAAAAGGTATTTATCCCCAGGATGAGGTGGTACCCAAGGAGGGGATTCCTCTACTGTGAGGATAATGGAAGGGATTTGTAAAGGTGGGACTGGGAGAAGAGGAGGGAGAGTGGCTCTCTTTATATCACTTTATATCATTAGGATATAAAGTGAATAAATAAGTTAATTTAAAAAAGAAATCTAATGGAATTTCAGACACTACAGTTCTGTAGCCGTCCTCCAGAACATCTATGATTTCACCTCCCATCACTACCAGAAACATACTCAACAAATGAAAATCCCATTGTTTCAAATATTTTCTAGAGAATGGTTGGTAAACCTTCTATAGTCATACAGTGAGTATATTAGTTGCATCTGATACTCTGCTTTAACTATTCAACTCTGCTACTGTAATGCAAAAGCACTCATAGATAACATACAAATGAAGAGGTGTGGCTATACTCCAACAGATCTTTAATAAGACAGATGGTGACAAAATTATATCTGAAAGTATACTTTGCTGACTAGACATACAGGTAAAACAGTAAATACCCTCACATTTCACAGATAAAGAAATGGAGGTTGGCTCCATTAAAGAAGTGGTGGTGCATGCCTTTAATCCCAGCACTAGAGAGGCAAAAACAAATGGATCATCAAGTTCAAGGCCAGCCTAGTATTACAGAGCAAGTTCCAGTAAAGTCAAGGCTATAGAGAGAAACACGCCCACCCCCCAAAATAAACAAATAAGTAGAAAAATAAAACTAAGTAAAAAGAAAGAAAGAGAGAAAAAGCAAAAGAGAGAAAGAGAGAGAGGGAGGGGAATTGGTTGGTATAAAGAGATTTTTCAGAAGTTTTAGTGATTTCTGTACTAAGCAAAGATTAGAACCTAGACCTCCTGATGGCTGATGCTCTTTGGATTATATCACCCAGCAGAATACATGACCTCTGACAGAATCAGGCTCAATAAGTATTTTTTCCACTTGTACTTTTTTCCACTTTGCATACTTGTAAATTGTATGCAAATATATATCTATACTTGGCAGATGTCCATGAATATTTAAGTCTCTTCTGGAGTGCTCATGCTCTCTCCTTCCCCTTTGCCCCCCTCTCTGTGGTCTGCATTATTTCTCCAGTTCTGCATCATTCCCAGATGATGATATCAGTTTCATTTCAAGAACGTTCATGCAAACCTTCACAACTGTGTCCAGTGCTGAAGCATGCAGCAGAGTCACTGTGCCACTGACAAGCATACATCACTCATCTGCTGCATGTCTCCAGGGCCTGCCCCACTGTATCGAGCACAGCTCCAATTTTTCATCTAGTATACTAGTACTACAGGTCCTCACACCCAAGCAACCTGATGTCTATAATCAAAAGAGAATCCTTGAAGATCTGGATCTAATATTAATCTAAACAAAGAATGACAGTATCAGAACTGCTTTATTTCTTTCATCTACAATTTCTGAGATTCCATTCACTAAAATATTTTCTTTGTCTTATGGATGCTTTTCAAAAAAATTTAAAAAAAGTGCTAAATAAAGGACTGCAAGAAACCATAAATGTCAGCATTGATATATAAAGCTGCCAACAAACCATTAGTTCTTAGGAAAAAAAGTGGGTTAAGACGAGCAGGTACATAATCAGGTTAGGTTAAAAATGAAGACATCTGCTGGTTCACTCAGGGTGTCTTTGGGCATTCTCAACCAAACCCAGTGGAATCTATGCATTGTGTAAAAAGCATGACTACAGCAATACACATTCTTTGATTTTTTTTAAATTTATTTTATGTACATTGGTGATTTGACTTCCATGTATGTCTGTGTAAGGACTTCAGATCTCCTGGAACTGGAGTTACAGGTGGTTGTGAGCTGACATTTAGGTGCTAGGAATTGAACTCAGATCCTCTGGAAGAACAGCCAGTGTTCTTAACCACTGAGCCATCTCTCCAGGGCCCAGCAAACATTCTTTTTCATCTAAAGTTCAGTTATACTTATACTGAATTTAGGAAAAAGGTAATGATTTTTGTGGTCTGAAGAACTCCTGAAAGAAGATAAATTCCACAAAGTATGCAAATTTAGATTTTTTTTTAAAGTTAAAAGATACATGGTTAATACAGTTCTGCATTTTTCTTTTACACTCATCACCTCAAACAATAAAGAATCAAAATGTTCAGAAGTCATAAATTTATCCTAATTTTAAGAGCACCTCAGAAAGTCTCCCTTGTTGGAAATGGTTTAGTAGTACCAGCTGAACTAAAATAGTATTCATAAATGTAAAATGTGGCCAATAGTTTGGCATATTTGGTAACTGAGCAGCAATACTCTTATATGGTAATTTCTAATGGTATCTAATATATTAAAAATCCCTTGGAAATTGGATATGTTGGATGAGTAGGGAGTAGGAGGAAAACTTGGAGGGGTTAGGGTAGGAAGATGAATATGGTCGGAATACATACTATGAAATACTAATTTTTAAATCCTTTGTAAGTTAAATAAATGATGAGTAAAGAAAAGAGAGAGAATAACCCTTCACACAGACATCTGAATGAATAGGCTCACTGTACCTCCACTTTGCTCATTACCATCTTCTTGGAGAATTGACTTTCCATGGCTGGGTAATGGCAGAATGTTCATTTTCCTGGCTTATCACCTTGTTAACATAAGTTCTCCAAAGAGAAACGTATAATCCAAGGTTGATGACAACAAAGTTAAAAGGTAGATAATTTGAAAAGTAGAAAAGATTTAGGTATCTAAATTTTTTATAAGGCTTTGTGGAGCATCATCAGATCTTTGCCTAACCTGGAAGCAAACCAAATTTTCTCATGTGGATGGTTTTGGAGCCTCCTAGTGGCAGCCTCAGGGGACCTAGAGAGTTAGCACAGAAAGGATGAGGCTTTGAAGAAAACGTCCATTATAATGTGGATTAATAATAATATATGAGTCATATAACAAATATATTAAACATGAGAAACAAAAATGTGAAAAAATGTGGTTGAAACTAAAATAAATATCATAGAAACGTGTGAAAACAAAATATGAAAACAACATAAGAACTTTAAAGTATAGAGGGAATAATGAAGAAGGCAGCTTTTTGCTAAGGGTAAGTACAAGTCTAAATAAGAATCCAAGGACATCTATTTTCATTCTTCCCTAATCTGCTTCCTTATTATCCCTTGCCATCATATTTAGAATACTAAAACTTCTTATCTTACCACAGATACATGGAAAAGAAGCTGAAAAACAGGTGAGGAATAAATTCAGGGTTTGAACTTTTATCTTTCATACTTCGAAAAGATATCAGAAGCTCTGAATCAAAGAAGTGACCTATTGAAGCCATTTGCTCAAATAACTCTAGTAGTTATATGAAAAGCACTTAGAACAGCTACAGAGCAAGGAAGCCCATTATCTATCACAGCAATCCAAGGAGAGGAAAAAGCTTCTCTACTGAGATAAAGCACAGCAATGTCAACAAAGATCCAGAAGTAAGAACAGCTACACATAGTAGCCAATAAAGCATAAAATTGACCCAGAATTCCTTTTTTGACCCAGAATTCCTTAGACACAAAGTAAATGGCAAAACCTGTGACAAAGAAACCCACAAGATAAGCTTGAATCTTGGAAGAATTTAAAAGGCTAATATGCTCATGGCTTGATTGCCAGCTGATAGATTCTGGAGAATAGACAGAATCCTAAGGGCTCTTCAATGAACTAATGCACTAATCCTCTAAAGGACTGATTATATGATAGCACTGATGAGAAGTACTACAATGTAAGAGAGGTGGGGCTATGTTGGAAAAAGTAGTTCATTGGGAGTGCTCTTAAAAGACATATATTTTTCACCCGCCATCCTCATTCTCTGTTTGCTATGGAATTCTCCAACATGATCCATCTCCATAAGGTCCCAAAGAATGGAGCTAACCAACTATGGAATCAGATCTCTAAAACTGTAAACCAAAATAAATCTTTTCTTAAATTGTTTCTCTCAGGTATGCATCAAAGAGATGAAAGTCTTACTAACCCAAAGAATTTGTACCAGAGGAGTAATATCTTTGTGGTTCAAAAATCTCTGGAGCTGGTTAGTGGGAAGTCTTGGAAAAGTTTAGAGATAAGTACTATAGACATGCTAAAATGCATAAACAGAGATTGATCAATGATTTTAGTGGGAGCTTTGAAGACTAAACTATCCACAGAACTGTGTAAAGACAGTACTCATGAGGCTCCAGATGGGAACGATGACACTACTGTAAACTAGACTGAAATCATTTATGTTCCACTGAGGCACATAACTTACCTATACTTTGCCCATACCATAAAACTTTATGAGAGGTTGCATTTAAATTTGATAGGCTAGTTAATACTATGGAAGAACTTTCAAAGAAAGCCAGCGGGTTCCTTCCGGTCTGGGCACAGGAACTGAGCAGATCTTGGGTGGCAGCTCTGCCCCCAATCTCTAAGAACCCAGAGGAAGCGGGGCTCCCAGAGCTCTAACCTGGGTAGTATCCTGTCTGTGCCTGAGCACTGAGCAGATTTTGGGCCCCAGCTCTTACCCCAGTAGTTACACCCACCCCACACAGTTCTGATACAACCAAGATAATAGGAAAGACAGGCTCCAGTCAGAGACGGGGCAGGTAGCACTAAGGAGATACAGATGGCAAAAGGCAAGTGCAAGAACATAAGCATCAGCAACCCAGGGTACTTGGCATAGTCCTGAATTCCCCATAGTACTAGGAAAGCAAGATTCAGATTTAAAATCCCTTCTAATGATGATGACAGAGGACTTTAAGAAGGACATAAATAACACTATCAAAGAACTTGAGGAGAACACAGGTAAACAGGTAGAAGCCCTTAAAGTGGAAACACAAAAATCTCTTAAAGAATTACAAGAGAACACAACCAAACAGGTGAAGGAATTGAACAAAACCATCCAGGACATAAAAATGGAAGTAGAGACAATCAAGAAATCACAAAGGGAGACTACCCTGGAGATAGAAAACCTAGGAAAGAAATCAAAACTCATAGATACAAGCATCACCAACAGAATACAAGAGATAGAAGAGAGAATCTCAGGTGCAGAAGATACCATAGAAAATATTGACACAACTGTCAAAGAAAACGCAAAATGCAAAAAGTTTCTAACACAAAATATCCAGGAAATCCAGGACACAATGAGGAGACCAAGCCTAAGGATAATAGGTATAGATGAGAGTGAAGATTTCCAACTTAAAGGCCAATAAATATATTCAACAAAATTATAGAAGAAAACTTCCCTAATTTAAAGAATGAGATGCCCATAAACATACAAGAAGCCTACAGAACACCAAATAGACTAGACCAGAAAAGAAATACCTCTCGTCACATAATAATCAAAACACCAAGTGCACAAAAAAAGAAAGAATATTAAATGCAGTAAGGAAAACGGACCAAGTAACATATAAAGGCAGATCTATCAGAATTACACCAGACTTCTCACCAGATACTATAAAAGCTAGAAGATGCTGGACAGATGTCATACAAACCCTAAAAGAACACAAATGCCAGCCCAGGCTACTATACCCAACAAAACTCTCAATTACCATAGATGAAGAAACCAAGATATTCCACGACAAAACCAAATTTACACAATATCTATCCACAAACCCAGCATTACAAAGAAGAATAGAAGGAACGCTCCAATACAAGGAGGGAAATTATACCCTAGAAAGAGCAAGAAAGTAATCCTCTTCCAACAAATCCAAAAGAAGATAGCCACACAAAGACAAATTCACCTCTAATAACAAAAATAACAGGAAGCAACAATCACTGTTCCTTAATATCTCTTAACATCAATGGACTCAACTCCCCCAACTAAAAGACATAGGCTAATGGACTGGATACATAAACAGGACCCAACATTCTGCTGCAGACAGGAAACCCAACTCAGTGAAAAAGACAGACTCTACCTTAGAGTAAAAGGCTGGAAAACAATTTTTCAAGCAGATGGTCCTAAGAAACAAGCTGGAGTAACCATTCTAAATTCTCCAGCCCAAGAACACAAAGGGAGGGACTCATGGCTCCACCTGTATAGGTAGTTGAGGGTAGCCTTGCCAGGCATCAGTGGTAGTGGAGGGTCTTAGTACCTGAAAGTTTGGATTCCCTAGTGTTGGGGAATTGCAAGAGCAGGGAGGCAGGAATGAGAGGATGGTGGGAGCACACCTTCATAGTAATTGGAGGAGGGGGGATGGGGTAAAGGGTTAGGCATCAGTGGAAGTGGATGGCCTACTGATCCAAAGCTGCATGATCGCCATGACACAGGCCAACAACAGGATAACCAGGAGGAGTTCCAGTGAGGATCCAATATTGATGGTGTCACAGAGCCATAGATATCAAACTAGACCAAGGACTCACTGCAATGAACATTTGTAAGTGAGGATGTGTGGACAGAGGGATATAATGTGGAACACACTGTGACACACTACAGCTTCCATCATAAGATGTATTCTATGCTTTATTTTTTTGTTTGTGTGTGTGTGTGTGTGTGTGTGTGTGTGTGTGTGTGTGTGTGTGTATGTGTTTTAATTGGGGCATGGGTGGGGGGAAGGTTTCAAAGCCCAACAGTGTATATGAGAGCAAAGAGAGAGAAGCGGGACTGGGGTATATGATGTGAAAGACACAATCAATAAAATGTCAAAAAAAAAAATGTGTCTCGATTCTTAACATGTATGCCATAAACACAAGGGCAGCTAAGTTTTAAGAGAAACTCTACTATAATTTAAATCACATATGGACACACACACATACATTGATAGTGGGAGACATCAATATCCCACTCTCACCAATACACAGGTCATCCAGACAAAAGCTAAACAAAGAAATGCTGGACTTAACGTACATTAAAAACCAAATAGACCGAACAGACTTTTATAGAACATTTCACGCAAACACAAAAGAATATACCTTCCTGACAACAACCCATAAAACATTTTCAAAAATTGGCCACATACAAGGACACAAAGCAAGTCTCAATAGATACAAAGAATTGAAATAACACTCTGCATATTAGCTGATTATCACAGATTAAAACTGGGTGTCAATGGCTACAGAAACAACAGAAAGCTTACAAACTCATAGAAACTGAACAGCTCTCTATTGAATGAAAAATGGGTCAAAGGAAATATTAAAACACTAATTAAAGGCTTTTTAGAATTAGATAAAAATGGTTATACAACATACACAAACTTATGAGACACTATGAAGGCAGTTTGAGAAGGCAAGTTCATAGCACTGAGTGCCCACATTTAAGAAAAAAAAAAAAAACTGGAGAAATCTCCTGCTAACTACTTAAAAACAAACCTGAAAGCTATAAAGCAAATAATTTTTTAAAATATAACATCCAAAAGAAACAGATTGCAAAAGAATAATCAAACTTATGGCTGAAATCAATAAAATAGAAACAAGCAAACAAACAAAAAACAATGCAAAGAATTGTGAAACAAAGAGTTTGTTCTTTGAGAAAACCAAGAAAATAGACAAACCATTGTCCAAACTAGCTAAAAGACAGAGGGAGAATATCCAAACTTATAAAATCAGAAACTAAAAGGTGGGAGATAACAACAGACACCAAGGAAATCCAGGTAATCATAAGAATATAATTTTAAAACAAGTATTCCAACAAATTCAAAAATATAAAAGAAATGAAAAACACTACTCGCTAAATTTAAATCAAGATCAGATAAACAATTTAAATCAATCTATAACCTTTAGTGAACTAAAAGCAATCATTAAGAATTTCCCAACCAAAAAAGTCAAGGTTCACAAGGTTTTAGAGAAGAATTTTATCAAACATTTAAAGAAAAGTTATTGCCAATTCTGTTCCAATTATTCCACAAAAGCAGAAGGAACATTGCCCAATTCATCTTATGAAACTACAGTCACCCTGACACCTACCCAAACTACATAAAGACACATAAAAAAGAAAGAGAATTACAGACAAATTCCCTTATGAACAGAGATGATAAAATACTCGACAAAATATTCTCAAACTAAATCCAAGAACACATCAAGTAGATATCCACTATAACCAGAAAAATGGTTCAACCTACAAATATTAGTAAATGTTACCCATTATATAAATACACTGAAAGAAAAAACTCATATAATCATCTCATTAGATGTCAAAAAAAAAAAGCCTTTGACAAAATTCAACACCCCTTCATGATAAAAATCTTAGAGATATTAGGAATGCAAGGGATATACCTAAACAAAACAAAGGCTGTTTACAGTGTGGCCAAATCAAATAAAATGAAGAGAAACTCAAAGTAATTCCAGTAAAATCAGGAATAAGACAAGGCTGTCCACTCTCTCCATATCTATTCAATACAGTAGTTGAAGTATTAACTAAAACAATAAGAAAACTTAAGATCAAAGATATATGAATTGGAAAGGAAGAAGTCTAAGGGTCCTTGTGGCTGCAGCAGACACCTAGCTGGTCTGCTCCCTTGAAGACACCGTATCCTGAGACATCCTAGAGGAGACATTGTACCCAGAACAGTGGACATCTAGCTGGTCTGCTACCGTGAACATAACATATCCTGAGATATCCTAGAGGAGCAACTGCACTCAGAGAAGCTGGAGCTCAGGATCACAGGATCACAGAGACATCTGGACCCTGAGGAGTTCTGACACAAGCAAGATAACTGGAAAGACAGGCTCCAGTCAGAGACAGTGAGTGCAGGTAGCACTATAGTTAACCAGATGGCAAAAGGCAAGCACAAAAATATAAGCAACAGAAACCAAAGTTACTTGGCATCATCAGAACCCAGTTCTCCCACCATAGCAAGCCCTGGACACCACATCACACCAGAAAAGCAGGATTCAGAATTAAAATCACTTCTCATGATAATGATAGAGGACATTAAGAAGGACATAATAACTCCCTTAAAGAAGTACAGGAGAATACAAGTAAACAGGTGGAAGCCCTGAAAGAGGAAACACAAAAATCCCTTAAAGAACTGCAAGAAAACACAACCAAACAGGTAAAGGAATTAAACAAAACCACCCAGGATCTAAAAATGGAAGTATAAACAACAAAGAAATCTCAAAGGGAGACTAACCTCGAGATAGAAAACCTACAAAAAAATCAGGAGTTGTAGACACAAGTATTACCAACAGAATACAAGAGATAGAAGAGAGAATCTCATGTGCAGAAGATACCATGGAAAACATTGACACAACTGTCAAAGAAAATGCAAAATGCAAAAAGCTCCTAACCCAAAACATCCAGGAAATCCGGGACACAATGAAAAGACTAAACCTAAGGATAATAGGTGTAGATGAGAGTGAAGATTCCCAACTTAAAGGGCCAGTAAACATCTTCAACAACATTATAGAGGAAATAGAAATGTCCATGAACATACAAGAAGCCTACAGAATCCCAAATAGACTAGACCAGAAAAGAAATTCCTACTGTCACATAATAATCAAAACATCAAATGCACAAAACAAAGAAAAAATACTAAAAGCAGTAAGGGAAAAAGGTAAAGTAACATATAAAGGCATACCTATAAGAATTACACCAAATTTCATACCAGAGACTATAAAAGCCAGAAAATCCTGGACTGATATCATACAGATGCTATGAGAACACAAATGCTAGCCCAGACTACTATACCCAGCAAAACTCTCAATCACTATTGATGAAGAAACCAAGATATTCCATGACAAAACCAAATTTACACAATATCTTCCCACAAATCTAGCACTTCAAAGGAAAATTGATAGAAAACTCCAACACAAGGAGGGAAATCACAACCTAGAAAAAGAAAGAAAGTAATCTTTCAACAACCCAGAAAAAAAAGATAGTTACACAAACATAATTCAACCTCTAATAACAAAAATAACAGGAAGCAATAATCATTTTTCCTTAATATCTCTTAATATCAATGGACTCCAATAAAAAGACGTAGACTATCAGACTGATTCATAAACAGGATTCAGAATTTTGTGGCATACAGGAAATGAACCTCTGTGAAAAAGACAGGCACTACCTCGGAGTAAAAGGATGGAAAAGAATCTTCCAAGTAAATGGTCCCAAGAAACAAGCTGGAGTAACAATTCTAATATCAAATAAAAGCGACTTTCAACCAAAAGTAATCAAAAAAGATAAGGAAGGACACTTTATACTCATCAAAGAAAAAATCTACCAAGATGAACTCTCAATTCTGAACATCTGTGCCCCAAATGCAAGGGCACCCACATACATAAAAGAAACTTTACTAAAGCTCAAAGCATACATTGCACCTCACAAAATAATAGTGGGGAATTTCAACACCCCACTCTGAGCAATGGACAGATCATGGAAACAGAAACTAAACAGAGACACAATGAAACTAACAGAAGTTATGAACCAAATGGATTTAACTGATATCTATAGAACATTTCATCCTAAAACAAAAGAATATACCTTTTTCTCAGCACCTCATGGTACATTCTCCAAAATAGGCCATATAATTGGTCACAAAACAGGCCTCAACAGATACAAAAAGATTGAAATAATCCCTTGCACCCTATCAGATCACCAGAGACTAAAGCTGGTCTTTAATAATGAGAAAAACAATGGAAAGCCCACACACACACACGTGGAAACTGAACAACGCTCTACTCAATGATGAGTTGGTTGAGGAAGAAATGAAGAGAAAAATTAAGGACTTTTTAGATTTAAATGAAAATGAGGACACATCATATCAAAATTTGTGGGACCCCATGAAAGCAGTACTAAGAGGAAAAATCATAGCTCTAAGTGCCCACAAAAAAGAAACTGGGGAGAGCATACACTAACAACTTGACAGCACACCTGAAAGCTTTAGAACAAAAAGAAGCAAATACACCCAAGAGGAGTAGACTGCAGGAAATAAACTCAGGGCTGAAATCAACCAAGTAGAAACAGAAAGAACTATACAAAATATCAACGAAACCAGGAGCTGGTTCTTTGAGAAAATCAACAAGATAGATAAACCCTGAGGAAATTCAAAAAATCATCAGACCCTACTACAATGGCCTATACTCAACAAAATTGGAAAATCTGGAAGAAACAGACAATTTTCTACACAGATACCAGGTACCATAATAAAATAAGGAGCAGATAAACCATCTAAACAGTCACATAACCCCTAAAGAAATAGAAGCAGTCATTAAGTCTCCCCACCAAAAAAAGTCCAGGACCAGATGGTTTTAGTACAGAATTCTATCAGACCTTTAAGAAAGACCTAATACTAATTCTCTTCAAACTATTCCATAGAATAGAAAAATAAGGAACACTACCCAATACGTTCTATGAAGCTACAATTACGCTCATACTGAAACCTCACAAAGACCCAACAAAGAAAGAGAACTACAGACCAATCTCTCTTACGAATATTAATGCAAAAATACTCAATAAAATTCTCAAAAACAGAATCAAAGAACACATCAAAACAATCATCCATAATGATCAAGTAGGCTTTCTCCCAGGAATGCATGGATGGTTCAATATTCGGAAATCCATCAATGTAATCCACTATATAAACAAACTCAAAGAAAAAAACCACATGATCATCTCACTAGCTGCTGAGAAAACATTTGACAAAATTCAACATCCCTTCATGTTAAAAGTCTTGGAAAGATCAGGAATTCAAGGCCCATACCTAAACATAGTAAAAGCAATATACAGCAAGCCAGTAGCCAACATCAAACTAAATGGAGAGAAACTTGAAGCAATCCCACTAAGATCAGGGACTAGACAAGGCTGCCCACTCTCTCCCTACCTATTCAATATAGTACTGGAAATCCTAGACAGAGCAATTATACAACAAAAGGAAGTCAAAGAGATACAAATAGGAAAGAGAGAAGTCAAAATTTCACTATTTGTAGATGATATGATAGTATACTTAAGTGACCCTAAAACTTCCACCAGAGAACTCCTAAACCTGATAAACAACTTCAGCAAAGTGGCTGGATATAAAATCAACTCAAACAAATCAGTAGCCTTCCTCTATTCAAAGGATAAACAGGCTGAGAAAGAAATCAGGGAAATGACACCCTTCACAATAGTTACAAATAATTTAAACTACCTTGGTGTGAATTTAGCCAAGCAAGTGAAAGATCTGTATGACAAGAACTTCAAATCTCTGAAGAAAGAAATCGAAGAAGATCTCAGAATATGGAAAGATCTCCCATGCTCATAGATTGGCAAGATTAATTTAGTAAAAATGGCCATCTTGCCAAAAGTAATCTACAGATTCAATGCAATCCCCATCAAAATTCCAAATCAATTCTTCATAGAGATAGAAAGAGCAATTTGCAAATTCATTTGGAATAACAAAAAACCCAGCATAGAGAGAACTATTCTCAACAACAAAAGAATCACCATCCCTGACCTCAAACTGTACTGCAGAGCAATAGTGATAAAAACTGCATGGTATTGGTACAGAGACAGGCAGGAAGATCAATGGAATAGAACTGAAAATCCAGAAATGAACCCACACACCTATGTTCACTTGATCTTTGACAAAAGAGCTAAAATTGTCCAGTAGAAAAAGGACAGCATTTTCAACAAATGGTGCTGGTTCAACTGGAGGTCTGCATGTAGAAGAATGCAAATCAATCCATTCTTATCTCCTTGTACAAAGCTCCATTCCAAGTGGATAAAGGACCTTCACATAAAACCAGATACACTGAAACTAATAGAAGAGAAGGTGGGGAAGACTCTCAATTACCTAGGCACAAGGGAAAAGTTTCTGAACAGAACACCAATGGCTTATGCTTTAAGATCAAGAACTGACAAATGGGACCTCATAAAATTGCAAAGCTTTTGTGAGGCAAAGGACACTGTCAATAGGACAAAATGTCAACCAACAGATTGGAAAAAGATCTTTACCAATCCTACATCCAATAGAGGGCTAATATCCAATATATACAAAGAACTCAAAAACTTAGACTCCAGACAACCAAATAACCAGATTAAAAATAGCGTAGAAAGCTAAACAAAGATATTCTCAACTGAGGAAATTGAATGGCCAAGAAGCACCTAAAGAAATGTTCAATATCTCTAATCATCAGGAAAATACAAATCCAAACAACCCCGAGTTTCTACCTCATACCAGTCAGAATGGCCAAGTTCAAAAACTCAGGTGATGACTGGCAGTAGTGGCACACGCCTTTAATCACAGCACTTGGGAAGCAGAGGCAGGTGGATTTCTGAGTTCGAGGCCAGTCTGATCTACAGAGTTCCAGGACAGCCAGGGCCATACAGAGAAACCCTGTCTCAAAAAAAAAAACCCTCAGGTGATAGCAGATGCTGGTGAGGATGTGGAGAAAGAGGAACACTCCTCCATTGTTGGCGGGAATGCAAGCTGGTACAACCACTATGGAAATCAGTCTGGTGGTTCCTGAGAAAATTGGACACAGCATTACCTGAGGATCCAGCTATACCACTCCTGGGCATATACCCAGAAGATGCTCCAACACATAACAAGGACATATGCTTCACTATGTTCATAGAAGCCTTATTTATAATAGCCAGAAGCTGGAAAGAACCCAGATGTCCTTCAACAGAGGAATGGATACAAAAAATATGGTACATTTACACAATGGAATGTTACTCAGCTATTAAAAACAATGATTTCATGAAATTCTTAGGCAAATGGATGGAACTAGAAAATATGATCCTGAGTGAAGTAACTGATCACAAAAGAGCACACATGGTATTTACTCACTGATAAGTGGATATTAGCCCCAAAGCTCTCAATATCCAAGATACAACTCACAGACCACATGAAACTCATGAAGAAGGAAGACCAAAGTGTGGGTGCTTTGGCCCTTCTTAGAATGGGTAACAGAATACTCATGAGAGCAAATATGGAGACAAAGTGTGGGACAGAAACTAAAGGAGGGGCAGTCCAGAAAGGTAGATTCTATGGAGAAGTGGCAGAACCTTCCAGAGAAGTCCCTGAAGCGGATCGTGAGATGTTGGACCCCTCCTTATTTTCTTTTGCTTCATGGATACCTGGTTCTCATCAGCTACAAGCTCCAACTCTGATGTCTTGTCTTATCACAGCCTAAAGCAATTTGGTAAACTAGCCCTGAATTAAATCATGAAAACCATGTGCAAAAACAAAATGTTTTATGTTAATTTCTATAATTATGGAGAGACTGACGTATACAAATGTTTTAATATGTTGCCGGATTTGGGTAATTAATTATATTTAACATATTAAAGATAAATTAATTTGAGAAAAAAAAAGAGTTGGAGGTTTCACCATCCATAATTTCAAATTGTACTACAAAGCTATAGTAATAAAAGCTACATTGTATTGGCATAAAAATAGACATGCTGATAAATAGAAACCAAATTAGAGACCAAGACACAAACACACCAATGGACATCTGATTTTTAATAAAGAAGCCAGTAATATAAACTGAGGGGAAAACAGCATCTTTGAAAAATGGTGCTAGCCAAACTAAATGTCTGCTGGTGGAAGAATGCAAATAGATTCATGTTTATTATCCTGCACAAGACTCAAGTCCAAGTAGATCAAAGACCTCAACATAAAACCAGACACATTGAATCTGACAGAAGAGAAAGTGGGAAACAGCCATGAGTACATTGGCAAAGGAGACAACTTTCTAAACAGAACACTGATAGTGTAAGCACCAAGATCAACAATTAATAAATTAGATCTCAGGCAAAGGACAATCAGACAAAGAGCCAGCCTACAGAATAGGAAAAGATTTTACTAACTCCACATCTGACAAAGGTCTAATATCCAAAATATATGAAAAACTGAAGAAACTAGACATCAAAAAACTAATCCAACTTAAAATGGGATTCTAAACAGATAATTCTCAATAGAGAAATCACAAACTACTTTGAGATTCTGTCTTATACCTGTCAGAATGGTTAAGATCAATAACACGAGTGACAGCTCATGCTGGCAAGGCTGTGGAGAAAAGGGAATACTCCTACATTGTTGACAGGAGTGCAAACTTGCATAATCACCATGGAAATCAATATCGTGGTTCCTCAGAAAGTTGGGAATGATCTCCCTAAAGATCCATCCTGTACTTCTCTTGGGCATAAATCCAAATGACACTCCATCCAACTTGCTCAACTATGCTCACTGAAGCTTTATTCAGACTAGCCAGAAACTGAAAACAACTCAGAGGTCTCTCAAATGAAGACTGAATAAAGACAATGTGATATATTTATGTAATGGAGTATTAGTCAGCTGTTAAAAATGATATCATAAAGTGTGCAGGCAAATGGATGCAACCAAGAAAACAATCATCCTGAATGAGGTAACCCTGACCCAGAAAGACAAATATGTTATATACTCATTTATTAGCAGTAAATTATAATCAAGTTACAATCCATAGACCCAAAGAGGTTAGGTAAAGAGGAGGGCCCTAAGGCAGATGCATAGATCACCCTAGGTAAGGAAAATAAATAGATATTATGGGTGGACTGGGGGCTAAGGGAAATAAGAGCAAGAAGAAACAACAGGGAGGGATGGTGGGAAAGAGTACTGGGAGAGAGAACTGGAACTGGAGAGCATTGTGAGGGTGGAAACT
This sequence comes from Rhabdomys pumilio, assembly GCA_030674055.1. NCBI lineage: Eukaryota > Metazoa > Chordata > Mammalia > Rodentia > Muridae > Rhabdomys > Rhabdomys pumilio. Next base: position 169,237,950 of record JANHMN010000003.1, read on the forward strand.
CCTAGTGCAGTGGAAACTTCTTGGAATCTATGAAGGTGATCCTAGTGAAGACTCCTAGCAGTGTAGTATATGAAGTTTGAAACACCTTTTGTAGCCAGGCAAGGCTTCCAGTGGTGGCAGTAGGTTGCATTTGGTCTAGTTTTCGGCTAAGGAGATCCTATGGAGTTCTCTAAACAATCCAGGCTGATGCTAGGATAGAAGTTCACTCTCTTAAAACTGACAATAGGGCCCCATTGTTGAGAACATCTACACATCTCACTGAATATAAAGAAGTCAAGCTGGTGACTGCAAGGAGTCTTCACCCCTACTTTTGAGTCTTTGGCACAAGAAGATATTCTGCAGGCTAAGGAAACAGAAACCTGGACACCAACCCAGTCACAAAATCCTCCCTCAACCTACAAACTGTCCTTTCTGCAAAATGTGCTGTGGTAATGGTGGTACAGAACTTGGAGCAGTCACCAGTACGTGACTTAACTTGAGGATCACACTATGACAGCAAGCCCATGTCCTTCCCTGCCTACATGGCCAGGGACCAGAGATAGGGTAGCTCAGAGACCTAGGGTAAAACCAAACATAACTAGCTAGAAAGAGAGAGGTGAGGATTCTTGATGATATTCTGCTCATAGTTTGGTTCCTTGTCCAGTCATCATCAGAGAGGCTTCCTCTGGCAGCAAGTAGAAGTGGGTACAGAGACCCACAGCCAGGCATGATGCAGCAAGAGTCTAAATTAGAGGTGTCCACTGGATCCCTCCCCTAGGAGATCAGGGAGCCCCGTGGAGATGGGGAAGAAAGACTGTAGGAATTAGAAAACATGAAGGACACCAGGAGAATATGGTCTACCAAATCAAATAAGCAGGGCTCACATGGGCTCACAGATACTGAAACAGTAAGCACCGGGCATACATGGGTCTATACCAGGTCCTCTGCATATATTTTACGAATGATAGCTTGGTGTTTTTGTGTGACTCCTGACAGTGGGAGTGAGTGTATCTCTGATTCTTTTGCCTGCTCCTGGGACTCTTTTCCACCTGTTGGGTTGCCTTGTCCAATCTTGATATGAGAGCTGTTGCCTTGTCTTATTGTATCTTGTTTGTCCTGCTTGACTGTTGACTCTTGGAAGCCTGCTCTGTTTTGAAGAAGAAACAGAGGGGGAATGGGTCTGTGGAAGAGGGTAGGTGTCAGGTAGCTGGGAGGAGAGTGGAGGGAGGAGAAACTGTTGTCAGGGTGTATTGTATGAGAGAAGAATCTATTTTCAATTTTTAAAAAAGAGGAAGAAAAATTACTGTTTACATTGATTATCCATTCCAATAATTTTATGGCAGCCAGTGACTGGGAAAGAACTATTTAGCTTTATCTTGACCCAGTCAACTGCTTACAAAACACCACACACACACAAAGCTAATTCCATGTGTTTCTACTTTTTGTGAATTATATGAATTGTGTTATTAGTCAGAAACCAACTTCTTTCTTCCTATTTACTTGACAAAACTGGACCCAGCCAAGTTAAGTAACTTGGCCAGTGTATACCTAAATTGTAGTAAAGTCTAGTACACAAATATCTAGAGTTTTGCTTTCTGATGTTTCACAAGGATTTCGCTCATTTCTCATGTTGCTATGCCTCCTTTCTCATGAGATTCTTTTGCACCTAAATAGGATATTCAAATACCAAAACATTCAAGTTCATGCCTATTCAGTGAGGGAATGGTAAGTGCTCTGAACGGCAGGAAGAAAGATACTTGGAACAAGGTGGTGTTCTGGGACACTTACAATTGTAGCAGGAGTTTTGGTATCCATCAATGATGTCATAGTATGAACAAGACTAATATCTTCTTTTCTCAAATAACTTTAAAAGGAATCAAAATAATGTCTAGATAAATAGCTCAGTGGTTAAGAGTGTTTACTGATATTGCAGAGGACGCAAGTTTAGTTGCCAGTATCTACATGGTATCTCAGTGCCACCTGTAACTCTAGGCCCAGGAAATCTCATGACATCTTCTGGTTTCTGCTGGCTCCTGCATACATGTGATGCTCAAAATACATGTAGGCATATACATACATACATACATACATACATACATACACACACACACACAACACACACACACATATATTATTTAAAAATAAATTCATATTTTTGAGAAACAAAATACATGAAAAATGGTTCAGATATAAAGTACAATACCTTTACAAAGGAAGAAAAGAAAACAGAATGAACACTATACACCCACCTCACAGACAGCTTTCAGGCTGTTGTGCTGAGAGGGAAAGTCTTGGTAAGTTAAGAGGCAGAATTCAGAGTTAAACAGAGAAATCTCTTTTTACAGTAGACTACTGCATGTTCAATCTCAATAACACCATTCCAAGGCCAGGCAACACTACAGAAGGATGAATAGAATGGCTACAGCAGCCAGGGGTTGAGGGGGTGCTACAAAATGCTCACTTAAGGATATAACATAGTTGTGGCAATAATTAACCCACAGAAGCTATAATCACCTGGAAAAGACCAGCACTTCTCAAGATATAAAGACCTAAAAGGGCTACCTGAGAAAAAAGATGAAGTGAACTAGAATGGGAGGGGGTGACAGGTACGAAAATGCCAACAACCAACATACTGTGTACAAGTAGAAAAAACTCTCAAAAACTCTATGGTTAATTTGGAAGAAAGAAAGAAAGGAAGGAAGGAAGGAAGGAAGGAAGGAAGGAAGGAAGGAAGGAAGGAAGGGAGAAAGAGAGAAAGAAGGGAGGGAGGGAGGGAGGGAGGGAGGGAGGGAGGGAGGGAGGGAGGAAGGAAGGAAGGAAGGAAAGAAAGAAAGAAAGAAAGAAAGAAAGAAAGAAAGAAAGAAAGAAAGAAAGAAAACTGTTTCCAGATTGTGGTTTGAATATGACTGACCACTATAAGCTCATATATTTAAATAGTTGGTCACCAGGGAGTGGAACTATTAAGAAGGATTAAGAGGTGTGGCCTTGATGCAGGAGGTGTGTCATTGGGAGTGGGCTTTGAGATTTCAAAGGCCCAGGCTGGACCAGTGTCTCTCTGCCTGCCACCTGAAGACCAGGATGGAAAGCTTTCAGCTTCTGCACCAGCTCTACACACTTCTGACCATAATGATCACGGACTAACTGCAAAAGAACTGTAACTAAAACGCAGATGACCATAAGAAGATTCTCAAATGAGATTTGCTTACATAGTTGACTTTTTTTTCAGTCTTGTTTCTGTGCTTAGGCTGTCATGAAAATCTCTGGTTTGAAGTCACAAATTCCTCCACTATCCCTAACAGTTGCCTAGCTTGGTAATGAGGACAGATGTCAGGAACTGGCTATATAGTTTAGAAACAGGGCGTCCGAGTTCAGCTCTATTCTCAAACCTGGCCAGAAGCAGAAATTTGGTACTCTGGCAAAGAATGCCAGATGGAAGTTCTGGTTTTCTTCTCCTAAAGAGAAACCTCTTTAGGTTTAGAAACCTCTGCCTGAGGCTGTACACAAAGGTATGACTAACACTCCAATCCAGTAACCCCTTCTGTGAACAACTTTGGAACTGGATGTCCAGGTTTTCTACTGAAAACAGGCTATATCTTTTGCACAACTTTAGTCCATCTCCTAGAATGATTTTAGGAAATCTTGAGGAAGGAATGTTACAGTGGCCTTGGAGACCAGGGAGGCTATCAGGGATCTGCTGAGGCCCATTAAGTAAAAGCTATTTCCTCCTGGTCAAAAGAGACATGACATTCTTATCTGTTCCAAAGATTAAAACATTTCCTATTATCTACTCTTTTAAGAGTTAGTACAGTTTGACCTGTCAAATTCCCTGGCCAAGAGATTACCACTTAGAAAGACATACATACATAAAGCCACTCTAAAGAGATAGGAGAAATATTCACCGCCTTAATGAAAAGTTACTTTTCCTTCCCAAAAACCTAGACCTTGCTACAGTCACTTAACAGAGCCAAACAGCTCTGTGAAGTCAACCAACTTTTATCTCTTTCCTGCCTTTCTCCTGGATACTGATTAAAGCCTAAGTATGGTTTCTTTGGCACTTTGGACTTTTTCACGTTTTCTGAAGCTACCACCACTTCACCACATAATTGCTTGCTGCCAAGCAGCTGCTTACTAACTTCCATTGATGAACTCTCAAAAGGTATGAATTTCTGTCTTCCTCTTCTCTATGTCCCTCCTCCTGGTGGTGGCCAAGGTTTACAGCTTGCCTGCACAGTTGTTCTCTCTCATACTCTAATAAAAAGTGTTCTCAAGTTTCCTACTAATTCCATTTTTAAAATTTTTATTAGTATGATTAAGAACACAAAGACAGGACCCAGATTTCCCTGGTAACATATGACCTTCAATGTGAGACTCCCCAAAGTTTCTGCTAATTTGAGAATCCAGCTATGAACTAAAGAATGATCAAGGTATGGTGATCCAGCTGCGGGGTAAGGGAGGGGGGCGCTGTGTAGAGACTGGGATTTTTCTTTGTGGATATAACCATTAATAGTTAACCCATACTACATACATCATGAGCAGCATTAACTGGACTTAGTATGTTTTCTTTTTAAGACATGAAGTTAGATAGGAGATGGGACATATGTTGGAGAAAATAGAAGGAGCAGGAGGAAGGGAATGGAGAATGGACAGAGCCCAGATACTATCAAGAGATAAGACCAGCCATGTGTGAAAATACAAACAAATGAGGATGCTTCTGACTCATGGACACAAATACACCTGCTTAGAGAGCAAGGCCCTATGCTGTGTCCATATAGGAAAGCCAATAGACAGGCACATCCAGCCTGAACTTGAATGAAGAGACTCATAAACAGTTCGTGGGTGTCATTTGAGAGTTGCTTCTGGATAGAAATTTAGCCAAGTAGAGAGCACAGGACTGGGTTAAGCTTGAGAACAGTGGTTTATAGTCTAACTTGTTTGTAGTGCAGAGAAACAAAAACAGCTGCCTCTGCCACAAAATAAAATGGGGGAAAAAAAACAGAGTGGGAATAATGGCCATCTCCTCAGCAATTAACAGTGATGGATGGGTTATTTCTGGTTGTGTCTTCTTTGTTTGTTTTATAATTTTAAGTTTCTCTACAATTATTTTGTTATCACTTACTAATATTTCTGTATGAGTGTGAGTGTGTGCATGTACACACACATGGAAGAGAGTACACATATGTGTGTTCAGAGGACAGAGGTTGGATGTATTAGTTTCTTTTCTGTTGCTGTGATAAAATACCATCACTAAAACTGACTTATAAAAGAGTTTATTATAGCATGGCTTACGGTTGCTGAAAAATAAGAGTCCATTGTGGCTGGAAAACATAGCAGCAAATAGCAGGCATGACAGAAAGTGCATGAAGCTGAGAATTCACATCTGAACCACTGGAAACTTTGACGGGCAGGTGCAGAAGAGCACATATCTTCTGAAGGCTCCTTCTCCCTTGCATAGTTTTATGATGCTGACCAAGATATAAAAGCACAAAGGCAGGCCCTTCACTTCAGATAGAAGTGCTCTTTGCCCTTCCTCCCCCTTATAATGCAATCAGGAAATATGCTTTAGGGTGCACATTAGCTTCTCAGGATGTATAAACTGAGGAGCCCCTGCAATAGGGGGGCGACTGCACAGCTGTAAGATGCAAAGGTGAATGGGGTCAACAGGGGATCCTAGTATGTGATGAATGGAAACTTCTAATAGGATGAGTGTCCTATGGATCCTGCAGAGTGACAGATCCAGGCTCAGCACCAGACTCAACACTAGAAAAGATAATGATTCAAACTTCACTCACTACCCCCTCCACCCACCCAATTCCAACAGTACAGGACACAGAGAAGAGCCACTCCATGGGGGACCATAAAGAATAGCTTGGTTTCTGGTGGAGCACTGCCTAAAGATGGCTGGAGACCCTGCAAAGGACCATGGTCTAAGACCTCTATTTGATCTGCTCCATTCAGTCACGTAGGGCAAAGCCCCTACAAGCCCCTCCACAGGCAGAGGGCGTGACTATAGGCCTCAGGCCCTAGAGAGATCTACAAACAAATGAAATACGTGAAGGCCAGAGGGCATAGCCTCCCTCCCTATTTAACTCAAGTGTGCTCTGAGCTTAGGGGCGGGGTGGCGGGACAACGACAGGACACATCCAGATTCAACTACCATCCATCCAGATTCAACTACCATCCGTCATGAAAATAAAGCCTGTAAAAACCACGGGCTTCCGCGTGTCTTTTGGGGCCCTCCCGCAGTGGGGAACCCTGGAGAAGGCATTGATGAGCCTGGAAGACTTCTCTGCGTTCCAGCCATGGGGTTACCAATCCAAGCAAGCTAGCCAAGCCGAGCCTTGATCCAGCCAAGCAAGTAAAGAACCAAGAGTCTCACCCCATGGTGTGCCACTAGAGCTCTCCCTCTCACCCCTCTCGGCTGAGGGCCAGTCCAGCCCGCATGCCCCCAGTCTCAACTCTTCCAAGGCTCCCAGCGGCGCCTGGGAGCCCAGGAGTCTGAGATCAGTTGATCCAAGCAAGCCTTCTTGTCTGGGAGTCCCCAAGCCCCACAGCCCAGCGCCTGCCCAGCACTGTGGAAGGGGATCAGTCTAAATTCTGCTTCTCTCCAGAGGTGCGCCTCCCTGAGCTGCCCCGGGGCAGAAGACACGCAGGACCCACAACACAGCCCAAAGGATCCCACGCCTGCGACCACGTGCAATCTAATCATCCCCGTAACTCCAATACTTTGTCAATGGTTACTGTCTTATGTTTTCTTTTCTAATTTCTCCCGTGTTTCCCTTTTGCAATCGTGCTATTCTTTATTGTTATTGTTATTGTTTTATAATACTTTTGTTCAAATAGTTTTAAATGTTTAATTTTTTTATTAACAATTCTGAGAGCTGTCAAATTTTGTTAATGTTTTCTATATTATACAATCAGACTTTTTCTTGGTCATTTGTGCATTCTCTCCCCTTTAATAACATTAATCTCTAAATGTCTCATTATCTTGGTTCTTCTTTTTGTTGTTTTTTCCTTTCCCTGCCTCTTCTCTATTTCATCTACTTACTACTTTTCCTTTCATAGCCTTTTATTTTTATGTCTTAAGGTTCTACTGCTGTGAACAGACACCATGACCAAGACAACTCTTGCAAAAACAACATTTAATTGGGGCTGGCTTACATGTTCAGAGGTTCAGTCCATTATCACCAAGGTGGGTGCAGGCCTGGTGCAAGAGGTGCTGAGAGTTCTACATCTTCATCTGAAGGCAGCTAATGGAAGACTGACTTCCATGCAGCTAGGGTGAGGGCCCTAAAGCCCACACTCACAGTGACACACTACTCCAAACAAGGCCACACCTGCTGATAGTGCCACTTACTGGGCCGAGCAAATACAAACATCACACTTTCATAACTTCATACTTCCTCCATTCTATTTTTACCAAAAAAGAAACTTTTACTAAAAGGACAGCCCTGAGGTACACTGGAGACTGACAAATCCAGGCTCAGCTTTAGTACAAACAGTAGAAGAAAGGACAAGTGAATCAAAACTCAACTGACCACAAGCTCTACCTGGCAGGTCTGTGCTCACTGGTGCCAACGTAATAAGGCTTTGACAAATTTCTTTATCTTGTTTAGTGTGGTCTTAAATAAATGCTTTTCTCATGAGTGATCTGAATTTAAAAGAGTAGGAGATTCACCACTGCACAGAGAAAAATAGGATAGTCATACCAAAAAATGCACAAATTGCAAAACATAAAAATAACAGACATGTAAAAAGGCAAAAGACACCTTTAAAATATATTGTTCCTCAACTGCCAAACCCAAAGAAACTGAATCACTGAAATGCCAGAAAAATAATTCAGAAGTCTACTTGAAAAAAAATGATTACCAACTTAAAAAATGATTTTTAAAATCATGATATAAATAAATTATATAAATAAAATATTTTCATTGACAAATGTATCTGTTTTCTGCCAGTATCATGCTGGTTTTATCCCTATAGTTTAATTATACAACTTGAAATCTAAGATAAGATAATCCCAGAAGTTATTTTATTATTCAGGTCCATTTTAGCTATTCTGGTTTGTGTTTCCATAAGAAGTTAAAGATTGCTTTCGTGATTTCTGTGAAGAATTGTGTTAAAATTTTGAAAGAAACTGTAGTGACTCTATACATTGATTTTGGTAGAATGATCATGTTCACAATATTAAGCTCCTGACCCATGAGAAATCTTTCTATCTTATGGTATCTTCTTCAATTTCTTTCTTTAATGTATTAAAGTTTTTAATTTGTTTTAACTTTTTTTTTATTCTCTGTAAGTGTCACATAAACTGGGGCCCTACTCTTCTTCCCATCCCCTTGTATCTGCCTTCTGTCCATGTAACCTCTTCACTAAAAGAAAGTTAAAAACACATAAACAATATACAAGTCTTTTACTTACTTGATTAGAATTACCCTAAGACATTTTTGGAGGTACTGTGAAAGATACTGTTTCCATGATTTTATTCTGGGTATTTTTGTCCTTTGTATATAGGTAAGGTACTGATTTTTGAGTGTTGTGTATCCTGCTACTTTGTTGAAAATGGTTATCAGCTGTGGAAGTTTTCTGGTGGAGACTTTAGGGTCTTTTATGTATAAGATTATATTATGTACCAATAAAGATACTTTGATTTCTTCCTTTCCTACTTGGATTCCTTGATCCTCTTAAGACTAAGTACTGAATAAGTATGAGGGAGAAAACATACTTTATCTTGTTTCTAATTTTAGTGAAAACGCTTTGAGTTTCTCTCTAGGGAGGTTGATTTTAGCTGTGGTCTTGCTGTAAACTGACATCATCTTGAGGAATCCCTTGTACCCCTAGTCTCTCCAAAATTTTTATCTCGAAAGGATTTTATTAAAGATTTTTTGTTGCATCTGGTGAGGTGATCATGTGCATTCTGCCTCAGTCTGTTTATGTAGCTGATTACAATTATTGATTTATATATGCTGAACTATTTTGCATCTCTATGATGAAGCCAAATTGATCATGGTGAATAATCTTTTTGTTGTGTTCTTGGATTTGGTTTGCAAATATTATATTCAAAATTTTACATCTATGTTCATAAGAGATGTTGCTCTATAATTTTCTTGTTTACCGTTGTTGAGTCTTGGTGTAGTTTGAATAGGAGAGTAACAGGAGCTTCATAAAAGAATTAGTATAAAGGAAGGTTACTTATTTGTTGACTTAATTTTATATCCTGCCACCTTGCTTAAGTTGTTTATCAGCTATAGGAGTTTTCTAGTGGAATTTTTGGAGTCACTTATGTATACTATCTTATCATCTGCAAATAGTGATACTTAGACTTCTTCCTTTCCGATTTGTATCCCCTTGATCTCCTTTGTTGTCTAATTGCTCTAGCTAGAACTTCCTGTACTGTATCGAATAGATGAATTTAAGTGAGTGGGCAACCTGTCTTATCCCTGATTTTAATGGGATCAATTCTAGTTTCTCTCCATTTAATTTGTTGTTGGCTGTTGGTTTGGTATATATTGCTTTTATTATGTTTAGGTATATGCAATGAATTCCTGATTTCTCCAAGACTTTTAACATGAATGGGTGTTCCATTTTATCAAAGGCTTTTTCAGCATCTAATGAGATGATCATGTGACTTTTTTCTTGAGATTACTTATACAGTGAATTAGGTTGATGGATTTCTGTATATTGAACAGTCCCTGCATCCCTGGGATGAAGCTTACTTGATTGTGGTGAATGATCATTTTGATATGATCCTGGATTCTGTTTGCAATAATTTTGAGTATCTTTGCATCAATATTCATAAGTGAAATTGGCCTGACGTTCTCTTTCTTTGTTGGATCTTTGTGTGGTTTAAGTATCAGAGTAACTGTGGCTTCACAGAATGAATTAGGTAGTGTTCCTTCTGTTTCTATTTTGTGGAATTATTTGAGAAATATTGGTATTAGCTCTTCTTGGAAGGTTTGGTAAAATTCTGCCCTAAAACTGTCTGGCCCTGGAATTTTTTTGGTTGGGAAGTTTTTAGTGACTATTTCTATTTCCTTAGGGATTATGGGGCTGTTTAGGTAGTTTACCTGATTTGATTTAACTTTGGTATATGGTATCTTTCTAGAATCAGTAGCCTTCCTTTATACAAATAAAAAGGCTGAGAAAGAAATTAGGGAAATAACACCCTTCACAATAGCCACTAATAGTATAAAATATCTTGGTATAACTCTCACCAAGAAAGTGAAAGAGCTGTATGACAAGAATTTCAAATTCCTGAATAAAGAAATCAAAGAAGACCTCAGAAGATGAAAAGATCGCTCATGTTCATGGATTGGTAGGATTAACATACTGAAAATGGCCATCTTACCAAAAGAATCAGCAAATTCAATGCAATCACCGTCAAAATTCCAACACAATTCTTCACAGACATGGAAAGAGCAATTCTCAATTTCACATGGTAAAACAAAAAACCAAGACAGCCAAAACAATTCTCAACAATAAAAGATCTTCTGGGAAAGGTGCCCCCGAGCGCGTGCTGGAGCATTGCAGCTCCATCCTCATCAAGGGCCAGGAGCTGTCCCTGGACGAGTAATGGTGTGAGGCCTTCCAGACAGCCTACCTCAGCTTGGGAGGCCTAGGTGAACGCGTTCTTGGTGATCATGGTGACTGGTGACTATCCCATCACAGCCAAGGCCATTGCAGCCAGTGTGGGCATCATCTCGGAAGGCAGCGAAACAGTGGAAGACATTGCCGCCCGGCTCCGAATGCCTGTAGACCAGGTTAATAAGAAGGATGCCCGGGCCTGTGTGATCAGTGGCATGCAGCTGAAGGACATGGACCCGTCTGAGCTGGTGGAGGCACTTCGAACCCACCCTGAGATGGTGTTTGCTAGAACCAGTCCTCAGCAGAAGCTGGTGATTGTGGAGAGCTGTCAACGACTGGGTGCCATTGTGGCTGTAACAGGGGATGGTGTGAATGACTCCCCAGCCTTGAAGAAAGCTGACATTGGTATAGCCATGGGCATTGCTGGCTCGGATGCTGCTAAAAATGCTGCTGACATGATCTTGCTGGATGACAACTTTGCTTCCATTGTGACGGGCATGGAGCAGGGCCGACTGATCTTTGACAACCTGAAGAAATCCATTGCCTATACTCTGACCAAGAACATTCCAGAACTGACCCCCTACCTTATCTATATCACTGTCAGTGTACCCCTACCCCTTGGGTGTATCACCATTCTCTTCATAGAACTCTGCACAGATATCTTTCCATCTGTGTCTCTGGCATACGAGAAGGCCGAGAGTGACATCATGCACCTGCGGCCATGGAACCCCAGGCGTGACCGGTTGGTCAATGAACCCCTGGCTGCTTATTCCTATTTCCAGATTGGTGCCATTCAGTTATTTGCTGGCTTTGCTGACTACTTCACGGCCTTGGCCCAGGAGGGCTGGTTTCCTCTATTGTGTGTGGGGCTGCGGCCACAATGGGAGGACCACCATCTTCAAGATCTTCAAGACAGCTACGGCCAGGAATGGACATTTGGTCAGCGTCTGTACCAGCAGTACACCTGTTACACCGTGTTCTTCATCAGCATCGAGATGTGCCAGATCGCTGATGTCCTCATCCGCAAGACGTGCCGCCTCTCCGCTTTCCAGCAGGGATTCTTCAGGAACAGGATCCTGGTGATTGCCATTGTGTTCCAGGTCTGCAGTGGCTGCTTCCTGTGCTATTGTCCAGGGATGCCTAACATCTTCAACTTCATGCCCATCCGGTTCCAGTGGTGGCTGGTTCCCATGCCCTTTGGCCTTCTCATCTTTGTCTATGATGAGATCCGGAAACTTGGAGTTCGTTGTTGCCCAGGAAGCTGGTGGGACCAGGAACTCTACTATTAGAGGGATAAATCATCTCTCCATCCACTCTCAGCTGGGACTTATGGGTATCCACCAAAACATCTGTGTAATTGATTCCCAGCCCTATGGAATTGCACCCACTTCTGCAGCCTGTGACACCACTGGAGGGACTCTACCCTTTACCCCTCTCATCCCATAGTTGCACCCCAGGAAAGTACTCTGAGGTGGGAGGGGCTAAACTAAGCGGTTGGCAATTCCTGTGGAGGTGTGTCCGCCTCAAGGATTCCATCTGGACAAGAAGGTTGTCTGGGGGCCGTTAGCTCCTCACATTCTGCTGGACAGTAATAAAGCCATGCCACGTCAAAAAAAAAAGATCTTCTGGGGGATCACCATCCCTGACCTCAAGCTGTACTACAAAGCAATAGTGATAAAAAAAAAGGGGGGGCCACGTGGTATTGGTACAGAGACAGATAGGCTGATCAATGGAATAGAATCAAAGACCAAGAAATAAAACCATTCACCTATGGACACTTGATCATTGACAAAGAAGCCAAAACCATACAGTGAAAAAAAAAAAAAAAAAGAAAGAAAGAAAGCATTTTCAATAACTGATGCTGGTCATGGATCCTTATTTATCACCTTACACAAAGTTCAAGTCTATGTGGATCAAAGGCCTCAACATAAAACCAGATACACTAAATCTAATAGAAGAGAAATTGGAAATACCCTAAAACCATTGGTACTTGGTACAGGAGACAACTTCCTGAACAGAACACCAATAGCTCAGGCTCTAAGATCAACAACTGATAAATGGGACCTCATGAAATGAAAAGCTTTTCTAGGGCAAAGAAAATTGTCAATACAACAAAACAACAGCCTACAGATTAGGAAAATATCTTCACTACCCCTACATCTGATAGTGGGCTAATATCCAAAATATATAAAGACCCCAAGAAGTTAATCTCAAAAAAACCCAAAAAACACAATTTAAAAATGGGGTACAAAACTAACCAGAATTCACAACAAAAGAATTTTGAATGACTGAGAATGGCTGAGAAGCACTTAAAGACATGTTCAAAGACCTTAGTCATCAGGGAAATGCAAATCAAAATGACCCTGAAATTCCAACTCACAGCAAGCAGAACAGCTAAGATCAAAAGCTCAAGGAACAGCACATGCTGTAAAGGATGTAGCAAAAGAAGAACACTCCTCCATTGCTGGTGGGATTGCAAACTGTTACAACCACTCTGGAAATCAATCTAGCAGTTCCTCAGAAAATTGGAAATAGTTCTATCTGAAGACCAAGCTATACCACTTTTGGACATATACCCAAAAGATGCCCCACCATACCATATGTTCCACTATGTTCATAACAGCCTTATTTGTGATAGCCAGAAGCTGGAAACAACCCAGATGTCCCTCAGGGAAAGAATGAATGCAGAAAATGTGGTTCATTTACACAATGGCATACTATTCAGCTATTAAAAACGAGGTCATCAGAAATTTTGCAGGCAAATGGATGTAACTAGAAAATATCATCCTGAGTGAGGTAACAGACCCAAAAGAACATGCATAGTATGTACTCACTGATAAGTGGGTATTAACCAAGAAGTATAAAATACCTAGGATACAACCCACATACTGTAAGAAGTGTAACAAACAGAAAGGCCCAAGTGAGGTTGCTTCAATCCCAAGTAGAACGGGAAGAAAATAATCACAGGAGACAGAGGAAGAAAGGGACTGGGGTGGGATGGGGAGGGGAAAGGAAAGGGGGAAACAGGATCATGTATGGGGGCAAATGGGAGAAAAGTCTAGAAGACTAGAAGAATGAATAGAAATATGCAGCCTTGGGGGGGCAAAAGGTGGGGGGACCCTCTAGAAAGTACCAGAGACACAGACGTTGAGAGACTCTCACGATTCAACGGAGGTGACCTTAGCAAAAATGCCCAACAATTGGGAGAAGGAACTCAGAAGAGTTCACCTCCAGTAGACAGACAGGGCTTCAAGTAGTGTTACTAACACACAGTCAAAATTTATGACCCAGAATTTTTCCTGTCTAAAAGAACTACAGGGACAAAAATGAAGAAGAGACTGAAGGAAAGGTGGTCCAATGACCAGACCAACTTGGGATCCATCTCATGGGGTAGCATCAAGACCTTACATTATTACTGAAGCCATATTGTGCTTGAAGACAGGAGCCTAGAATGGCTGTCCTTTGAGAGGCATTTACCAGCAGCTGACTGAGACAGCCGCAGATACTTACACCCAACCATTAGACTGAAGTCGGGGACCCCTATGGTTGAATTTGGATTAGGACTGAAGAAGCTGAAGGGGAGGGCAACCCCATAGGAAGACCAGCAGTCTCTGGACCTCTGGGAGCTCCCAGAGACTGAGCCACCAACCAGGCATCAAACACAGGCTGGTCCAAGGTCCCTAGTTACTTATTGAGCTCTGGCCTCAATGGGAAAAGATGCACCTAATCCTACAGAGATTTGAGGTCCCAGGGAAGGGGGAGGCTTTATGGGGTACACCCTCTTGAGGCAAAGAGGAGGAGGAATGGGCTGAGGAACTGTGGGAGGAGGGACCAAAAGGAGGAGGGAAATGGCTGGAATGTAAATGAATAAAAGTACTCAGTCCTAAATGGACTACTTTTTCATCACACTCCTCAAGATTCAGGGGTCTGTGCAGAGGAAGGGGTGGACAGGGAGTAAGAGCCAGAAGTAATGGATGACTCCAAGCAAACAGTGTCTTCCAGACACACTGGACCGTGTACATGTGAACTCACACAGACTGCAGCAGCACACACAAGGCCTGCACAGGTCAAGCCAGACAGGGTCCGAGAGCTGAGAGGGGAAAGTAAACACAAGGTCCAACCCCTAACAAGAAGCTCTCTGCAACTGATACCCACTGCCAAAGCGAAAGTCACTTTCCCCAGTGGGGTCTCACTAGGCATGTCAACCACACTCCAGGGCAGGACCATGTCCAGGAGTAGTTGGCTAACACAAAACAAACTCAATAATATTTTTGTGGATGTTTTGTTTCATTGTGCTTTGGTACTTTTGTGTGCGTATATATGTGTGTGTCATGCTACTTGTCTTCTGTTTATTTGTTTTGATTTTTGTTTTCTTTTTTATTTTTGTCTTGTAATATATATATATATATATATATATATATATATATATATATATATATA
>JANHMN010000003.1:169262557-169274587 GCA_030674055.1 Rhabdomys pumilio
TGTGTGTGTGTGTGTGTGTGTGTGTGTGTGTGTGTGTGTGTGTGTGTATGTGTGTGTGTGTTTGTGTGTGTGTGTGTGTGTGTGTTTGTATATCATAAATTTAACATGGTAGATAATGTAATTTTATTGAATTAACACTTGTCTTAGTTTACTTTCTCATTGCTATGATAAATTACTTGGAAAAAGTAACATAAAAAGATAGAGTGTTACTTTACTTTAGCTCACAGTTTCAGAGGTATTCAATTCATTGTGGCCAAAAAAAGAAAAAAAAAAGAAACAACAGGCAAGGAAGGCATTGTTGTAAGGAGCAGGAGGTTGGAAAGTCACATTGTATCCACTCATGAAGCAGAATGAGAATAGAAAATGGCATCAGTCTAGAAGGCCTCAAGCCCACACCCAGTAACCCACTTTCTCCAGCAAGGCTCTACCTCCCTAAAGGTTCCAAATATCTTCCCAAGGAGGGCAACCAGCTAAGGTCCAAGTGTTCAAGCTCATGAAGCTATGGGAGGCATCCCACATTCAAACCACATTTCACTCCTGGTTCCTCTAGACTTATGTCTGTCTCTTGATGCAAAATGCATTCAGTCAATCCAACTTCAAAAGTCTTTAACAGTCCCAACACTGTACAAAAGTCCAAGCCCAAAGTCTTAGAGACACGACTATCTCTTAACTAAGACCCTCTAAGAATCCAATTCTACAAGTTATGTACTTTAAACATGCAATGGCACAGATTATATATTCCCATTCCAAGAGGGAGAAATGAGGATATATCAAAAAGGTCTGAAAGGTCAGACCCAACAAGACTGAAACCCAGTAGAGAAGACACTAAATAGTGCAGCTATGTGTCCAGCATATGGGTCATATAACGGAATCATCTCAGTTCCAAAGGGCCTAATAGGTAGCCATGCCCATTCATCTCTGCTGCCTATAGACAATGTATCATTTGGGCTAGCTCCAGTCCATATCTTCAACTTCCTTCAGAAGATGTTCTATGATATCAGAATCTTCAGCATCCAGTGTGTGCCAGTGATCTTAAGGCTCATCTTCGCAGCTTCATAAACTGGCTGTTTAGAGTGTCTTTGTCAGGGCTCTGCCTGCAAATGCTTTTTGAAAGCATGGAGAAAGGCTCCATGACCACCCACCAAATCCTCCCTTCTTCATGCTGACAAGACCAAGGCAATGTGGATGGCACTACCATGTTCTACTGCCACCTCAGGATGGCTTGTGGCAGCCTTGGATCATACTTGTATGAGATTTGTGTGATTATCCTAGGAAAACACATCCCTAGGCACTTGTTTTCCAGCACAGAAAATCTCTTTCACACTTTGAGTTTGGATCTCTCCTTTCAAATGAACTTTCATTTTTAAAAGTTGGATTTTTAATGGTGTGGTCTTGCCCTTGAAATATCTTTCTTATTGTCCCACTACAGAGTGAGTTCTTCAATGATTCTAAGTTATTTAATAAACTTCAGATGCTTTGTAATCTGTACTTCCCTTGTTCACAACTTTAAGCTTCCTCTCACACTTTTCCTCATCAAACTTTACATTTTTAATTTCTTTTTGTTCGACTTACTGTTTTCTCTCACTATGTATCTGAATAAGAGCAGTAAGTAATATCCATGACACCCCTCAATGTTTTCTTACCTTGAACTTTCCTCTGCAAACAAATTGATGCATCACTTTTAAATTCAGACTCATTCAAGCTCTTAGTAAAGAAGCAAAGTGCAGCCAGACCCTTGTCATGCAGGGCACAACTGAATGGCCTCTAGCAGTGGTTTGGTTTTTTTCTGACACCTCATGAAGACAAGCCTCCACATCCCATATTTTTCTGTATTTTAGTCTTCAAAACTCCCACTAGAATGGTCCACTAAATGCTGCTAACAGCACTCAAGGGCTTTTTTCCCTCAAATTTTGAAACTCTTCCATATTGCCCCCACAATCCAGTTACAATTACCTAAAGAACTTTGAGGTCAAATTTAACACAGCAATGACCAAATTCCTAGGGACCAAATTTCTGTCTTACTTCCTCATTGCTGTTGTCAAAATACTCTGATAAAAGCAATTTAAGGGAGAAATACAACCTAATAACTATAATTAAGACTTGTGTTGTGAATACATCAACTTTCTTATGTATGATTATATTGATAATCCAACCACATAGTACCTATAAAGTACACAGAACAGAACAGTACCTAGCATATAAGATGCACTCAATTCATGTTAATTTTAGCATAATTACACTATCATCATCATCTATCTTTTTTTATTCTGACTATTGCATTTTTTTAAATTGGATATTTTATTTACATTTCAGATGCCAACCCCTTTCCCCCTTTCCCCTCCCTAGAAAACCCCTATCCCGTGCCCCCTTTTCCATTTTGCTTTTATACAATTTTTTTAATGTTAATCAAAGAATTTATAAGTATAGTAATGCTCAATCAGAAGTGTAACCTAATACCCAACCTAGCTATGTAAATTATCTTTGACTGGTGGAGACATGTGAACTTCTGCCTCCATGCCCCCTCTCTTTTTCTCTCTCTTTTTCTCTCTCATTACCTAGCTTCTCATCTATTTCATCTTCTCCTCTCCTTACTCCACTTTTTCCTCTTGGTGCTCCTTCCTCCTTAGCTCCTCCTACATATTACCCTTCCTGTTAAAATAAAACTTTTCTCACAAAATACAATTAGAGCATAATTATTCCTATTTGTACCAGTGAGGTACAAGATAGTCTTAATACCCAGTCCCTCCTCTTTTTGACTAACCAGAATCTCTGTCGTCTCTCTTGACTAAAACACTTAATTTTGAACCTGGCTTTTTCTTGGCTTTAGAATGAATGTCAGCTGAAAACCATCCACTCAGATCTTTTCTCTCAAGGTAAATAGCCAGGATTGGTTATGAGTCTATAGGTCTTCAACGCCGTCAGAAATCCAGAATGACTAGATTAACTGAAGTTATGGGAAGCACTAAGCATAGCCTCTAAAACTTAGCCAATTTATAGAGACCACTGAACACCTGGACAGCCCCTATACTACCGAACATTGGAGTGTCAAATCTTCAGCCTTCTGGCCCAAATTCATCTGACAGACCTTAGTGCTGCAGAATTATTAAGGGCTGGTTACTCTGTCCAGGCAGATATAATCTGACTATTGCATTTTATACTGACATTTTATTCTGACTTTATTGCATTCCTAAAGTGCTCTCTGGTTTTCTTATCTCAATACAGTCCATTCTACTCACATATTTATGTATTAAGGATGTGCCTACTCTGAATGTTTGCTACATAGTCCACTTGGATGTACGGAAAATGCTGTTTGATAAAAGCTCATTTATCTATTTTTTATTTTGTTAGCTATGCTTGGGTATCATAACCAAAACATAAATCATTGCCAAAACCAATGTCAAAGTGATTTTGCCATGAGTTTTCTTCTAGTAATTATGTCACTAAAAATCTTAGATATTCTTTTATCCATTTTAGTCTTTTTATGTATATAGTTTAAGGGGAAAATCCAATTTAATTCTTTTGCAGATAAATATTGTAATAATTAGCTCTGTAAACCTGACACAACATAGAATTATCCTGGGAATAATCTCGAGTAGGTATTTTTTACACTTGGTTGGCATGTGGCCAGGTCTATATGGGGATTATCTTAATTAAGTGAATTGATGTAAGAAGGCCCAGTCTATTGTGAGTGGCACAATTCCCTGGGCAAGGGTTCTGAATTGTATAAAAAAGAGAAATCAAACTGCAGACAAGCAAGTTGGCATGTATACATAAATTCTCACTCTTGTCTTAACTCTGGATGTAATGTGATTAGCTGCTCCAAGATCCTGTCATTGAGATTGTCTTGATATGATGGATTGTTATCTGGAATTGTAAAATGAATAACAATCCCTGCTACCTACACACACATTGCTTTCTGTAAGGATATTTTATCATAGCAACACAAATAAAACTAAAAAAGTATCCAGTTTTCCCTAAAGCATCTGTTAAAGAGATTATGGTTTCATTTTTGTGGATATTTGGCATCCTTGTCAAAAATCAGTTAACTATATACACATGAGATTGTTTATGAGCTCTCAATTCTGTTCTGTTTTGTTTATAGTTTTTAAATTTATTTTAATTTAATATATTTAATATATATTAAATTATATATTAATATATAATATATTTATTTTGAGATGAGAAAATGTAATGCCTCCAGCTTTGTATTTTTCAGTTAATACTGTTTGGCAGCCATAGCTTTCCCTGCCTCCCTGGAGGCCTGCTGCTATACATGACAACCAGGTGGCAGGACAACCAGGTGAGATAGCCATTCCCCAAACCACCACCCACTGCTCCCTAACCCCAGCAAGCCCAGTAACCTTGAGGTTTGCCCTGTCTCCTCTGTGCTCCATCCTGTGGGCCACACCTCTATCTGCAAACTGGGATCTGTACTCCACTACCTGGGCCACAGCCCTGCCTGTCTCCATGGAAGCCTGCTGCCAACCAGGACAAGCAGCTCTGCCTGCTTCTCTGGAGGTCTACTGCCACCCAGGACAACCAGAGGCCTGCTACCACCAGGGACTACCAGGACAGCAAACACCAGAGACAACCAGATGGCTAAAAGCTAATACAAGAGCACAGTCAACAAAAGCCAAGGTAGTACGGCACCATCAGAACCCAGCTCTCCTACTAAATAAAGCTCTAGATATTCCAATACATCTGAAAAGCAAGACAATAATCTTAAATCTCACCTTATGGAAGTGATAGAGGCCTTTAAAGAGGAAATAAGTAAATCCCTTAAAGAAAATACAAAACAATACAATCAAACAGGTGAAACAAATGAATACAACTGGTCAAGACTTGAAAATGGAAATAGAAGCAATAAGGAAAACACAAACAAAGGCAATCATAGAAATGGAAAAACTTGGAAAGAGAACAGGAAATAACAGACACAAGCATCACCAACAGAATACAAAAGGTGGAAGAGAGAATCTCAGGCATAGAAGATAAAGAAAGAAGAAATTAATACAAAGAAAATGCCAAAATCTAAAAAGTTTCTAACACAAAAATTCAGGAAATTTGGGATACTATGAAAAGACCAAACCTAAGAATAATAGGAATAGAAGTAGACTCCCAGATCAAAGGCTCAGAAAATATTTCAACAAAACCATAAAAAGAAGTAATTTCAGGCAGGAATCTAAATCTTAGGCTAGAACAAGGAAGTAGGCTTCAGACATGAAAATGACTTTGGGCTAGGACAGGGAAGTATGCTCATGTATTTTGATCATCCTGATAAGTCCTTAGTAACAATGATCACGAGAATGTTCACAGAATTTTGTTTATTGCCTTGCTTGTTCTTTGACTATTTGTGTTTATTGTCTTGCTTGTTCCTTGATTATTTGCATTTATTGTATTGCTAGTTCCTAAACCTAGAACTAATCTTAATACTTACATGTAATTAAAATGGTATAAAAAGTAAAAAAGAGGAGGGGGGAATGGGATAGGAGGTTTCTAGGGAGGGGAAATTGGGAAAGGTGGTATCATCTGAAATGTAAATAAATAAAAAATCCACTTAAAATTTTTTTTTTTAAAAAATTTCCCTAATCCAAAAAAGTGATAGCTATAAATGTACAAGAAGTTTATGGAACACCAGAATGGACCAGAAAAGAAAATCCTCCCACCACATAATAGTCAAAACACTAAATGTACAGAACAAAGAAAGAATATTAAAGGCTATAAGGGAAAAAGGCCAAGTACCATATGAAGATAGACTTATCATAATTACACCTGACATCTCAACAGAGTCTATAAAAGACAGAATGGCCTGGGCAAATGTCTTGCAGATCCTAAGAGACACAGATGTCAGCCTAGACTACCATACCCAGCAAAACTTTCAATCACCATAGATGAAGAGAACAGGATATTTCATGACAAAAGCAAATTTAAACAACATCTTTCCACTAACCCAAACCTTCAGAGGATACTAGAAGGAAAACTCCAACACAAGGAGGGTAACTATACCCAAGAAAACACAAGAAATTAGTAATTTCACAACAAAACCAAAAGAAGACACACACACACACACACACACACAGAGAGAGAGAGAGAGAGAGAGAGAGAGAGAGAGAGAGAGAAAGAGAGAGAACCATCATCAACATCAAAATAACAGGAACTAACAATCATTGGTCATTAATATCTCTCAACATCAATGGAATCAATTCAATAAAAAGTCACAGGCTAACAGTGGATGCATAAACAGGATCCATCATTTTGCAAAATACAAAAAACACACTTCAGCAACAAAGATAGATACCTCAGAGTAAAGGGCTGGAAAAAGGTTTTCCAAGCAAATAGACCCAAGAAACAAGCTGGAGTAGCCATTCTAATATCTAATAAAATAGACTTTCAACCAAAAATAATCAAAAGAGATAGGCAAGGACACTTCATGCTCATAAAAAAAAAATCCACCAAGATGAAGGACATCTCAATTCTGAACATACATTCCTGTGTTTCCCCAAATGCAAGGGCATCTACATTCATAAAAGAAAGTTTACTGAAGGTTATATCACATATCGAATCCCACACATTAATAGTGGGAGACTTCAACATCCAGTTCTCACCAATGGGCCTGACATCAAAACAGAAACTAAACTAAACTAAATAATGAAACTAACAGACATTACGAATCAAATTTCACCCAAACACAAAAGAAATATACAATCCTCTCAGCACCTCATTGAACCTTCTTCAAAATTGACCATATACTAGATCACAAAGCAAGCCTGAACAGACACAAGAAGACTGTTATTTCTTGCATCATATCAGATCACCATGGATTAAAGCTAGACTTCAGCAACAGAAATAACAGAAAGCTTACGGACCCATGGATCTGAACAACTCTTTTCTCAATGACTTTCTGGGTCAAAGAAGAAATAAAGAAATAAATTAAAGACTTGCTAGAATCCAATGGAAATGAAGACACAATATACTCTGTTGCCATCTTATGGATTCCATTCCACTGGTTGGGCTGCCTTTTCTAGCCTTGGTGGGAGAGAATGCACTTGGTCCTAGGGAGACTTGATGTCCCGGGAAGGGGGAGGAATGTCCAGGGAGGCCTCCACCCTCAGGAGATAGGGGGAGGTGAAATGGAAATTTATGGTTTCTTTAGAAAATCAGTTATGCCAGATGATACTTTGCTAAAGCAGACCCGAGGGAATGTTTTGCTGAAGCAGACACAGATGAAGATGGTTTGCTAAAACAAACACATGAACAAATTCATGTTGTTAAGAGGGACCCAAAAGATGGTGTTATTGGTATGCCTTGCCATTCCGTAATGGTCATGGTCGTGACTTCATAGAAAGAAATACACATAGCTTCTGCTAGTGTGCTGGCAGCTTCTTGCTGCTTCCTCAAACTTAGGCCACTTGGCAGAGTGATGTCAGCTGAGACAAACTTACGTGGAGTTTTGCTAAAACAGATTCATAAGGTGAGGGAAACATGGGCGGACACATGATGTCTAGAGGTAGTATAAATAGGACCCAATGGACAGTGAAGGTAGGCTTGCATACATAGTTTTGCAATGTTTCATTGGTTCACTGATCTTCAGTTTGTTAAGAGTCACAGCAGAGAACTTCTCCTGGTGTCCCAGCTGGTCCCTGTAGCTCCTGCTGACTCATGCCAATTCAGTGGAGTGCTGGGTCATGCCACTGCTACTGACTCCTGTTCGTTATCCTGAGACTACTAAACTGGACTGCTGGTATATATCCTGACAACATAGATTGGATTTTCTCCAAAGAACTATTTCTAAACAGGTCCACTTTCCCATATCCCAATAACCTTTTTGTTTTACTACCTTGGGTGGGTGGTGGGCTAGAAGGGAGGTTAAAGCATCTAAGAACCCTTATTAAAAATAGAACTTGAAAAAAAATCTAAATCAACAAGGAGGACTGTGTGAGGGGAACTGGAAGCAATGGGGCAGCAATCAGGATGGAAAGTGAATTAATTAATTAATTAATTAATTAATTAATGGAAAAAACATTAAGATATTGAATAAAAAACTGAAGAGATAAAAGAAAGGGGAAACACTGGCTATCTGGGTCTTTGTAATTACAAATGAAATCATTTTGCCAATTTTGTAAAAAACAAAAATGACACTAGGATTTTGATGGGCATTGCACTTAACTTGTAGATGTCTTTGGACATCAAACCATGAGTCCTACTGCAACCTACCTGTAGAAGCCTCTCCACCTACACTACCACCATTCCCTAGAACCTCTGCCTCTCAGTGAGGGTCCTTGTGCCCCTAGCTCTTGATTCTAGTCCAGGTCAGCCTTTCATTCTTACCTTATCTCCAGCTCTCAGTCTCTCTCTCTCTTTCACTCTCAGAAAGTGTTTCTGATATGCAGAAACACTTTCAACCAATATGGTAGTTTGAGTAAGAATGCTGCCCCCAGGCTCAAACGTTTGAATGTTTGGTCCTCAATCAGTAAAACTGTTTGGAAAGAATAGGAGGTATGTGGCCTTGCTTGAGTAGAGGTGTTAATAGGGGTGGGCTTTGAAGTTTCAAAAGTCCATGCCAACCAGACCCAGTCTCTATCTGTTGCCTGCTGATCAGGATGTAAGCTCTCAATTACTGCTGCAGCTCAATGCCTGCCTGCCTGCTTCCATGGTTCTTACCATAATGGTCTTGGACTAACCCCTTGAAATGGTAAGCAAGCTCTAATTAAATACTTAATCTTGTAAGTTTCCCTAGACATGGAGTTTTATCACAGCAAAAACAAAACTAAACTAAACTAAAAACAATAATTAAGACAGCTAGGGATCCTACACATACCATACTTGCCTATGACCCAGATTGAGCAACATCCATCAAAAAGAGGAAAACCTACACAAAAAAGAGAAGACCTGACATCTACACCAAGAAACACCTCAATCATTATAACTCGAGATGCTTAGATTCCAACAAGACACAAACATGAACAGCCAAGAACATATACCTTTTGCAGAAGCCAGTAACTCTACAGCAATGGATCCTAAAACATGCAATTTACATGTAGTGCAAGACAAAGACTTCAAAATAGCAACTGGCAGAGAAAGGAAACGAATAAATCCCTTAATAAAAAACATGAAACAACAACAGTTTAGTGAAACTAAACAAAATTATAGAAAAAAAACTTTACCAATCTAAAGATGGAGGTATTTATCAAGCTGCAAGAAGCATATAGAACACAAAATAGACAGGACCAAAATAAAATTATCCATGAAACATAATAATCAAAACAATAAATGTACAAAACAAAGAAAATATATTAAAAGCTGTTAAGGGAAAAAGATCAAGTCACAGATAAATCCAAACACACTAGAATAACACCTAACTTCTCCATGGAGAATATGAAAGCCAAAAGGGTCAAAACAGATGTTCTTCAAACTCTGAGAGACCACAGACTACAATACCCAGCAAAACTGTCAATCACAACTGGCAGAGAAAGAAAAACATTCTATAATAAAACAAGTTTAAGTAATTTCAACCTACCAACCCAGACCTAAAGAAGACACTAGAACAAAAACATAAGTATGAAGAGATTAACTGTACCCAAAAAAGACACAAGGAATAAATAATTTCAAAACAGTAAATAAAAAGAAATGGAAAAACATAACAAGTATCAACAAGTATAACTCAATGATAACTCTTAATATTAATGAGACCATTAACTAATGGTCTCAATTCACCAAAAATGATGCAGACAAAGAGACTGGGTTAAAAAACAGGACCCTTCTTCTCCTACATCAAAAAAACATTCCCAACTAGACATTTTGCATCAATATGTAAGCTCATGGCAAACCTGCCACTGATTGCCTCTGGCATTGCTCAGACCAATAAAAACTATGCCACAACTATGTGGAAGGACCCTTTTACCCTTAAATGGAATGGCCAGGACCCAGTTCCTATATGGGGCCGAGGATTGATATGCCTGTTTGATACCACAGAAGGCACAGCTAAATGGCTGCCAAAAATATTAATGAATTAAATAGATACACCCACAAAACCAGGCCCAATTATAAATAAAATGAATAACAATTGACATCCAGGGAAGAGAAATTTCCCTGAGAATTTCCTTCTTTTTTTTTTTCTTTCCAGGTAAAAATTAATCACCCATGATGACTGCTGTTAGGAGTTCTAATCCTGATGCTGGCCTCCGGACTTATACTACTCAGATCTCCAATGGGCTTTTGACAAGGACATTAAACAGCTATAGACTGACATCACTAATCTGAAGAAATCCCTCGTTTCGCTGTCTGTTGCGATCCCCAAAAATTGCAGAAGACTTTATTGGACTTGATTTTCTCTTTTACAATAGAAAAGACTGTGTACAGCTCTAGACTGTGTACAGCCCTTAAAGAAGAATGCTGCTTTTACATAGACAAAACAAGGATGATTAAAGAGAGCATGAAAAAGGCCAGAGAAGGTCTTGAGAAAAGACAGAGAAAGAGAAAAATGAGAGCTTGTACAAGAATTGGTCTTCAACCTCTCCATGACTGTTAACCCTACTTCCTTCCATCTTGGGACCATTAATTAGGTTATTTTTGCTTATTTCCTTTGGTCCCTGGGCCTTAAATAGGCTGACTAACTTTGTGAAACAACAGATAGATAATCTGATAGCAAAATCTATTCAGATACATTAAGTTAGATATGGAGGATCACGAGACTCTAGATGAAGATGTTACTCTATCCAGGGTGCTCCCAAGTCCTATCTCCACCCAACCTAAAAGAGAGGACTTCCGCCCCTAGACCAAGCAGATAGGGGCCACCCAGAACCCCCTCTGTCTGGCGATCTGAATTCTTGCTTAGGCTTCGAGGCTAAGCACTGCAAGGGAATATAAATAAAAGTTAAAAATATGTTTCTGGGTTCCCTGAGGGACAAGCCTGACTGCATAGGGGTTGATGCAAAAGTATCCCCTCTCCAGGAAAAAGACATCAGGACGAGTATGGCCCTTATGCCTCACTGGACAACGACAGGAGGACTGGAGCCATTACCCCTTTAATTACTGGAGGTCAGGCCTCTATCCCCACCTTGGCAAGATTATAATTGCCACAGCCCTTCTATACTTGGGGAAGGGAGGATATGTCAGGGGCAGCCCTGCTTATACACTGAAGGCCTAAAATCAGCCATAAGCCTAAAATCAGAAATAGGCCTGACATACATGCCTGCTATCACTAAGTCTTAGGTCTCTATGGAAAAACACTGAAACAGCTGTCTATAAACTATAGTAAACAGGCATCTTTTGTGGGAATCTACCAGCCTGAGTAGTCGTAGATCTTGTAAATAGGCAGCCTTGGCAGGTAGTATCAAATTAGATAAGGACAAGTGAATCATAGGCAGAGCTATATTGACCTGACCCCTGAACCTGAACCTTCACCCAGCTGATACCCTGTTCTGAAAGATATCTGTACTTCCCCTGAACACCTATGCTCCTGTGTCATCCCCTTCCCCACATCCTGCATTTTCGTGTTTATAATCCCTGTGTTAAAAAGTAAAAATTATGATTTGATAATAATAAAAAAAAGAAAAAAAATGAAATAACACACAGTGTCCCCCTGGCTCTGCTGACTTAGCTTCTGACAATCCATTTTCTTGTTCTCAGAAATACTTTGAATTATAAAATGTTATTGTGGTTCTTGTTAGTATGCTGGGTAAAATAATTTTTATTGATTTCATTTTAAACTTCAAAGTTTGTAGTGAGTTAAAATGTTCTTCAACATAATTATAGGTCATATTTATTTTCATATTGTAAAATGCTAGTTAATCTGTTGAACATAAACTAAACATGAACTAAAAAACTGGATTCCTTTTTGAAAATTTCATATATGAGTACTGTATTTACATAATTTTTCCCTTTCTTTCCTTCCTCCCACTCTTCCCAACCCCCAATACTTTTCAAATACATCTTATTATTTAATTATTGTTCATATATGTATGTATATATGTATACATGTATAAGTATATATGTATATACAAATACTGATAAATGTTTTGAGTTAAAAAAAAA
>JANHMN010000003.1:169276974-169323028 GCA_030674055.1 Rhabdomys pumilio
AGGGAAGGGAAGGGAAGGGAAGGGAAGGGAAGGGAAGGGAAGGGAAGCTAAAGCTCAAGTGGATTGTTCTATACCTAGGGAAACTAGGCATTTAATAATCTTGCTCTACAGATTTGACTTTTTTGATACAAATTTTTATTTAAATATAAGAGACAAATGTTTTAAAAACATCTCTTAAACTGAAAATAAAACCATGTGTGTAGGAAGAACTTAACCATACATGAAAAAATAGTTTAAGTGATTTTATAACAGAATATTACTGTACATCCCTAATGATCCCTATGTTAGTGATAATTTTGGCATTGTTTTCTTAATAACAATTATATGTATATGTTATATGTATAATATGGATTAACAAATCAAACAGATTTTATGTGACAGTCTATTTTAGTCTATAATATGCAGATTTGAGAGAACTGGAGTTCTCAGCATAGATAAAGGCATCTATAATTAGAACAACATATAATATCAAAAATCAATCAAGCTGATGAGGCTGATATGAAGAGAAACCCAAACTAAGTGTGTATGAAAATGCCTGTGTTTATGAAAACACACTAGTTAGTAAACTAATTACAAATACAATATTTTTTAAATGTCAAATGGAATTACCCTAGTTGGGTGGACAACATCACTCACAGATGATTACATGGAAATTGTGGAATAAGGTATGGGACACCCCCCTTTGAGTTCCTGGTCAAGGAGGCTCCAGAGGTCTCCAAAACAACTCAGGCTATTGATATCGCCCTGATTACCCACAATAACTCCATGGTTAGTAAGACTCTGCTGCTGGGCTGGAGAGATGTCTTCCCCATTAAGGGCACTCTTTTTGGGGGCAGGCTACTCTTCCAGAAGACGTGGATTTGATTCCAGAATCCCCATGGCAGCTCACAGTCTGTAGCTCCAGTTCCAGGGAATCGAACACCCCCCTTCTGACCTCTGCAGGCATCAGGCACATACATGGTGCACAAACATATATGCAGGCAAAACATATATAAAATAATAAGAAACAACAATATTACATTTTAAAGACTCTATTGCTGAAGACACCACACACTCTGGCAGTAGGACAAAGAAAAAAATTTCAAACTGACCAGGAAGTTTCTTGTCTTCTGTGTAACTGTCATAGCCAGAAGGTGAAATTCAGGCTGCTGGGGACAGGGGACATCAATGGTGTTATCCATCACTAGACTATGCTAGACTATGCATGCTACAATACCAACCTGCCAGGTAAGAAACATCCACTGGTGCCATAGTCACATGACTGTTATAGGGTAACTAACATCATTCTGATTATATTTGAGACCTGCTCCAGAAAAGCAAATTTCATACCAGGTGCTATACCTTTGGTCAAAATCCCATGGCCGGGAAGGTCATATACCCTAGTGTACAACCTGCTGGGTTTTGATAAATGATCATGCTGTCAATTTGCCTTATAAATATTTATGTTATAGACATATGCCTGAGATACTCTCAACCTTGGCCAAAGAAGTGTACAATACAAGTATAGGATTCATTACCAAAAAAAGCAAAGGAGACATGTATCTACTAAAGTTGTTTCGTGTAGAATTCTAATCAAAGTATATATTAAATGGGTAGATGGACAAATTATGGATTGGCAGATGAAGGGGAAGACTCATAAATAATCCAGTAACAGAACCCATTAAAAACAATAAAGAACAATACAAAAGAGGAATGGTTATTATGCTCAGTGAGGAAAGAAAGCAAGCCAGGATGATCTGGCCAGTGACACTGTATAACTATTTCTGCTATTAGAGACATGATTTCTAAGACACAATCTCAACCAAACTTTCCAAGAAGATAAAGGCAAACAAGATTCTCAGGTCATATAACCTGCACCGTTTGTATAAATGAAAACTAGCAAATGCCAATTAAAGTAAGAAGTCTAGAGAAAGAGGACTGGAGATGAAGAGCTAAGCTTGGAGGTCCTGAACTGTAATTGTCAATCAGTGGAAAAAGAGGAAGGATGGGGCAGAGTCTCCCAAACCACCAACCTTATTTCTTTTCTTTGGTCTTTTTATTCCTTCTTAGACAAAAGTTCTTAAAAATTATCTCAGAGATAAAATGTTTCATAAAATGGGAGTTGCAGAAGAATGTTAATATTAAGTTCAAAGCAGTGTTTTTAATTCTATGTGATCATTATAAGTTCAAAGCAACAGTTGTTACATGGACATGCCTTATCACAGTGCACACCTATGGCTTATCTTGAACCTAAATGTTTTTTCTTGAACACAAATTTGTCCCAAGTCTATTTCTCTTTTTAGTGAGATTATTAAAGCTCATTGTATTTCTTATTATGCAGCCTTTACTTAGTTTTATGAGGAGTGAGAACATTCTATTCTTGATTCTAACTTTATTATATCTTTCTAGCAAAGCAACTAAAACCATCTCTAAACCTTTCTTCCTAAAATTATTTGCAACAAATCAGGAAGTCTATAAAATCATTAATTCATCTAAACAGCATTATTAATTCATGAAAGTTCATCTTTATGTTGATCTGTAGGAAATCTGATCAACAGGGTGTGCTAATGCCAAGGGATTATTATATTAATTTAATAATGACAGGAAAGGCATATCAGTGGCAAGAACCAATCCCAAGATGAAGTCTCTTGAAGCCAGACACTGAAGGCTCTCAACCTTGCCTAATAGAGTTCAACCATTGCAGATCCTACAAGAGTGGTGAGCCACCTCCAGGAAGGCCACCTGCTAGCCTTAGCCTATTCTAGATGGCTCCTGACATATACCCAAAAGATGTTCCACCACACCCCAAGGACACGTGCTCCACTATGTTCATAACAGCTTTATTCTTAATAGCCAGAAACTGAAAACAACCCAGATGTCCCTCAACCAAAGAATAGATATAGAAAATGTGGTGCATTTACACAATGGAATACTGTTCAGCTACTTAAAAAAACAAGGACATCAACAATTTTACAGGCAAATGGATGAAACTGGAAAATATCATCCTGAGTGAGGTAACCCAGACCCAAAAGGACATGCATAGTGCATACTCACTGATTACTGGATATTAGCCATAAAGTACAGAATACTCATGATACATTTCACAGACCCAAAGAAGTTATGCAAGAAGAAAGACTCAAGCAAGGATGCTTGAATCACACTTAGAAGGGGAAACAAAATAATAATAGGAGGCAAAGGAAAATGGGTGGAAGAGGAAAAGGGAAAAGAAAGGGGGATGTAGGGTCAGGTGCAGGGAGAGACAGAAGAGAGGCCCAGAGGGCCAGGGGAATGAATAGAAATTTGCAGCTGGGGGTAGGGGCAGGGGGCAGGAAACAGATCTCTAGGAAGTCCCAGAGACCTGCCTAACAATGAGGACATGGAACCTGAATATGCCACCTCCTGTAGCCAGTCAGGACTACAGGGGAGAGGTAAGAACACTAATCCACCCACACTTTCAACCCGGAGCTTAACCTGTCTAAAAGAAATGCAGGGATGGAGCAAAGACCAAAGGAAAAGCCATCCAATAACCAGCCCAACTCAAAACCCATGCCACAAAAAAGCACCAATCCCTGACGTTATTAATGATATTCTGTTATGCTTGCAAACAGGAGCATAGCATAACTGTCCTTTGAGAGGCTCCACCCAGCAGCAGACTGAAATAGATGCAGACACTACAGCCAAACATTAAACAGAGGTAAGGTCCAGGACACTTATGGAAGAGATGGGCAAAGGATCAAAGGCCTTGAAGTAAATGGGAACCCCACAGGAAGACCAAAAGAGTGAACAAACTTCAACCCCTGGGAGTCTGAGCCACCAACAAAAGGACATAAACAGGCTGGAACAAACACACACACACACACCCTGCACATATGTAGCAGTCAGACAGCTCAGTCTTTGTGGCTGCCTTATCTGGCCTCAGTGAAAGAGAAGGTACCTAATCAGGCTGAGACTTAAATGCCAGAAGGGCAATAAACCCAAAGTGGTCCCTTTCAGAGGAGAAGGGAAAGTGGAATGTGATGGCAGGGTAGGGATTCTATGACAAGGGACCAGGAGGGGAGCAGTGTTTGCAATGTTAATTAATTAATTGATTGATTTTTTAAAAAAAGAAAAAGAAAACAATGAGGTTAAATGCAGATAACCAAATTCTCTAAACAAGACATTACTGAAGCTATCCGAAAAGAAACTCTTGCCACCCCACCCCAACACACACACACACACACACACACACAGTTCCACAGAATAAACAAGGCTTCACATGGGGTAAAAACAGACGTGCAACGTTCAACTGGAAAACATACTTCACATAGATTTAATTATCTCACATGTATAACTTTCAAAACTATAAAACTCCACAAGAGCGTACTTTTCTAATATACTTTCTCATGAAAAAAAAAAAGCAATCATTTAATATTGGAGCTGGAAAAGACCTAAGAAACAATTTAATTCAATCCCTTATCTGGGACTCTTGTAAAGCCAGAGAGGGGAAGGTCACGTAAGTGACTCAGCTAAATCTAGAATCCAGTCTCTCCAAACCTCAGTATTATTTTTGTCAAAAAAAAAAAAAAAAAAAAGTTTAACACTGTTCACTGAAACATGGAGCAATCATATTAGCTCATCTAGTAACTACACTATCTTCAATGCATTAAACATTCTCTTTACTACAGTCAAGAATTATTCCAGGTATCATTAAATATGATTATTTTGTTAGCATACAGACACTCTGGGAAAACACAACTGTTTCATGATTTGGTACTTGTGTAGCATTTTGCCTAGGCAAAAATGTTTTTTTAGGAACATTTTCTTCCAGTCCAAAGAGTTCACAACACACTGATTCCTATCATGCATGTGTTGTTGTCGGTGGTGGTGGTGGTGGTGGTGGTGGTCCCTCAGACATTCACAGCCTCATCCAACTTATAATAGTCTTTGATGCACTCCAGAAAACTTTTTAAAATCAGTGATATTTCTTTAAATTTTTGCTTAGAGTCTTGAAACTCCCATGGCTGGCAAAAGGCTGCTCTTAGTAATAACAGACAAGAAGCAATATTGAGTTTTACTTTCTTCAAAAGTTATTAAACAGTGACAATGACACAAATACTTAGGAGTAAATTCATTTTTCAAGCCATAGTGGTGGTATTTAGTTCTTTAGAATCAGGCTAGAACACCGAATTAAACACCAGAAGTGACTTGGGTACCAGAAAGAATATTAAAATATAAAAATATTATTCTCCTATGATACTGGGAAATATTTGTAATTATAAAATGAAGTAGAAACATCTGGCTACAAACATTTGCATCTCTACTACCTAGTTAGAATATAAATATTTAATTATTGTCCTATATTATCTGGTCATAATCTTTAAATTACCTGGTCAAGTCTGAAATAGGACAAGGAGAAAATGGATAATGACTGCCATCTTGTGGGGTTTTATCTAATTACAGGGAAAATATTTAAAACAAAATGCTTGGAAATTGATTTATCCTCATTCACATAATGTATATATAATATAAATCTACCTACCAGAGGTAGAGATATAGACAGTTTGTCTATATGTATATATATTATGATATTATAAAGCCCAAATGTACATTTGCATATACATAACACTCAAAAGATACAGAGCAATTTGAATCATTTAATATGACAGAAGAAAAAATTTTGCTAAATCCTAAAATAAAAATAAATCCTAACTTTAAACCAGTAAAATTAGATTCCTGCAGAGAGTCTACTGATCTGCATTTTGATACTAGGATCAAACTTTTTGATATTAAATAAACTTTGTCAAGATTAAGGTTCTCTTTCTTTCTTTCCTATAGAGAATAAAATGCCTTACTCAACATTTATTTTTGACCCAAAATATAAATCAAGGAAGAAAGTACTTAGGAGATACTGAATACACAGTGTTCAGAACAATCAGTAACCAGTGTTGTGCCAAGAAACGTTCATGAACCCCAAAGACCACCAAAGAGCCAATTCTGATGCAATCACATTAGGGTCTTTTAATTCAAGCTCCAGCTTGGGCTCTCCACCAACCCTGACACAGCAAGAAGGTGGAGTCCTAAGCCTTGTTTTAGGCAAGCATTTATAGAGGCAAGAATGTGGTATCTAGCCTGGTACACATCTGATTGGGGGGCCATTATGTCCTCTAACATAATTGGCTGGTGCTGGGAGCCAAACCATAAACTTAACTTCTGTTTTCCTCCTGATTGGTGGTTGTTAGGGAGTGAAGTGTCAGGGATGGGCTTGTAAACTGGAGATGCAGATTTGTTGGAGAATAACTTGGAAACTGGTGCTTGATGCAGGTTGGGGGCGGGGGATATCCCAGAAACTGGTGCTAGGTAGCTGCCTGTTAGTTTACTTGAGTTCAATTGTAGGTCAGGTTCTCTAAGATAAAGTCTGACCCCAAAAGATTTGGTCTTTCAACATTAACCCTGTCACTTATATGCAAGGACAATATCTAAGACCTGTCAATAGATACCTAAAACCACTGGCAATACCAAGCTCTATAAATACTCCTTTCTTTATATGTGGATTACCAATTAGGTATCTTACTAAGCACTTACAAGACACTGCAGCAATAAATTCTGAAGCCTGGGAGTCAAAAGCAAAAATTGAGTAAGTTTCTCTATTATCCCTTCATAATTTTATGTGCAGAAGATTGATTCTTACCAACATCACCATATGATTTGCTTTATTAAGTGAAGACATTCACTTACAAGAAACATTTCAGGACCTGTCTAAGTTGTATCAATACACTTGCGCTTTGGGGCCATTATTAAGTAAAGTTGCCTAACACAAGCACTATTACACCACACTCAATCTGGCAACTAGGAATTCAGGCAGTTAAGTAACTAATGAGCAGGTAGCACATTGCAGCATGGACATGCTGGACAGAAGGATGACTTGTGCCCTGCAGGGAACACCAGTAGAATTCACTGTGCTACTCAGAATAGCATGCAACTTAAAACATGAAGTCAACACTGCTTAATATTTTCAGAGTTGGTTAATTACAAGCAAGTGAAACCACAGAAAGCAAGGCCACAGAAAAAGAGGGCATATTTGTGATTGAAGATAGACAATCTTCAGTGAAAAACAAATTAGTTGCACAAATTACAATATCAAGAATCAAAGAGAGCAAAAATAAAGCAATTACAAATTTCATTTTTGGCCATTTAATTATAAGAGTAAAATAAGATATCAATACTCAGTAATATAGCTAATTTTGGCCAAGAATATAATAACATGAATTTCTCATTTATTTCTTTTTTTTCTTTAATTTTTTCCAGACAGGGTTTCTCTGTGTAGCTCTAGCTGTCCTGCGACTTACTCTGTAGACCAGACTCTCCTCAAACTTACAGAGATCCTCCTGCCTCTCCTTCCTGAGTGCTGGGATTAAAGGCAAGCGCCACTGCCACCTGGCTCTCATCTATTTATAGCAGTCCTATAAATTGATATAAAACCTATAGATGATAAATTATCAATATAATTTATAATTTATAATATAAATAATCAATATAATCAGAGGCACTAAATATTCATTTATTTTTTACCAATTCTCATTCTACAGAAATAAGAGTGGTACATTAAGTATTCATGTATAAATGTAAACACCAAACATTATTTGTTAGTTGGAGAGAATCTAAACACATAAATAAAGGGATGATTAAATAAACTGTAGTATATCCATACATCAATGTAGCTCAGTAATAAAATATTTGCCTAGAATTCAGAAGGCCTTGAACTTAATCCCCATCACTGGCCACTCCACCTTCCTCCCCTCCCACTCCACCCCCAAAATATACATGGAGGGGTGAACTCACTGGTTAAAGGAGTTACAAGCAGGGAAGATGAGAGCCAGAGTTTAGGTGCCCAGAGCTCATGCAAATGCCAGGTGGGCTCAGTAATTCACCTACAATCACAGTGCTCACAGGCAGAACCAGAAGAGCCCCAAAGGAAGGTGCATAACTAGACTAGCTATACTCAAGAGCTCTGGATTCAGGGGAAAGCCCCTGACAAGGTGGAGAGTGACCTAGGAAGAGTCCAGACATCAACTTCAGGCCTCCCACATGTATACACATCCACATGCACTGGCAGAGACAAAAACCCATACACAAATACTAGACACATATCTCACCTACCTGAAAAAAAAGGAAAAAAAAATAAGAGTTTTGAATAATCTCCTAGATGTCAAGAAAATCAGAAAAACAGCTGAAGTATTTTGTTCTATTTTGCTTTAGACTGCAGAACTCAAACCAGTGTTTTTAAAAAAAAAAAAAAAGAAAATGAAATTTAGGACTCAACTTAAGGGGAAATCTACCAATTGACGCTCTTTAACAAAGATGAAATGGCTTTCTTCTGAGGCAGCAAGTGAAGTCAGTCACCGGGCAGAGTAAGAAGACGGGATCACTGAAGAGCCTTGGCTCTTCTCTGGCTAGTTACCTCATCCCTGCCTTCCTTACTGTTACAAAGCACTCTGAAACATTGTGTTCGTATAACTTAGTCATTATCTCAATAGTATAAACAGCACATATACTGTAGAATAAAATACAAACTCACAGTTTGCCTAAGAGAGGACATGAAAACATCAAAGTGTCTACTAAAGACTACAATTTAATCTATGTTTACATCATTTCAAAACCTCAAACTTAATAAATTATAAGCATATGACTCCTTTTTGACATTATTTTGACAATGAATATTCATAAAGGCGTCAGAAAAATCAAAAAGCATAAATATTCTCTGGGTTTATAAGCTACTTTAATGTCATTCTTCATACTTTTTGTGTTTTTTAATGTTCTATTAAAACCACCTATTACTTGTGTGACCAAATACAGTAAATATAAAAACTATTTTTAGAAATTTTAAACACACTTAGCAATTCTAAGAAATAAAATTTAAATCATAATGTCAAAGAAGGGTAGTTAAGAACCTCCAAAACTACCATTTTATTCTTTGTATTGCTGCTCTAACTTTATATAAGTTCTATTAAAGACTTAAATCAGAAATGATGCTGTTAATGCCATTAATAGCTTCATACTTAATAGATAACGACATTATTAGATTCTTTGTCTGCCACATGGTTTTTAGTGTATTGTAAACTCCTATGCTAAGTAGGAAGGCTCTCACCTAAACTTCTACCATTGGAGAGGAAAGGCAACACGAATGCACGTTTGAAGGCTGTCTGAGCTACAGAGCAATATTCTATCTCAGAAAGAACTGTAAAGTACTGCCAGGAATGGTGACACACTTGTAACTAGAACCTGGGGAGCAAAAGAGGGGGATACAGGATAGTTTAGGCTACACAACCAGACCTTGTCTTTAAGGGAAAACAATCACAAGGCATTTTATTACAAAAGGAGAGGTGTCTTAAAAAAAAACTACATGGTAAAACTGCATACTCTAAGAGCTGACAGGTTTGAACTCAAGTCCTAGTTGACAATACACAAATCACTTAGACTCTCTAATCTCCAGTTTTTTCACTAGCAAAATGGCCATGAGAACAATAATATCTAGATCCATGGGACTGTTTGAAGAAAAATTGAAAAAAAATCCCCAATCCAATGACTAGAACATAGAGATCCACAAAAAAATTGTCTTCTTTCTTTTTATATGTTTAATATTATTTAATTTATAAGATTTTATTTGATCTATATCATAAATACAACTGTTACATAAAGTAAGACATATCTACAAATACTTTGTAAATTTGTCTTCAGTCCCTAACCTCATGACCATAAGGCAACCAATGCTTGTCAAAACTTTAACACTCACACAAATAATTTTTGGATCTCATTAAAATCCAGATTCTGATTTAATGTGTCCATTGTTATGCCTGGGATATTGTAATTCTTATAAACTTTCAGATTTCACTAATGCTGGTTCAGTCACATCATTTTTAAAAGACAATGCTCTATCACATCTGCTTTCTAGACAAGAACACAGAAAATAAGAAAGAAGAGATAGGAAAAGACAAATCGTGGCTGAGTAAGTCACTTGTGGTTGTGCAATTCCCTACCTCGTAACCACTCCCAGCTACACAGGAAGCCAGTAAATAAAAGTGAGCTCTGTCTATGAAAAAGAAAACACGGTGACTTGGGATTGCTGGCCTTAGAAGTCAACAAACACAAGTTTAAATCCAAGTTCCTAGTCTGGGAGTAGTAGAGAGAGTACTTGCCTGTATGTGTAAAGCCTGAGGCGTGACAGCACCAACAGGGAAAACATAAGTAACCCAACTCTGCTACGGTAACTATGTGACCTTGAACAAGCTGCCTACACTTTCTAGCCTTCTACTGGTCCATCAGCAAAAGTTGGTGTTAAATTAGTCACTTTGTATATTTTTGAGATTAAATAAAGTGTATAAAAGTAGTTGTCACATAGCACAGTAAATGTTCAATAAATGAATGATTTGGTTACTATCAAGAGGTAGGGTAATTATGAAATGTTTAAAAGAGGCTGTGTTCCCTTTTTAAAAAAAAATCTGCTTTAATCTCTGCTTACACATACCAGGCACTTGGGAGGCAGAAGCAGGTGGATCTTTAGGTTTGAGGCCAGCCTGGTCTACAGAGTGAGTTCCAGGACAGCCAGGGTTACACAGAGAAACCCTGTCACAAAAAAAAAAAAAAAAAAAAAAAATCTGTTAGACTTCAAACTACCACAGCTAATTGCGTAAGTGGTAAACTTGCAATTCACAAAACTATGTTTCTCGCCTACTAATTGAACTTCTATGAACAATTCCCTGGGTATTTACTAGACATCTGAAAAAAATAAATATTTAGAAGGTCAAAGTTAAACAATTAGTTATCTTTTTAAGTGAAAACAGAGCCAAATAGGAGAGTAAGAAAATGGCTCTTTTTGCATTATTCGTTATTGATATCATGGAAAGTAACAGGACATTAATAAGCTATCTCAGAAAAATGCTATAAGAAAATTATATTCAGAAATTCTGGATGATTATAGATTTTGAGATCAAGAACATTCTGATAGAGATTATATTAGCACAGTAGAAAAAGAGGTGAGAGAGTTTAGATTCTCAGTAAAAATTGAGGACTTTATTCTCTGCCTAAGGGACTATCCTTGACTAAGAAAGATTTCTAATTTGTAAATAAAATCTAGGATCTAATCTTATACTGTAAGAAAAAGTCTAGAAATTTCTGTTGAGTATTCTGGTTTATCAGATTAGCCAAGAACCCAATTCTCACGTGGTAGGTTTTGGCAAGTTCAAATTTATTGCACAGAGGTACTCCATTAGTAAATGTGAATGCCCAATATATGTAAGGCAGAAGCATTTAATAATAACCAGCTTTCCACATATGGGGCTAACCCAGGACTCTTTCATTGTGGGAAATAAAACTATGACAAACAAAACCCATGGGAAACTTAAAATGTATTCCTCTCCACTCAGAAACTGGCAAATCACCAGGGGAGGCAGACTAAATAAGTTCTATATTTGCATATTGCTGTCAGGGACTACACAGAGTAAATAAAACAGACGTGACTTTCTTGAAAAATCCCATACTCTGTATATGAAAACTCACACAAGCACATATTTTAAAGATGATGTCAGAAGAGATCCACAAGCCTCTCAGCATATCCTGTACACACTACTTCTAGCAACCCCAAACTAGGCTGAGCAGGGCTGCCTGTGGACAAAGTCGGACAGGTCTGGGAGACAGATTCTTGAGTACCTTTGACATTAACTAGCATGACTTCGGAAAAGTCTCTTCACATTCCTGGGGTAGAAGTTCTTCAGAATCCTTCCAATTTTCAAATATTTAGTATTAAAAAAATCCTATTTTCCACAAGGGAGGGTATAGGCCTTCGTGGGCCAAAGCTGTGGAAGTGAGGAAGATACATTAAAGGCACTGCAACTCAAATGGCCTCGGTTATACAGAAAGGCAACAAAGCAGACATTTGAGAGTCGAGAATTTCCAAACCTCACTCACCTAGTGAATGCCACAGCTTTTTCTCCCACAGCTTTCATGAGAGCAGTTGAAGGATGATGACACACGTTCCAAAGTTCCTAGAACCTCCTAAAATAGTGCCACCAGCTGGGGACCAAT
Source organism: Rhabdomys pumilio (assembly GCA_030674055.1). Taxonomy (NCBI): domain Eukaryota; kingdom Metazoa; phylum Chordata; class Mammalia; order Rodentia; family Muridae; genus Rhabdomys; species Rhabdomys pumilio. The sequence goes on from JANHMN010000003.1 coordinate 169,289,011, forward strand.
CACTCACACAGAAGCCCATGGAGGACATATCCTAGTCACACCAAAAAATAATCAATAGATTTTTAACAGGGATAACAAAGCCATTCAACACGGTCAGTTTTTTCAACCAATGTTACTTAGAAAATGCTGTCTGCGTGTGGAAGAATGAAGCTAACACTAAGGTGAAGGTCTATAACTGAGGCTTTCAAACACATGAGGTCGTATGCAAAGGCCCAGCCCTTAACTTATGAGAAACTCTTACAACCTTAGACTTAGCTCTACTTTCTTGGTTATAACCCTAAATATACAAGCAAAAAAAAAAATGAGTAAGGTGTAGTTATTTAAAATTAAAAACATTTGTATACTGCCAAAAGAGAGAAATGACAACCTAAAGAGTGGCCAAACATGTTTGAAAATCGCAAATCTATTAAGAGTTTATTGTCTAGAATATTCGAGGAACTCTTACAACTCTACAAAATTTCTTAAAATGGATGATAGACTTTAGACATTGCCCCAAAATAAATATATAAGAGCCAAATAAACATGTGAAAGAATGTTCAAATTATTAATTACAAAATACAAATATCAAGGCTACACTGAGACACCACTTCACGCCCAGCAGTATTATATAACAGCAACAATGAAACAGAAATCAAATATTGGCAGGGATAGAAAAATTATAATCTTCATACATTGTTTATGGAAATAAGAAATGCTGATACGGAAAATAGTTTGTAAGGTCTTTGAAAAGTTAAACATAGGACATATGATCAACAGTCCCACTTTTTATATTCAAAATAATTGAAAACAGATATTCAAACAGACTGCTACATAACTGTTCACAATAGCCAAAAGGTGAGAACAGCTAAGAAGATGATAGAGAAACTGAACACATACAACGGTATTCCATTTTCAGCCATAATCAACAAGTCCTGACGCTAAGGACATGGCTAGTGGCAGAGCATGTGAACAACAGACACACGCTCCAACAGGCTAGCTAGGTGAAGACAGATCACTCATCCTTCCAAGCCTTGGTGAGCTTTATGGTTAATCACATTCATTGTCACCTCAATGGGATTTAAAATCTCCACGTAAACATGTTCTGGATATATGTCTGTGAAATTTTTCTAGATTAGGTTCACTGAAGCGGGAAGACCCACTCTAAATGTGGGCAGCAGCATTCCTAGGGCCCCTAGCTGAATGACAAGGAGAAAGTCTGCTGAGCTCCACATACCCCACTACTCTCTACTTCCTAACTGTACATGCAAAGGACGAGCTGCCTCAAGCTCCCACAACTTTCTAACCACAACGGACTGTACTTTCTAAGTGCAAGCCAAAGGGAACTCTTCCTTCCTCCCTTCCTTCCTTCCTCCCTTCCTTCCTTCCTCCCTTCCTTCCTTCCTTCCTTCTTCCCTCCCTCTCTCCCTCCTTCCTTCTTCCTTCCCTCCCTCCTTACTTTCCTTCCTTCCTTCCTTCCTTCCTTCTTTCCTCCTTCCCTCTCTCCCTCCCTCCTTCCTTCTTCCTTCCCTCCCTCCTTACTTCCCTTCCTTCCTTCAACTGTACTTCACAGCTATTTTGTCACAGCAATAAGACAATAATTAATATGGTATTAATGTTAAAAGAAGGAACTTACCCTAAACAGCGTCAAAAGTCTCATCTAATTCTGTAGCCCTGGGCAAAGGAATTATTATTGAAATATGAAGCAAATGATCTGGTGTCCTGAAGTTTTCTGAAGATTCTAGATCGACAGACCTGAAGATTTCTGACTCTTTTTTTATATTAATCATAACTTTTTAATTAACAAGTAGTGAATAGGACACTCAAGATTACTGTTTACTACACACTGAAATAAACTCCTGTAAATTAAACCCAAACATTTACAGTAAAATGTGCTTACACATAAATATGATCAAATTTATTTAAAGCTACAGATAGGTCCTAAATACATGCAGTTACCATATAAAAACAAGACCATGAGTTGATACAAAAAAATGACAAAAATCACTGTCACCAAAACTAGAAAAGAAACAATAAAATGGAAACAGAAAAGACAGTTAATAAGACATAAGGAACCTAAGAAAGCAGCTTTAAAAATAGGACACTCTAATCTTGCCACTGTTGAGAACTCCTAATTTTCCAAATTGCCATTTATAAAATGACAGTCTAAAACTTGGTACTTGGAATTTGAAAACATCCCAATTCAAAAACTGATTTTCCTCAAGCCTAAACTTCAAATGCAGGAAAAGCACTGAGGTTAAGAAAATATTTCACAGAAATGGTATAATTTTTAGGAAAACTTACTGCTCCCAGAACCTTTTAATTAAGTCTATATTAACAACAACCATTTTTCCTATTTTCATCCATTACTTTCCAATATCACATTAGAGACGAATAAATTTTTTGAGCCCATAACTGAAAGATCAACAACAATAAACCTGTTTATTTGTTTGTTTTTTGTTTCGTTTTGTTTTTTGAGACAGGGTTTCTCTTGTAGCCCTGGCTGTCCTAGAACTCACTCTGTAAACCAGGCTGGCCTTGAACTCAGAAATCCGCCTGCCTCTGCCTCCCAAGTGCTGGGATTAAAGGTGTGTGCCACCACTGCCTGGCAAAACCTGATTTTATTATGACACCATATTTTTGTCATTGGTTCTGCACAAAATTATATACAAAGAAATATATACAAAAATGTTCAAGTATTAAATTTCAATTCAAGGCTTCTGTTTCAAAAGCTACATTTAACATACTTCAGAAAGAGCACAAATTAGTCATTTCAAATAAGTTTCCAACTACTTCTTGTTTTTATATATTTATGTATGTATGTATATATGTGTATATTATAATATAAATATATATATATACATATATTATGTATGTGTGTGTGTGTGTGTAATTCAGAAGGCACTAAAATCCATGCAGCTGCATTGTGGGGGCTTGTTCCTACCCTTGTAGAAGCAGGTCCGTCACTCTAAGTTGTGAGTTTGGCTACACCATTCATGCTCAAGTGCAGTAGATAATTTACAAAATGTAATATACTGAAAAACCAGAGACTAATTTAGGTCTCAAAATCATATTATCTAACACAAAACATTTACAGTTAGTTGTGTGAGAAAAAGATTCTATTTCCATAACCAAATAACAAAATAAAACATCTTACGTGTAGGATAGCTTACATCTTTGGACTGCTGGAAAATACTTAATTATAAACCGAGTCCTGGGGGGACTGGAGAAATAGTTCAACAGTTACATACTGTTGTGCAGATTGCTGTTGCAGAGGAACGCAGTTTGGCTCCCGGCACTCACATTAGACAGCTTATCTGTAACTCCAGATCAAGTGACACGATGACCCTGTCTGTCCTCTAATGGCACCAGCAAGCACATGCACATACCCCAACATAGACGCACACAAGTATACAAGTACAAATAATTTAAAGGTAAAACAAGACTGGGTGTGCCTGTACACACCTTTAACCCCAGCCGAAGCAGGTGTATCTGAGTTCAAGGGCAGTCTGATCTGCATAGGAAGTTCCAGAACTGCCAATATTACATAATAGGGAGACCTTGTCTCAAAACATAAAGTAAAATAAAATTAAAATTAAATTAAACAAATCACTCTTAAAAGAGAAATTAATCAATCCCGAGAATGCTTTCTTTTAGCAATCATTCAAAATGAGACTTTGATCTGTTATAAGTGAAAAGGCTAAAAGTAATTATTGAAAGAAACAAAAGTAATTAGAGCTAGAAGAGCCCTAACGAAGCCCCAGAAAGAATCCTGTGAAGGCAAGAATTTTAAATAGAAATAGAGGGTAAAAGAGCTTACAAGGTCAATGTTAGAATAATATGAAACTGGGCTCACAGGGGATGGCTCAAAAGCCACAGAGCTCCTAACTCGCAGCAGCCTGATCTCCAGTTCTACCTTCTCTCACTAATGGTTAGAGAAGCACTGGATGCTACTGCCAGGAAGAGCCACAGAAATCATTCAGACTGGTGTTTCCATTTTTCCTTCAAAACCTCACAAGATGTTTGCCCAGAAATCACATTCTAGGAACTGAAATCTTCATTGAGATTTTCTAATTGTCTGTGGTCTGTAGACTTTACTCCTATGGCCTGTATCCTTACTCTTGTTCTCGACTGTGTGACATTTGGTTAGACAAGATAATAGCCTGTAAGGAGCTGCAATCTGTCAAGTATTTCACATTACAGTAAGGCCCACTGAGAAGTAACTATGCAGGTGTCCAAGAGAGAGAAAATCTAGATTTTTTTCCACTTAGCCATTGGCAAATTCCACTCTCCTTCAGCAGAATTTAATTGAAATTATAAGGATAAAGAAAAACATAGAAGTCAGAGGACCTAGTACATACTTTTTGAGGAAATAGAAGGTTGCCAGAGCCTACAAACCATTGTTGGTTTCCAAGAAATAAAAGAGTTTAGAGGGAAAGAGGAAGATGAAAAGAAGAAAGGGGGAGAGAGGGAGAAAGGAAAGTGGTGGCAAATAGCCAGACAGATCACACTGGAAATCTCTGAAAACCAGCTGGGAGCTGGCTAAGAAAAGAGGAAGTATACAGTTTGGAAGTTGGCTGGAAATTTCCATGAGAAAGCATTTTTCTTTTACTCACTCATCTAATAAATATGTTGTGAGTGCCTACTGTGTGTCAGTCTACTAAGCCTAGAATAAGATGCTCACATCACTAAAAGTCAGTCCCAAGTCGTCAAAAGCTTATGGCCTAGTTGGAGGGAAAATACATGATTAAACAAGCATGCAAGAAATGCTTGCTACACGTTTGGCCCTGTGCTAGACAGTGCACAAACAGAAACAGCCTCGACAGACCCTGCTTTTAGGAAATTTACCCTTTAGGTCAAAGTTAACCAAAAGAAATATGAGTGCCACAAATAATACCCACTCGGGAGGGGTTCGTGCCAGAATCCTGCTGACGCATGCGCAGTAGACTTGTTTACAAGTGGTGCAACAGGAAACCAGCGCCATCTTGTAATGCCGGATCGGGACCGGCGGGCTACAATTTTCTTCTCCTGATGGCCTTGAATCTTTGTTCAAGAAGAAATCCCATCTCCATTTTCACTTCTCCCTTTCTATGACCCAACCCAAATCTTTACTTTACTAACTGGAGCACCTCTGCTTTTTCAATGTACACATGACCTACTCTTCCTATGACATCTGATAGGCTGCTGCCCACACCTCATCACTACCATTCACACACTCAGTATGTGTTTCAGAACTATCGTGAAATCTAAAGATGACGCAAATGTAAAAGCAGTAATACATGGAGGAAGTAGCTAAAAGGGAAATAGAATACCTCTGTAATCAGTCATGATCATATACTAAATGCTCAAAGTCAGAACTGAAAAACACTGTCAGAACATTGAGGTAAACCTTTACAGAGACAATGAGACGTCTACAGCTACTTCTTGACATTCTAACTACATCTAAAAAGATGAATGTGTATAGTGAAATAAATGTTAAGGTGCTTCATGTTTTCCCTATAAAGAGAAACTTGGATACATTATGGGTTAAAATACATTTTAAAACTTTTTCTGGAATTAAAGCTAGGAATATGGCTCAAATAATTTAATCCCCACAACCACCACCACCCCCCCAAAAAATTGAGATTGTGTGTCCACTCCTAAAATAAATCTTAGAGAAAGGAATAAAAAGATTTGAACTTTTTATAAAAATGGAGAGTAAGGTCAATTAAGAGTCATGTTCAAGTGAAAATAAACTCTTTTTTAACAGCTGCCAATTTTAAAAGAATATAGACAATGAAAAAGTATGACTTTTTAAAATCTTAAACACTATATGGTCATAGAAAAATTACTAAAAATTACAAAAAAAACCAGAACATTAGGTTTTAATCAATAAATAATCCCATATTATAACCAACTAGGAGTGGTGAGAAGACAATAAGTACAAGGAAGAAACAACAGATGAAGATATAAGTCAGCATACATGCACCGGCCAAAGCGCTTTTACAAACTTGTAGGAAGATGCTGGTACTGGCCCAATACTAATGGACAATTCTAATTAGCACATAAATCCAAACCAGAGTCAGGTTTCCTCCTCAAGCTTTACCTCCTGGCAAAACCACTAGGGCAAGAATATTCTTTCTTTGGAACAGTTATCTCAGGGAAATACAACAGCAGTATCTGATAAGAGAACTCCATTTTAAAAAAAAAAAAAAAAAAAAAAAAAAAAGCATGTATAATACAATTTCACATCAAGCAAGGCATCATGCTATGTTTCTGTAATCCCAGCACTTGGGAAGTACAGGCTGGAAAATTGGGAGATCTAAGCCATTCTCAGATATAAGAGGCAACTGTGAACTACATGAGACCAACCAAAGCTACAACAGGCCAACCTAAGCTACAGGAGACTTTGTCTTAACCTGCTTCCTGCCACAAAGAAAAAAAGAATATAAATCAACAGTTTTCAAGATTCATGATGAGAAATTAATGAGATTAGCAGACTTTAGCATTAAACTGCCTTGGTTTGACCCTCACTCTGATGAAGAAAGAGTGTATGTGTATGTCCTTCAAAAAATTAAGCACATGGTTTGTCATTATGATAAGCCCCAGTCCAAAATCTTTTCATTTTTAAAACTATATATATCATATATATCATCAATATTTATTACACTTCACCAACAGCACACACAGAAAGAGCATGAACACTCTAACACAGTGAAATATAGGAAGGTAAATTGTACTTCAGTAATACATCTTAAAAGCCAAGAAATGCTTCAAGAGCTTCTTAAAAACATGAAATTCTATTCCTAGAAATATTTTAGGTAATGTATTAGTTCATTTTCCTGTTGCTTAGGATAAAAGACAAAAAGAACTTCTTTTACCCAGACTAAAAAAAAAAATAAAATAAAAATAAAAACTTAAGGAGGTTCAGGGAACACCAAGAAAACAGATTTTAAGAGCCAGAGGACCAAGAAGCCTGCTGTGATGTTATATCTCCTAGAAATGACAAGAAAGCCAGCCCCACACACAATACCATAACAACATGGTTGCCTAAACAAGACCAAACAGTGACAACACTAGCAAATGTATAAGGGAGAAATATCAAGTGGCCCACACCTAGACAAAGAATGGCAATTAATGACTGCTGAGACAAGGAGAATTAAATCTTCCCCAAGGATGAAGCCTCTAATTGGCTATGTAATATCAAATAGTCTGTCCTGAAATCATATACATACAATCAACACCAAATGGATTCAGCATGCTGTATTATGTATTCAGGTATGTGTGCGTGCATGTGACAACAATAATAAAAGAAAAAGTTCTAACTCAGGAACCTCTGTGCCTGTGTCTGAATTACGTGATGATGTCTTTAGCAATAGACAATTCCACCTCTGAGGGGCAACCAAGTGTAATAGCAATAGCCTGTAGTGGGAGTCTTGCTTAGACAATCCTGACCAATACCTCAAAAAAGGGATTCTAAAGCCTTGTGTTACGGTTTTTGTTGGATGATCTTTGTCTCTTGGAGGGAGTCCAGATGGAAATTTTTCATTTAAACTATATATTTCAACTGTCTTACATGTATTGTAGGTATTTTTAGGTCAATCTGATTCCTGATGACTGTCTCAGACCTCCTTACTGTTTGCTGTCTTGCCCTTCCCTAATTGGAGTTCTCATCCCCATCCTCCCTCTCTCCTATCTGATCACTTATGCCCAGCTATTTACCTCTCTAGTGCTTGTGTATCCCCAGAGCCTAGCAATGCTCCCTTTTTTACTTTCCTGGTTTCTGCGTTTCCTCTAGGACATGTACGCACATCTGAAGATTTGGAGCTAGGAGCCTCGTTCAGAGAGGACAGACAAGAAGCATTTGCTTCTCTGAGTCTGTTTCCTCATTATGCTCTTTTATAGTTCCACTCATTTACCTGAAAATTTTATGATTTCATTTTCTTTATAGCTGAGGGACAGAACATGGGGAGAGTGGAGGAAAGAGAGGAAAAGAAAAAATTATGTAATTATATTTTATTAAAAATTTTAAATTATTAAGAAAGCTGCAATGTAAGAAAGAAAGACTCTATTTGTTGGGCTCACAGTCCAAGAGTATATAGCCCATTATAGTGGAAAAATCAAGGAAACAGGAGCTTAAAGCAGCTGGTCACATCACATAGGTAGTCAGGGAAACGACAGCAATAAATGAATGAGTCTTCTCGGTTCCCTTTTCTCTATTCAATCCAGGATCTTGGGCCTGGGGATTGGTGCTACCCATGGTGGATGGGCCTCCCACTTCAATTTATATTATTAAGTTAACTCCCACAAGCATGCACAGAGGCCCATCTTCCAAGTGATTCTAGATTCTGTCAAGTTGACATTTAACACTAATAATCACTAGTAAGTAGTCAAAGACCTACAAAATCTATAAGAACACAAATACTTTTTATACTATTATTTATCAAATAATAAAATAATCTAAATGCTTACTGATGAAAGACTAACAGTAATACAGCTTTTATTCAAATAGCAGTTACTTTTTATTTGGCATTACTCATTTGTCAACTCTTTCAATCCTTTCATCACATAGAATCCATCTTCTCAATTTAAAAATGGAGAAATTGGAGCTAGGGAGCTACCTCAGTGAGTAAACTGTTTGCCACACCAGCATGAGGGTTTAGGTTCAGATCCCCAGCACGAATGTAAACCATCCTGTCCCTGAACCATATGCCTGTAAGCCATTCAGATCATAGAAGAGATAGCGCTAGGCAGCACCTTGGAGCTCATTGGTCAGCTCTAACTCCAGATACAGGGGATCTGATCACCCTCCTCTAGTTTCTGTGGGTACTACATGCACATGGTGCCCTTACATGCAGGCACTCACACCTAAAAATAAATAAACATTTAAATAATTTCTTTTAAAAATAAGGTGGAGAGGTTAGAGATATGCTCAGCTAGCTCAGCAGTTCAGAGCATGAACTGCTCTCCCAGAGGACCAGAGAGCAATTCCCAGCACACACGTCAGGGGGCTCACAGTCACCCGTAACTCCAGCTTCAGGAGATCCAACTTCTTTTTCTGGCATCAGTGAGAATTTCAGTCACATTTGCAACCCTTAACTATACACACACACACACACACACACACACACACACACAATATAAAAATAAATTTTAAAAACTAAAATTAAAAAAAATTAAGGTGACAATGAATCCAGGAAGACACCTGGGTGTGAACCTCTGGCTTCTACATGCACATATGCCTTTACATATACTGTACATATACTACATGTATGTACATATACTGTACATATACTGCATATATGTACTACATATATACTACATATATGTACATATACTGTACATATACCACATATATGTACTAAATATATACACTACATATCTGTACATATACTGCATATGTGTATATATACTGTACATATACTGCATGTGTATATATACTGTACATATACTGCATATATATACTACATATATACTCCATATATGTGCATATACTGTACATATACCACATACATGTACTAAATATATACACTACATATATGTACATGTACTGTACATATACTACATATATGTACATATACTGTACATACACTGCATATATTACTACATATATACTACATATATGTATATATACTGTACATATACTACACATACAAATGCACAAAAATTGGTTAATTAAAATGGAAAATTTGAAGCACCTAAAATCAATTTGTTTAAAGTCATACAGATAAACAATAGAAGAACCAAGATAAAAACACAACAATCTAGAATCTATGTTTTTAACAGCCATATAGTACAGCCTCTCAGTGGAACAGAATAAAGGTACTGTTCATTTACACAATAAATAACTAAATAAATTATGCTTTTGGATAGGACACTATAACTGAAAATATTTATTATAAAAATCTTTAAGAAACTTCACCTTAAGGAAGATATGCCCTCATCTATAAACAGAGATATACATTAATCCTATGGTTAACCTGAGAATAAGATGGTTTGGGTAAAAAATAATTTGGAAAGCAACTTGATACAATTTCCCAGTTTGTGGCATTGACCAAAACAGCATTTCTGTTAATACTGCCTCCAAAAAAGTGTTCTCTGACTCTCCAATCTAGCTTCTTTAACCATGGCTAAGTCTTTGCAGCCTCCTTAACATAACTCATTTCTCATACTGCAGAAGTCTATTTAATTACTTTCTTTTTAAAGTAGAGCTTCAAAAGTTTGTTTAGAGTATCTTCCAAAGGACTTTTCCTAAAGCACAGACCTCCTAACACCTGCATTCCCGTGTAAAATGATGTAATCGGAAACAAACAAACAGCACTTACAACCAAAGCTGGATAAATAGCACACGATAGGGAAAGCCACCAGAGATCTGCAAACACTGTAAGGACTACAAGGCTAAAAGGTCCAGAGAACAGAGTATGTTTAAGAGTGTTGGCCATTTCTAAACACAAGCTAGTTGCTGAGACCTGTGGCTGGAGTTGGGAGAAATGATCAAAACCTGCCAGGAACGATATAACGTAGATCAGCAAACCACAAACACAAATTTTTACTCACAGAGTATTTTCTGAAATATGAAATTAAAACTTTACAAAATAAAGAAGTTTTTAGAACCTATGGATTCTTAGGATACAAGGTCTTGGTGGTATCAAGAGCCTTGGGTAAAATCAATAAAGGAGAAAGCCTTGGAGGTGATACTAGTATCTACTACATTCTTTTCCACAACATTTTCCACCATGGATGCCTTGAAGCTAAGAATCCAGACTTACCAGGAGCAAAATAAAGAAACCAGTAGAGTTGTGTCAGCTATATGATCAGAAAGTTGAGTGACTCACCCCCTAACGCACAGCCATTTACTCCTCAATGTAAATGAACCACGTGTACATGTACAAAAAAAATAAGCATAGTGTAGACTACTGTAGCTCCAGATACTCTAGACTTTTGGGCTGGAGAATATTTTGATGCAAGAGGTCACACAGCAAGACACCATGTCAATATATTTTTAAGTAGTAGTATAGTATTAAATATGTTCTTTATGCCCAGTCTAGCTCACAGGTCACCAGAAATCTAATGTTAAGAATTATTGGTTTAGGACCAACAAACCCTAGTGATTTGATTTCCACACACATGACCCACATGGTGGAAGGAAAGAACTGAACCCTTCGAGTCGTTCTCTGACCTCCAGGAAGGACCCAATGTGGCACCTACACAGAGAGAAGCATGCACTTACATGAACATGATATGATTTTTAAAAGAAAGAAAAGATTTCCTCAAGTGAAAGAGAAACGAAGGCAGAGGAAGAAGAATTTGAGGATCCAGAAAGGAAGTATGGGTGGGAAGAATGGACTGGTGAAATAAAGCAAGCAAGAAATTTATCTGGGCTCCAGCTAGGGAAAAAGCTTGGACTGCAGCCATTTCTATGGCGACTATATAGAACCAGTTTGTAACCAGGTTCTTAGACTGGGTCCCACTCTTTCATCTATCCTCAGTTCCATAACGGGTCACCTGGCTGAGGCAACTGAGGATCCTCAAAGAGGATGTACTCACCCTCCTTCTGTCCACCTGCTGCTCCTTGTCCCTCCCAAGGATGGCACTTCCGTCACTGGAGGCCCTCAGACTCCTCTCTCGGGTTGACTCATGTGCACCTCAACTGCTGGAAGAGGAAAAGGACTCTGCCGGTGCCCTCTGTGCCCGAGGAGCTTTCCTCGCTTGGAGACAGAGTTCTCTCAACCCTTCGGGTATTACTCTTGGGTTTTCTCCTCAGAGGCCGCAGCCATGCCGCGCCCAGCATGGCAGCCAGCACTGAACCACATGGGACCCCATAGAGCCCTCGCATGGCAGTTCCGCTCTCCTCAGGGGCTTCGGTCGCCTGGCCCCATTCCTCTGTCAGCCATGTGAGCAGTCAACCTGCCCGCTCTAGTCACAAAAAGGCAAGGCAAGGCCAAGCACGTGGTTCCAGAAGCGCGCAGCGCAGAGGACGACGACCAGTGAAAAAACTCCCGACTTGCCTTGCGGCTCCGCAAGACCAACTTCCGGGGGGCGGTTCTGCCAGTGACTGGCAGAGCCAGCGCTGCCTTCCAGCCTTCTCTAGGCTAGTGTGTCTCTACCCTCTGACCTGACTAGCCAAATCACAGCCAGAATACTGACTTTCCAGAAAAGCGAGGGGAACGCTAGGAGCAAAGCAGGCCCGATTCAACCTGCTCTGCGTCCCTGCCTCCTTTCTACCGGAAGGATGAAATCTGGTGGTAAACTACGGCTTTGAACAGTCCCCACAAGAGAGTCAAACAGGAAGATACAAGATCCCCTTCTAGACCTCCAAAGTCAGTTCCTCAAGACCCCGCCCCGCCACCCAGAGTAGAGGACCCTAGTCTGAAGTTTTCAGTCTTTGTTCATACAACACACGTATTCTCAGTGCCTAGTGCTGAAGAGGTAATGATGGGTCCCTGAAGGGCCAGAATCCGAAGCCTTGTTAGGAAAGTAGCTAACTAAAAACTGGCATTTATAATTCAGACCTGCCCTAATGATAACGCAGTTGTATCTGTGTGATAAATTGAAAACGCTGTAGACTGAAATGGATTTAATACACTTTATCGGCGCAACGTCGGTTTAGCCACTCGGTACAGCCATAGTGGATGTGAATGAGCAGCAGGAAGAGAATCAGGCTGTGGCCGCTATCAAGAAATACAACTGAGGGATTCCTGAAGTACATCTTGAAGAGTACACCTCAGAGCCTTTGGTGGCCTCCTCTCCTTTGCATGTGTGTCCTTGATATCCTCCACAGAAAAAAGGTTTCAGGGGGGTCAGGATGTAGTTTGAATGAGATATCCCCAAGAGTCTCAGGCATTTGAATACCCGGTACCCAAGTGACACTCTTTTGGGTAGAAAGGCTTTTAGATTTCAAAGCTATGCACCATTCCCAATTTCCTCTCTTTGGTTTATGCTTGTGGTTCAAGATGTGAGCCTTCAGCTCCCTGCCCTGCTGATATGCCTTTACTCCATTTTCATGGACTCTAACCATAAGCCCAAAATAAATGTTTCTCTATAAGTTGCCTTTGGTTGTGGTGTTTTATTACAGCGATAAAAATAGTAACTAATACACAGAGTGAGACAATGAATTTATTGGTTAAGCATTTGGCAGTTGAAGAGAGTGAGATGAGGTATAGGCAGTGGAAGAGGAAAGCACTGAAATGACTCAGTTGTAGCTACATCTGTGATTTGGGACTTTGAAGCTACCTACTCCACCACTAATATGAGATATTATAAAGTATTGCCGATAGATTCCTTTGTCATATCAACAAAATTCTGTTCTTGATGAGGACACATTTAAGGTCCACTGTGCCAGCTTACAGATGCAGACAGGAGGGCAAGTGGAGATGAAACTGCTCAGAGGGACACTTGCATGTACATAGATTATAAGGATGATTGTGACACGTTCATATGGACTTCAGACATAGTTCATTACCCATTTTCAGCCTTGTTTAAGATGCTTCTCAGAAAAGGAAGTACAGCACTTTCACAGATAGTTTGCCTAGTTGTGTCAAAATCCCTATGTGTCTGCCAAAAAAAAAAAAAAAATCAGAACCATTTATGTCCCCTCTATTTCCTAGCTAGCTGTCCTGCCACAATGCCACATGTTGCTAGCCATAAAAATGAAAATTAAAAGTCTACTAGCCAAGCATGATGGCTGCATTCCTCTAATCCCGGCACTTGGCAAGTTCAAGATCAGCGTGAGAAACACGGCAAGACCCTTCTTTTAAAAAAACAGTGTAATGAATGTGTATATCACCTTTCACCACTGCAAGATCAAAACATCATAAACGTGACTGTCGTACGCTGGAAATAGCTATATGATGAATGCTAGATGCCAGGAGACAGGGATCTTTTGTAACATAAGGCACAGGATTTCGACTCAATATGAGGAAAATCACTGGAAGCATCTTGAAGAAAGTTCCAAGATGAAATCTAAAAAATAATATGAAAGTGCTTTTTTTTTGGGGGGGGTAGGAAGATTGCTTTTGTAACATGAGTCTCATGGATAAGGACTAGAAACAAATTGCCATGTTTGGAGAGAAATGAAATTTAGCTTACCCATCACACCTTCAAAACAAATGGAGTATATTTTTTAAAGAAAAATCAAGTAGAAGAAAGTTCTAGAAAACTGTCTATTGTCAATAAACAAGCTTAAGGGGGTGATTTTTAAGCAAGAGGGTGAAAAACGGGGGTGGGGTGTCTAAGCAGAAGCAGCAATGTGTGGCAAAACTTGAAAACAAGAGAGTATGTAATCAACAGAAGAAACTGGAAAGCGTGTTCAAGATGGCTGAATCCTGAGGCAATGGTAAGATTATTGATGCATGCCTTTGATTCCAGCACTGAGAAGGCCAAGGCAGGTGGATCTCTATGAACTGGAGGCTATCCTGGTCTACAAAGCTAGTTCCAGAACAGGAAGAGCTACACAGAGAAACCCCATCTCAGGGCAGGGGAGATTATTGCCTCTGCAACTAGAGAGATAGCTCAGTGGATAAGAGAATTGACTGCTCTTTCGGAGGACTGGGGTTCAGTTCCCAAACACATATATAGTTGCTCTATAATTCCAGTTCCAGAGGATCTAAAGAACCCTCTGACTTCCACAGGCACTGCAGCCAGCTGCTACACATACACGCACATGAGCAAAACACTCATACACATAAAACAATAATGCATTTTTTAAAATAATACTGGTTCTGAATGTAGCTTCTTCTCAGATCAAATCTCGGCTCTGCCTCTTGCTAACAAAAGTTAAGCAGAAAGCTAGAGAAAGCAATCTGTGAAGGACTTTGGTTGGTCCTGGTAAGTAGTTCACATTTCATTCCGTGAGCAATAGAAAACCATTGGAAGGTCCAAATCAGGACAGTGAGTCTACGTTTTATAAATGTTACTCTGGAAATTGTCAAAATAAACAATAACAACAAAAAAAGGACTAGATACAGGAAAATTGAGTTTGAAGAAACCAAGACCACCATAGTGAGTTAACAAAATTCCTTATAAACATGTTTCATTCCTGCTAATCAAAAGGAAACTATTGCCAGTGATAATATTTACCTACATGAATAATAGTAGTTTGTCCAAATAATTTTAATATATCATCAAGCCTTTCTTGCTGAAATCCTTTCAGTTTTCACAGTATTTACAAACTTGTTCTGCATGGCAGCAGTTAGCATGCTGACTACATGAAAATAACTTTTTGATGTAAAACATAGTCACTCCTTGGATCCCATACTTGCTTCCACAGATAATAGACACAGAGTCACTTGAATTTTCAACTTAAAAAGGCATCGGAAAGGTCAAAGATGTGTCTCAGTGGCACGTGTGTAGCATGCACAAGATTTGGGTTCAATTCCCAGAAAAAAAATTTAAGGTTCAATTTTGGAAACACTGTAGCCTGTTTTAAGCAAGTATTTCACAAGTCTCACTCCAAAATAGTTATAAGATGATGTTTTTGACCTCTGATAAATAAGCTCATTTGAGGTGACTGCTACCAACCCCTTTATTCCAACCCAATTCTCCACTTCCTAGTGAACCAGGAAATACAACTCTCGTTTCACGTGCCTCTTCCAAGACTGTATCACACAAAGCACAACTCTGATTCCTTCATATGTTCTACATCGATTTTGATCCCAGTTGCTCTTTCCTCAACTATTTTCTCACTTTCCACAATAGGAGTGACTGATGAATTTTCAAGTATAAAGAAGAACCCTTTGCCTAACTTCTTCTCTGGAGGAAAAAATAGCATATAACTTACAGGTAATTGAGCTTCAGACTCTGGGCAAATCATATGTAATTCTGGCTCTACCTCCTATTTTCTGTATAGCATGGGCTAGTAATGATGGAGCTAATGATAGTGCTACTGTGTAGGATATCTGTGCATAATAAATGAGCTGATTCTTGAGAAACAGTGAATAATGTCAGGGATATTGTAAGAATACAGTGTTAACTAATGTCAAGTGCTAAGCCCTGAAATCAGGAAGGGATGAGAAAGGTCTTTTCTCAGGCCTTCCAGAGACCACCGCACCTAGGGATCCATCCCACCTGCAGACACCAAACCCAGACATTTTTGCTGATGCCAAGAAGCGCTTGCTGACAGGAGCCTGATATAGCTGTCCCGAGAGGTTCTACCAGCACCCGATCAATACCGATGCAGATACTCACAGACAATCAGACTGAGCCCAGGGATCTCAGTGGAAGAGCTAGGGGAAGGACTGAAGATGCTGAAGAGGATTGCAACCCCATACGAAGAACAATATCAACTAACTGACCACCCAGAGCTCCCAGGGACTAAACCACAAACCAAAGAGTGCACATGGAGGGACCCATGGCTCCAGCTGCATATGTAGCAGAGGATGGCCTTATCTGACATCAATGGGAGGGGAGTCCCTTGGTCTTGTGGAGGTTTGATGCTCCAGTGTAGGGAGATGCTAGAGCAGTGAGGTAGGAGTGGGTGAGTGGGTGGAGGAGCACCCTCATAGACGCAAAGGGGAGGGGGAGACAGGGGATGGCGTGGTTGTGAAGGGGAAACAGGGAAGGGGGATATCATTTGAAATAGAAATAAATAAAATGATAAATAAAAAAATTTAAAAGAAAGGTCTCTTCTCAAGGAATAAAGAAATAAAAATGAAAATTACACCTTGTGATGACACAATAAACAGGATGATAGGATAGGAATGGAGACATGATATGTGATGCTCACTGAAGGAAGAAAGATGAGAAGGAACCTATAACTTGAGAAGCTGGTCTAGGAGTTTGAGGGTTGTCTAGAAGCCATTAAGAAGACAGTTATGACAAAAGATTGGAGACCTGAAGGGTGGAGTGATAGTCACCAAAGTCGAGATTCAAGTAAAGGCCACATTCAGCAGAACCTTCTGAGTCCCTGAAACATGAATGAATTTATTTTAAATGCTATAGGAAGCCACAGAAGTTTTAAAACAGGTAAATAATATTATCAGGTCTATGCTTTGAGAAATCTTCTAGATGTCTGTTCAAAACATAGTCAAAAGGCAACGTTCCCTGCTAACAAAATTTTAGCCTAAGAACTTTTAGGTCCCAAAAAGTCATCTCTGAAGCCCCTCCCTGGTTCAACAATCCATGAATCTATGCTAAATTTAAAATGAAGAGGTTTGAGATTTTCAGCCACTCATGCTAAATACAGAGCTGCAGTCCTTTATCCCTCTGCACCATTGGGTTTGAATGGGTGAGTCACATCTAATAAATGCTTTTAATTGTTCTTGTTTCTTGCCTCCAAATTCCCAGACGCTAATCAACAAGTTTCTCCTAATGAAGTGACCAAAACTAAAAACAGCATCCCAGGTGCTATCTGTCATCGCGGCCAGATGGAAAGAGCCATTGTTTCTCTGCTTTATGACAAGAGGCCAGTGACATATTTTTCTCACAATATTACACAGCAATCATGTACCTGATTTGCTGTTCAGCATCACCCTGGGGTCTCTACAGCCATTACTATATTGCAGATGTTGCCCTCCCTGTAAAAACTTTTCCTTCCAATTACTTTTCCCCAAGTACCTGTACTTGACTTTTCTCCAAGTCGAGTGTCAGTGTCTTTGCCATATTCCTAATGTTTCATATTTCTTTGGTTTCTCCTGAGTTCTGCAACATGTCTTCTTTTAAAGTCATCTGAGAATCTCATTAGCATATTTGTGAACAGGATGTGGCTAGAAAAGGAATGTTGAGGGATCTTTCTTCTGTTTATTTATTAGCTAGGTACTGTTTCTAAAATGTAGAATAAGGATAAAGAATGATAAAAAGATGAAGGAGGGAGGGAGAGGAGAAAGGAAGGAGAAAAGGAGGAAGGGAGGGAAGAAAAGATAGAAGGAACACTAAAAATATAAGGACATTGTAAGTACACCATGTAAAGCTATATATGTAAATGAACAAAAGCACTATAATAGATGGTACATTTATGACACAGGGTAAAATGTTGTGTGTAATAGATCAATCTTGATCAGCCAAGTATTTAATCACTCTGTAGCTGAACTTGCCTCTGCTACAAATGGAAATGGCAATGATACCTACATCTAAAGGTTTTTCTGGAAAAATTAACTGAGTTACTTTGTACCTAATGCCTAGTAAGCCTTCTGTCAACATTGTCTGATATTTCCATGCTGTATTCGTAATTGAATATGCCTAGCCCGTGGGACATGGCACTATTAGGAGGTGTGGAATACACGCGTGTGGGCTTATTGGAGAAAGTGTGTCCTGTGGAAGTAGGCCTTGAGAGACTCCTCCTGGCTGCTTGTAGAAGACAGATTTCTCTGGGCTGCCTTTGGATCAAGATGTAGAACTCTTGGCTTCTACAGCACCAAGTCTGCCTGCATGATGCCCTGTTTCCTGCCATGATGATAATGGACTGAACCTCTGAAACTGTAAGACAGCCCCAGTTGAATCTTTGCCTTTATAAGAGTTGCCTTGGGCTGTGCTCTCGCTAGACCACGCTAGAGCAGTGAGCAGGGACAGCCTTAGAATGCAGATCGACGCTGGCGAGTTTGTGGACTTGTACGTGCCACAGAAATGCTCCGCGAGCAACCGCATCTTTGCTGCCAAGGACCACGCGTCCATCCAGATGAATGTGGCCGAGGTTGACAGGACCACAGGCCGGTTTAACGGCCAGTTTAAAACCTAGGGCATCTGCGGGAGCCATTCGCAGGATGGGCGAGTCAGATGATTCTATTCTCCGACTGGCTAAGGCTGATGGAATTGTATCAAAGAACTTTTGAGCAGAAGAAATCGGGAATAATTTGTTACAAATAAAAGTGACAAGTTCCTGTAAAAAAAAAAAAAAAAAAAAAAAAAAAAAAAAAAAAAAAAAAAAAAAAGAGTTGCCTTGGTCATGGTGTCTCTCCACAGCAATAACACCCAAACTAAGACACTAACTTTAATTTTTATTTGCATGTATTTATTTATTCCCTCCTACCCATTTTGTGTGTATGCCTCTCTACGTGTGCATTCAAGCAACAGCTTGCACGTGAGGTGAGGTCAGAGGACAACAATCAGGAGTCTGCTTCCACCATGTTGGTTCCTGAGATAGAACTCAGATCTTCAGACTTGACAGCAAGCACCCTCATGCTGAGTCATCCTGCTAGCCCCTATCTTCCTAACTCTTTAAGTTGTAAGCACTGCATCAGGGACATATGGTGAAAAGTACCCTCAGGTTGCATCTCTGCCCTGTCAGAGGGGCTACCATCAAGAAAACAAGCAACAAATGGTGTGACTGGTATTTGGCCATTGGTGTAGGGGTCGGGGGAGCATCTCTGGTGGAAAACTAGATATTTAATCAAAGGAATCTAAGTCAGCATAACACAGAAATACCTGAAAATGCCAGTTTTTGTGTCACTGTTCACAATAACCAAGATGTAAATCAGCCTAGATGACCACTAGTTGATGAATGAGTAAACGAAATGTGGTATATACACAATACACAATAGACTATTAGTTGTGGGTAAAGAAAAAAATAACATTGTTGCAATACAATACATATGACTGAAGATCCTTGCATGAAACTAAGTAGACGCAGAAAGTTAAATACTATATTTTTCTCCTAAGTGGAATCTAGATTTGAATATACATATTATATGCATAAGTGCCATGACAGAAGGAAGGGAATGATTTGGTGTCAGGAAGATCCAGAGAGGAAAAGAAAAAGGGTGTCCAGAGAGGTTAATGTAAAGCTTAAATTTGATCAATACACAATAATATACATGCATGAGAATACAAAAACAAAATCCATTATCTGTTTGATGATTTTTAAAAATAACACAGAACATGTACTTCTCTAGTTGAGGACTGGAGTTCAGTTCCCAACACCTATCTCGTGTGGCTCATAACAACCTGTAAGTCCAGTTCCAGGGAATCCAACATCTCTCTGTCTCCACAGGCACTTGCACTGAAGTGCACAGTCTCCCCACACAGAGACACACATGTATCCACACACTTAAAAATAAATTTAAATATAAAAACAATAAACTATAGACTTTGGAGGGCTAGTAAGATGGCTTAGCAAGTATAGGAGAGTACGATACTTGGCATTGATCTGAGGAACCCTCACACTGAAAGGTGTCCTCTAACCTCCACATAAGCATCATGGCGTACACATCTACCCATATGTAAACACATAAAAATAGATAGATGTAAAAGAATGTAATTGTGGGCTCAATGCTGGTTCATGAGTAGGGTATTTCACAGAATCACCCCACCCAACAGTTTTTTCAATTGTTATAAAGGTTATAAAGATAATGAGCATGATACAGAAGATACATGTTAACAGATTGTCATTAGGAAGGATATTAATATAGTTTCACAGTTGTAAGAGTACTATACAAAGAAATGCAAGACAGAAGCGAATGTTTTTTGTTGTTGTTGTTCTCCAAATTTATAAACTTCTGTTTTCACTACATCTCATTTTGAAGCATCATTTTCTAGACTCTTCTTCAAGGAAGAGTTTGAAGATACATCGCTCCGTGTGCTTTGAACATTTTCCTAACTCAGGAAGTAAGTAGTTTCCATTCGTGCTGTCCTCCTAGCAATATCTAAGCTCCCATGTGGCAAGGAGGGTGTCAACATCAAGCCCAGGACCTGGCACTTCATGAGTTAACACAGTTTTTGCAAAGATAAGCAAGTAACAGCATAAGCCAAAGCATCCTAGTAAGTATATTCTGAAACAGCACATTTATAGCATTGGAGGTAAATATTACTTCCTCCCTCTCTCTAGAATGAGGAACTGTTACCTTACAAATGAGTAAGAGAGGGGACATTTGGTTTCTGGGAGCTATTTTCGTAGGCTCCTCCTTAGGGCAATCAGGATAGCTGAACCTGCCCCCAAAGATTCTTGCAGTTACAGCAGAGCTCAGGAAACCCAGTACTTTTCCAGGACCTCATGTTCAGCTAAAGGAAAAGTACTCGGTCTCTCTAGATTATCTTCACCTGGGGGTCATTAGCCCTTACATTCTGACTCACAAAGGGGTGGAGAGCTGAAAACTCATTTCACAGATGAGGAACTGGGCTAAGAAAACTAATGGATTTTCTAAGCCTAACCCTTGTTTATAGATCTGATGAGATAAAGAACATGCTCACTCTTACTCCCTCTCCCTCTCCCTTTCTTCTCACTATAAACTGACTTTTATGAGGGGCTGCAATGTATCTTGGCAGAAAAATGCACACTTTGTGTACCTGAGGCATTGATGAGGTACTGGAGAGCAGGAAAGAGTGGATAAGAGTAAATATTATTATTTTTGCAAGGATTTCCTGTTACATCGGAGGAAAAGATCTTGATTTGTTAAGTGGCAGAAAACAGAGCAGAATTTTGTAAATAACTAGAAAATATAGAAAATGCAGGGAGCTCAAGTATGCGTGCTTTTCTTATCTGTGTAGAAGTTTTTAGAAGAATATGCCTGAAGATTTCACATTTATCTCTGGTTGTTCTACAATTTATTTATTCATTCATGCTTTTCTGTGTTAAAATTTTATTAATAATCGATTTTAATATTATTAATCAATTTATTTTAATTTATTTTAATTAATCAATTATTAATTTTAATCAGAAATGTAGGATTTAAATTCCTAGTCTAATATTTCTGGAAGAATCCATTTTATTTACTGCTCCATTCTTCATGGTGGAAGGAACATGAACATAGAGTTTCAAAAATGTCTTACTAGCCATTTAGACCACCCTGTAAAATAGATGTAATTATTTTTACTTCATAGCGATCTTGTGTGCACCTACAGCTTGATAAAGAGGTTAGGTGATACTCTTACAGTGATCAAGTCTTTGGCATAATAAAGGTTCAAGAGCCCTTATGATAAACCAGTGTCTTTGTGTTAGAGGGTTCAGTTGAGGAGGAAAGAAAATGGCAAGGAGAGATAGGAGAGATTTTAGTGAAGATGTATAACTTTGGATCCATATAAAGAGAAAAGCTTGGGAACTTAAACACTAACACACACACACACACACACACACACACACACACACACAGTGGAAATAGAAGAGTTTATGCATTTGAAGAATTGTGAAAATATTTTCACAATTTCTATTTCTTTTTAGTACTATTTTAATTTTTTTTATTTTTTTAATTTTTTTAAACTTATTTTTTTTAACTTCAGTTATGTGGACTATACATATACACCCTTCCTCTCCTTCCACCAACGTCCCCCCATGAAGATCCCCACCCCCAGCCTGCTCCCTCTCAAATTCGTAGCCTCTTTTTCTTTATTGTTGTTAATAAACATTATTGTAATAAAATTATTGTATTATTAATATAATAATTATATTGTTAGTAACAAATATTTAGGTACAGCTTGCTGAGTTTATGTAATATTGCTTAGATGTGTGTACATTCAGAGCTAATGGGTAGGGATCTGATAACCTGTCGGGGCTCATTCTCTCCTCAACAGACATTGATCTTCATCTGAGGGTAGGGCCTTGTGAGACTTCCCCCGTGCACACTGGCATGGCAGTTGGTGCTGTCATTTCTCAGGTTTTGTTTAGGCAACCATACCGCTGAGATGGGATGGGTGCAGCGCATCTTCCTTGTCATACATAGAAAGCACCAGCATCCTGGCCCTTTGCCTCTTAGAACCTTTCCTTCCCCTCTTCAGTGATGTTCCCTGAGCCTGAGTTAGATGCAGTAGTTGTATTGTAGATGGGCACCCCACGCATTTTGACCTTTTTTATGTCACTGTTATAGAACTACAAACATGTATTAATATTTTCCTAATAATGAAATCTGTTATGGTGTGTTGAGCTCTTACCCTGGACCAAGCACAGTGTTCCTTGTAGTCTGTATGAATGGAAAAAAATGAGATTACATTTGGGTTAATTTATGACAGTCACAGGCAGTGGAGCCCAATTAGAAGAGAGAAGTGAGAGCCTGGAGAGGTGGCTCAGCAGTTAAGAGCACTTGTTGCTCTTTCAGAGGAAAAGAGTTCAGTTCCCAGCATCCACAACTGTCTACAACTCCAGCTCCAGAAGGTCTGATACTCTCTTCTGGCCTCCACCTACCCCACATGCATATAGATAGATACACAGACAAATACACAAAGCCATGCAAAATCTAAAAACACACGTGTGATCTAAGAGAAAAAGAAAGAACAAAAAGAAAAGGTCCGAATCCTGGCAGCTGAGTAGAATGGTGTTTATCAGCAGCTACTGGGGAGGTTGACCTAGAAAAGGAGGCACAGTTTAATGGCTACAAAGTGACAGCTCACTGGGAGGAATGAGCCTAGTGCAGAGCAGTGATTCCGGCTGATATCCTGAACACCACCAAAGCACTAAAGGAAAAGTTTAAGTGTTTTCATTTCTACAGAGATATTTGCGGTGTCAATGACCTCAGTGTGATCATTCTATATCCATACCTATACCAGCCATTCCCCTTAAGTAATTATGATTTGTCAATTGAAAATAAGGCCAGAGACAGATTGCTTAGCACTCAGGAGGCCCCGAGTTTAATCCTCAGTGTAAAAATACATAAAATAAAAATGAACCTTTAAAAATGTAACTTCGGGAGGTGGGGATATAACTCAGTAGAGTGTTTGCCATGTAGCATGAGGGCTAGAATCAGATCCCCAGAAATTCAAAACGAGGGTGTGGGGGGATGATGACAGCCTTTGCTTGGAATCCCAGTGCTGGCAAAGCTGAGCCAGGAGGATTCTAGGGTCTTGCTGGCCAGACAGTCTAGCAGAATTAGACAAGCCAGTAAGAAACTTTGCCTCAAAAGCAAAACAAGATGAATGGTGCAGGCACACACATACACATGTGCATCCACACAAAGATGCAAACACACACACACACAAATGTGACTTCAAAATAAATCATTATTTAATTAATATTATACAGATCTATGGTATAGTCACCTAACGAATGAAAACTGTTACCAAATGTCTAGAGCTTTACATTAGAATTGCCAAAAAATGGAGATTTCAATTATTCCTTAACTAGATGAACAAACTGTGACTTAGCCACATAATCAATTCTGCTCATCTACAAATGGATAGGCTGTTGGCACATGCAACTTGGATGAGTGTTAAAGATACACAGTGAGCAATGGCAGCTCCCAAATGCTGCTTGGTTACTATTCATATGACTCTCTGGAAAAGAAGACTACAGAGGAAAAGACCAATGGCCAATGACGGAAACACCCACTCCAAGCGCAGGTGTGGTGTCTGTGCTGGGGGGCTGGAGGGTATGTGGACTCCAGGGCCTACTGTGTGCTAGGCAAGCTAGCTCCATCCCCAGTTCAAAATGGAACTACTTTTTCCTGTGATGGGTACATGAATATGCATCCACTGATGTGTACATAGCATCGCAGAGCGTAGTGGTGCACATGTATAATCCTGGAATCAGGAGTGCAGGGTCATTCTTGGAGATCTAGTGAGCTTGTCCTATGCAACATGAGACCCAGTCTCCAGAGGTAACGGAACGTACATAGCAATATAACAAAAAAAAAGTGAATTTTGCTACATACACTAAAGAAACAAGGCATAGAAATAAAGCAATACCAGCAGATGGTGGATAGAAATAGCGTGAGCAGTTCAGTGGGGAAAAATCTCGCAGATCTTGCTGGGGAAGAGTCAGATGTATATTTTTACTATGGTGATGGTGCTTACACAAATTTAGATATGACAAAATGATAGGAGTTTTACCCCAATGTCAGTTTCTGCTTTTGATGTAAACCGTGGGAGGAACTGAGTGAAAAGCAGAGGTGCTTCTGTGTATTTTTATTTTGCAACTTTTTGTTATTCTATACATCGAGACTAATCCTGTTATTATATTTCTTGAGCATCCTTCCCATTTGAAACCTGATATTGGCATACACAAGCATGTGCATAAACTTTATTCGTGAACACTTTTAACAAAACAGTGGTATATTACATCATCGTTCTGAACCTTACTATTTTTCTACTGCTTTGGTGACTTTTCAGTATTACATATACATTGGATATTGTACAATCTTTTCCTGGATGCATAGTACTCTATTCCAAAATAGTCTCATAATACATTTCAATTTATTGATGAACACTTGTATATTTTAACAAGGAGTTGAACTTAAATAATTTGGAAATTTTTACAATATGAAAGATTAGCTAGAAGTGAAGCCAAATTTTTTCACAGATTTCATAGGACCAACCATCAGAATATCTTTTTAATTAGAAGCAAGAACACCAGAGACAGGGAAAACGCTGAAAATTTTCCTGGGTCCATTGGAAAGCAGTGAGCCTGCAATTTGGAATTACTGCCTAGAATTTCAACATAAGGACAGGGAGTGGAATGGGGGCTGGGGGGCAGCTGAAGAGGAGGAAGGACAGATGTAGGAGGCCATGCTTCATACCCAGCCTTCCCAGGGCTCAGATACACTTAAGTGTATCCAGGCTAGGCACTGTGACGGTGCCTGGCCATCCCCAGCCGCCCGCAGGGGACCCCTCCCAGGCGGGTTCCTACCACTCCCACCATCACCTCCCCCACCCCCGCCTCCAGCCCACGCGCGCAAGGGGCGCACACGTGGTGACCTGCCTGGGGCCGGATTCCCGGCTCCAGCTCCTCCCTCCCTCCAGCTCTCGCTCGGCTTGCTGCAGTATCACGTGCAACCGCGCCGGGTGCAGGATGGCGGCGGCGGCCGCGGCGGCAGCAGCGCTGGGTGTCAGGCTCCGGGACTGCTGCAGCCGGGGTGCCGTACTCCTGCTCTTCTTCTCCCTGTCCCCTCGGCCCCCGGCCGCCGCTGCCTGGCTGCTGGGTCTGCGACCCGAAGACACTGCTGGAGGCCGCGTGTCCCTGGAGGGGGGCACCCTGCGGGCGGCCGAAGGCACCAGCTTCCTCCTGCGGGTCTACTTCCAGCCTGGGCCGGCGGTCCCCGCCGCGCCCGTGCCCGCACCCTCCCTGGCCCCGGGGGAGAACAGCACGGGCGATTGGGCCCCGCGGCTCGTGTTCATTGAGGAGCCCCCCGGCGCGGGCGGCGCGGCGCCCAGCGCGGTCCCCACGCGTCCCCCGGGACCGCAGCGCTGCCGAGAGCAGAGCGACTGGGCGTCGGACGTGGAGGTCCTGGGGCCCCTGCGCCCCGGGGGCGTGGCGGGCTCGGCCCTGGTCCAGGTGCGGGTGCGGGAGCTGCGGAAGGGCGAGGCGGAGCGCGGCGGCGCGGGCGGCGGCGGGAAGCTCTTTTCGCTGTGCGCCTGGGACGGGCGCGCTTGGCACCACCACGGCGCGGCCGGCGGCTTCCTGCTGCGCGTCCGCCCGCGTCTCTACGGCCCGGGTGGGGACCTGCTGCCGCCTGCGTGGCTTCGAGCGCTCGGGGCGCTCCTGCTGCTGGCCCTGTCCGCCCTGTTCAGCGGCCTGCGCCTGAGCCTGCTCTCGCTGGACCCGGTGGAGTTACGGGTGCTGCGGAACAGTGGCTCGGCCGCCGAGCAGGAGCAGGCGCGCCGCGTGCAGGCCGTGCGCGGCAGGGGGACCCATCTGCTCTGCACCCTGCTCCTGGGCCAAGCCGGCGCCAATGCCGCGCTGGCCGGATGGCTGTATGCCTCGCTGCCGCCGGGCGTCGGGGACCCCGGGGAGGACTCCGGCGAGGCGGGGGTTCACTTCCCGTGGTTACCGGCGCTCGTGTGCACCGGCGCCGTGTTCCTGGGAGCCGAGATCTGTCCGTACTCAGTGTGCTCGCGCCACGGGTTGGCCATCGCCTCGCACAGTGTGTGTCTGACCCGACTCCTCATGGCGGCAGCCTTCCCGGTGTGCTACCCGCTGGGCCGCCTCCTGGACTGGGCTCTGCGCCAGGAGATCAGCACATTCTACACGAGGGAAAAGCTGCTGGAGACGCTGAGGGCTGCTGACCCTTACAGCGACCTGGTGAAGGAAGAGCTCAACATCATCCAGGGCGCCCTGGAGCTGCGCACCAAGGTGGTAGAGGAGGTGCTGACCCCTCTCGGGGACTGCTTCATGCTGCGCTCCGACGCGGTGCTTGACTTCGCCACTGTATCCGAGATCCTCCGTAGTGGCTACACTCGCATCCCGGTGTACGAGGGCGACCAGAGGCACAACATTGTGGACATTCTGTTCGTCAAAGACTTGGCCTTTGTGGACCCGGACGACTGTACCCCGCTGCTCACAGTCACCCGCTTCTACAACAGGCCCCTGCATTGCGTCTTCAATGATACCCGGCTGGACACTGTACTGGAGGAGTTTAAGAAGGGTGAGCAGTGGTCTTTATCCTTCCCCAGCTCCTATCCCCCTTCAAAGATAACTGCCCTTTCATAACCATGGGAGGCTTCAGGTACCCAAAGCAATACCTCTCTCTGATCTATGGAGCTAAAACTCCAGGAAGGCCTGCTATTGGCTTCCTGGATATCATGTTCCTCTACCTGGCTAGCAGCTGGCTGAGCTCCTGATCTCTTCCACTTTACTTGGCTCACCAGCTAATCCATAGTTCTGATCTATTCTCTCCCACCTGTAATTCTTTCTGGGGTCTGCTAAGTGCCAGGTATTGTAAGATTGAGCCCAGGAGAGCCGTAGGTGTTTATTGCAGACCTCACTACACACTACAGAGTTCCCTCTACAGAGTCACACATAGCCTTTGCCTCAAATTCCTAGAGCTGGAAGCTCACCATTTCCAAGAGAGTGAACTCCGTTGCTGGACAGCTCCAACTGCTGACAGTGTCTTCCATATTCGGAGTAGAAACAGAAGTCTCCAGGGTTTCTAGTTCTGCCCTCTTTGAGTGAGGGAGAGTAAGCTTCGGGCTCCTTGAGCATTCTTCTCCATTTTTTAACTTACTAGCAGCCATTCCTCTGACATACAAAATAGCCAGGTTAGGGATTCAAAGTCAGCCAAAGCAGTGGAGTGTTTGTACTGCCAAGAGCGTTTTGCTCCTCACAGTAGGATAGGTGGGCACTTAAGGAAATACTTCTTTAGAGTGGAGACTCCAGAAAACTTGCACCCAAATGAATGAGTTGCTTTCAGCACCATTGCCATCTCCCCATCCCTCCTATCCTCAAGCATGGCGCCACAGCAAGTTCTATGGCCCTTGACCTCGTGTATGGGGTCTCTCTTTGGATACTACTTCTGAGTACAAATTCACTCAAGAATAATCTACCTGCATTCTTTAGAGGAAGCCAACCCTCTTGGCCTTGTATTTACCCTGCCCCTTGGTCACCACATCTGTCCCAGAACTGCCACGTGGTTTTTGTTTTTAATCAGATCTACTTCTAGAGGTCACCATTGAAAATATTCAAGACAGTCTCATCTTCCCGGCCTTCCTTGCAGTTGTCTGAGTCCCAGGCCTCTTCTACTCTGCTCGGCTCTCGGGTTGCCATATTCTGTATCCATTCTCTCCCACTTGTAGTTTTTCCCTGAGACTTAGCAGGGCTTATGTTTCTGCTGAGAGCAGCTCCAGTTAGTTTGAGAAAGTGTCTCATTGTCCTGTAGCGCCATGAGACATTTTTTAAAATAACTTTATTTATTCTTTGGTTATTTTATATAATGTATTGTGATCATATTCAGCCCCACTCTTCCTCTTAACTCCTCCTGGATCCACCCCACATATGATTCTCCCAACATCTTGTCCTCTTCTCCCCCATATCCACAAGAGTACAGTCAGCCTATTAAGGGCCACACCACAGAAAAAAACTGATCCTTCCTGCCCCAAAAGCCATCAACTGTCTATAGCTCCTCAGTTAAAGATAGGGACTTATGAACTTCTTCCTCTCCAGGCTTAAAATGTTCACTGGCTTGCTCTTGTGCAGTCAGATGCAGCAGCTGTGAGTTTATGAATGTATTGTATGTCCAGGACACATTGTTTCACTCTGCTCCTCCCCAAGCCTTGGCCTTTACAATGTGTCTGCCCAGTCTTCTGTGATGCTACATGAACCGTGGGGCTGGTGATCATATAGCTATCCCTCTGAGCACTCAACTCTAACACTTATTTTCTGTGCTTTGACCAGTTGTAAGCTTCTGCATTAACCACTACCTACTGTACAAAGAATCTTCACTGATAAGGTCTGAGCTATGTTATCCTACGGGTAGAGACACAGCTTAAGAGGGCAGTCTGATACTAAATCCATTTAGCAGAAAAATTAGTGGTGGGTTTTCTCTCCCCTACCAGGGCCGATGAGCTTCCTCAACCATTGGCTCTTGACCAGATCTATAGGACCAGGCATGTTTCCGCCTGTAAAGTGAGTTTTAAATCCAATTAGAAAGCAGTGTGTTACCCTATAACAGTCATGCCACTATTGCAGCCATGGGTATCTTACCACAACAGGCCATTATTTCAATTCACAAGGTTCACATCTGGTCTAAGACTGTTGATGGCTTACACTCCCTGCCCCACGTCCTCCAGCAACCTGCATAACACCTTCCAATATCCTGAAAGTAACAACAAGGAAGCCTCCTAGTCAGTACCAACATGATTCCCTCCATAACTTGTGAGCAAAGTATATGGTGTCTTCAGCAATAAAATTGTAATGAGCAGTCAGAGCAATAGCAATAGCCTGTAGTGTTTGCAAGGGGATCTCCAGAATACCTCTGAGCAACCACTCAAGGGGTGGTATCCCACTAGATGTACAGCCTCTGACCAGAAGACTTTTCTGATGAGACTCTATGATTCCTTTCATTCATCCCCTTACTATCTCTTGATGCGCAGTTGTAGGTAGCAGTGGAAGCAAGACTGCCTTCAGGAAGTTAACAGTCTGTGGTGTATATGGGGTTAATAAAAGTAGTCTTCAGAAGCAAACTTTGTGTTCCAGGAAATTGTTCAAAATAGTTGATGGTGTTTTGAAACAAGTCCGTATGCAGAATTTCCGAATCTGGTCTGAAACAAGCTTTTTTTTCATATTCTATTAATAGTCTGTTATTAGGTAGATCATTAAAGAGAAGTGGGTCATGATAACAAGCACTAGGCCAACAATGGCATTTCTATGTCTTCTCAGCACCTACCCACTTCCTCAGAACACCAGCCTTCAGAGTGGCACACAGGAGCTCATTGCAATGCAGAATTCCATGCCCTACTCTAAACCTCCGAGATGAAAATCTGCATTTCTAACAAGCCCTCGGGTGACTTGAGTTTATATTCGAGTTGGAAAAGAATTAAACACCCTCAGAGAACCCTTATTAACACTTCTTGGAAGACCTACTTTGGGTGGGAGACAAGGAGTCATTAACAAGGAGGTTCTATCAGGCTCTAAGCCCTAGAACAGTAGCCAATTTCTATGACTTATGCATACACCACATGTTAAGAAAAGCAAGCCAAGTTAAACTGCTTTTCCTTCTATTTAAAAATAACTTTTAAGCTAGTCTTTAATAGCTCCTCCATTTCCCTCACTTCCTCAAATCTCAAGTAATTTAACCATCTAAACAAATCCCTCAGGAGGCAAAAGAGGGGAATGATTATATTAATAGTAGCAACCGTTGCCATTAATTGAGTGACAGTTCTGCCAGGCACCATGCCAAGCCTTTTTTATACTCAGAACAGCCCTCCTGGGTAGGTATTATGAACTCCATTTTGTAGATAAAACTTTCCAGGAGGTGATAACTGGCTGAACTGTGATTGAACCAGGTAAGGCTGTAGAGCCTGTTTATCTGCTAGTCTGACTCCTGCTAACCTTGAACCTCCAACATGGAATTTCTGCTGCCTAGTATGGTGGTAAAAACTGGCCTTTTTTCCTGGCTTGCTGTCCACCATGGCCTTTGGATTATGAATGTAGCTTTAATAATAATTTAATAACCACTAACATGTATTCCACTGTAGAACTCTACCTACCTTTTTTTAATCTGATTTTGCAGTTATAAGGACTGACCCTAAAGGTCAGATGGTTATTCCTAGATCGCTACTGAGCCTCTATAACCCAGATTCAAATGCAGGTCACATGACCCAAAGCTCTAGGTCTGTGTAGGATACTATCCTTGCACTGACTCGTTGCCAGTCTTTAGGGGTAGAGAAAAGGAAAACAGGCTTTCCAGTTGGCATGCCAGCTTCACAAAGGGAATGGTGTTTCTTCCCACAGGACTGGGCTCCTTGATAGCAGGGAATGACTCTTACTACTTTTCTCAGAACAAGCACAGAGACTACCATGTAATTATAAGTAAACATTCAGTAATAAGTACATTCAGTAATAAACAGTCATAAGTAGGTAAAGTTCATATTCTATATTTGACTAAAGGCGAACACAAAGTCATCAGGGTTGTTCACCGACCACTGAAAATGCCTCTTCTTTTTCCTCCAGTAGAGACAGCGTAGTCCCTCCAGTATGCCAAGACAGAAACTTCTCCTTTATTACCTATTCTTATCGTTTTAATTTTTCTTGGTTGGTTTTTGTTTTGTTTTTTATTTAATTATTTTTTACATATTCACTTTATGTCCTGCTCACTGCCCCCTCCAACAATCCTTCCACATCCCCCAACCCTTTCTCCTCTGAGAGGGTGGAGCCGTTGGGTATCCCTCACCCACATCCTGGCACTTCAAGTCTCTGCAAGGCTGGGTACTTCCTCTCCCATGGAGGCCAGACAAGGCAGCTAGAAGAACATATCTCACATACAGGCAACAGCTTTTGGGATAGTCCCCATTCCAATTGTTCAGGACCCACATGAAAACCAAGCTCACATCTACTGCATATGTGCGGGGAGGCCTTTGTCCAGCCTGTGTATTCTTTGATTGGTGGTTCAGAGTCTGAGAGTGCCAAGAGTCCAGGTTAGTTGACTTTGTTGGTCTTCCTATGTAGTTTCTATCCCCTTCGGACCCTTCAATCCTTCCTGCTATTCTTCCATAAGAGTCCCCAAGCTCCACCCCCTGTTTGGCTATAGGTGTCTGTATCTGAATCATGTGGAGCCTCTCAGAGGACAACATGCTCCTGTCTGCAAGCATAACAGAGTATCATTAATAGTGTTAGGGATTGGTGCCTGCCCATGGGATGCATATCAAATTGGTCCAGTTATTGGTTGGCTATTCCCTCAGTCTCTACTCCATCCCTGTGCCTGCATTTCTTGTAGACAGGAAAAAAATTGGGTTGAAAGTTTTGTGGGTGGGTTGTTGTCTCTATCACTCTGCTGGGGTTCCTACTTGGCTTCAGGAGACGTGACCTCTTCAGGTTCTATAACCCCAACAGCCAAGGTCACCCCTATTGTGGATAGCCAGGCCTTGTATTTTGATGCTAATTCCCCTTTCCTGTGAAGGGCTGCAGAGGAGGAGTGAATCACTACACAGGTGAATTCTAGTGAACCTTCTGCCCACCTTAATTTGTAAAATAAAGGCTGGAGCCAGTGATTGGGCAGAAGAAGGGGAGGTGGAGAAATAAAGGTTGGTGGGAAGAGAGCAGAGAGAGAGAGAAGAGAGAGAAGACTGATGGGGAAACAGGAGGTAGAAGGACAAACACAGGGTCTGGAAAACCCTCAAGTTATAAGGGTCTCATAGCTGGGGAATAGAGTAATGAAGTGGTGAATCTGCGCAATCTAAGCTTACAGAATATATTCATGATTACTAAGTTGTGTTTTCTTTGACCATCTTATTTGGGTTGGATATTTACCACAACACACCCCCATTGATTCTTGGGCACCTCCCTTATCCCAGGACTCTGTCTCATCCTAGAAATGCCCTTCACCTCCTCACCCCCGTCAGTTGCAGATTTCCATTAATTTTCATGGCTGTCTAGCCATCTCTTCTGTCGTCTTCCACACCTGATCCTGAACCCCTGATTCCCCTCTCCACCCTCTCTCTCTCTGCTCCCTCCCTCCATCTGCCTCTTATGACTATTTTATTCTCCCCTTCTAAGTGAGATTCAAGCTTCTTCTCTTGGACCTTCCTCCTTCTTTGTCTTGGAGCTGCCATACCCAAATACTATAGCCAGGATGACCTAAAAAACAGAAACTCCTTTTCCCATTATACTAGAAGATAGAAGTTCCAGCTCAAGCTTCCGGCTAGCACACTTCCTGGTTCAGACTCTCTTCCTGACTTGCATCTGACTGCCTCTCTCTTTCTATGTCCCCACATGACCTGTCCTTAGCGCGTGTGAAGAGAGAGCAAGAGAACTCTGTTCTTTCCTTAGGAAAATGCCAATTATCGATATTGCATGCAGACTCGTGAGTCTACATGATTTATCCCACTATTTCTTCCACAGAGACTATTCATTGTTGCATTCAACAAGTAATTACTTTGTATCCATGGTGTAGACACAGTGGCTAATACTGCCAGTGTGACTCCCTGTCTGAATGGAAGCTTCAATCCAGTGGAAGAGATGGACATGAAACAAATGAGGCTGAGATTAAGAGCAGAAGTGTGTTGCCAGATACTAGCTTGGTACTGGTCCTAACCAAATCACTTACACGTCTATCTCATTAGCTATATAACAAAGATAATAGTATTTATTCATAAGTCTGTTGAGCATGTTAAGACTATTGCATCGTAATGCTGATTTAGCACCTGTCACAAGTGCTAGGTGTTAGCTGTGGTTAGCTATTGCTTCTTTATGAAAATGTCTCCTAAGAAGTTATGCATCTTCAAACCATTGTTTCCCTACAGTCTGTCCTCTCTAGTGTCACTAAAATAATCTCCAGGTTTTAAAAATCCTCTTCTTGAAACCCTTTGGCAGCCTCCACCATCCAAAGAGTGGAGTCTAAGCAGAGATAGGTGACTTATGTCTGACCACATGTATAGCCTCGGCACTCCCCACTCTCTGCCAGAGCTTTAGATGCTCATGACGGCACAGGAATATGTCTTATCTGTCCCCTTTCTCATACTGTGTGACAATGTGATGGGCTGCGTATTCACTTCCAGACTATCCAGTACCAACTCTCTCTTTAGTACGCCCTTTCTATAATCTCACTCGTGAAGCTCTGTTGTATCCAAACTCGTTAGGTGAACGTGTGTGTTTGTGTGCATGTTTAACGTGAGAGGACAAATTTGGGTGTCATTCCTCCAGAATACTGTCCACTTTATTTTGGAGATAGTATCTCTCATTGGGTTGGACTTTGCCACTAAGCTAGGCTAGCTGACCAGGGAGGCCTGAGGATCCACCTGCCTCCTGCCTCCTGCCTCCTGCCTCCTGCCTCCTGCCTCCTGC
>JANHMN010000003.1:169323038-169382789 GCA_030674055.1 Rhabdomys pumilio
CCTGCCTCCTGCCTCCTGCCTCCTGCCTCCTGCCTCCTGCCTCCTGCTTACAAGGCAAGCATTTTACCAACTGAGCTACCTCCTCAGTTCATCATATGTATTAGATGCATAATATAAAGTCAGAATCTTCCTCTGCTGGCCTTCAGAGTTCTGGGATTATAGACATTCACTACCATGTCTTGCTTAGTAAATCATAAATGTTTTTTGAAAGGATAAATGGATTACCAAGGATCTAATATACTGCAATAGATGAGTTCTACAGAGCTCTAGTAAATGAATCTTTAATTGACTTTAACCTAATAGCTTTGGGCTGTAGAGCAGGACATATTAAACTTTAACTAGTACAAGAAAGACACTACCTATATTGCTTTCCTCTCTTTAGAAACAATCGTTACAATTATTTTTAATATACAAAATGCTATTCTAAAGTAAGGTGATGCAAATCTGCAGTCACTCAGAAATAGAGGCAGAAGGACCTCAAGTTCTAGGCCAGTGTACACTGCACAGACCAAGTATATGAGGTACAAAATCTACGCCCAGAAGCCAAGAACCTAAGGCCAAGAATAATATTCCTCTTTGTAAGCTAGAAAGCAGGCTAACTCATCTTTACCCATAACCTCCAATGGCATTTAAGTTCATGAGTCATAGCTCAATATATGTGTAAGACAAAAACCATTGCAGAAACCTATACTAATACCATTAAGGTAAAATGCTATAACAGAAATGTAAGGATGCAGTAGAAACACAAAGGTCAAAGCAGCTGATTAAATGGCATGCTTTGCTTTCCTATGAATTGCACTGAAGTTTATAGATTTCTATACTTTATATAGAAAAAACAGATATAAAACAACAGAAAAAAAAGAAGTGTGAAAAGCATCTGAAAAGAATACCAATGTCATGAAATAACCTTTTTAAAGATTGACTTTTATTTGTATGTGTGTCTGCCTGCTTGTATGTATGTGCACAGAGTGTGTGCAGATACCCACCGAGGTCAGAAGAGGGCATCAGATAACCTAGAACAGGCAGGTCTGAGCAAACCAGTATGGGTGCTAGGAATGTACCCAGGTCCTCTGCAAGAGCACATACTCTTAGGTGCTGAGCCATCTCCCCTGCCTCTCATGAAATAATTATTACTAGTATTTTAAATACATAGGCACAGCCTTACATTTTTGAAAAGAAAATAAAGGGGAAAAAAACAGGATCCTGCTAAGATCTACAAATCTAATGTTCTAGTATAACCCCTAGAGTGATTGTCTCATGTATTACTTTTACTAAAGTTTCCTCAAGATTGAGCACTGTAATATAGGAAGTGTGGTTTATGATATGGACACTTTGAGGTTTATTTTACTTAGCATACAGTTTACTCCCTGGGAGACTGTTTTAAGAGAAAACTAACCCTGTGTAGACACAGAAGAGGCATGAAATTCTGACTTCAGAGCTCCGAGGGCTTTAGAGTGCTGACGGTTAATTCCGTTAAGTGATCTATTGCCAAATAGTAGCATCCTCTTTGCAACTGCACCCGCCTATGCTTGTTACTCCACCTGCAGACTAACGTGGATATAAAAATAGCCTATTGCTGTCTTATGCACAGTCTTTGCTCATCCATTGATTTGTTTAAACATTTTAGTTGAACCCTAAAACCTGGGAATACAGTTAGGGCATCCACGATGGGACTACAAGGTATAACCTCTTCAGTCCCAGGTCTTCTTGCAAGGGAACTTTACCTAAGAAATTTCCAACCATCAAAGAAATGCTCCTGCCTCACTTACAGTCTGTAGTCTTTTCACTGGTGAATAATCTAAAGTCAGTGTTTTACCTCATACCCAAAATTCTGTTGTGAGACTTTTTTTTTTTTTTTTTTTTTTAGGAAACGTTAACATTTCATTGGTTAATTCCAATAGAGGCCTGTTAAAACATCAAGGGTTTGGTTGATGACACTGAGATATAATATTGAAGGACACTGGTTAAAATTAAAGACACGATGTTATTAAATGTGTTAAGTATTGCTAAGTAATTAGTGCGGTTTGGAATGAACTGTGAATGACTCTTTAAATCACCAGAGCAAACAGTAGACAAAGCAGGGTCTGTCCCGCACAGGGAGAAAATAAAAAGGAAACAAGAAAAATGAAAATATCTATGTATGATGACAAAATTGTAGGTTTATTTTTTTTAATATTTTTCAGTGTGGTCATTATAATGTTTTCCTGTAGTGTTCTCTCTGCCCATTTCATCCCTCGCCCTAGTCTGGTGAAAGAAACAGATAACAGTACAACCAGGGCTGGGAGGAGCAGTAAGGGACCTGAGTGAGATTCTAATTCCTAGAGTTTCCTTTTTTATATACTTAGCCTTTCTTTCTAGGCCATCCATCCCTCATGGTCAGGCTGCAGTGAAATTCCATTTCTTCTTTTTATCATCTCTCCAGAGTTCTCTCTTATTCAAAAGATACTGTGTATTGTACCTTACCCCAGTTCCACGTTTTAACCTCCCCAGATGCATGTGGCCAGCTCCTAACTTCTTTCAAGCCTTTGGGTTTCTCGAAGGAGGTTCTGCATGCTCTCCTGGTGTTCTCCAAAGCTGACTTGCCTCTAGGCACATTCTTAGGAACCTGGAATCTTCAGTTCTCTTATTTCCTGGTTCATGTTTCTTATCAAACTGAGTTTTTTTCCCCATTCTTTCCTGCCTACCTTCCATGTGTTGGTGGGACTTTGCTCTGCATGGAGATATAGTAACCAGGTAAACACCACTGTGTGCCCTTGGGTCTGCAGTTAAGCAGAAAGAAGAGCACTAGCTGACAAATGATTACAAAATGGGATTTTATTTGAACATGCTCAGCTGGTTGTGGCTAAGAATAGACGCCTTAGTCCCCAAATGTTTGAACTGAACCCTAAAGGACAGAAGAAGTTTCTCTAAGCAAAAAGTCTCCCAAAAGATGGCAGTAAATGTGTGAAGGCTCTGAGCAGAAGGAAGCAGACAGCAACATCCAAGGTTCCCTCTGGGCTGTGTTCCACTTGTTAGGGAAACCGACCGACTTTCCTTCTGCCTCCCTGTGGTTGTCATCACTAGGGATCAGTTCAGGACTATTCCCTGTAGTTTCAGAGCCAGGACAGACAGACATAAGTGGAAATGTGGAAACACAAAGGGAGGAAGGGCCTTGGTTCAAAGGATGGTAAGAGACAGCCTGGGGTACAGGCAAGAGCGCCTGTGGGTGAAGAGAGGAAGGAGCAATAAGTCCTTGGATGATCTGAGAAAATTTCTCAGAGGAAGTGCAGTTTGTACTTGGCCTTGAAAGGACTGATCAGTCATTATGGGGGGAAAAGGCATTCCAGCTGAGACAGGAGTTGGAGCTAGAAAAAGAAAGGCAGAACAGAGATGGCCATGCATCCCCATGTGCTGAAGCCATTCTCGCAAGTCTGAGTCTCTTCTACTAAAATCGGAAACTTGAAGAAATGAAATATTTGTCAAGCACAATTTCTGTTCCCTGTACATGCCAAAACAGCATGTCTTATGATTTTGATGGTGATAGTTCTAAAATCGCTTGTACCCACTCTTGCCTTTACTAGTGATCCTAAATATAACTGTCTTTTTCTCGATGACGCGGGATCATGGTTATGAAGAAATAGTTATTTTATGCTGCATTATAACTGGCTCTCTTTTACTTCTCACAGTTCTCTCTGTCCTCTGATGCTCAGCTGTTAGGTCTCTTTGAGTCCATCTCAGGCATCCTCTGCCCAACCATGCTTCTGGCAGAATGATTCTTGCCCTATCCGGCATTTCACAGCTTCTGTTCAGCCGAAAACCCAAGTAAACGTGTGTTATGAAACCATCTGCCATAGACACAACAAGCTTTGGTAAATGCTGGTTAAGTGAGTGATGGATTAGTCTTGGATCGGGAGCCTCGGGTTCAGGTTGATGGAGAGACCTGGGTAGTCTTCTGGAGCCGGATTCCAAACTATGCAGAGTCAGACCTGCACATGAGCCTCTGCTCTGCTATTTTTGTGGTGTTGCTTAGCAAGCCAGGTTGCCAACTGGCTTTGATTCTAGTGACTAATGACTGTTTTTTCATGCCCTGGTGATGTTGGTTACCATGGTGCTCTGGATGACACAGTTGGCTTTTTTATAATTGCCTTTTAGCAGCTCAACAGATTTTTGTTTTCTTTTTTGGTGATAGAGATGTTGCTTATTATTTCTGTAGAACAAGATAGGGACTTGGAAAGGTGGCTGCAGTTCTTTGGTTTTTAACCAGGAAAAAAATAGAGTTTTGTTCAGTGTGGTTGGTATAGGATTAGTGGGGGATTATCTTTGTGTTTTCTTCTGGATTCGTTAGAAGATGAATGTATGGACATGGTAAGAGCCCCATGGTTTGTTGTCTTGTTCTTGCTTATCTCCTTCCAGGGGGGTGCTACAGTATTGAGATACACACGTAAGTATTAAGATAAGCAGGAGCACAGAGCTCTCTGTTAACACAATCAAACCTCTGGGGTCGATAAGATGGCTCAGCACGTAAAGATGCTTGCTACCAAACCTGATGACCTAGGCTCCTCCCCCTGAGTAGATCCCTAGGGTTCACAGGATGGAAGATGAGAGCCAATTCCTGCAAGTTGTCCTCTGACTTCGTGTACCAGGACATGCACCATGGTGCGTGCACACACATGTGCCTCCCTCCCCCAATCGATCTACCAATCATCAATAAAAAAAAAAAAAAACATTCTTAAATACATATAATCAAAAAGAGGCACCCTGTAAAATCACACTGCTCTTGTAGCCTGCGATTATTTAGACTTATAACAGTATTTTAGAGAAAAAAAAAGTTTAGAAAAATAACTTTGATCCCAACTTTTAATTTTTAAACTATTTTGGTTTTTTGAGACTGGGTTTCATTGTGTTGTCCAGGTTGACCGTCATCTCCCAATCTCCCTGCCTCGGCCTCCAAAGTGCTGGAAATTGCAAGCATTCACCACCGTGCCCCCACCCTCATCCATTAATTTTAAGATAGCAAAACCCAAAGCCTTGAAAGAAAAAATAGCAATGATAATCCCTCTTAGTTGCAAAGCTTTTACAACCTTTGTAAAAACCTTTTCAAAACAGAAAGTTGGTTTTGTTCACTATGACTAATGAGGTCGGCATTTTTTTTTAAATCTCTGTTATATGTGTGGGGCATGTGGTACCTGTCAATCAAGTGTCAAGGATTAGGCTTAGGGTTAGTCTGGGCCAGTTTTTCTCATACTCAAATTTGAGTAAGAACCACCTAGGGGGTCTTAGTGAAATGCAGGTTCTAACTGGAGAACTAGGGTGGAGTCTGAGCTTTGGAAGCTCCAAAGTTTCCAGGTGTTGCCTGTTTTCCGCCCAAGGACCACACTTTGAGTAGCAAGTGTCGAGACCACTGGTCCCCAAACTTTAGTGTGTGCTGAGTTCATCCTTTCAGATTGTCTGACTCCCAACTCACTCCCCCCTCTGATCCTGATTCTGTGCATCAGAAGTGGGGACCCAGAACAAGTACCCAGGTAATGTTCTTGCTGTCACTCTAAGGAACTGTCACATTGGTAGCAAGTCACAGAGTGAAAGAAAGATGCTTCCGAGATGTCAGAAGGAGCATAATAGGAGCCTCTGCGTTTTACAAAGTGAAGGTCATGAATGCAGCAGAAACCGTACTTGGTTTCTGCTTCCCTTTGTTCTCTGTTACCAAGCAATGTGCCCTCCTCCGAGCTTCTCTTTTCAGTGCTGGAAACAATCACTTTCCCAAAGCGGTCTGGCTATTTTTGAAACAAGGAAGGATCAAGTCAATTATCGGCTGTTCCCCCCCCCCTCCAGGACATCATCTAAGGTCCGTGAAAGCTCTCTGAGGGTCATTCCTGAACCATATAGAGCACAGTACCCCATACTATTCAAGCCCTTGAAGGACATGTCAACTTCTTCCAATACAAACACGTAATGGAAAGTTTCTTTAATTACCCAACTTTCCGTCCCTTTAAAGCAAGGCTTTCAGCCGCAGCTATATTGAATTCCGGGGCGGCTGTCTTGTACATCATAGGATAATTAACCTTGTCCTTGGTTTCTACTCACTAAATGTGAACCCCAAGCTGTAACAGCCAACTCATATCCAGGAATTGCCAGATGTTATTCAGGGATAGGGAATAGGTAAAACCTCCCCCCACTGATTACCAGTCTAATTGCTGTCTTAATATATAGTTAACCATCAAAGTGATCTGCCTTGTACTTTGGATGGTGATGCCAGGTGATGATAGAAACCTAAACAAAGAGTCACCAGTGCCCAGCATTAGGAGCACAGCTTGAGTTCTGAGTAACAAGACTACCTGACTTACAGTAGAGCAGAAGTTAATTAACCTCAGACATGTCAAAAGTCTCTCTCAGAAGTGATTGGCACAAAGGCCACAGAAGATATCTTCCTATGCCCAGCTTTAACATTCACCAACTAGTTTCTGATTCGTGTCAGCAGAAGTATGATAGCTATTCAGTGTTGTGTGAGAGAATGCAGCACTTAGCTTATGACTGCAACCATTCTTTGTAAATTCAGAAGGCTCTTCTCCTTCCTGTGAAGACTTAGCATCTTAAACTAGATGCACTGAAAGGGCCGAGGGTTTGACGGACATCTCAGAATTTCCCCTTTTCTTCACATGTGTCAGACAATAACTATAGTGACACAAATCCTTCCTTTAAATTGGTGGTTTTCACCCGTATTAAAACAACCTACAAAGCTTGTTGAACCAGAGATCATTGCAATAGACCCTCAGAGATTCTGAGTCAGAGAGTTGGGGGTAGTACCAGATAACTTATTTCCAGCTAGTTCAATGACATTGGTGCTGCTGGTTCTGAAAACAAACTTTGAACAATGATGTCATGACTCTACCCCAAACCAGTTTTGAGTGTGAGCTCATTGGAGCTAGGATATCTGGGTGTGGGATTTCTTGTGCAGAATGTGTCTAATGCTCTTGGAGTAATTCTAACACAGAGCCAAAAGTGAAAGTCTTCGAATTAGGTAAGAATTTACCTAATTCAACGAAAGGGAGAGCAAAGAAATCTCACCTGTAGTACTATTTAATAGAGAGAAGATAGGTCATCATAAATCCCACTTAATCCTACAGAAGTGTGATTTATGTTTCTTCATATT
Organism: Rhabdomys pumilio; assembly: GCA_030674055.1. Classification (NCBI taxonomy): domain Eukaryota; kingdom Metazoa; phylum Chordata; class Mammalia; order Rodentia; family Muridae; genus Rhabdomys; species Rhabdomys pumilio. The sequence goes on from JANHMN010000003.1 coordinate 169,330,165, forward strand.
CACTAAGGTTTATGTCTTCAGCTTCAACAAAACCACCTTGGTGGTGCGCTCCAAGCAAGAGTCAAGCTATAGGTACATATTCTTTGCTTTGTGTCTCATTAGGATGTGAGAAGCATTGGATCTAGAGACCATAAATGAGAGAGAGGAAGAAGGCTTCAAGCAAACAAATCTCTGGATAAAGGAGCCCAGAGCTTCTAGAAGTCAAGAAAAAACAAGACCAGTGAGCTGAGCCATCAGGGTAGGGGTAGACTTCAGTAGTCTAGATATCAGGTTCAAACCAGGCATCAGAGATTGTATGGTTACCAGTTTAGACGTGGGATACAAGTGAACCCAGAGTAAAATATATTGTTTACATTTCAGAGACAAATATATACTTTATTTTAAGAAAGTTCATTGGAAAGGCAGTCAGATCTCTATGAGTTTGAGACCACTCTGGTCTAGAGTGAGTGCCAGACCAGCCAGGGCTACATAGTGAGATCCTGTCTCACAAACGAAGAGGGAAAGGAGGAGAAAGATTGAACTCAAATACAGTAGAGTAGCAGGGCTGGGGTGATGGCTCGGCTAGTAAAGTTCCTGCTACTGGAGGATCTGAATTCTGATATCCATCACTCAAATGGGGAAAAGAATGTGTGTAGCTGTGGCAGAGACAGGAGGATTCCTGAGGCTGGCTGGCCATCTAGTCTTACTAAATTAGTGAGAGGTTCAATGAGGGACCTTGTCTCAAAAGAATAAGGTAGACAAGAATAGAGAAAGATGCTCAATGTGGACCTCTGGCTTCCGTGTACATGCAAATACACATGCCCAGCATCTGCATATGGCAGGGGGAGAACATGCATTAGCCTAAATGCCACTGCTTTTAACCACTACCTTTTAACTAAGCCCAGAGGTTTTCTATCCATGTCACAATTGTATGCTTAAGGGATATGTGAAAATGTCTCAATTCTAGTAACTAGCATTGGAGAGCTTTCTGTCTGAAGAATTACCTCTTGCCTCGGATGCGTCATAATGAGATACAGTGTATCCATGGACTTAGCTGACTTAAAGATTGTTACATTGGCTATTTTTAGAAACAGAGGGGGTAACTTGCCAGGCCCCATGGCTTTGAACACTGCCAAGGGTGTGCAAAGCAGATCATTCAGCTCAGCCTGCTCCGCCGCACTGTAGCTTGGCACGACTTTGCTTTTGTGCGCATGGTCTCTTATTAGCAGTCATGATTCTAAAAGAACACTGCCTGCCCTAGGAATATGGCCACCACGTGAGAGGGGATTATTGAATGGAAGTTGAAAGGGGGAGTTAACTTGTTAAAGAATACACATAGGACACATATGTCTCAGTGGGTTCGAAAGCAAGCTGGGGCCTATAAACCCATTTCTCGCTCATTCCTCACGAAATGTATGTCATTCCCAATAGCATCGCACCCATTCCAAGGCTCTTCTGTATCATCTATTGAGCCTCTTGACAAACTGGAAAGTTCTGTAGAGTTGTAATAGTCATTAACCTAAATTGTCTGACAGATAGCCCACTTTTCTACAAAATTAGGGACAAACTGAAAGGAAAGGGTTTGTTGTGATAGGAAGTCATTTGACAGTTTCTAGTCTGTACAGCCCAGCAGAGGAGGTTGCAGTCCGAATTCATGGAATCTCATGAGGAAGCAGAAGAGGGAAGGAGGAGAATGTGAGCCACTCTTGGAGATCAACATTTGCTGAGAAAAATGAAAACAGGCACATTAGGCTATGAGAGCCCTGTTACTCCAGGCTTGCTCCAGTCTGAATTTTAACACTCGTAAGTCATCCCTGAGAGCCAATGAGACATCTGATAACAGAGATGACCCTCCCCAGGCTCAATTTTGCCTTTGTTTGCTTTCAGATTCTCCCCCTGCCATCTGTGGCCGAGACCATGCCTCTGTTCATGATTTCCTCCTCCACAGAGGAGCACAGTGTCCTCTCCTCCTCTGCTCTCCATGGCCTTTCTTAGGTCCACTGTTGGTCACCACATCCTAGAACACAAAGTGACAGAATGCTGTCAGCAACACTGGCCAGCACAATTCCTCAGCCCCAAACCATGATTGCTCTTTCCTTTCAATGCGTTCCCCTTGCAATCCTACTTCTGCCTCACACTTTCAAGTGGTTTGTAGCTTTAAACTTTTTTAACATCCTGTACCTTCAGCCATGAGCTATTGGGGCTTTTTATTCAAAAATTTCTTTTTATTCAAAAATTTCTTTTGAATAAAAAGCCCCAAATTTTAAAAAAAAAAGTCTTAAAATTTACTCTTTTAAATGTTTATTTTACATCTTTAGTATACAAAAAATTATGTTAGCATTAAGGTCATCTAATCCCAGAATAATTCCTTATCCCAAATCTGAACCCAGTAGCTACCTATTTTCTTCTTTCTACCATTTCTGACAAGCACCAGTCTATTTTCTTTCTCTGTAGATTTGCCTATTTTGGAAATTTCCCTTGAATGGAATCATACAGCAGGCAGCCATGTGTGCCTGACTTCTTAGATTTGCTGTGTCTTCAAGGCATGTGTGTTTGATAGTATTACTTTATTCCTCTTTCTGGCCAAACAACATTCCATTGTATAGACTTACCACGTTTGTTTGGAAACATGGGTTGTGGATACTTCTAGGTTATTGTTAATAATGTTGGCCATACATCATCTATGTAGGAGTGGAACTGCTGGACCAAGTGATAGACTATGTATAATAGTTTGAAGAACTCCCAGAGCACTGGCGCACTGATAGGGGATCCTTGTTTCCTGTATCCTCTCCAACACTTCTGGTTTTTATAGCCATTCTAGTAGATACGTAGTGATATTCCATTTTCATTTGGTTTGAATTTCCCTAATGCTTATGATGTGTCTTCAGCATTTTTCACACGCTTATCAATCAATTCTACGGCTTCCTTACAGAAGCACTTATTCAAACATTTGTCATGTCTGTAACTGGGTTGTCTTTTCATGAGCTGTCGTATTTCTTCATATAGTCTAGAGATAAGTTATTGTACAATAATGTATGTCTGGTGCCTGGCACTAGAGAACATAAATAGCAGCTTCTGCAAAAACAATAATAATAATAGCTATTGTCCTAACTGTAAATGAGAAACATTCACAGAGTATTGTGGCAGGAAAGAAGGGAATTAAAGTGTTCCGTATCTTCAAATTGGCTTCAAATAAGACCACCTACAACACTCCCTCCTGAGCCTAGGAAAAAGAGGGATGCCAGGATAGGAAGGACCTTAGGTGTGTTTACCATGGAAAGAGCTGGTTGTCTCACTGTTGTATTAGCTCAGAATGGGGCTTTATGATTACCATCCTGTTTCCTATTCCAGTCTGTCCCTAAGAAGGGCAGCTTCCCTTGTTTGTTTGTCAATTTCTACGGCTGTAAAGGAAAATCCTTACCTCTTATTAGTGTATATTAAATATACAAAATGATGGACTTCATTGTAACTTTCATATATATACATGATCTTATCCACAACCCTGAAGGGTATCTCAGAGGCTGGTTATAAAATGTTTCTAAATCGATTACATAGGTTCTGTGTCTCAGTATCTTGACTAGCATATAAGTAAAGCTTAAAATTCCTTTGTGACCCTCAAATTGACCTTATAAGGTATAGAACCTTGCTGGGGCGGGTGTGCATATCTTCCTGTGTATGAGGACATTTGGGTGTCCATAACGTAGAAGTTATTTATGAAATAGTAAACTGTTCTTGTATTTGATTCTAGCATATGAACTAAGCACATGAACTGTGGAGAGTGTGGCTGTGCTGTATGCAGCCTGAGCCCCACAGCACAAAAGGCATTCAGTTATAGCAAACAGTTTTGAAGAAATCGGTTTGCCTAGATTTTCCATGATGTTACTCATTTGTTTTGTCATCTGCTAGCACATGTTAGCAGAAAAGTGAGAACAGGTGCCATAAGTTTAAGAAAAAATGTGTTAGAAATTGTTTTAATCTTTAAGTTGCACATCTCCTAACAATTAGCATAATCTAATTTAAGCTACAAAACACTTTGGTCCAATTGGATAGGAAACAGTTGTTTCATAGGGTAACTTTCTAGAGAACCGTCAGAGGGTAGAAATATTCATTTAAACCTATAATATGCTATCAGAAATTAAAGGTTCTTGGTAGCGTCTGTCATACCAGTTTTGTATTTTTATTTGGTCTCCAGCCTAGCTCAGGTTATCAAATTCTTACCAGGTGTCGGAGAGGTGAAAGAACCTGTTTAAAGATGTGATCCTTTGTCCTGAAGGAGCTCACCCTCCAAGAAAGTCATACTAATGGCGGACACATGAGTCACTCATTACAAAAAGCAGAAAGCTGCAATGGTACCAAAGGCTTTGGAGTCCACGGCAGCAGGAGATTGGGTCTGATTCAAAATGCGGTCAGTCTGGGACAGCTTTTTCTGAGGCTGTAACCTGAAGGGCCAGCAGAAATGGGGTATTGAAAAGCTATTCTGTGAACTATTTGAAAGGACACCAGGAAGAAACTCAGGAAGTGGAGTTTCTCTGGAATACCCAGAGGATAGACTGCTGATGGCATGTGGCAGGGTAAATGGAGATGTTGAGAAGAGCCACAGGGTACAGTTGTGATTTTACTAAACAGCTTGAGTTTTGACTTGATTCTATAAGTACTGTATTAGTTACTGTATGCTACCTCGGCAGACACTTTTCCTGTTACCGTGGCAAGAGAGCTGCAAGAGCAACTTTAAGTAAGGCTTTCTTGGGGGCTGGAGAGATGGCTCAGTGGTTAAGAGCACTGACTGCTCTTCCAGAGGTCCTGAGTTCAATTCCTAGCAACCACATGGTGGCTCACAACCATCTGTAATGGGATCTGATGCCCTCTTCTGGTGTGTCTGAAGATAGCTACAGTGTACTCATATAAATAAAATAAATCTTAAAAAGAAAGAAAGAGGGGGAGGGAGAGAGAGAAGGAGGGAGGGAGGAGAAGGAGGAAGAAGAGGAAGAGGAAGAAGAAAGAGAGAGAGAGAGAGAAAGAGAGAGAGAGAGAAAGGGTTTCTTTGGCTGGCAGTTCCAGGTTATATATGTGTCCACCATGGAAAGAAGTCAGGAGCTTAACGTGCTTGGCCACACTGAATCTTGAGCTGGCAAGCAGAAAGTGCCAAATGCTTGTACCTGGCTCCCTTTCACTTTTAGTCAGTAGGAATCTATCTAGATGATTTCTTTCAGACACACCCAGAGGCTTGTGTCTCAGGTGATTCTAGACCCTGTCAAATTGACAGTCAATATTAACCATTACATGAAGAGTTCTTGAACATGACTGGCATGGCTAGAAGCGTAGAAGCAGGTTGAAGTATAGGTAGAAGATGGGGAAATTTTAGAGACCATTCATAGGTGGTATAAATACCATCTTTCACATTTCATTTCCATTTCAAATCCCAAGGAGTGTCTTTGCCTTTAAATTTTGATAGCTGTGATGGTTAATCTCAACTGCCAACTTGATGAAATCTGGAATTACCTGGGAGATGGTCCCCAGGGGTTACTCGTGACAGTTTATCTTGATTGGATTGATGAGAGTGGGAAGAGCCACCTAAAGGTGGCACAATTCCCCAGGCTGGGGTGCTGAACTGTATAGAGGGGAAAGTGAGCTGAACATAGGCATCCACCTTTCTCTGCTTCTTGACCGAGGATACAGTAGTCCTCAAGGTTCTTCTGCTGTGATCCTCACTGTGATTGGCTGGAACCTCAAACTGTGAGCTGAAATAAACCCTTTCTCCCTTGAGTTGTTCTGGTCAGATGTTTCATCACAGCAACAGGAGAATTGAATGATAGCAAATTATGCTTCTGAAAAACCAACTGCCCCTCTTAATTCTCAATTGATCATTTAACAATAAACAAGCATAAGCTGCTTTGGGAAATTTTTTTTTTTCAAGACTAACTCATCTGAGTCAGTACCTCAGATTTTTCTCCTTATAAATGCCTAAATGTCTTGTAGCCAAGAAAGAAGAACCACTCTGGTTTGCATTTTAGAAATAGGGCCAGGAACTATGTCTATATTATAAAAGGAAACAGATTGACTTGAAGGAAGTCAGTTAGAAAATACTTCAGCCAGGCCCAATGGCAAAGGCCCCACAATCTTTGCTTCTCCGAAGACAGGAACATCCAAGTTCAAGGCCAGCCTGGGTACCTTTGTGAGATCTTGTCTCAAAATAAAATATTGGGGGGGATTGGGTTTTTTTCTAGGTTCAGTTTTTTCCTAGGTTTGATTCTATCAGGAGAAAAGGGGGGAAGAGAAAGGGAGGGCAGGCTTCAGGTTAGGATTGGATACAGTTACATAGCTGCGATCCAGCTCAGCCCCCTTTGGGCTGTGCAACTTGAGGCGTAGCACTAACCCAACTTGTGCCTCCATTCTTTCCCTTGTAAGATGAATGTGATGCTGCCACCCACTTTCCGGCTCTTTTGAGGATTAAATCATTTGACATGTGTCAAGTGTTCCAAATAGTGTCTGGCATGCAGCGAGAGCTCGACAAATGTTATCGTTTGTTAAGTCGTTAGGCAGGGAAAACAAAACATCTGCAACAATAGTCAGAATGTTCCCAATATAAACACCTTAAACAAGGAAGGGTTCCTTTGGTTCCTGGTTTTATCCTGTACCTATGGAGAGCCATGGTGGCTGGAAGAGAGCTGCTCACATCATGGCAGCTAGGAAGCAGAGGGAGAATGGTTGTGGAAACAAGCTTTCTCCTTTTCCCCCCTGTATATCCCATCTGGACTGAGGCACATTGATGGTGCCCCAGGCACCCAGAGTGGATCTTCCTGCTCTTTCTCTTAACCCTTCCTAGAATTGCCTCCATAGAAACACCCAGAAGTGTGTATTACTAACCTCCTAGATATCTTTCAGTTCAGCCACATTGGTAGTCAAGGCGACCGTCACATCTGCCTGTGCTACACCATAGCTTACAAATCCTTTTGACAAATCTGCCAGCTGTGTGGCCAGTTCATGGGTACTGGTTATTCCAGCTAGAGGATTGCTAACAAGTCACCCCCAAAACAGAGATAGAAAACAATTCCCATCTTATTACACTAATGGCTTGTAAGAAAGGCGTGATAGAATAACTTTTCTCTGCTTTACAGTACACAGGCCATCACTAGGGAAGATGGGAAAGCCTGGGTCAGCTGAGACAGAACACCCACTTTCAAGGTGGCTTCTCAAACTGTGGTGGCCTCAGGGTAGTCAGCAACCATCTCACGGGGTCTCTACAGCAGAAGTTGTTGTCTTTAATCACCCAGCCTCAGGAGTTCAGAACAGACTTCTCCTAAGTGGTAATGGTTCAAGTTCACCAGGTTCAGGGGCAGGACATATTAGCCATTCCATGGTGGCAGTTCCAGGAACTCAGCAGCCTTGTTTTTGAATTAACAAATTTTACTAGTCCTTGATTCCACCTGAGTGATGACAACTCAGTGGCAGTTAAATAGCTTTCAGGGAAGGTAGTAACCGGTAGGGAGACTGACTTCTAACCTAATTCTCTTCCAGTCTTACTTTTTCAATTAGGCTCTTCAGTCTCTTTCAGCTAATATATTCTTATCAATGTGTCAGTGTTCAAAGAAAAATATGTAACTGGGTTACATTTTAGACACATGTTGAAAGTTTCCCTAAAAAGAAACACAGAAGGTTTTCAGAAGCAAGAAGCGGTTGGAGGTGAGGAAGGGTGGAGAGAGTGTAGTTAGCAGGTACAGCGGTGTGCTAGATAGAAGGAGTGGCTTCTGATGGCTCAGATCACAGTACAGTACCCTACTTGACAATGACTAACCACATATTCAAAACAGCTAGTACACACAGATCTGATTCAAGGACATGATTAGGGTTGAGATGGTAGACATGCCAATACCTTGATCTGTCCCTTACTTATGGTGTAAACAGTTTCAAATGTTACATTGTAGCCTATGTGTCCAACCTATGTGCAAACTAACATAAAATATAATCAAGTGCCACATGGTGATGTTATGGCCAGCAATAGACTATGTAGTGTAATCTTATAAAATTGTCATCTAGTGATGACATACCAATATGTCATTAGTGATGACATACCATTATGTCATTAGTGATGACATAACCATTAGTTTGCATAAGTGCTAGCTTAGTTAGGGTTTCTATTGCTATGATGAAACACCATGACCAAATGCAACTTAGGGAGAAAAGGGTTTATTTGACTTACATATGACATTCCATTGTGGAAAGCCAGGCAGAAACTAAACAGGGCAAGAATCTGGAAGCAGGAACTGATATAGAGGCCATGGAGGAGTGCTGCTTACTGGCTTGCTTCTCGTGGCTTGCTAAGCCTGCTTCCTTTTATAGAAACCAGGACCATCAACCCTGGGATGGTCCCACCCACAATGGGCTGGACCATCCCCCATCAATGTTAATTAAGAAAATGTCCTTCAGGCTGCATACAGCCCCTATTGTATACAGACATTTTCTCAATTAAGACTCCCTCCTCTCTGATGACTGTAACTTGTATGAAGTTGACATAAAACTAGCCAGTGCATGCGTACTCCGTGATAGTCACACGATGAAACTGCCTAACAGTTCAAGTCTGAGAATCTCCCTCTGTTACTGAGCAACACACATCTGTATTTCTTCTGAGTGTCGAGCTCCCATTGGTAAGAGCTTACATACAAATTTCCTATTTTCAGATGGTTCGGGGGTGAGTTCAGTTCTGATTTTGGTCAAACAGAAACTGTATTGTTTTCTCGCAAACAGAAATCATCTCTGAAAGTGATCTAGGTGCTTGACTCTGGTTTTGATTGTTCTCCAGGAAAATCGCACCTGGCCATTGTCCAGAGAGTCAACAACGAGGGTGAAGGAGACCCCTTCTATGAGGTGATGGGCATTGTCACACTGGAGGACATCATAGAAGAGATTATCAAGTCGGAGATCCTCGATGAGACTGACCTCTACAGTAAGTGTGTGTCCTTCCTGCTCCCGTGAGACTCCCACGCATCGGTTTGATAAACAATGGGATAGGGTGTCAAGGCAAGTCTGTGCACTGGTGTGTCATCCGCCGCCATCCAGTGCTAGCATGGTCCACATTATCCTGAATCACTGGGGACATACCGGTGAGGTGTTATCAGAAGGGAACTTTCCAGAACACAGTTAAAACTGAGAAAAAATAGCTTAGCTTTCAAATAGGAAAAAAATGGCTAAGGGAAATATACAGTATGCCTAAGGGAGGCCCAGGGGGTCTCTGTTCTTGTTTCTGCACTCTGAATTACTCCCAGGGTGGCTCTTTGTCTACTTAAAAGGCAGAGCCCAGGTCTCCTCGGAACTCCTCACACCCAACCACCAGTGAGCAGTGAACACTGTCATGGCACTGCCTTGTACTCAAGCCAAAAGGTTAAATGCCCCTGCTGGATGCTATTCTTGGCCCTCATGCCTTTTCGCAGCACCCCTGCCTAGTTTCCCATTTTCTTTCCTGCCCCCTAGATCAGTTCCCTGTTCCTGCTTCTGCCTCTGGTCTCTTCTTCTCCCTGCACAATATGGCCTCCTTATTGTAGTGAATGACAGCTTTAGGCCCATGGGCCTTATCAACGCTTTACTTGCCAGCAATACAAGGGCTTCCTTTGTCTACAGAATTGGAGTGTTATCTAAATCCATGGGAGTCTCTGGCCAGGAAATGTTTCCTCCCCAGAGTTTCATCTCCTAGTATAGCCTCCCCATTCCCTTCCCGGGGATAACTCATTTGACATGAGCAGCCTGGGTTTGCCAGAACAATCTTCCAGAAACTGCTTCCTCATAGCAAAAGGCTGTGATACCATATGGCAGGGAGGATACGGGTGGGCCAAGAAGAGATCAAACCTAAAACACGGGCCAGCCCTTACTGAAAACAAGCAGAGTGTTACTGCACCTCCCTTTAGGGACCTGGGAATTCGGTACTGAGCATTTTCTAACGAGGTTGACATTCAGAAAGGACCTCTCCCATTCCAGACTCCCTTCTCTGCCCACTGCCCCTGCTCTAGAACTCCCAGGATCCTTAAATGCAAATTGACAAAGACTACACTGAAATGTTAGCATTGGGGGAAAGCTAAATTAGCAGTCTCTTCCTGGGGTGGTGATTTAAATAACCTTAATGCCTCAAGTACCCACCATTAAAATCAAAGTAACAAAGGGAGAGATTATAGGAATGTCTCTACTAGGAAAGGTTAATGACATGCTGGCATTACAAGCAAATATGTCGTATAAACCAGAGGCCACTCACGAGTGACAGCAGAGAAAAAGGGTTCTAAATCTCTCCTTGGTGCTCACTTTCTGGATGAGCCTATTCCTGGAAGAGAAGGCCTGCAGTTCCTACACAAATCCCTAAGGCCACAAAAAGGCGGAAGAAGTCAGAATACTGTGTTTCTTCTTATCTGACTGTGACTTGTTATACACTCTGGATACCTGAGTCGGAATCTTCCAACCTTCTCAGACAGAGCAAAACTAGGGCTGAAGTAGGAGCCAGGCGCCTGCAAAGGACCAGAGGCAAAGGCAGGCCCACTAGAGCTTTGTAGATGGAAGACAATCCAAAGGCCTGAAAGAAGCAAGTTTCAAAAGAAGAGAGTGGGGGAGAAGGAAGCTGGAATCTGGGGCCCTGCTTTCCTGCTGTGAGGACATGTCCCTTTGATATCTATTGTGTCTGGTCCACTTGTACCACAAGCCCTGCGACCCTGCTGCTTTCCAGGCCAAGTTTGAAGAGAACAGAGACACATCATCGCTTTCCCCTCCCCTCAGAGCAGGTGAGGTGGGTTAGGTCTTCCTTTTTTTCCCAACACTCTGAGAAAGCAACAGAGAAGTGGTCAAAATAAATACTTCCTCCTCTTTAAAAAAAAAAAAAGTGTATATGTATACACATATAGTGTATATAAACGTGAATCTACACATGTGTCTGCCTATGTAGACTTTTCCCACTTTTTAAAGATTTATTTTATACGTGTGAGTACATGGACACTGTTTTTAGCCATACCAGAAGACAGCAGCATTGGATCCTAATACAGATGGTTGTGCACCACCATGTGGGTGCTGGGAATTGGACTCAGGACCTCTGGAAGACCAGTCAGTGATCTTAACCACTGAGCCATCTCTCCAATCCCCTAGACTTTTCCTTTTAAAAAGCAAGTAAAAAAATAATAAATTAGAGAAAGTATGTCTCCATGCATAGATACATGCCCAGTGTGCAGGCTCTGAAGTTCCAGGCTCTGCCGAGTCCTCATCTGAAGAATCTGCTTTTGGAAAATTCTGTATGCATACTTACTCCTTTTCTTTTCGTTTTCCTTGTATTTCCCATGATCCTCTCTCCAGAGGGTCCCGAGGGAAGCAGGAGAATTGTGAGTAGGAAGAGAGTGCATTGGCTTAGCTACCACTCCTAGTGTGGCTTAAACCCACAGGAAAGAGACTAGGTGAGCCCTGCTCTAGGGAATGGAAGAGGACAGAGGGAGAAACACCAACCCCCTTAATGCCCAGAAAACCAGCAGCTTTTGTTTATATGACATTGTATAAACACTGTCAAATACAGTTGCCTATTAGTCTTGCAATAACTGCACAGGTAGAAAAGTTATTAAATGTCTTGTATGGATTAAAACAATCAAAAACCTTGATGCACGGAGAGTTTGCACAGCAACTCTTAGGTAAGGAAACTACTCTTAGAACTCTGGGCGTGGGAACCTCCCCACCCCCCACCCCCTCCCGCCAGCTTTCCCCACCCCTTCATCTACCACCTAAGCACAAACAACACAGAACCATCTGCTGCCTGCAGGCTCCTAGTGGGAGAGAGTTAGCCAAGCCTTCTACAGTTGACACTGCAGAAGTGTGTGATCCCAAAGTCTGTGTAAGCATCCAAAGACCAACAATGATTCTGACTGTCATATTTCCCCTGTGGCCCTATAGCTGACAATCGGAAAAAGCAAAGGGTCCCACACCGGGAGAGGAGGCGGCATGATTTCTCTCTGTTCAAGCTTTCAGACTCGGAGATCAGAGTCAAGATCTCGCCACAGCTGCTACTGGCCACACACCGCTTCATGGCCACAGGTAGGAGCTGCCCCACCCATCCCCTAGTAGAATCTAGCATGGCACCTGGCACCACAGACTTAATATCCTCCATCCCCAATCCTGTGTGCCACTTCCACTAAGAAGCAGGGTTTGAGGAAGAAGGCTGCCTCCTGTGGAGTCACATGGTAACTCCAGGCTCCTTGCTATATTGGTGGAGAGGGAGTACTCTTTACCAGAAAAGGGGTAAGGAAACCACTGCAGAACTTCCATTTCCTCTGCTCAGTTTCTAATGGGAGCATGAAGCCAACCTCCTCATCCTACTGGGATTGGGATCCCCCAGACCTTTGTCTGAAGAAGAAAAGCATTATCCTTGAAAGCAACAAGTCCCTGTGTTTGGGTCCCCACCAGGAGTCTGGGGTGGGAATCCTGGTCCCCTTAGAAAGAAAAACAGGCATAGGAGACAAGCTCCTTTTTATGAAGAGGCTAGGATTTGCCTCCGAACTCTCTGACACCATTCAGTCCTGATTAACGTGCTCACCTAGAATGCTCAGTCCACGGCTAAGTTCCATTTTTAGCTGATACAATATATACTTATTGAGGACATAGTGAGTGCAAGCCACAGCCATCCAGGTGCTAAAAGGTGGGTAACCGTAAAGCAGACCCTCCTTCTAGTAGAGTTTTCAACATGTAATCTCATCTGAATGGATTTAAAAAAAAAAATCATGGATCAATTACCCAAAGCAAAGCAGCTTCGTCTGCTTAGTATAATACTGCAAGCATCGATATATAATACCTATTAATAGTTAAGTATGATAAATGATACTTTACATTATTGACAACTCATTATTTAAGTCGTTACATCTCTGTTAACTTGGGATTTCATTCCAGCAAGCAGGTGAATGTTATCCAGATAAGCCAGGCCGATTCTCTGTGCGTTGTTCTCCTATAAAATGAAAGACTTTGTTGTTGTGTCCATGGTCCAACTCTAAATAAAATCAAGGAGAAAAGTCATTTAAAAAAAAAAAAAGAAAAACTGACATTTCCCAAATGCTGACCTGTCTCAATATCAATGAAGCAATAGTCATCCCCAGAAGGCATAGAGAGGCCCCAGGATGCTCACTGGGGATTAAAATTCCCCAATCTGCGGGATTTGCAGAACCCCCAGCCTACTTAAGGGTCTTGTTCTAGATGAAACCCCAGATGCTGTACTCGCCTCCTGCCAGCTTTTGCAGCTGGAATGGGGGAGGGGCAGAAGTGCAGATGTCCACCACCACTCCCTGCTGCCTTCCAGAAGTGGAGCCCTTTAAGTCTCCGTACCTTTCGGAGAAGATCCTGCTCCGGCTTCTGAAACATCCCAACGTGATCCAGGAGCTGAAGTTTGACGAGAGGAACAAGAGAGCCCCAGAGCACTGCCTCTACCAGCGCAGCCGCCCTGTGGACTATTTTGTGCTTCTTTTACAGGTGGGTGTCAAGGTCAGGGGACTTCCAGGAGCAAGAGGAGGCCACCTGCAGGGTGAAGGGGAATTCCTTCGGGGTACCTAGAGAACAAGGCCAATGGGGTAGGCATCCTTGTATTACCCACAGGAAAGCATTTAAGAGCGGTATCCTGCGAGCTGTAGCTTCTATGGCTTTTCATCTGAGCACTCAAGCATGTTTGGGGGCTAGTGAGAAGTCTGTATGTTCAATAAAGGCATTCTACTTCTGAACTGAAAAGGCCTGTGGAATCCTGATGTCTCAGGGTGTCTGCCTGAGTATCCCCCCACTGCTTCCCGATGATTCTTCTTAAACCCTCTCTTCTGCTGATCTGACTGTCAGCATCTCTGACGTCCACACTGGCCCTTGCTCTGCCTCCTGGACCACATAGGATACATTTATTCTCTGTGGTTCCCTGAAACATCTCCCTCTGAAGAGGGCCAGGAAGAAAGACAATGACTAAATGGAAAAAGGTATCAGTTGCCTTCCCTGGGTACCTGGACAAGCCTGTCTTGAGTATATATCACAGCTGGGCATGTTGGTACATGCCTGTTATCCCTGTACTCAAAAAGCAAAGGCTGGAGGATAGCTGTGAGTTTTAGAATAGTCTGATCTACATACTGGGTTGGGGGCAGGCAGAGTTACTTGGCAAGACTCTGTCTCAAAATATAATTAATTAATTAATTAGTTAATTAATTAATTAATTAAAACTGTCAGGCATAGTTCCACTGGAGTACAGCTTACCCTGTCCTGGTCCCCACCATGAGTTCCATCACTGGCTCCATGTCTCTTCCCAGAAGAGTTTTATAGGCCCTAGAAACAGTGATGGCTTAAGATCCGAGTCAAGACCATATTGAGTTAGAACTGGCCTCTGTCCGTTACAGTCCACACCAGTCTGTCCTCTTTATGCCACGATTTGTCTCATATATATCATTCCAAGTAACCTCAGTAAAATGATTGTTCTACCCCCATAAATGGGATCATTTTCTTCACCATTAGAAATGGATCGTGTTACACTGCGTATGCAAGGACACGTGCAACCCTTCACCTTGTGCTTAACAAGAAGTTTTCAAATAAAAAGCTAAAGGAAATAAAATAGAAAGAAGGTAAACTCCAGAATTAGAAAGATTAGCATTTAAGATGTCATTATTTCTATTTGCTAGCAAACCTTGGCTAAGTCAGTGAACCTCTTTGAGCCTGAATCAGTTCATCTGTCAACTGGACACAAAAATGTTATATATGCCAGGTGGCAGTGTTTATTTTAAACATTTCATTATAGAAAATTAGTCAAAAAGTAGAAAGAAGAAAAATGTAACTAACTTCAATAACTGTTGACATTTTTTCAAGAATTCATAACCCTCCCATTTGCAAATATTTATTTTGAAAAATGCAAAGGTGCCAGGCATGGCGGCGCACACCCTTCATCCCAGCACTTGGGAGGCAGAGACAAGTGGATCTCCGAGTTCGAGGCCAGCCTGGTCTACAGAGCAAGTTCTATGACAGTCAGGGCTACACAGAAAAACCCTGCAGGGCTGACTGAAAATCCACAAAGGTGCACATAACAGTATGAGCTGCTTAGATGTAGCTATACATAGTCATGGTAGTTATTACCACCATTGACAATGAATATTAGTTATCACTGTCACCGATGGTGAATTCAACAAGAGCAGATTCTCAGCCAGACCCAGAAACGGTCTCATCGTGGAGACTGTCAGGGAAGCTGTATACTAAGCTCCAGCTTGGCGGGTGCTTTAGGCCTGTGTTCTCCAAAGGCAGCTACAGTGTATCAGGAAAGCTTGTTGTTCATGAGCAGGTGCTGCTTTAGGATTGACAGGGCAGTGAATTCACTGCAAGGGGCTTCTAAAGTGGGAGCTTGTGTTTCTGTAAAGTAAATCTAGGCAGAATTCACACTGCCCTGTGATGATGTGAGTCCATTTGTCAATGCCTACAAAAGTCCTTGGGGTCTGAGTCATGCAACACCGGGAAGTGCCCATCCCAGCCTCAGTAAGCTCCTTTTACTCTTTCTCTCTCCAGGGGAAAGTGGAAGTGGAGGTCGGTAAGGAAGGCCTTCGATTTGAGAACGGAGCCTTTACCTACTATGGTGTCCCAGCCATCATGACCAGCGCTTGCTCAGGTATTCCAGTTCTCAAGCCAGAGTTTATCAGGGAGGCAGTGGGGGGCGCCAAGAAAATTCTAGGCTCAAGTCATGATCTTGTTTTGACTCCTGTTAAAGACCTTCGAAATAAGCTGTTTCCCTTCCTTGGCTCTCATTTCCTTCTCTGCAAAGAGGGCATAAAAATAACTTTTCTTCAGATTTTGTTTGGCTTTAAGAATAAGCTGAAGAAAACTGAATTGGGAGTGGAAAAGGTAATCATGTAGCGAGTGTTGGGGCGGAGAACGTGGTTTTCAGTAAGAAAGGACAAGTTGTTTCACTTTTACCCCTCTTCCTTGCCCTTCTGTTTGTTTGCCTGACTTCTGCAGGGTTAATTGGTGCTGGGGCGGAGTAAAAGGGAGATTTCCATAAGCCGTTATGTTTTCTGAATTACTTCTGAAACGCACTGCATCCTTCTGTCTTTAGATAATGATGTGCGGAAGGTTGGAAGTCTGGCTGGATCCTCTGTCTTCCGTATGTATCCCTCAAACCCCTTCCTCATGTCTTCCCTTCATGGTCCTGCCTCAGCCCACTTTGGGAGCCTGAACCAAGCTGTTTGAACACTGGCTGAGTTAACTCGAATGCTGGCAGCTTCTTTGTAGTGTTATGCTTGGAACACTACCTCCCACTAGGTACCCACAGAGCATGGAGGCTTAGCTTTTGTGTCTAGAACACCACGTGCTGTGGTGTCTCTGTTCAAGCACAAGTGATGAACGGAAGTGTGGCTTGAGTTGGGGCATCATGAGTTGTCACCTGCCAGGGAATGCAGGCTGTTGATCTGTATGCTCTGGTGGCTGGTCAGTCTTTCCTTCTCTGCGATGGTAATTCATCCACCCTTGGTCTTTATCTGAAGTGCCATAATTATTTTGTCTGTGATGTTTGCCCTCAGGAAAAAGTGACTATGACATTCGGTGTTGTAAATCAAGGCCAGTGCGATCTGTCGCTTAGCCATTGCTCTTTCCTTGCCTACAACCTCTGCCAGCTGGCCATGCATGCTGCTTGGGGACCTGTGGGGGTGCAGACTGTCACAGGGTTGGCGGCTGGCTTGATCTGCCCTTTTGTGCTCCACCTTCTTGCTAGTTTCTGTGCAGAGCTCGTATGTTTGTATGTAGAAAGCATGGCTTCAGTTGTGATCTACATGTAATCTAGAAAGAATTTTCTCTAGGATTCCTTTAGATTCATTGGTTTAAATTTTGCAGCAGCCACTTTAGTGTCAAATGGGGTATTTCCTTTCACCATAAAAGAGATTTTACATAGTGTATTATATTTGGATTTATCAGAAGGCTTTGAAACATCAGATGCCAAGAACAGCAAGGTAGATGTCACTTCAGAATGAGAAAAAAGAGCTGGGTTTATAGAGCAGTGGTCAAGTAGTTGTCTCCCAAGGGCAAGGCCCTGAGTTCAAATCCCAGCCCCTTAAAAACTAGATAATAAATAAATAAGTTTATTAATTAAAATTTTAATAAGAAAAGGTGAAGAAATGATTTGTTACAAATCACCTAGCCAGTTGATGACTTAACTAGATGGGGCATCTCCTGTGTCATGACTAGTTCATAAAGCCCAGAATTCAATCGCTGTATGGAAATGATAGAATAGTTTACCAAGTCATTCTACTTTCTAGCCCACCAGATGGCTGAAATGAAGTCTTAAGTATCTGTTCTACCCATAAGGATGTAGAACTCGAGTTGAAGCAGATTTGCCTTAAAAAAAAAAAAATGAAAAAACTGTAATCTAATGTGGTATTTATGTCAGCCAGTGACGGTTGAGCAAGGTTGATAGAAGAAGCATCAATGTTAAGTGTAGAGAGTTGAAAAGGTGAGAGATGTTACATGTTACATCTAGAAAGAGGTTCTAGGAAGAGGTAACATGTAACCCCTTCATTCTCAGAAGGAGGCACCTTGACTCATGTTAGATCCTGCTCCTAGGACTGTAAGATGCTACCTACAAATTCTGACTCTGTTCCAGGGCTTCAAAAAGAGCTGTGGAAAAAAACAAAAACAGAAAACAAAGAGTTTCCTAGGTCTCACCTTCCCCTCCCCTCCCCAAGTCATATGATGTTCTTTAAAAAGGGCCAGCAAGAGGGTTCATCAGGAGAGGGCCCTTGCTGCTGAGTCTGACGACTGAGTTTGTTACCCTGGAGCCCACATTGGAAAAGAAGATAACCATCCCTCACCCACATGCTATGCCACACCCACCCACAGACATACAAATAAACTAAAAGCAAATTCAGTCAAGTAAGAAAATATCTGACTTCCTCGGATCCTAGTTCTATCAAAAATCCTTCAGTTTTATCAGTGAGAAGAGTAAACTGGCAACTGCAGTCTTCTTTTCTTCGTGTTTTATTAATTTTTTAAGATAACACAAAGTGATGGATTTTACCACGGCATCTTCATCTACCTGAGTCATTATACTTTGTATTTAACTAACTAAAGGGAAGCACTAAATTCTCTTTTCTTTCCCATGCTTCTGAGCCTTTGCACAGAAAAGACATGTTCAGAAAAGACAAAGAACATTGCCCAGTAAGGTGGGGAAGAGGTTGTCCATCCCCCTCTTCCCCTGAGTGAATTGTGAGCTAAATGCAAAGTCCACCCCCACCCCAGTGTTGTACTCTGAGCTGGTGCTGATGTCGAGGTCTAGGAGCCCCCAGTTCCACATTTTACCAGCCAGGAACATCAGCATGTAGGTGGGAGGTGGAGCTTGAGCCTAAACCACACCACAGGACAGTCAACCCTTGCAGGGTCTTGACCTAGTTGGTTGAACACCTATGACTTGTGTCTCAGTGTTGAATTGAGGTTACAAAGGATTCTCCCAGGTGTTCCTGAGTGTGGCCCAGGAAGCGCAATCCATCTATTCTTTGCCCTTTTTTGAGACAGGGTCTCACTGTGTAGCCCGACTGACCTAGAATTTGCTATGTAGACCAGAACTCACAAAGATCTGCCTGCCTCTGTCTGCGTGCCATGGTGCCCGGCTCACACTCCATTCTTTATCTTGATTTTGATTGCCAAGAAATCCTGGAGCCCATGATGACAGAGGCTGGCTTTGTAGAGGAGCCTCATATGAGCTTAGGTACCACAGGAGCACACAGAGGTATGCAGGGGGAGGGGAGAACGAACCTTTGATTTGCTTAGCAGAGTAGACATTTAATTTAAGAAAAACTGATTCTCTTAGAGACTGGGGTTTCTTGATCCAGTGTGTCTCCAAACAGAGGCCAGTTCAAATACTCATTAACATCCTATGGCAGAATGGTTACCAGGTAGGTATAAAACCCCTCCTCCTCTCCTGCGTGGATAAGTAATTTCAGATCAAATCTGTGCTGTAGGAGATAAGGACCCAGAAGCTGCCTATTTCATGTACATAGATCGTTTGTGTGATTGTTCATCTATAGATCATTTTCATTTGGGTCCTAGTCACTGGCATCTGTGAGTCCCACTGAGGTGATTGCATGTCCTCTCAGGAGACCTTCAGTGGAGTTCATTTTATTTTGTCTCTCTGAAGAGTGACTCCATAAACATAGAATTCCTGTGCTTTCCAAGGCAAGGTTTATTTTTTGCCAAGAAATATGCTATTGTGAATAACCAGGAACAGTCGGTCTCACCCACTTTGCTTTGTCTCTCTTCTTTTATGTTTATCTTCCCTTTGCCACTCCCATGCCCTTGGCCCCTGACTCCTTAGTGCCCGTCTCTGTGTCTCGTACCTTCGCCTTCAGCAGAGGGGACTCTCTGGCAGGCTCCCCAGGTAAACATGCATGAGTATCTTGGGTCTCTGTAGATCCAGTCTGGTTAGCAGGAGGCATTTGGTCCCCTTTCACTGTCCTGCATGAGAACTGGTCTCTACCCTCAGGGACGTCAATGGCTAAGACATAAAACATCACACAAATAACACTCATTTGCATAGCATCAGTTAGGAATTTTTACTGCCAGGATATATATATATATATATATATGTATTCATTCCCTATATATCTGTGTATATGTGTGGAATCATGGTTGAGGTGAGAAGTGACGTAAGTTCTCCCACATAATTTGACTCTTGCTGAGTGGAGGGATAAAAAGCACAGAAGAGACCGAGGAAATGATGGAACACTGTCCTACCTTCCGAGCACCTCTTTTTCTGCAACCTTTGCTTCCCTGAACTTAGCTACTAACCCATTCCCCTCTTCTTAGTAATCTGCTGAGTGATAGCTGCATTTCTGCACATACAGAGGTATTTTGTAAAAGTGCCCAAATAGCTTTTCATTGGGTGTAACTCCTCATGTTAATGATATAAAACTTGATGGCTTTCTTCTTAAATCTAGTGAAACCTATCAGGGTATTCAGTAACCCAATGACTGTGTTGGGTACAGCAAATCTGAATAATTAAATAGCTGTGTTGTTTCTCTCTTTAGAAGTTGATCTCTTAGTACCATGGAGTGAAGACCAAAGCAGGAATGTATTAAATATATTTTCCTGCAGTTAAAAAGTACCCCCTTCCTCCTCCTCTCTCTCCCTCCACCTTCTTCTTCTCTCCACAAGTATTCCCACCAGTCTCTTCCCTTCTTCCTGTCCTTCTCTGCCCCCTTTCTTTCTCTGCCTCTACTCCCTTCCTCACCCCCCCTTCCCAGATCCCAAATAAACTTCCTTTTATACTAGAAAAAAAAAGTCCATTCCCTGTGGTTGCTCCATCTATGTTTTCCTCCCCAAACCCACCGTATCCTCAGTGACCCCAAACCCTGTTATGTCTGGTCAGTTGACCTTCTACTTTGGAAATACCATATTCTTGAGACCTCAAACCTCATATTCATAACCTCAAACAAAGTTATTTTAACTTGTCTCTCAAATCACATTTTCCCATCAAAACCCATCTGGTTCCCATGTTTATCTGTTCAAGACAACTTAACCACCTTCTCAAATTTCACCAAAGTTTTCTGTCTCCGTGGATGGTAATTTTCCACTAAGAAATAAAGCTCTTCTTGCTTTGTGAGAATTCATGCCTTCCCAATGGCTGCAGGCTAGAACAGTCAATGCAAGATGCCAATCTGGTATCCACACCAGCTAGGCAGTCTCACCCCCGCATGCCAACAAAATTAGAAATGACCACATCATGGACCTTCAAATCTTGGTGAATGCCAAGACTGTACTGCAAATGAGCTGCACAAAGGGAGGTGCGTAGTTTTACAGGATTTTAAACCAGAAGAAGCAAAGCAGGCATGTATTTTTCTTTTTAATTAACCCTTAACTAGCCAGACAACCCAGTTAGTTATAATTTCTCAGTGTAAAGGATAGTAGTCACAGTATTTATTATGGAAAAAAAAAGTCTGTAACCCAATGCCAGAGAATAAACAGAATCACTATGTAGCCCTTCTCCCACCAGGGACAGAGACTTTCTCCTCCTCTGCGGGTATGTACCCCAGAGAGTTCTTTCAGTCTTCTCCCCATTCTCCACGACTGTGTATATTTAATCTGATGGAAAACTGCTAAAAAACAAGTTGAGAACAAGCCCATCCTTTTCCCAGTCTTGGTTCAGCTCTGCAGAGTGGATCAGTCATAGGTGCGGCAAGAGAAAGCTAGAAGTAGCTGATACCTTCTCCTTCTGCTCTTTCTACCATTCTTGCTGCTGGGCTCTATCTTTGGACAACTGCTAGCCCCCATGATAGCTGGCTGACATTCTCAGGTCCCTACACGACAGCATTACCTTTTACATGGACTCTTGTTTCTGTCCCATGTTAGCAAAGATGCCTGGGAGTTTTGTGGTAAGAAATCGTGGGTTCCTTCTTGTTCCCGTCTTTATTTCTGCTTCAGAAATATAAACTTATATACATATTAAGCCTTAACCTGTCTTGCACAGGGAAAAAAGATAACCCCTTGAAATGAAAGAGTTTTAAAAACAAATCAGAGTTCTGGAAAAAGAGGTCAAAACTTAAGAGCACTTGCTGCTCTTGCAGAGGACTCAGGTTGAGTTCTCAGTACCCACATGGCAGCTCAGAACCTTCTGTAACTCCAGATACTGGGGATCCAGTGCCCTCTTCTGGCCTCAGTGGATTCCAGGCATTTTACATGAAATATATATACATATATATTTATCTGCAGATAAAACACTTGTACACATAAAAGTAAATTTTGAAAGTTAAGAAGGAGAAATTTCTTAAAAGACATTGTCATTTTATCCTAGTCCCCACAGATGCTCTGGGAGATGGGCGGGGATTATTATAGGGAGACAGACTACAGACATTAGGCCATCTGGTCAACCTTGTATGTGTCGTAAGTAGGTAGAGAGATGAGGAATTCAGGTCCCTTGATTCTGCTTTCTCTTGCCTGGGAGTTACTGCATCTCTACATGTAAGCATTTTGCACCCCCTAGAGGGCAATGTTTGCACTAGCCATGCTAATGAATATGGTGCTCACATTGGACCAAGTCCAAGAGTCCTTGTACCAAATATTTCAGAAACACTGAGCATGTGACTGTAAATCATTATCCATGAGGCATTTCTTTCTGAAGTAAGGGGAGCTTAGTGGTCCATGGATCACCTCCAGAGAGCAGTGCAATTAGCTAACTTTGCAGGTGCTTTTGTTTAAAAATGAAACTTCTCCTTGGCCCCACTGCAGTTATCTCTCTCACACACCAAATTCATTCCCTCGTTCTTCTCCTGATGGAGACAATATTGACTTTCCCATAGCAATCCTCCTAAATCCACAAAAGCACAGAGAAAGAGACATCACAACCAAGGCTATTGTCTATCCATAATGTGCTTTGAGATCAAAGATGATGTCGTTTTCTCCCGGAGTATACAAGGAGTCCCTAAAAATAATCTTCCAGCTTTGTACAATGTGCAAATGGAAATATTCCTTGGGGTTGGCTCTTGTGCAGTAAACATTTGGGAACCATTACCACACTCCTTGAAACGTGAGTAAGTTCATCTGGGATCGTAACTGGGGCTGACTTGCAGGGTTCACGTGGGGCTTGACGGAGGGCTGGCTCTTGGCATTTGGTTGTCTGATGTTAAAAAAAAAAAAACCTACCAAGAATGATGAATTTTAATAATCTTAGTTTGTACTCTTATAAGCCTGTGTAATTAAACTCCACCCCTATTTAATTTGGGGAACACAGATGGCCTGTAGTAGTAACCATGACCAAAGGAAAGCTGTCCTCTCTCATCCCTCTCTGATGATCTGAAAGGATGTAGACAGGCAGGCACAGAGCCCTTTTGTTCCCACAAATCTTCATGCTCCAAAGGGGAGTCAAGCGTTATGCTTGTGGATTTTGAGTTTTGTCCCCTGTGAGGGTTCCCTAGATAAAGGTAGGCACAAGAGAGGCGAGACAGAGCTGTGTGACAATCTTTGAGGTGACTGTATATTAGTACAGATTAAAGGAAAGTCTATCTAGCATCAATTATTATATAAAATATTCCTCCATGCCTTCTTCTACCTCCCCAAATTTTAGTGTGATATAGTCTCCACTCAACCTCAGTCACTCTAAGCTGCTAGCCGGGACAGACAGCTCTTGCAGGATGACCACACACTGGCAGCAGTGCAGTAGACGGAGGTCTACCACAGTCCTCCAAAGCAGTTGGTGATGATAAGTAGAAAGCAGTGTTCCCTTCTACCCAGTCACCCTGGAGCCGGCTACATGCTATAAGACCAAAAGCAGGCCAGAGGCATGTTGGCCACTTGGCCCAGGTCCTGTTGGCGTCTCCGTGGTCAGCAGCGATGTGTTCTGTTGTCTGATCTGCCGCATCCAAACCCCCTTGCACCACACTTAGGGTTTTCCACTTTGTTTCATCCCCCAAGCCGTGCCTCTGTGCTCTTAGGGAATGCCAAGGGGAATTAGACAACTTGAACTAGTTTGCCATGCTGCTGGGACACTCGTCTGTTACTGATTTCTTCTTTTTTATTAAAAGCATCTCCATTCCCATCTCCCTTGCTCTGAAGCCTCAGAGCATGCGCACAATTACTGAAATGCCGAGTCATCAGTGTCCTACCTATTGAGGAATGTCAGGCTCTGGGATGCTGGAACATCCATCTTGCACAACATTCAAATAAGCTGGGGGATTGTCACGAAATGAGGGTTCTTTTTTTTTTCTTTCCTCTTAATTCCTTTTACAAGACAGTTGTATCTTGTTGTCTCGGTGTTAGGAATCTTTGGAATTTTATAAATAAGCATCCAATGGTATATTTACTTTTAAAAATGTTAAAATATGTTTCTCCTTACAACACAACAGTAACATACATATATATACATATATATATGTATATATATGTGTGTGTGTGTGTGTGTGTGTGTGTGTGTGTGTGTGACATGAGTCCCTGAGTAAAACAAGATGATCTCCTTATCCTAGATGCTCATGATGAGAGCTTTATAGAGAACTAGAATGTATTTGCCTCTATTCCCTATAAGCAACGGAAGTGGTTCAGGCAGATGCGCCTGCAGACGGGGAGAGTTCAGTAGATAAGATAGGTTCTATTTCTGTCTTCCTTTCCAAATAGTGTATAGAAGAAACATGACCTGAGATCAGGATGTGGGGCAGAGGCTGTGGGCTGCAAAGCCCCTGTTTGGTCAGGAAAAGTGGAAGATGCAGCCATGAAGCTGCAAGCAGAGCTCACACCTTCTCCCCTGAGCTATGCCTGACTCAGTGGATGCCGAGTCAGTTTTGCAGACCCTGATCACAAGCCAAAGAAGCTGCCCTTCTGCAAAACTACCTGCTATTCGCACAACTGCCCCAGAGGACAGAGCTCTGGCTTGCTTAGTCAGCTGCTACCCTGAAGAGCTACAAGTAGATTTGGCCAAGCCAGAACCCATCTGTTTGTTTTCAAGGGACCAATACCACAGCCTTATAACCCCTAGCCACTGGTGCTTGTGTCCCTGTGTTCTCTGTCACTGATGTGTCAGTCCTTGGTCATTCTGGACAGTCTGCTCCTCGAACACCTGCCAATGAGCCACTTCCACACTCCAGGCCTGACTCCAGGACCTCTTGTCTCAAGCACTGTTATTATAAAGAGAAGGCAGAGTCTTGGTGCCCCCTGGCCTCTCCCCTAAGCTGCCAGGCCAAGGCCTGAAGCTTCTTGGATTTAACTCTATGCAGCAACATTTCTGGCATCCTGCTATCAGCCCTAGCTTCTTAGAGAAATAGGCTTCCCTTAAACAGGATTCAGATTCTAAAGTAAATCCCTTCAAGGACTGATAGGTACAGATTTGTCCACTCTGCCTTTGTACTGAGTGCCTGCCTCAGGTTGGGCTCTGAGGGTGTATACTGATGATAAACAGGAAAGGCAAAGGCTCTACCCTCACTGAATTTAGGGTTCAACAGATCTGACGAATATGTAATTAATTTTTGTAAAACATGCTTTTGGAAGGACTGGAAAGAAGCAGTAACAGTGAACTTGGGGGAGCTTCTCAGGGACCCAGATGAGGTCTGCAGAGGAGTGAGCATCTCCAGAGACAGCTAGGGATTAAGAAGGATGCCACCTTGGAAGGCAGGCCTGGGAACCAAGAGACTGGCATCTTCTCAGAAAGAGGCACTTCCATGACTGAGGATGTCCAAGGAAGCCAGAGGCCAAGAGAAGAGAGGGGGGACCCAAGACTAACTCAGTAAGGAAAGTGGGGGTCAGCAGGGAGTCTGGGCTTACTCAGGTAGAATCAGAAATGAATTTATGGAAACAGATCTCAGCGGTCTCTTTTTATCCACACTTCCACCTTTTGTGATTTCCATTGCCAATGATAATCAAGATCCATAGGTATTAAATTGAAAATTTAGGAAATAGGGAATTTGCAATGTATCAACAACTTTTATCTTAGTTTGTATTATAATTCTATTTCATTAGTTAATACTTAGTGGTAAATGGTCTCTTATGGTATCTAAATTGCAAGCTAAATTTTATATGTGTGCGGGAAAGGGGAAACCCAGCGTATAAATTGGGATTTTACTATTGGAGTGTCTGGCATCGACTTGGACTTATGGGATTTCCCCACCACCAGCACCACCAATAGGAAGCTGCTGTCTGAGATTAGTAAGGAGAACAGAATGTGACCCAGAGAAAACTGATGGTAACTGTCCTTGAGTAGAAAGAGAGAGAAAGCAGAGAGAGCCCTTTGGGTTAGAGACTAATAGCAGGTCTTGATGTAGTCCTAAGGGAGTAGAGAAGTCAAGGTTGATCCCAGGTTTCTGGGGGCAAATAGCTTCAAGCAAGTATTTTCAGAGATGGCTAAAGTATAAAAAGTGGGATCCTGGGCTCTATAACCAGATGAAAGCGGTCACCCTATGGTTCTAGAGAAAACCTCATTCAACCTCTGTTTAATATTTTCACTGCGTGGTTTGCCAAGCTGTATAATGGTAAATGGTCTCTTATGGCTTAGCAAATAGACAAGTCATCAGACTCTCTGACGCACTCCAGCAGGGGCTAATCAGTCATCTTGATTGGCGTGAGCATCATCTCATGGGGCAGATTCAAACCCCTAAGTTTCTACCCTGAACGAACTTTGAAGACTTTGAATCTTCAATCTTGTATCTTTGAATCTTCAGTGAGCTGAGGTAGATCTGAGTTCTGAGAAGCCAGCAGCCTCCTTAGTGTCTTGGGAAGACATACAGAAGGCATCAGTTGGGAAACGGAATGAGGAGGGCTTTGCATTCTCTCATTGGGCTGGTCCCAGTGTTGAGACAATGCTTAGGTCACCTTCAGCTTTCCTCCCCATCTTTGGTCCTAGGGAAGACAGATCACTGTCTATTTTAAACCAAATGGCATAGTCTTTACTGAATTTAAAGAAGCTATGGAGATGTTTACGTCTTTGGCTGAGCATCTGTGAATTATTCCAGGTTCTATTTATGCCAGAATGAGCCTTTCTATGACCCACATTTTCAAGGACCACTCTCCTCAGTGCTCCCCCGCTGGATAAAGCAAGACATTCATAATAGTCAAGGGGCTGTGCCCTCCCCGAGCCCATGTTCTTCCTGCTATGTATCTCAGACATGCAGAGTTCTAGGGTTCCATAACCAAACATCCTTGAAAGATACTGAGTCCAAGAACACTAAGACCAGAGGCTGGCTCACCCCACACAACCCCGTTTCTGCCACAAAACTTGAAGAGTTGAACCTTGTTTTACACGTTGTTATAAACAGGTATGAAAGGCAAGGATAAAACACTTTAACTGGGGGGCTGGAGAGATGGCTCAGCACTTTAAGAATAATTTGAAGAGTGTTAGCATTAACTCTTCTTTGAAAGTGTGGTAGAGGGCTGGAGAGGTGACTCAGCACTTTAAGAGCACTGACTGCTCTTACAGAGGTCCTGAGTTCAATTCCCAGCAACCACATGGTGGCTCACAACCATCTCTAGTGGGATCTGAAACCCTCTTCTAGTGTGTCTGAAGACAGTGACAGTGTACTCATATACATAAAATAAATAAATAAATCTTTTTAAAAACCACTTTAATTGCATATTAACATGCTATGCAACTTGTAACGATTTACCCTCATGGCTCATGGACCCACAGCCTGCCTCTGCTATAAGGCAGGCCAAGTTAGCCTCACTAAAATTGGCTATGGTGAAATGACAGGTGATTCTGAAGGTAAGCCTAAGGCCTTGGTCTTTCTGTCACAGCTCTGTGTACAGTACCTTGCCCCAGTAGAGAAGCACCATATTCACAGCACTATCCTTGTGTGTTTTCTTTTTTGGGGGGGGTCCCCCTACACCTAACTTAAAGACAAGAGCCAAAACGGCCTTCTACTTCTGCTCCCATCTAGGGAAATTGAGCAATCTGGCTTCCTCCCCAGGCCAGGCTGTGTTTCACAGGAGGCAACACCAACAAGCCACTCCCTTCTTGGGCTCTAGTGGGGTGTGGGCCCCTATCCTTACAATGCCATAGCTAGAGTGCCATGGGACCTCGGTAAACAGCACCTTTCTCTCTCTTCCTCCTTCCTCTCATCCTTCCTCTCTTTTCCCCACCCACCATTCCTTGTCTCCTCTCTTGTTCCCCTCCCTCTTCCTCACCATCTGCAGTAAACCGGTCCCCTTCTCGCTGCAGCGGGTTGAATCGCTCCGAGTCTCCAAACCGAGAGCGCAGTGACTTCGGCGGGAGCAACACACAGCTGTACAGCGGCAGCAACAACCTCTACACACCTGACTACTCTGTGCACATTCTCAGCGATGTGCAGTTTGTGAAGGTAACTCCTCCCAGAGGGCGGTGGGCTGAGGGACAGAATACATATGCCATTTCCCTGTCCCATGGCATGCTGGGTGACAGTTCTTCCCTGGCTGTACAAAGCCCTGCTTTTAGTAAGCTTGGCTGTTACTGTGAATCGTAGTAATTATTAGTCATGTGTCACAGTCGAGATCTCTGATTTCTTTATTTCCTACGGAGATGCTAAGGCACAAATTAAAGGAATAGGAACTTGTCTGAGATGTGCTTCTAACAGAACTGTCTCTTTTGGACCCCTGGCATTGGCACCAGAGTGGTTTTATTCATTTCTTTCAAGGTCAGTTGGCAAGGGATCAATAAACCAGGCAGAAAGAAACCCAGGATGATCTTCTATGGTAGTGTACTGACGTACATGACGTACATGATGGAATTTCTAAACCATAATATCAAAGTGGGTCCGTGAAGAAACACTCTAAAAATGCATCATGGACAGACGTAGTCGGCCCGAGTGACCTGCACTTAAGAAAGGCTGCCTCGTCTCTTTCCTTAGCATTGCAGTACACAGGAATCTTTTACATTTTCTCCCTTCATCTTACTCTACTGGGTTTTATTTTATGCCATTCAGCAAACCATTATAAACTTGGCCTTGAGACCTTAGCCAGAGCCCCACTTAGCCCAGTCCAACGAAACATCCAGTGAATACACTTGATAACTGTTCCAGCCGCTGAAATCATGCAGTGGGAGAGTAATTTCCTTCTGCCCAGAACACTGATAACTTTCTGGGGTGTGCTGGCTGGGTTTATGTGCCGGGACTCTGCAGGTATTTTTAGTAATGATCAGCCAATAAAAGTAGCCATGGAGAGAGAGAGAGACAGAGACAGACAGAGACAGAGAGACAGGGACAGAGACAGAGAAACAGAGACAGAGAGACAGACAGAGGGAGAGGAACCATTGAACATTACTAACAGAAGGGGCAGAACTTGCCAAATGAGGCAGGCTGAGGGCTACAGGACAGAGAGTATGCCACAAGGAGCTGTACTGAGTCCTTTATCTGAATCACCTGTTAGCTGTCACTACTGCCCTCTGAGGTAGGTGCGACTAGCCTTCCCATTATGTAAATGAAGTTGAGGCTTGAGCATAAGACCATCTGGCTGAAAAATTAGAGTCAAGCTTCAGAGTTAATCCTTCTGTCTGCTTCTGAAGCCTGAGCCCTATGACATCAGGGAGAGTCGTAGAACGTTAACCCAGGTAGAAGCAACCATGGACTAGCTGAGCACTCCTCACAGGTATGACTGGATATCCAACAGGTCTGAAGGCAGAGAAGCCATCCTGAGAAAACCACAGCCCATGACTTCCAGCCTAAAAGATGTCTCAGTGCTAATGCAGACCTTCCTCCGAGGTGGGGATAGCAGGCGTGCAGGATAAAAGAACTAGCATGCGAGCTCTTCTGCTTTGTAGTACTGGGTTCATAAGTTCAGGTCACAGACTATCAGCTGTCTCACCCATGTCTACTTTGTGCGTGGCATTGATGAGACATTGTGACAGCTGCTTTTCTAGAGATTACTTGGCAATATCAGGGATGAGGGAGACAGGTAAGCACACAGTAACCAAGCCCAAGTGCTGGTGTCTGAGCCGTGGCATAAACAGATTGGGCAGAGGAGACTTGGCTACCTCTGAAGTGGCCATCAGAGCAGGCTGAAGAAAAGACACTTGCTGAGAACTGAAGAGGGAGAGAGGGGGAGGGAGAATGCTCAGAATAGAATTGACAGCAGTGGGGTTGTAGGGATCCCAGCCCTGGCCTGTGACAGGCTGGTGGTGGTGTGGTGGGAATGGAGCAGAAGAAGCAGAGCCCCTGGGCCCTCCGGGGCAGCATATGGCATTTGGATTCTATTTTTAGTACATTTCCCCAGCAGTGGGGGAAAAAAAACATTAAGCAGGACTAAAAGTTTTCTGAAGCCACAGGTTTAAAGAGAGTTTGACTAATGCTTTAATTGGGCACCTTTCTCAACTTTAAAACATTTTAGATGGGGAGAAAAGGAGGGCTCCCTTTTTTTTGTTTTGTTTTGTTTTGTTTTGTTTTGTTTAGTCTTCCTGTTCAGCTAAGTCAATTCAGGCTGCTGTCACAAATTATCATAGAATGTACAACTTACACTGCTATAACCTAGGAAGGGTCACGGGCAGTAGATTCAGTGTGCTGAGGGCCCACTTCCTCATGGACCTTGTGTCCTCAGACGTTACCTCCCAAAGCCTGCCCCTGAATGCCTTCTCCTCCAAGATTAGGTGTCAGCGCGTAGTGTGTAGATTTTGAGGGTCACATGGCACCATTTTTGACTGAAGTTCAAAAAAATCAGTATCCATTTGGCTGTGGGATGGAAAAGAAACAAGACCCTTTAACCATCAGGCTTAAACAAGCAGCCATGAGGCCGAAGGCTGAGAGGAGTGTCCTTTGTCTTGAATGGACCGGATAGGACAATCAGACTGAGATGAGAGACTCTAATAGAGGAGATTTGTAAGGGTTCCTTAAGTCCCCATCCCTGGAGCTAAGAAAAGGTGACTTTCCACAAGTAACAAGGAAAACTTGCCCATCCTGAGAGAGTGGTGGTTGGAACCGGAACCCAAGGACAAATCTCAGGAGAACCGAGGAGGACATGTTCTTTTTGTCACACTAAAGGATCAGGTTCTGGTCCGAGCTGCTGGGAAACACCAAACATAGTCCCTTTTCTACCTAAACATTTTAAAATTGAGAAGAATGGCTAATTAAAGCATTAGTCAAACTCTCTTTAAACCTGTGGCTTCAAAAAACTATTAGTCCTACTGAGGGACACTTTTCAAATTCAAGACAAATGTGTTAGGGCTTGATTTCCTCCTTTGCTGTGTAATGTACAATTTTTCTTATACCATAAGCTAAAAATCACCTCCTCCCAATTCAAGAGATGTTTGGGGCCCTTGCTGAGGCAACTCCTCCGCATTCCTCTCCCAATGTACTCGCTCGTGCTCTCTCTCTCTCTCTTTCTCTCTCTCTCTCTCTCTCCCTCTCTCCCTCTCTCCCTCTCTCCCTCCCTCTCCCTCCCCCTCCTTCCCTCCCTCCCTCTTCCTCCTCATCTTCCTTCCTTCCCTCTCTTCCTCCCTCCCCTCCTCTCTGTACTGCTAAGGGTTGAATCTGGGGCCTCAGACACGCAGGCAAGTGCTTTACCTTATAGTTCCTGGGGACATAAAACGAACACTGCATGCAAAAGTGCTTTCCCAGGCCCAAGCCCCAGCTGCTGGCTGTAGAAAAGGTCCTGAGTGACCTCCTTGTCCAATAAAGTTCCCAAATTATTACATTCAGGAGTAATATGATTTCAAGACAAGTTTAAAGTAAGCTAGAAAGGCACATCTTAGAATTTTCTGGGTAAGGTTTTAAACAAAGCCATGATTCATAGATGTTTATACATTATGAAGCCCCCAAAGAATCCTTGTGAATTTTTTTTATTTTTTATTTTGTATCTGTCCTGTAGGCATCATTGTTAAGCTAAGAACATTTGGCAGCTACCTTATGGTGTTATGTAACTTCGACCTGATTCCTGTCACCATCTAGTGGTGGAATTCTTAAATTGCAGGGTCCTGTTTTGAAGGCTAGTAAGCTATCCCCAAGTCACAAGTTCATAATATGACAGGAGACATCCACTAGCCTAAAGGTTAAGCTCTGAGTGCACTGGCTGCTAAGTCAACATGCCTAAAAGAAAAATATTACCTTTTGTTAATCTCAAAATAATAATTTAGGAAATGCTTAGATTATTAACTGGTCAAAGTATGAAAGACAATCTAAATTCAAACTATTGCTAAGACATATTGCATTGCATCAGAGAAGAGAAAAGAAAAAAAAAAAGAAAGATTGTCTTTGGAACATGCTTAGCTCCATCAGTCAATCTATGGATATTTCTTGAGCATTAACAATGTTCTTTGGGTACCATGTAATTTGTTAGATACATTTGAATGTAAGATACAAATATGGGGCCCGGAGAGATAGCTCAATGGTTAAGAGCACTGGCTGCTCTTTCAGAGGTCCTGAGTTCAAATCCCAGCATCCACATGATAGCTCACAATCATCTGTAACCCCAGTTCAAGGGGATCTGACTCCCTCTTCTGGCCCCAGAGGCACTTGAGATACATATGCTGCACAAACACAAATGCAGGTAAAACACACAAGATACATTAAGTAAAAAGTTTTTGATTAAAACAAAATTTCAAGATATGAATATGTAAATGTTTTATATAAAACTGCCTTGCAAGTTGTTAACAGGAGAAAGACAAGTTAATGACGATCAGTGCAGGCCACTAAACCATGAGGCACTTTTTTTCAGGCCACTAAATTATGTGGCTTTTTTAGACCACTAAATTATGTAGCATTTTTAAAGCACTGTATTATCCGGATAATATCTGGGTCTTTAAAATTTGGGAAGGAACCAGAGGTGGATTAAGGCAGTGATGTGTGGGGGCACTCTTACAAGCGGGTATGGAAGGCCAGCAGATGTAGTGCAGAGAAGGGACCTTGAAAAGAGTCTGGCTGCCCAAGTTCTGAGTTAGCCATCAAGGCTATGCTGAGAACATTATTTCGCCTGTATCTCATTTTTTGTTTGTTTATATGTGGACACAGGGTGTCACACTATAGCTCTGGTTGTAACTACTAGACAATATTTCGATTTAGCAGTAACATGCTAAGTTGAACCGTTGTTGAGGTTGGGAGTGTAACTAAGCAGTACCCCATCTGTCTGGCATGTACCAGCCCTGGATTTACCTCCTAGCACCAAAACCAAAACTTGCCCAATGGGAGAGAAATGACAAAAAAGACCTGGGCCCGAGACTGCTTTTCAGGACAGAGTTTCTGTCGATAGTTCATCTTTTTAAGGTTTTTGTAGGTTTATTCATTTTATTTTATGTGTATGAGTAGTTTGCTCACATCCATGTCTGTGTACCATGTGCATTCCTGGGAATCGAACCCAGGTCCTCTGCAAGAACAACAAATGCTCCTCACTGCTAAGCCATCTCTCTAGTCCTTTATGTCAACAGCTATTTTCTCACAATGATGCGGTAGCACAGCAGTACTTTAAAGTTTAAAAAGTATCTTTTTCTTAAAGCAGTGTGAAAGCAAGGCCATGAGAACAGAAAGGGACAACGAATTCGTGGTACCTTCCCTTCTCTACAGCTACCCACTGACATGCAGACCCTGCCTCCACACTCTACCCTGTATCCAGTATCCAGGGCATCCACTCCCCCACCCCAGCACAAAGTCCAGACATCATCCTTATCCAGCCCCTATCACTGCCTGGCTTCGGCCTCTTCCTGCTGTCTTCTTGGGCTGTTGTCTTACTGAAGGCTTTAACTCTACCAAGCTTCTGGACTTGTCTTCCCAGCACCACCAATCCACCCTGACTGAAGGTCACTGTCCCTCCCACTTTCCCTTCCCACTTCATGGCATGTCATAGACCATTTAGATGAAATAAGATGATGAGTTTGACACCTGTCTTTGAAATATGTGCTTCTTACAAAATCAAATTGAGAGGTGTGTGTGGGAGTGTAATAAGTCTCTCTGGCATGTTTTACAAACTCAGAGCGGCTAGCGATCTGGCTAGCATTACCCAGCTCAAAAGTGGCAAAACCAAGACTTGAGCCATGGGTGCTGAGCAGACAGCAAGCTTCCTTCTATATTCTCTGGGTAAAGGATCTTTTTGCCTTATTTGATTAAAGTAGAAGAAAAATACAAATTAATATTTTAAAGAACACAGCTGGGGGCTAGAGCAGTGGCTCAGTAGTTGTGAGTGCCTGCTACTCTTTCAGAGGACAGAGAACCTGGTTCCCAGCACCCTCACAAGCACCTGTAACTGCAGCTCCAGGAGATTTGGCATCCTCTTCTGACCTCTACAGGTGCCCACATATGGCATACACAGACACAGAGAGACACCACAAACACACATGGTATATACAAACTCAAAGACACATACACAAAAAAAAAATAATTCTATAAAGAACACAGCTATGGTAGGGTCAGCTGCTTTCTTGGGCTTATCAGGTCTCAAGTAGGAAAGTTTCCTGCCCTTTTGGAAACCTGGCTTCAGACTTCTCAGTGAGGGAAGAAGGCAGGGGCTGAGTCATGAGGTGTTCTCAACAAGAGCACTGACCCTGTTGAAGCTTTGGGCAGATGGTGAGCTTGAGGCCCACATTTCTGTTATAAAGTATAAAGCAGAATCTTTGCCTGAAAACTACCAAAGCCAGTTATGAGCACAGTGCTGCTGTGTCCTTTGAAATGTTTCCCAGGGAGAGAACTGACACCGAGCAGGACTTGTACCTCAGTTAAGTAGGTCTCAGCCTGTGGGTCCCAGAGTGCCACCGTATCTGTAGCCTTATATGAAACTTTCTAGAAACTCAAATTCTGTTTCAGATCCTGACCTAGTAAATTAGAAACTTTCAGAATCGGGCCCAGAAACCTGGATGTAACGAGCCCTTTGAGTCTGATACTGAGGTGCGAGAGTCACAGTTTCTGTATGGCCCACATCCTCTGATTCGGATATGGCGTAACCATGTCCCCCAAAGGTTAACAAGATCCCCAATGGAACAATATTATGAGATAGACCTTCTGGAGGCAGAAAGTGAATAGGTTTGGGGGATCACCATCCTTGGAGAGGATTAGTGTGTTTTTCCTAGGACTGGATTGGTTCTCATGAAGTCAGGTTGCTGTCAAACAAGGCTAGGCTATGTACTTATCTCCTTGCTGCAAGTCAGTTGGCTCCCTTTCTACATCTCTCCCCTGTGATACAGCCAGGAGGCTCTCACCAAGCTCCAGCCCCATGCTGGTTAGACTTTCCAGCCACCAGGACCTTGAGCTAAATAAACCTCTTTTTTATATAAAGCACAAGGCTCAGATATTTCACTACAGCAACCCAGAACAGGTTCATGCAGGTTCTCCCAAGTACACTACAAAGTCTATAGCAAATAAAAATGAATTGAGGGATTGGCCACAATCGTGACCAGCAAGTAAATGATCTGTTCATTGTCTTTCTGCTGCTGGGCTTAACACAGCTTGGATAGGACTCCCACTTCGTGATGTCAGGCCTCAGACCAGGCTTTCCAAAGCGTCCCATGGAGCTTGTCTGCTCAGGAAAGCAGGCTGCATGGATGGAGTATCTGGGTAGCCCTCCTAAGCCTCTGTCTACTTCCTCCCAGATCACACGACAGCAGTACCAGAATGCACTCACGGCCTGCCACATGGACAGCTCGCCCCAATCCCCAGATATGGAAGCCTTCACTGATGGGGACTCCACCAAGGCCCCCACCACCCGGGGCACACCCCAGACTCCAAAGGATGACCCGGTTCTCACACTTCTGAGCAACAGGACCAGCTTGCCGTGTGAGTCAGTCTGGTGGGTGGGATGGGCTGTTCTTGGATTTAAAAAAAATCCTACTTTTCTCCTCCACTTCTGCCCAGTAGCTATCTTGTGCCTCACGGAGCCCAAGGTCTCCTCCAAGGCACAGAAGTAACGTACTTACTGTCCTCCATAGGCAGCCGCTCAGATGGTCTGAGAAGCCCGGGTGAGGTGGTGTACCTGAGGATGGAGGAGATAGCCTTCCCCCCGGAAGAGATGCCCAACTTTGAGGAGCACAAGACACAGCAAATCTCGTTGTCCCCTGTCGCTGTTCCTACAACAGCAGGTCAGAACCGGGTCCAGCGCAGAAAGGGAGATCACCACTGAGACAGAAGCATGGTTCAGAGCAAGCTGGCTTGGGGAAGTCCTGGCTCTCCAGCTCCTGTCTATCTATCTGTCTCTCTGTCTCTCTGTCTCTCAGCATTTACTGAGCACCTATCATGTATTGGGCCAATCCAATTCATCTTTCTAGGAAAACTTAGGCAATGGTAGCAGTATTTTCTGCCTGGCTTCAGACCCTAACCGCCCAATCCAGGATTTTTTTTTTTTTTAAAGGTAAAGTATCTTGTAATCTGGGCTGGCCTCAAGCTTACTCTGTACAAAGAATCACCCTGGGCTTCTGAGCCTCCTGCATCTGCCTTCCATTGCTAGGTTACAGGCATGCACCACCATGGCAGGGATTTTAGGAGCTGTGCAATGTTAAATAAATTACTCTCCCTACAGTTCAGTTTCTTTAGTAGGAAGTTTCCTTGAGCAAGTGAATAAGTATAAACAATGTAGTTATTTCAGAAGGCAGTTTCAAGTGACATAGTGTCTATATCAGGCACATCAGTGTACGGTATCCTGCTCTATAAATATTAGAACTGCCCATGACAAGAAGACTGACATCAGCCCTTACTCCCACCGGTAGGGGTCTTCCCCTTCCTCTGGGCCACAGCACAAGCCACAGTTTGTGGGGGTTTTCCTGCATTCTCAGGTCCCTTCATTTGAGACTTGGTACACTTCTGTCTTGACAGTGGAGTTGCTCTAAACTCTCTGTGTCCCAGTAGCAGTGAGATCTGGCTCGCTTCACTAGGTAGACCCCAATGTTTGATACTCCGTATACCTACCTACTAGGCCAGTAGTTCCTCTACCCAGTGTTCCAGGCCTGGCCTGTTCCACACCAAGTATACAAAGCAAAGGTGTAGAAAGACTCCTAAGGTTGGAAGATCAGAAAGGCAACATGTGTCGAACCCAGAAAACTGGGGCATCCAAGTCCCAGGATTTGGAGAATGGGTCACCCATACCCAAAGACCATGTTAGACATGGACTCCACATCAGGGCTTCTGGTGCAGGTCAGTTTCCAACACACCACCCTGCCTCCCAGGGGCAGATTTCAATTGGCGTGAGGCTTGGATCATTTCTGGGCTCCAGGTTTCTAAGAAGACATTGGCATGTGCCCTGTTATGGCTGACAACTTGGTTTTACAGGTATAGGAAAGTGACATCTTGTGGCCTTACACATGT
Source organism: Rhabdomys pumilio (assembly GCA_030674055.1). Lineage (NCBI taxonomy): Eukaryota > Metazoa > Chordata > Mammalia > Rodentia > Muridae > Rhabdomys > Rhabdomys pumilio. The sequence continues at coordinate 169,366,779 of JANHMN010000003.1, forward strand.
GCTTTTTGTCTGGCACAAACACTAGGTAGAACACTTAGGATTTTTCTCCCTCTCCTACCAGATGGTATTTGAGGAGATGTAATTATTCTGACTTTGAGTAGACTGTTGGATTACAGGTCCCTGTTGTCTGTCTGTTCCTTTTGTGGCAGTAAGATGTCATTTGCCAGCTAATAAACAACACCTTTCAGGAGTCTGTCCGTCTGCCTGCCTGTCTGCCTGCCTGCCTGCCTGTCTGTCTGTCTATCTGTCTGTTTCTCTCTGTGTGTCTCTCTCTGTGTGTTTCTTTGTCTCTGTCTCTCTGTCTCTCTGTCTCTCTGTCTCTCTCTCTCTCTCTCTCTCTCTCTCTCTTTTTCTCTCTTTCTGACACTGTCACTCACAGAAAGGCCCCACGCTTCAACCCTGTTACTCTCAGAACCTTCCTGCTTGATGCTGACATTTAGGCTGGAGACCTGAGTCTGCTTTCCTTTCAGCTTCAGATCCTGAATGCTGTAACATCCCCCTGGACCCAGAGGCCAGCCCCTGCAGCAGCGACTCAGAGGAAACCATGGGCAAGAAGCTGCTGAGAACCTTGAGTGAGTATCTTCTCCCCCAGACCAAAGCTCCTCACCAAGTAGTAGGAAAAGCGTGTGAGGCCAGTCCTCCCAGAAGCAACGTCACCCCTGTAAAACTGCTCAAATCTGTATCATCGCATTGGTGATCCCCTAGGACAAGAGTCTATAGACATGTCTTGAAGTCAAATTCTAATCTCTCCCTCACCTGTTTTTAATAGGTAGGGACCTTTGGGTCATAGGCCCATTTGTCATATGTAGCCATAGTGGCAAGACTGAACAATTATGACAGAAACCTTAGAGCCTGTAAAACCCATAATATTTACTATATGGTCCTTCGACAAAACCCTGTGTCCAGGAGACACCAAGAAAGGAAAGCAAAGGGCCGGGAGATGTCTCCATGGGTAAGGTGCTTGCTGCCAAGCCTGAGGGCCTGAGTTTGAGCACAAGGACCCACGTGGTGAGAGGAAAGAACTGGCCTCATTTGTACATTGTGACACCCACACAACCACACACACGCATACACACATGTGCAAATGCACATACATGAAATAAATAATTCTTTAACTAGGGGAAAGAGTAGTATCCTCATGAGACAGAGTTCAACGGCAGAGAGCACAGGATGAAAATGTTCCTGAAAACTCCCAAGAGCTGGAAACAAGTCTGTCTTTGAGGGCATTATACAGTCAGCATCACCTGACCCAAAGTAGGCGGGAGATATTCTGAACCAGAGGCCCTGGGAATGGCTCCCAACTCTAGCCACTAGCAGTGGCCCATGGGACACAAAGACTGGAAGACTAGTACTCTGTGTTGTCTGGCAGTCACTTGAGCTGGGACCTTCCAGGGAAGGGAGAGAAGACATTTCAGGGCCTACCTCTATCCCTTCTGTGCACCGTCTACCATAGGCTAGTGCTGGGAATTGCAGCTTTTCAGAAACAGTCTTCTTTTGGGGAAGTGTGTCAAGGTGTAAATGTGCTGGCATCAGCACCATGGTGCAATGCAGGTTCCATTGTGTGAGCTCCAAGGCAGGGCTGTCTCTCCCCTCCTGCATCTGTGTTGAAGAGTCCTCAGGCTGCTGACAGGGCATGAATGTCCTCCGTAGTCACAGATAGATGCTGACAACCTGTTTTTCAGGTGGCCGGAAAAGAAAGAAGTCAGCAGATGGAGAGAGAGCCTCTGAGGAAAACTCCAATTTAACACCCCTGATCACATGACGAGGTCTTCCCTCATTGGCTGAGTGTGAGACTCTGAGGCTTTGGGGGAAGACCCACCCTCCCATCACTCGCTCCCCCCAGGCCTCCCATCGGTGACAGAACATTGTACCCTCCACCTTTCACCCCTCAGTCAGTTTGGCAAGTTTTATCAGTTGCCTCCAGTCTGACACAGAAGGAGATGCCTGTAATGGAAGATGCTAGAAATGGTTTTGTCTGTAGCATAGTCTAGAATTGGCCAGGGGATGACACCAAGCTGACAATGCCATTCTGAGGCTCCCAATGATAGTCTTTTTTCTTGGTGTCCCTGGGCTACAGGAGACCCATGTCCTGGAATTCACTGTTCTTTCTTCCAGGACAAAATAATGCTTTCTACCATAGGTCATACTCAGCATTGGCTCAGACAGTGATGCGGGCACAGAGGTGTACTGGAGTCTAGAGGAGCTGGTATGAAAATCAGCTCCAGGGATGGACAGATAGACAAGGATTCTTCGCTGTTAGTGAGTGGATTCTCCCCACAGCCTGGGGAAGGGCAGTTCAGCTGAAATGAAGAGAGAGGAAGCCCTGAGTCACTCTATCTCCCAGGGATGTTAGTTTGGGCTTCCAGAGATTAATTTCTCAATAAGCTTGCTTCAGAAGAGGAGGTTCAGGGAACACAGAGACCAAGTTGTGAGCCAGACACAGAACTTCAGGTTTTAAGTGAAAATCAAAGCAGGAAAAAAAAAACTTACATGAAAAAATTGTAAGTTGTTACAGTTTGTGTAGCCATGATAAACCAAAGAGTGCCCAGGTCGGCCAGGAAGGATGCTCCGTGCTGTCACGGGACTTCACTGTGCTTGACACAGGAATGTTGAACGCTCATTTTTCTTTTCTTTTTCACATACCCCCCACCTCAGGCCTCTTACTACATCCCTTGCTGGTCAGGTTAAGTATTCCAAAAACCTACCAGATCCTGGATGTTGGGGGCAGATGCAATTCTAATCATAACCACAAGATGGCAGAATGACCATACAAGTCTAGTCCCAAGAATCATGTAGGTGTTTGGAAACACAGCCAGCCCAAGGGAAAATTTAAAAGCCACATTTGAGTTTCTGATTTATTTCCCACCCTGTCCTTGCACACCTCCAGTCAGTGCCCAGAGGTCCAGTGCTGCCTGCTGAATCTCCAAACCATTCCCTAGCTGCCTCCCCTCACCCTTCCCCCATTCAGTCGCAGGAAAATACTTGCCCACAGGAACTTTAACTCAGGGGTTGTTAACCTGGGGCCATTGCTCCAGGGGAGTCCATAGTTTGACTCCAGGGGGCTAAAAAGCCCTTTAAACTGTCAGAACTTAGTGTTTTTGTGTGTTTTCCAGAGACTTGAAGCTTTCTTAATATTCTCAGAGTTCCCAGATCCATGAAGGCTTTTTAACAGTTTTAAATAGTAATGGAACTTGCAGCCCAAAGTTTCTGCAATGCAGAGTGAATGCTGGGACACTTGAGAAGTGTTTGATTATAAGTGGTCAGGCATTCTTGTTGACGGGGGAAGGTTGGCACCCACCAAGACAGGGTCCTCAGAAATCCCTGGCATACCACATAGTAGGGTCACAACCTACATCACACATAACTTTTGCCCACTGTCTACCAAAAACCACAGCAGGTATTGCCAAGAGGGCCGTAGCCCACAGGAGGGAAGACTGGAGACAGAGATGTGTCTTCTGCGTGTGTCACTGACTTCACATGCCCCTTGTTTAGCCTGGCTGTCCTGAGGCTCAGCCATGCATGTGTTCTAGCTAAGTCTGAAGCCACCTCTCCCTGCCTGCTCAGAATACAGTGCCAGCACTTAGTGCTGGGTGTCTCAGACCTAGGCCAGTAAGTGATGAGTAACAAGATCTCACAAGGGAGCCTGCTAGGTGAACCAAGTTCCCTCTCATTAGCCCTTTGGCTGCCAGGCTCAGGCCACTGCTGTTGCATTAGCCCCCTCCCTCTGCAGAACCTCTAAGGGACCTGTCACCACTCCTTGCCCTAGCTCCCAAGTCCCCCAGATTTTCTTCAGGTTAAAATACATTTAAAAAAAAAAGATTTTAAAATAAAGCATTTATGAAGACTCAATAAATTGTAAATAATTTTTAAATAAAATGAAAATGTGTTTTCCTGGACTAACTGCTTTGCTTGTCCATGAGATTCTGGAGTTCTAAAGCAGTTTCATTTGAGATGCGTGTTAGACGATGCACAGGTGTCAACATCCCACCTGCGGCCCATCTGCGGCCCACCTGCCTGAAGAATACTCCCCTCGAGGCAGGTGCAGGACCGCTGCCATAAGGTAAGGCAAAGTTCAGGCACTTCCGTTCGGGAAGCCAGGTGGTTGGGTTTTATAGGAATGAATGACGGAAGAGGAAGTAAACATAAACCTGGACCTGGGTGTGAACGGAGACAAAGGATAAGAAGGGCCAGCGGCTGCTGAACCCACACGACCATGAGAAAAGACCAGGATGTTGGAGGCCAGACACAGACGCAGCCAGAGACTCCGCTGCTTTCACTAGTGGGCTTCTTCAGACCTTCTGGAACGTCAAGATGGCCCCATTCCAGTGGTTCCTAAGCAAAGGCTAGAGGCAAGAACAAGAGAGAAGTGGGCCAGAGGCTCCATGTGCGCTGTAAGCTAACTCCAGAGGCGGACCAGCCAGGCAGCCCGCAAGCGGTGTAACAGGACCGTCAGTGGGCCATGCTGGCACCATATAAGATTCTTCTCTGGAGGCTCAGTTGAGGCTATTCATTCCTTAGTACACTAACACTTGCTTTCTCTGGGCTACACTTACCAGGTTGCAATGAGGATTGATTAGCTCATTTCTCAAAACTGCCCCTCAGAGGCACTGATCCGCCTGAGAAGTTAGAGAACTTGCTTGAGGCTGTCCTGCCAGGAACTGGCAAGTCAGTTTTCTGTTTGCCCACCTCTGAAGTCTACCATGTACCCACACCCATATGTGAGAGGTCCTGCAGTGTCCCCCAAACACCCACAGAACCCCAGACACAGTACAGGACATGCTAACCAAGATACGTAAACATACAAGGCCAAATTCCCACCTCATTTCATTTTCTTTAAAACATTAAATGCATTTTCAGCATGTTGTGTTGGTACTGGCTTTGAGACTTAAAGCTGTTTCCTTAATTTAAATAGTTTTGGCACTTCCCCTAGAGAAAATTCCTCTTTCCCTAACAAGAAAAATACACCCTAGTAAGAGTTTACTGGGTGGGACATTTTGAAGGGTCACATTGATCAATTTTTTTTTTAAGATTTATTTATGTGTATGCCTAAGCATATGTAGATACCCTTGGAAGCCAGAAGAGGGTGTCAGATCCCCTTGAACTGCAATTCCAGGCAGTTGTGAGGTGTCATGTGGGTGTTGGAAACAGAACCCTGGTTCCCTGCAAGAGCAACAATCTTAAACTGCTAAGCCATCGCTCCTGCCAAAGAGACTCTTGCTCTCAACTACCAAGTCCACCCCCAACAGAGTTACTGTCGTCTGATGGCTTAAGCCACACCCAGGGAGAATACAAGAAACTCATCCTGGGAAGGCAACATCCTAGAGATGAAGAAACAACTGTAAACAAAGGCTCCAAATGGAGACACATGGCAAGCTAACTCTAATAACGATTACCTCATCCACACCCACCGGCCTTGGACACCTACAGAGAGAGAGCCCAGCCAGATGGTAGGATCTGTGCTGTAATGTTGAATGAGGACGGAGGGCTTTACTCTGGAAAGCTAGACAAGGGATACCGGCTGCTCTCAAGAGGCAGGAAGGCCGTCTGTCTTGGTACCAACAGATTGACTGATTCAAAGAAAGGAATGAGGAATGACAAAGACGACCAAATTCTGGCTCAAGGTCAAAGATCTTTTTTTAACTGAAAGGCCCTACTAACAGAACTGGGTACCTTGGTAAGTTTGGGAAGAATTCCTCACCACACCCAGAGGAAAGGGGGTGAGTCAGGGATGACAGGAAGCAGACTGTTTCAAAGGGGGAGCCAGGCTGGAGCTGGTGACTTCTGGAGCCGATCATCTTTAAAACTGTAGGATTTTTTCCCTCATGGAAGTCCTGGGAAATCCTGAAAAGCCACTCTTAAATATTTTGAAATATTTAAAAGTGGTTACTATGTTGCTTAAAGTAAGACATAACCCGACCAAGACCAATTCTCCATACCCACCGTTCGCAGAGTTCAGGGACTCTGGAAATTGTGGTGTGTTTAAGCAGCTGTAATTTTTCCAGTACTCTAGGGACAAGAGCTCCAGCGGTTACGGGAAGAGCTGGTATTCTAGAATCCCTTGAAGTCTTCCCAGTTTCTTAGGAAAAATAAAAAAAAAATGGCTGGTGTCTGAAGATAAACCTACAAAAGCAACGTGAACTTACAGCTGCGATCCCACTCCAACTTTCAAGTAAATCTCCAACCCAAATAAGGCCGGTCAAAGAAAACACAACTCGGTAATTATGAATATAAGCTGCAAGCCTAGATTGGGCAGATTCACCACTACACCGCTCTATTCCCCAGCTGTGAGACACTTATAACTTGAGGGTTTTCTCCTCTATTGTCCTTCCACCTCCTGCTCCTCTGTCCTCCGTCCTCTCTCTCTCTCTCTCCCTCTCCCTCCCTCTCTCTCTTTCTTCCTACACCTTTATTTCTCCACCTCCCCTTCTTCTGCCCAATCACTGGCTCCAGCCTTTATTTTACAAACTAAGGTGGGCAGAAGGTTCACTAGAATTCACCTGTGTACTGACTCACTCCTCCTCTGCAGCCCTTCACAGGAAAGTGGAATTGCGACAAAATACAAGACCAGGGCTATCCACAACATTTTGTTTTGTTTTTCTCTACCTTTTGCCATTAGTGAATCCCTCTAAAGACTTCATTCTAAACTGTGGGTGACAACTCATTAATGGGTCACAAACTCAATATCATTTGTCTTGATCAGCATTTTTATTTTTTTAAATGAAACAGAACACAAGAGAATAGACTAAGAAAATATCACAATGTGCCACATATCACAAGAGCAAATATCGTCTAATGGGACTTTCATTTCAGTTAAATATGTAAATCCATTTGTGTCTCATGATATAAATACTGGCCACAGTTGCCTTAAAAAACTAATGTTCCAGACCAGGGACACAACCATGCAGGAAGATCAGGGGGACAAGAGACAGAGACGGGTGAAGATGATGAGTTTTAATGCCCCAGCCAACACTCACAGTCACATCCAATGCCTCAGACAACTTGATCTTTGAATCTGGACTTTTGTATAGAGCCAAGCATCGTGCAGAAGCCCAGGCTCCGTGGGCAACACTCCTGCAGAACGCTAGAGAGGAAGGCAAGGTAATTACATCTCATAGCAAAGTACTTTTTATTCTTAAATAACTTTGATCTGCTCTGGTTTCCAAAAGGCTCTAACCCCAGGTCCCACGGGTTCATTTCAAGAAATGTCTTCTCATGTGGGGCCAGCTAAACAGCAGGTGCCTCCCCATGGTCATCTCTAATAAAGGACATGTACAGCTAGGTTTGCGCAGGCAGAAGAGTTGTGACAAGAACTGCTTTGGTGGCATGAACTCTGCAGTGTTTCTTCACTGGATTTTGGTGACGGCTTCGTGGATGGAGGTAGCGACGTAATCTAGGTTCTTGGTAGTCAGGCCGCACATGTTGATCCGACCGCTCGGCAGGAGATAGATGTGTTTCTCGGTGACCATATACTCGACCTGCTTGGCTGTGGAGAAGACAGGAGGACAGACAGTGACTTGGGCAGTGGACACTCAGAGGTCACAGGACACTTGCCATCTTCCTTCTTCCTCCTTAACACAGTCGAGCTAAACAAAGGGGAGCTACTTTGTCCTTTTGTGCAATCAACAAAAAGAAAACTACTCACTAGATCCCAGAAAGACTTCTCAGTAATTAATATTCCGTTTTCAGGATGTTCACAACAGACAGCAGAAGAGGGAGCTTTGAATCTGGGATGACCTCTCAGCCAAACTTTGCATATGAGATAACCCTCTCAACTGAGAGCAACCATCAGACACAAGGGCAGTACCCTGGTAGGGAAAACTGGCTACTGGACACCGGCTTTGGGTGCCCCCCTCACCCCAGTCTGGCTGCTTAGTCCTGAGCATCCAACAACCTCCAGTCAGCATTTCATTTCACATTTCATTTGACAGGAGCCCATCACAATCTATAGATAACCGACCTGTAAGTGAACCAACAGGCTCTGTGACCTAGGACCATCAGATCCTAGCCTCTGGACCATTCACTCCTCAGCCTCCCTGGATGCAGCAGAGATTCCATGTTTGCAGAAAAAAAAACCACACATGAAAGCAGAAGAGGACAGATGCCTGCACTTCCTCAGTCACTACTGTGATTTTGTTTCTCTGCAAAACTGTGATAGAATTATAGCACATTTTCTGCTTAATTAGCACATTAAGAGCAGAGAAGAACAATAAAATCACACAAATTAGTGGGCAGGCGTGGCATGCTAGGCAGTGTTCTAAGGGCCTCAGTGTTTTTGGTGATAACCTATCATGCCCATTTCACAGATGGGGCATAAGAAAAGTTCAACGGTCTCCTCTGCCTCCCAAGTGCTGAATGAAAGGCTGTGTACCACCACACCTAGCTCTGTATGTTTTCTTAATAAAATTGGGGGGAAGAAAAAAAAATAGAACAAACTCTGCCGTTAAAAAAACAATGAATGAAGCCGGGCAGTGGAGGCGCACACCTTTAATCCCAGCACTTGGGAGGCAGAGGCAGGCAGATCTCTGAGTCTGAGGCCAGTCTGTTCTACAGGGCTAGTTCTAGGACAGCCAAGGCTACACAGAGAAACCCTATCTTGAAACTCTCTCCCAACAACCCCAGAAAATACAAACAAAAACAAAACGATTACTGACATCAGATGCGAACAGTCAGGTTCAATCTATTCCTACCATTTACCAAGTTGTGATAAAAACATTTTCCTACTCTGAATAGAAGGAGAATAATGCTCTCCTGGGGATCTCCTTCTTGTGAACTCTTAGAGGCTCGCACACCATGCTCAGTCCCGTTTTTTTAACAGCTGCACAAAGATGACTTCTCAACCAACTCTATCCCGCAATCACAAGAACACCCGCAGCTAACTAACCGAGTCATTTGCCACTTTCTGGGGCAGCCTCATTTGAATACAAATCTGTAATACAATCGTGATCATATCTTTCTATTTATCTCCTTTGGTTTGTTCCTCAGCCCATTTCAAACTAGAACTGACAGCCCTGACATTGGCTGGGGCCTCTAGGTGTTTCCCTGACAACAGATGGCAACACATATCCCTCCCTAGAGCCACCAAGCTGACAGGTGTGTGGCAATTCTGCACCAGTCTATCAACAAGTTTGCAGCAGGCACTCAGAAGTGTCTTATTAAGAAATGACTCCTCTATCATAATGAAACTCTGACAACTGGCCAAAATCAAGCCCAGTGGATTTCCAATCCACTTCTAATCCCTACTCCCTACCCAATTTTGAGATTTATGACAAGGAGAGAGAGCTTTGCAACATCTTTTCAAGAGCAGCACCTAAGTTTGGCCCCTATGGAATCACATGTAGCATTTATACTCATTAAGGTAAAAAGCCAGAGGCACCTGACAATTTATGAGAAACTGGTTACAAATTAAAGATCCAAGCTACAAATCTTGTTACTTCCCAGCTAGCTCTGAGTCACTTTCTGACCTACAAAAATAAAAGTAACAAAATCCTGGGTCAAAAGGGCAGACCACAACAATGCTCTCGAGACTGGAAGCCCAGACTGAGAAAACCTAACTTGCTCCAGTCCAAAGTGACATCTGACTGATTGGCAACAGTTGCCTAAAGAACTGCTGCATCCGTGTGCTCAGGGGATGGGGGCGGGGCACTTACGGTTTAACCCAGTGAAGCTGAACATCCCAATCTGCTCAGTGATGTGAGACCAAGTCCCAGGGGTCTTGAGAGCTTCTAATCGTGCCCTGAGTTCGGATCTCATGGTCAGAATCCGGTCAGCCATTGTCTTCACATTATCTTTCCTGGGACACGGGCAGAGGTTATCAATACCCATGCATGAAGAGAGGGTTCACAGAAATACACAGGTTTAAAAGCTGTAATTTAAGCCAGGCGGTGGTGGTGCACGTCGTTAGACCCAGCACTCAGGATGCAGAGACAGGAAGATCTCTGTGAGTTTGAGGCCAGACCCGACTAGAGTTCAGGCCAGCCTGAGACACACAGCAAGATCCTGTGCCCAAAACAAACACACACACACAAACACCCTGCAGCTCGGACTGAAAGTTTCTCATGAGCTCACAACACGTCTATTATGGTACCTGGGTTCCTGGTCAGGTGAATGAACAGCCAGAGGCACAGAGGGGAGTCCAGCTATAATACACTAACACCCCTTTCAGGCTCCACTGGAGTGCTGATACCAACAGTATCAGGTACTCACTCGGCCTAACTGATCTATGTATCATACACTTAACCGTGACAGATAAGCCATGGTCTTCTTAAACAAGATAGAACACAGGTCTTCACCCTTATCTATCATTCTGATTCCTGTGGTTTCAGCTATCTTTGGTTTAACCAGAGTCAGAAAACTGTTATGTGGAAAATTCCAGAAGTAAAGATTTCATAAGACTTTAGTAGCTGTTGTCAAAGTATATGCTATAATGGCTCCACGCCTTTAGTGGTTACTATCAGCAGCCTTTTCTACTACATATTGTCTATAAGCTAAATTTCACCATCTGTGTATGCACAGGAAGAGAAGGGAGAGCCCAGCACATGGTCACACTGCCTTGAAGTCGGACAGTCTACTCTCTGGGAGTCCCTGTTCTCCAGCTTTACAGAAGGAAGACCGGGCTGTGGAGGAACTGACATCCATTGCAGGGCTTCCCCACACCTCAGATGCTGTGCTACCCTGCACAGGTGATGTGGGTATCAGCCCGGCTTTGAGGAAACACCTGAATTTCAGAGAGGTTAAAAATAATCACATCCTGGGACTGGGGAGATGGCTCAGCGATTAAGAGCACTGGCTGCTTACGACCAAAGGTCCTGAGTTCAATTCCCAGCATCCATATGGTGGCTCATGACCATCTATAAAGGGATCCGATGCCTTCTTCTGGCCTGTACGTGTACATGTAGCAGAGCACTCATACATGAAAGGAAGGAAGGAAAGAAAGAAAGAAAGAAAGAAATTTAAAAAAATTGCATCCTGTGTCTCTAGAGATAAAAGGACAAAACCTAAGCAGACGCAGCAGAACCATTCAGCTACGCATTCCTGGTTTCTGCCCTCGCCCATCAGGATGCAAGCCCCTTACCATTCCTTAAAGAGCTCCGGATCAGAGAGGGTGGTGGCCACGATCCGAGCTCCCTGGGCTGGGGGATTGGACCACGTGATTCGTACAATCTTCTCCATCTGGGAAAGGACCCGCTGGATGCCGTCAGGTTCTTTTCCGACCACGGTCAGATTCCCCACTCTCTCATCTAAGGAGAAGACAGGAGAGAGCCAGGCTCAGCGGCTAACGTGGTGTTTCGGGGCAGGGAGGCAGGGCTGCGACTCTGGAAAGCACTCACTGTAGAGCCCGAAGTTCTTGGAGAAGGACTGGGCACAGAAGAGCTCGAAGCCTTCAGACACAAAATAGCGAATAGCCCACGCATCTTTCTCTAGGTCTCCAGATGCAAAGCCCTGATAGGCTGAGTCAAAGAAGGGGAACAGAAAACGGCGCTGCGAGGAAGGAAAGCGAGTCAGGGTAGGGCCTCATCCGGAAGCGGACTCAAACGTGGGCCCTTCCTTCCCACTTGGTGCCTGGAAGGAATTTCTACCCAGAACCTTCCTTGTGGTTCTTGTCTGTATGCATTCATTCATCCGCCCACCACTCTGCACCCAGCACTGTTTGAGGAACACCAAGCAGCAAACACCGGTTTTGGTAACCCTTCCTTAACAGTGTAGGCTGTGCTCCAGGGTCAAGATGCAGGCAACTTTGGCAACGGCTCGTTCCTGAAGCTCAGAGGTGCTGTTGTGTCATGGATCTTTCTGCAGGAATTTCGGGTGTGATAAGCTAATTAACTGAGGCCAGGCGACCCCGGGCTCCTCACGGGCTCCTCACGCTGCCTTACCAGCTTCTCAGGAGGAAGTAGGCTCTCCATTCTAATCACTCTCACACTGAGAGGACAAACCAGAAGCCCAAGTGTGCTTCCACTCACACCCTGAAGCTCCCCAGTGTCCAGTCAGATCCTTGTAGCTCCTAACTTCTCTCCCAGCTGGCTCAGCGAGCTTCCACCAGATCTATTTCACTGTTACCAGGGTAGACATTCCCGCTTGCCCTTCCCCAGAACTCCAGGGAGTAATGAGTGTCCTTCAGTTCTTTAAATTTGCATACTATCTGCCTGGGTGGGGCTGTGGCCATGCTTCCCCCTCCCTGCCCCCACCAGCTTTCCATCAGCTCCCTCTAGACAATGCCTTCTTATCTCCTCCTTTGAAGACTCAGCATGAGGACTACTTCTAGGAAGTTTAGCCCATCACCAGCAATAAAATCTGTTCGGCATACCCTACAGAACTCACCCAAGCCTTATCTCACAATATTGGAATTACTTGAATACTAACCCAGAGTTCTTCCCAAACAGGCTCTATGCTCTTCAGGGCAAGGGCTTTATCAGCTATGTTCACTACCAGACTCCAATGGTACCCAACACCTAACAGTTGCTTAATAAACATCTCATAAGCATGGTGATAGAGAATGTACACTTTGAGCTAGAAATTCTCATCTAGAAAGCAATCCTAAAGAGATAGAGTCTCGCCAGGTAGTGGTGGCTCACACTGTTTTAATTACAGCACTCAGGAGGCAGAGGCAGAGGCAGAGGCAGAGGCAGGTGGATCTCTGTGAGTTCAAGGCCAGCTTGGTCTACAGAGCTCCAGGACAGCCAGGGCTACACAGAAAAACCTTGTCTCAAAGAAAATGATTAAAAAAACCAAACAAACAAGAGAGAGAGAGAGAGAGAGAGAGAGAGAGAGAGAGAGAGAGAGGAAGAGAGAGAGAGAATCTGTGTGTGTGTTTTACTACATAAATAAATCAGGTCAAGAAATCTGAAATTAGCCGGGCAGTGGTGGCACACACCTTTAATCCTAGTGCTTGGGAGGCAGAGGCAGGCGGATTTCTGAGTTCAAGGCTAGCCTGGTCTACAGAGTGAGTTCCAGGACAGCCAGGGCTACACAGAGAAACTCTGTCTCGAAAAACAAAAAAAAAAAAAAAAAAACAAAACAAAAAAAAAAAACAAAATCTGAAATTAAATATTACTCAACCAATTTACCCAAGCCCCCAAGATGGCACGAAAGGATCACATGGCATGAAAAAGTAAGCTATAAACCACTAAATTGTGTATATAAAGATATAAAAGGGGGAAATGCTGCAAAATAATATTAACAAAATGATTCCTTCTTTGTAGAACAGATATACACTTTAAAAACCACACACTCTGATACTCCTTCTACCAAAACACTTACTAGTGTCTGCAGAAGTAATAAGATTTACAGTTATTATCTATTTTCTTCTTTGGACTTCTCTCCATTTTCTGGATCCTTCAGTAAGCAGGCTGTGCTTTTAAATGATTAAGAAATAACAACTAAATAAAAAACGAATCCTTGCAGCCTCCTCACCAGAGATGCTGAGCAAGAGCCATTACCTTCATGACAGCAGCAATCTGCTTCCACTCCTCTTGAGTCGGGTCGGTCCCCGTTGGGTTGTGTGCACAGGCATGGAGGACAAAGATGGAGAACTCAGGAGCATTCTGAGGAGAAGAAGGTTATATCAGCTCTGACAGAGCAAGGATACCAGGGGATGGTCAGCAGAACACGGGTCACAGTACAAGGGCAAGCATTAGTCATAGGGCAAGCATTAGCCATATTCTCAGTGTCTCATACACATCTCTCATGTGCTACCTCAGAATCCACTCTCTGATTTGGAGAAAGTCTCAGGTTCTCACTTATCAACTGATCCAAATGCTTTTCCTGCTGTTCCTAAACAGAATTCTCTCCTGCTCTTCTGTATCACCCACCTCCAGATCATTCAGGAAACCCTGGAGGTTAAGTCCTCTCTTCTCTGCATCCCAGTAGCAGTAGGACCGAATGTCTTTAAAACCAGCGGCGGAAAACACAGCATTATGGTTCTCTGTGAAACAAAGGGGCAGATGTTAGTGCTTTTCAAACACAAGGTGGCAGAGTCAGAAGGAACACAGGTGAGCATCGGGCCCTCAGGCTCAATGTCCACTGGGTGTCATAGAGGCTAGCTATTGAGTTATACCAGGAACAAGTTCAACCAGTTATAAGAACTCCAGACTTGCAGCCTAGCACAGGGCTGCCTGCCTCTTATGTCCACCTTTATGGAACCCTATAGACAGAATACAATGCAAGACTACAGGGAATCCTAGGCAAGGCTCTCCCAGCTGAAATTTGAGCAGCAGCTTTTCTCTGGCTGCTGCTATAATCCAGTGCTCAACGGCTCCCCAAAGCTAGCCCTCCCAGGGATAGATTACATCTTCCATGCAGTCACTACATGTCAGAAAGAGAGCTCTCCCAGAAGCTTGGCTCTCTCCTCTCCACAGCTAGCAGGCTCACCCCAGGTTGGTGATGACACATAGATCGGTGTATTCTTGTTGTCTGTGCCATTGTACCATCGCGCTAAGAAGTCAGCTCCAATTCGAAGTGCGCCTGTCCCTCCCAAAGACTGCACACCGCCAACCTGAGAGAGAAGATTTGGAGTCACAGGTTGTTGACAGTGGTGACATCAGCTAATAATCAAAAGAGTAAAACAATCATGACAACATACTCTGTCCTTTTTCTGGCTAAAGCCCCTTACACGTATGAGTTCTTCAAAACTTCCAACAATTACGGGAAGACTCGATTACTTGCTCATATTTATACATGGGGAAACCAAGAGACAGAAAAGTAAGAGATGAAGTCCCTGCTCGGTCACCAGTGAGCAGGACGTCCAGCCAGGTCTTCGATCTCATAGTTCTGACTCCAGGAAGAACTTCCATCTTGAATACAGGTAGAAGGACCTAGGCCATGCTAATGTGTGCCTTGGAAGGGAACCCCATTTGTTGAGCACCCAGTCCAAGGTCACTCCTTTCAGTAGGATTCTGGGCATTTACTTCAAGCTGACCCTTGACTCCCCTCTATCTGTGGAACACAGGTGTATTACTCCTGAGATGTGTTCTCTCAACAAAGATGACAGGCAGATTTCCCCCTCATCTGTTCAGTCTCCTCTCAGCCTAAACAGTCCTAATACAGGTAATAATAAAAGTCCTCTGTTTTACCATTTAGAAAAATACCTTCACCTAGAGTCCCACTTGGCCCTCACATACTCTACAAAGTAAACCCTATGTTCCCGGCTGACAAATGAGGAAACAGACTGAGAAAAATCAATGGTTCACAAAAGGACAGAGAGCATGCCACAAGGTCTCCCAGCTCTGGATCTGCTCACTCTGTCTTCTGTATGTCGCTCCATCCACCTGTCTTTGATCACCCTTCAAATCCTAATGAGGCTTCAACACAACTCTTTCAGTAGAGATAAAAGACATAAATAAATTGAATGTTGCCTAATATGCCTACAAGATTAAGAAGAATAAAAGGATAGGGAGGCAGCTGTAAATAAAAGGAGACAGCTAGGATGTTGTCTTAGTTAGAGTTTCCATTGCTGTGAAGAGACATCATGACCAAGGCAACTCTTTTTTTTTTTTTTTTTTTTTTTTTTTTTTTTCCTGAGACAGGGTTTCTCTGTGTAGCCCTGACTGTTCTGGAACTCACTCTGTAGACCAGGCTGGCCTCAAACTCAGAAATCATCTGCTTCTGCCTCCCAAGTGCTGGGATTAAAGGCGTGCGCCACCACTGCCTAGCCAAGGCAACTCTTATAAAGGACAATATTTAATTGGGGCTGTCTTACAGGTCAGAGGTTCAGTCCATTATCAAGGCAAGAAGCATGGCAGAATCCAGGCAGACATGGAGCTGGAAGAGCCAAGAGTTCTACATCTTAATGGGAAAGCAGCCAGAAGACAGAAAGGTCTCCCAGCCCACCCCCACAGTCACAGACTTCCTCCAACAAGGCCACACCTCCTAATAGTGCCACTCCCTAAGCCAAGCATAGTCAAACCACCACAAATGTAGTACTAGCACATTTGCCTAGCATGTGAAGGGCTCTGGGTCCAACACCCTAGAGAGGAGGGGGAGAGGAGGGGGAGAGGAGGGGGAGAGGAGGGGGAGAGG
>JANHMN010000003.1:169382799-169409875 GCA_030674055.1 Rhabdomys pumilio
AGGAGGGGGAGAGGAGGGGGAGAGGAGGGGGAGAGGAGGGGGAGAGGGGGAGAAAGACAGACAAAGACAGAGAGAGCACAAGTGCCAGGCAGTAGAGACACACACCTTTAATCCCAGCACTCAGGAGGCAGGGGAAAGTGGATCTCTATGAGTTTGCGGCCAGCCTGGTCTACAGAGGGAGTTCTAGAAAAGGCTGTTACAAAAAGAAACCCTGCCTCAAAACAAAACAAAAGAAAGGTGTGGTTTGAACACCACAGGCTGAGATGTCTAACCACCTGATCCCAGTAGATGGCGCTGTCGAGAGGGGGAGGGGTATGTAAACTTTAGCAGGTACAGACCTGCAGAAGGGCTCGCTGGGGAAGGGTTTTGAGGGCTTAGGCCTCACTCCACCTCCGGGTCATTCCCTGCAGTCTGCACACCGCTGAAGACGGAACTCTCAGCTGCCTGCCACGCCTCCCTTTCATTAAGGACTCGAACCTCCAGAACCATAGGCCAAAATGAACTCTTTCTTCATAAGATGCTTTTGGTCCTAGTGTTTTATCATGGTACCAAAAAGTAATTAAGGCCGAGGGACACACAGCAATCTCATAACAGTGACAACTTTGTGAAAGACTTTAGTAATAGTCATAGTGGAAAGAAAGGGACTTTGTTCTGTACATTGGTTTTCTCTAAGGGGTGTGTGTGTGTGTGTGTGTGTGTGTGTGTGTGTGTGCATGCCCATAGAGGCCAGAAACAGGTTTTGAAACACTTGGAGCTGGAGTTACAGCCATTTGTAAACTGCCCGGTGTGAATGCTATAGGATCCAAACCCCAGCTCTGCAGTCGAGCACAAAGTACTCTTAACCAGAAGCCATCTCTCCAGCCCTACCTGATGCTTCTAAAGTCACACAAAAAGATACATTCCCGTGTTATTTGTAAAATTCCATGATTATAAAAACATATTCGGCTATCTAGAATTTTCTCTGGCAGTGGTTCAATCTTATACAAGACTCGAAAATACAGATGACCTTGAAGTAATGTGACACGGGCATGGATTCGGTCATCATGGTATCTGAAATAATAAAAGGGTTAAAAGAAGAAAATCTCCCTTTAGAAGAGAAAAGCTGCCCTAAGTTGTTCTAAAGCTCTAAGCTAACAGTAATCCTAGAAGACAGCAAAGAAAAACAAAGCAGAGAGTAGAGGTCCCGAGGTTAGGCCCACCCTCCCTCCTCAGACACAAACTGTCAGAGCATGGGTACACAGGACTGAAAACAATCCTGAAATTATAAATCCACTTCATTAACATCAGCTACCTTGGCACTCATAACATATGACATGTGAAATACTGAATTCTTAAATCACTGTGCTCTAAAAATTAAACACTGGATGGCTTTAGTGACACATGACTTACTCTAAATATCAGTATTAACAGAAACTGCTTTTTGTGAATAACTTAGCAACTGGTCATTGTAGAAACTTTTTTGGACAAGAAAATTCTATATTTGGTTAAAAAAAAACAAACAAAAAACCAAAACAAACAAACAAACAAACAAAAACAGGAAAATCATTAATATCTAAGGAAGTCCAGACAATTCAGACTCAGTCACTTGAACCCAAGTCACGAGACAGGTATCCAGAACAAGACAGTCTCTGCATCTCCTTTCTATGTTGACATTTAACTGCTGACTCTAGGAATATGTCAGATATCATAATTTGCTTGTGTTATTTTACTGTGAGGTGAGCAGAGCCCACCAGAAGCTGTTTGCAGCCAGGCTCACACATCACCTGGGTGCCTAGCAACTCTCACCATATACAACTACACAAGCTTCTGCCCAAATGGCTGAAGAAAAAACTTAGTGTGGCAAAGACCCAAGGCAGGGCAAGATCCCTGGACTCTTGAGGCAAGAGCCAAAGTAGGAGACTGAGATCTCAGTACAAGGAAAGGCCTCAAGTCAGGTCTACTGTGGCTACCTGCCACGCCTGCAGAGCTCAGTAATGGCAGAGCCTGAAACACTGCTCTATGGGAGAGGAAAATGGGCATTTTGTCTGAATCCTAAAGTCTGAGAAGAGAAAAGTAAGAAGAAGCAGTAAGGATCCCAGAAGCAGGTTACGGTAACTTTAAACTTCAAATGGACTGCTGTCTAAGGAAGACATTGCTGTTTGCCTCCTTGTTCATTTTTCACATCCTGTCTCCACCACCCTCGCTTCTCCTATTTTGGCCACTCCAGTTCAAAACCGAATCCAGCCTCCCTCCTTCCCCATAGCTAACATGCCTCCTCCTCCTCTTCCTCCTCTTCCTCTCATTCTGCAGCTGTTGACAACTTTAACACAGTAAATGAAAGCAGGGGCTGTCTCCGTCTGTGGTCACGTGTATGTTCGGTCACTGCTGGGTCCTAGCATCTAGCAGCATGCTTGGCTCTTCTGACAAGTGACTCACTCAAGCATCTGAGACCCTCAGAAGTTCCGTGAGCTAAATATGGAACATGTACAGAATGAATAAGCAAGCCACGATCCCTTGCCAGGATCACAAATTGTGAGATGATCCCTAGCCAAGATCACAAATGGTGAGATGATGCCTAACCAGGATCACAAATTGTGAGACGATCCCTACAGGATCACAAATGGTGAGAGAAAAAAAGCCTTATAAAATCAGACTTGTAAGGAGCTGGAGTCATGACTCAGCAATTAAGAGCACTTGCTGCTCTTATACAGGACCTGGTTTCAGTTCCCGGCATCCACATGGTGACTCATAGTCATCTGAAACTCAAGTTCCAGAGGACCTGAAACATTCTTCTGACCTCCATGGGCACCAAGAATGCACGTGGCGCATGTATACATGTAAGCAAAATACTCACACATATAAAATAAAGATATTTTTAATTTAGGCATTAGAGTAAAGCCACAGTGAGTTTTGCTATTGCCAGACTTCAAACAGCCACGTCACAATTCAGAAACCATAAATAACTAGCCACTCCTGAGAAAGTGAATGATTCAGCACAGAAGTGACCCTTGATAAGGTCGTGAAGGTCTCAGAGGTGTGGCGAGAGAACTGGTGAAACAAGGAAGGGCGTTCTATGCAGAGGGAAAAGCCAGGCACGGGTTCCGAGTCCTGACAGGCCTGTAGGTCTGCAGAATAGCAACACCCTTAGACTGGCAGGATCCTAGATGGGTAACAGGGAGAGAGATGCCAAGCTCAGAGACTGGACCATACTCTGGAGACAGCAACAAAGATGCGCCAGGTAACACCATTAGCTCTTTTTATAAAAATAATCTCTCTATTCATAGTGTGGGAAATGTACTGAAATGAAAAGGAGACTAGAGGCCAGAAGGCCAATGAGGCTATTACAAGAATCTTCATGAGCTGATGGCCGGCTGAACTAAGATAGTGACCCAGGGATGCAGAGAATGTCCAGGGGGAAAAAAAAAAGAAAGGCTCAGAACTCAGGAGCAGCTGGTACCCAGGATAAAGCAGATGCCGGGAAGTAGCCCCCAAACAGGAACTTAACATATCTGATGCCATAAAGACTGGTGTTTGTTCTGTAATCACAACACAATGAAGATGAACTAGACCAAGAGAGACTATGTCCCCAGGTCAAGGTCGGAGCCCCAGGCCAGGTTCTTACAGTCTTAGGAGGTCAAACCCCAGATCCATGGACAGGGGAACGCTGTCAACAAAGTAGCCACGTTGAGAGTACAGTTTTCTTGGAGAAGCAGCTCCCAGTATGGCCTCTGATTTGCCAACAACAGCCCCAGCTGATTAATCTATAGCGTATGCAGAGAGCAGCACCCCACTCCCGGGTGCTCAAGTTCCCCACTTTCAGATTAAGATTCTCTACTTTTGGACCGTGGTACATGCAGAGGCTTGCAACGGGTCAAACTTCAGAGAGTCAATGTCAGTGGAGTGTAGAGCCACAAATGAGACATCTATAACACACTAACACACACAGACAGACAGACAGACAGACAGACAGACAGACAGACAGACAGACAGACAGAGACAGGGCTCGGGGACCACTGAGGAGGAAGTAGGTTTCTAAGAACCAGAGGTTGGGGAGGACTGGAACACAACTGTGTGCTCTGGACGTGAAAGGATGCTTGCTCACATGGACTCAGCAGCCATGCTCTTTGTATGACCAAGGAAATCATCATCCCAGCGTGGAGTGGGAAGGAGTTCAAGAGCCCCCATCCCTTACTGAGGAGCTACTGAGCATTGCTGGCTTCTGCAGGAAGGAAAGGTCAGGTTTTCTTAAGGCTAAGATTCCTGGTAGGCAACAAGGTTGGCCTCACACTCCAATGGACAGCCTTATATCTATGAGTTTATGGGCAGCACAAAGTGAACTTGGTGTATTGTTTTTTGTTTTGTTTTGTTTTGTTTTAAGTGAAAACACAGAGTCAGGAGGGTCTGTGAGAAACAGAGATGGGTGTGACCAAAATATACTGCATGAAATTCTCATAGGAGCAATAAAACTTACAGATTTTAAAACAGACTGTCCACTTTCTGTCTGGGGAAACAGGATTTGGGGAGACAGCTCTTCCATACCACCCTCTACCTCCGGCACACTAATCCCATAGCTATCGTTCCCCGGGGCAAGATAAAGCCTTATATAGAGATCTAGTGCAAACTTTGATTAATTATTTGTTTAGTCAGTGACCTGGGTTCCAAGACCTTCACCGGAGCCTCCCTGCTTCAAGTCACCTGTAGGAAAGCAAGCATGTGAGCCACCTTTACTCACCTTGCCGTTGAGCTTATCAGGGTATCTGGAGAAGAAAAACCTGCTGTAAACAACAGGTGAGGAACACCTCAAGTGACTCCACAATGCGGCCCTCTCCACGTGTCAACCGTGGCCTGCATTCCCACGTGGCCCCGGGGCTGAGGAGCCAGCTGATTTCAATTACACAACACCTGACTGGACTCTTGCTCTCCCCGCCCACCCAGCCAGCCAGGTTTACCTCGCTCAAATAACACTTTCCTTAGGTAACCCCTGCACAAACTGTAGTCTTCAGGTGAGTCTATACAACCGAAACTTGCTTCTGCCCACCGCTGTCCCTGGGCCATCCCACACACCCCTGTCCCAAGAACAGGATTGATGTTTTCTTCTCTATCTCTACTTTGGTTTTTTAAACCTAGATATAGTTTGGAGTCAATGGGGGCACCTTTAAAAATACTCCCAAGCCAGGCGGTGGCAGCTCACACCCAGCACTTGGGAGGCAGAAGCAGGTGGATCTCTGGGTTTGAGGCCACCCTGGCCTACAGAAAGAGTTCCAGGACAGCCAGGGCTGCACAGGGAAAGTGTCTTGTGATGGTTTTTATATGCTTGGTCCTGGAAGTGGCCCTATTAGAGGGTGTGGTCCTGTATAGTAGGTGTGACCTATGGAGCAGGTGTTTCATTGTGGGTGTGGGCTTTGCCCTAGCTTCCTGGAAGTCAGTATTCTGCTATCAGCCTTCAGATGATGTAGAACTCTCAGCTCCTCCTGCATCAGGCCTGTCTGGACTCTGCCATGCTCCCGCCTTGATGATGATGGACTGAACCTTGGAACCTGTAAGCCAGCCCCAAGTAAATGTCGTCCTTTATAAGACTTGCACTGGTCATGGTATCTGTTCACAGCACTAAAACTCTAATTAAGACACCTCTCTAAAAAAAAAAAGAAGAAGAAGAAGAAAGAAAGAAAGAAAGAAAGAAAGAAGGAAAGAAGGAAAGAAAGAAAGAGAAGAAAAACCTCCCACTGGGGTTGTGGGGAGAGAGACGCAATGGCCCTTCAAGATTCAGACTCCATCGACTTGGCAGAGGTTCACAGGGTCCAGCTTACAACTTGCAGAAGATAACACTAATACTTAGCAAGAGCTGAGAGCCAGAGTCCCACTGGGTACATATTTGCAGCCCCAAAGATCTCCCTGTCCCCTGAATCTCTCCATCAGCAACTCTCACCATATGCCCTACCTCACAGTGTCTGCTTCTAACACACACTCACGCACACATCTGTAGTTATAGCACAGGCAGTTCAGTGAGAGCACCCAAGGGAAAGACTACAAGAACTACCACAGGTAAGAAAGAGCGGGGAATTCTGGTCCTTGAAGGTTGAGGGATTACTGACACCTGAGAATCCAGGTAAAATTAAGGAAACTTTTCTCCAGAAATCAATGAAATTCTGCATATAATTTCAGAGTAAAGCCCCTATGCAAGAACCCCTGATGGGATTATGAGCTACAAATTCTTTTCTTTCTAAATTTAACATACAGAGAGCAAGTAGGTAAATGGATTTGCCTATGGCCAAAAGCAGTGGCAGAGATGAGTCTACACAACTCCGAACTCTTCAGACTCCATTAACTTCTCTTTGCTTGGCTTTTCCAGAAACGACTTCAATGCCAGCAGCTGAAATCTGTACTAGACAAACTGAGTAAGTGAAGCTGAGCTCTGGATACAGCCATAATTACCCACCAACACTGACTAAAAATGGATTTGATGAGCTGGAGAGATGGCTCAGTCATTAAAAGTCCTGGCTGCTCTTCCAGAGGACCCAGGTTCGATTCCCAGCACCCACATCGCAGTTGACAGCCATCTGTAACTCCAGTCCCAGGGGATCCAATGCCCTCTTCTGGCCTCCTTGGCACCAGGCGCTCACATATAGCACAGGCATTACATGCAAGCACGAACGCTCATGCACATAAAATAAATACAAATTTAAGAGAGGCCAGCTTACCTTCAAAGAAATAAGTAACAAAAATGTATTTTCCGAGAATTCTCAAAAAAGAACTTTCATATACCTTCCAGCAAATTGCACTTTTCATCTTGCACTTTTATTTTTAGACATTTACGGTTCCTAATGAGAAACTATCCACAACCCCAAACTCACCCGATTCTCCCTGATAGCTGGGCTGTTGTCCCCAAGTACTAGGCGAGAAGCACGGCTCCGGAACTCTGCCAGGCCCAGGATGGGCAGGTACTCGTGGTTGAGGCTACAGTCGTTAGCAATCTTTTGCTCGACCTTCTTCACTACTGGTAAAACCCAGGGCTGAGAGTCATCTGTGCGGTATGCTGAATACGGAAACAGAGGTACAGAAAAAGAGGAGCACATGAATGTCGGGCATCGTCCAAGCCAGCGTGTGTAACTACGGACAGAGAAAATTCCACCACCTTCTAGCCAAAGCAAGACACAGACAGAAACACAAAGTGCATTCACTTGCTGCATCGAGTCCTGGGTTAGTGCTGGGCACACAGGGCAGCCTTGCTTCCCGTTTCCCGTCTCCCCATTCAGATCATGCAGTTTTTGATGTGATCTCCAGAACTAGAAGGCTGAAATAAAATTGGGATGCCACAAACGCCAGTGAAGCAAGAGAGGGGCATGTCTGCGAATGGAAGTCATCTCTGCGATCTGGTCTCTATAGCCAATCTCTATGGCTCAGAGATTCCATCCCCACGCATTTCAGAAAAGCCTAGGTTGGGCAAGTCCAAACTGCAGCCCACGGCCTGCATGTGTCCCAGGATATCTATCAACATGACCCAACAGGTTTGTAGACAATGACAATGTCATAATGCAATGTCAAAGGGTAGGACGAGTCTGCCTTGGAGCTACTTGTAGCTACTAGAGCTACAAAAATCTCTGAACCTCCAAATACAACCATGGAGAAAGGAGGAGAAAAACAAATACGTCTGCCTCCTCCAGCTGACGTAAAAATGCAGAAGCGTGTCACACAGGAAGCCTATGTCCTGTGCCTGGTGCACAGCTACTGGTTACACAATGACCAGGGACCCACTTAAACACATCTTTGTCCTCTACGCATTTTGAAATCAGCCAGTGTTTACATTTTCACCGCTCAGACACACTCACTGCCTCCCATTGCCTCGAACTGATCTAATTTTATCTAGTTCACAACATTTAATCAGGCTACATAGTAAAACTTCTAGGCATTCCTTCAACCTTTTAGTGCATTTAGCATATTCTCGGGCTGTTCTGACCTCTTCTCCTACACTACTCCAAGTTATGCTGGATTCTGCAGGCAGCTGCTTTGACCTTGACCTAAGCCAATAATCTCTGAGCTGAGCCCAACTGGGGTCACTTCTGTCTCTACTGAGTGAGCTGCCAATCCTATGCCAGAGTAGGTGAGACCAAGCTCTAAGAGTGATTCTGACTAAAATTTAACTCATGTATATCTTACGATGTCTTACGGAACAACACATATTAACTATAAAGATTTTAGCTTAACCCAAAATGTAGACACTTAACATTACATTAAACCACACAGTCTCAGCATTCTGAGCCTGGGCATGAATATACAACCTCCTCATCTCTATTGCCAGTGTGCATATTCTTTTATAAAATATGGATCATACCATCATAGGGTTTCCAACACGCTTGTTTCTTCATCCCTTGAATATATTTTATAAGTATCTTTTTAATTTACTTGCTAAACTAATGGGACTTCATTTATTTAATTTTAGTTTATGTACATCGGTGTGAGGGTGTCAGACCCTTTGGAACTGGAGTTACAGATCGTCGTGAGCTGCCATCTGGGTGTTAGGGATCCCAGTCCTTCAGAACAGACAGTGCTCTTAACCACTGAGCCATTTCTCCAGCCCTTGTATCTTTTACTGTCAGTATCATTCTGACAGGTGACGTATCTTCAAGCCCTCATTCCATCCTCTGCATCTGCCTAGTTCCCAAATCCCTGTCTCTATACATACTGGTGTTGGGTTCTCACATATCCATCCAGAATTTCCCTATAACACATGGGCAAATCTGGCTTCCTGCATTTGGTAATCTCCAGCAGGGTGTCACACACCGTTCTGTGCCTTGCTTTTGCCACTTGATGATCTCCTCATGTTTATACACAGAAAGATTCTTTGTTCTTTTTCACAACTGCTCAACTGATGAATAAAGCAGATTTTATTTCGATAGCTTCACATTGGACAGCCAAGTTGTTTGCTATGCAGGTTATTAAAACAATTGTTTACTACACAGGCTATTAAAGCAATTGTTTATTATGTCAGCTATCAAAACAACACTTCAGTGAACCACGCCATACACACTTTATCTCACATGTAGACAAATACATCTGTAAAGATGCAGGCTTGAAGCGGACGTGCTGATGGATGCGTGTTTGGACAGATACTTCCAAGTATCTCTACAACAGCCATCAATTCACATGAACCAGCAATGTGAAGAGCGTCCGCTTCTCCACAGCATCATCTAGTAAATTCCCAGTATGAATGTGTACTCTGTGTCAAGGCAAGTTCCATTTGCATTTCTCTTATTATGAATGCAAGTGGAAACTTGTCATGTTGAGCCATCTACGACATAGCCACGGGTGAGATGACACTCTTTCCTGTGTATGAATTACTAACTATTAACCGTGATTTCAATTACCTGCTATTAGAAACATTGTGTTGAATATTCCTATTATCACTAAGCATGAATATATTCACGGAAAATACTTCTAAGTGTAAACCTACAAAGCCAAAATGTAAACAATAAACAAAATACTTAAGCATTTATAAGTCCATTTTAGGTCACATATTTTTAATAGAAATAAGTGTTTTCCAGTCCATCAGATAACTATATTTTCCAGAAATGAGTCATCTACAAGTCCAAGAAATATATCCATGCATAACAGAAATGTGGACTGGAACGGCCCCTCACCTCCTATAGTTTAGTCTCCAGGCTGGTGAATCAACCTCAGAATATAACTCAGCAGTTACATTCTCTAACTCCCTTCAACAAATATTAAAAGTTTACTTAACCAGGTGGAACCTGATTGGGTTTCTTTAAAGACATCCAAAATACCTCCTTCTGAGGAGAAGCTGTTCTTAGAACAGACCACCTGGTCAGACCCGAGGCTAACACTGCCAATGTGCCCCTGGAAGTCTCTGGGAGACTTGATTTTTAGATAGGATGATATTACTGTGAAGGCCCTCAATTCTACCAAATCTTCATCCTTTGAAAACCAATCTAATGTTGGGAAACATGGTACCTGCACCAGTCCCGGTGAGCAGAGCCGGGATGATGGTGTGTACAGAGACAGTTATAAAGAGATGCTCTCCAGTGGGAGTCCTACCACACAAGGCGGTTTCAAAAGAGGATTCCTGGAGTCACGGAATGGATGCACGTCTGAACCACATGGAAAGGATTCCATCTAGACTCACCACAAGTCAGAAAAGTCAGTCCTATTAACTTCAGATCTGTGACTGGATATTGCATACATGATATAACATAGCTATGCTGTGTATTAGTATTTATGATAATGCCATTCCTAAATTATTGTAAAACATGTAAAAGAAAGGAAAAGCCACTGTGTGGTTGTTCTTACTGTTGCTATATACTCTGACCATCACCCTCCCCCCCCAAAAAAACACCCTGAATACCTGAGAGTGAGGTTAGCTATACTGTGAGAAGAGAACTGCCCAATTCAGCTGCTCCCTTCTTACTGCCCAATTTCTCCCAGGTTCAGTTCTGGGCTACCCACTAGTAAGGCAGGACTGCAGACTTCTCTGGGTGGCTGGAGCAAGGAAGGCAAGCATGATGGCTAGCCACCGTTCCTTCTCTCCTGGGGAGTGCTTGTGCCTGTCCTGTTTTGTTCCCATTTCCCTTTCCTCCTGCCACTCACTCACATTCAACAAGCACTCACCCACTGTGCCAGGCACTGGCTAGAAGAAGCTACATAGAGATATCCCCCATCTTCCAGGAAACGCAGCATGCTTTAAATCTCCATGCTGGGTTAGGGAAGATCTTACAGAGGATGGAGTGCTAACAGTGAATAAGGAAGGGTTTAGAAGGTAGACAGGGGAAGAGAGGTGTTCCAGTCTGAGGGACACCCGTGCAGGGGCATCAGTCGCAGGACAGCATGAGCTGTTTGTGGCACTGCATTTCCATGTGTCTGGAGCAGGCTCTGTGGAGGAACCACGGGCAGTTTCTTTCAAGAATCTTCTGTTTTAATGGGAACATCCAAAAGGAGTGACATCAACAGCTGTACATTTATAGACTCATCTGAGCGACGCCACAGATTCAAACCCAGAGGACTGAGAGCAGAAGGCTCCGGAAATGATCCAGAAGAGAAATAATGGAGCCCCAAATCAAGGCAATGATGGCAGAATAAAGGAAAGGGAAGATAAGCAGGCGGACCTCTGAGGATGTGAAAAAAAACAGGAACCCAAAGGCCAGACTCATACAGCAGGGAAAAGGGTGGCTGGTGATTCCAGCAGCCATCTGGGCAATGCGTGGGATGGGGGGTGGGAGTGGGGGAGGGGTAGGAGCTGGTGAACATATGGCAGTAACAAGAAGGGCCCTAGGAGAAGAAACCCAGGATGGCGAGCCCTCATAATTACAGACCCTCCTGGAAACTGAAGCCACGGTAATAACAAGGATTTACTAAATACTTTGTACATTTCTTTATTCTCATTTAATTATTTTAACAAACCACAAAATACATAGGTATTAGGAGTCTGGAAACTGAGGCCAGAAATTATTTTCCAAAGATCATAAAGATAATGAGTTAAGCTGATACTACTGAGTCCAACAAAAGCGCTCTCTTGAGCACCCTTGCTCTCCCTCCTCCCATCCCTCCCACACCCCCTCCCTCCCTCTCCTTTTCCCTCTCCCTGCCCCTCTCTGTAATAGGCATGCCTAAGGAAATCAGCCCTCAGCCTAGAACACTGTATCAGGAGGAGCCTTCTTATCAGCATGCTGCTGAGTTCTGTGACCTATGCATGTCCTTTCTTCCTGAGTAAGCTTCTGGGACAGTCACAAGGGTTACAGACAAGCCCAGCAGTTTTGTTTGCAGAAAGGAAAAACAGAGAATTAAATGGTCAAACTAGCACCTTCATCCCACTGAGTGTTCCCCTTCCCTTCCCTACCTGCACCCAAGAGCACATACACACAAGCCTCTGCGTCCTTCTCCAAACTCTGCTCTGAGAAACCCTGATATAACTCACCCAACCAACAATCCCGTCGGCAGAGGCGAGAAACCACATCAAAAACCACTATCTAGACCAAAAGAAAGAAGGATAAGTTCTCATTTTAAAAGGTGGGCAGGGAGAGAGAATGGCTTTAAAAAGAAAGAGACAGTTCGGTCTACTGAGTGCCTAGCACTTACATGTATGACCTGACTTCATATCCCAGGCACTCACAGAAAGAGCTGGGCATGGGCGTGTAACCCTAGAGCTCCGAGCAATGGAGACAGGCACATCCCTGAGATCGCTGGCCAGCGAGTCACGCCATCAGTGAGCATTGGGTTCAGTGAGAAACAGTGTCTCAAAAGATAAAGTAGAAGCAATAGTGTAAGACACAGTGTCAGTAACTGGCCTCCACATGAATGCATACATGCATACACACACACAGAATAAATTTTAAAAAAAATAAATAAACAAGAGACTTTGTATCACGTTGGACTTTTGTCTCACTGTCCTTAGAAGAGCTTTGAGAGTCACTAAGCCCACCAGCTCCCTAAGCTTAACAGTGAAAACTAGGACCCGCTTGCTCTGTGTACTGACAAGAAAGCTATTGAAATCAGTCCAGCGAGAAGAAAAATCTCTCAGAAAGCTATCAGCTAATGAGATTACAGTTTGTTCTAAAACTGCCCAGCATTGCTAGATAGAACCTGAGAGGGAGCTCTTCCATTACCTTTGGCCTTGGGAGGAGCAATCTTCTCAGACAGTAATTAATGAATGTCCTTCACAGAGAGTGTGCTGAGGTGTGTAAGTACAAGACAGACACATGCAGAAAGAGACCTTTTATTGCCGTTTTGATTACTCCTGTGTGAGCATCTCTCACTAACACAGAACAGGTCAAGGTAATGATCACATTGGCCTATATGCAACCCCCTTCATGACAGATCACACTTCACACGTAATTGTTCCTGGTTTACTGACCCTTGGATAATGGATGGGGGCAATACAATTACCCCATACTGTAGCATTACCCTATTAATAGAATCTGGGAAGTGCTGGGGGTGGGCTTTTGATAGATTCTAATTGTCATTCACTCCTGGTACCTCATTCTTCCTCAGCTTCAAAGACATTAGATAACGTTAGTCAGAGCCACAGGCACCCAGAGTCTCTTGCCTCTTCTCTCTGCAGGTTACTGGTCACCCCCAGGCCAGCTGAAAGTATCCCAAGCAGAGAAGAGTCTAGAGACCCTGAGGCCTAAGACCTGCCTAGCATCCCCCAGCTCTCCTATGCAGAGGTCAAGCCATACTTTCTCCCTGGGCTTCAGCCTCCTTCCTTGCCAACAGGAGACCAAGAAAGCAACCTCCCAGCATTGCTGTAGACAGAACACTCACACGCATAACTCATCTGCTCATGTTCTCAGGTTCCCGGAAACAGTGACAAAGGCACGTCACCACTGAGATGAGTATCTGAACCAAAGGCTGACTAGGGTCATCTGGACTGGAGGTTTTCATGTGCACAAATATTTTATTTCTGAACCAATGTCATAAATTTCATTTTTTTGGTTCTTAGGCTGAACATTTTTATTCAACTGCTTTCAAGAGATCCACTCAAAGAAACGACAAACAACAAAAGAAAAAGCTCAGATTTACATAACTCCTACTTATACACCAGACCCCACACAAAGCACTCACTGCATTAAGTCACCACAAAAGCCCTGCAAGATGGGTCAAGCTATCGACCTTACTAGCCCTTCTAGCTACATTAGGCTGGAAATAAACAGTTGGAGGTTCTGGGCTGGATTTACATAAAGAGCTTATATGGTGATCATTGTGATTTTTATTCAAGACAATCTTTCAGTATTTCTCCTGCTCTGGGGGCTGCTAAAAACATCAAATTTCTCTCCACTGGCAAAACAACAAATACTGACCTTTTTATGTTTTGTTTTGAAAAGTTTCAAACATACATAGAAGCTGAGAAAATACTATCTTTCATTTACGTCCAGACATCATCAATAAAACAGCACTTTAGGATTTTCTCTCAGCCCCTACTACTACTTGAAGAAGTGTGTGTGTGTGTGTGTGTGTGTGTGTGTGTGTGTGTGTGTGTGTGTGTGAAGGGGGGTAGGGGGAAAGAACAAGGGCTATGTGTGCATTTCCTCTCTAAGAACCTAGATTCTGAATCCTCTTCACGTCACCCTCTGCTTCAAAACAATTCCATTTCTTCTTTCTAACCTTCTAGCGCTTTTGGTTCGGGTTGGTTCCCTGCTGAGGACATCGTTCGGCTCACTTTTCTCTCCTTGGCTGCCTTCTGCACGTGGCCAAATGCAAACCAAGCTCTGTTAAAGCGTCAAACATCAAAATGCCAGTTATGACAAAGTCGCTGGAGGCTCGAGCTAAAGGGCTTTAGAGACTTCACAGCACAAACGTCCTTGGCAGAAGGCTAACTTGGTTCAAGAAAAACAATCGGGAAATGAAGACCCAGTCTGTGAGGCCTGAGCTCGGCTTTCACCTCATCTGCTCCACTCTGAGAATAAACCAAACCTACATCCTCCCCTTGTGGGGTTAACGGGCTTCCTAACTGGAACCTGCTACTCGCTCAAACCGGACCAGAGCTCCATTAGGCTAACAGCTCTTTTATTCCTAATTCCAGCTGGCCATGACGCCGAAGCTACCAGACTTCTCTCTCCTTAGCGTCCCATCTTTGCTTTAGAACAAGTACTATAAAGAACTCAGGGTGGAGAAACAAAAACTACATTTGTGTTCCAGATGCTACACCTGTTCTGCGTGACCTTGAACACCCCCTCTTTCCAAGGACTCTGTATCGCCATCTGCAAAATGGGTAGGATGGTGATGTCCTGGTGGTCCCAGCCTTCTCTCCCGGGTCCCCTCTCAGGGAGGCACCAAACTAAGCCTCAGCTCCTCCGACGCCCACCTCCCCCCAAAGCTGCTCGCATTCCAGGGTACTGCATCCTTACCTCCCACGCCGAGGTTAACTTTGCGGGGATCTGGATCATCCCGGAAGTCCGCAGTAAGCTTAAAGACCAGAACCGGCGGGGCTTGCGGAACCTGGGCAAAGACTGATGGAGGCGCCATCGCAAGGGAATCTGCTGAGACCTTGAGCACGAGCCGGGAGCTGCTCGGTGCGGTGCGGGGGGCCGATGACTGAGGAGACTCTCACCTTCACCAGCGGGCGGGGCAGCCAGCGGCTTCCAATGGCCGAGCCGCGTCCAGAGCTTGGCAACGTGCTTAACCAATCACAGCCTTCCGACTAAGAAGGGTTAGGCGGGACAAGGTTCTATTAGCCAATTCAAGAAGAGGATCTTATCGGAGGCTTGTATGATGCAACCAATGCAGATGTACACCGGAGGAGGTGTGGGCAGAGACTTGGATGATTGGCGTAGCGTGTTCCAATCGCTGAGGCTTTTATTCCTTGGAGTGATGAGGATGGTGAGGGTGGCGGGAGTCCCCAGAGGACAGCCTCCTGACCTTCTGGGGCCTGGAGACCTGGGGCGGTGGCCCGCCCCTGGGATTAGTAGAGAACAGGTCTTTCTGTACTCGCTGAGCAGGTGGCTGTCCCTGCCAGGCTCCGGCAGTGCGCACGTTCCTGCGTTGACCAGGCCGGGCTGACAGCCAAGTCCCTGGCACAGGACTCTAGTGGTCCGCCTGGACACGCTGTTCCCGATCGTGGGTGACCTTGACCATCTCCAGTCAGTGCTTCCCCAGAAAGAAACCTGGGAGTGATGTCTGCCTTGAACGCTGGCAGGGGAGACCCTACAGAAAGTAAGGGATGAGCACATGCCAGTTTGAGAATTTTACCACTACCACCACCGGGGCGGGGTTCGAGGTGAGTTGACAGAGGAGCCAAGCCCTAAAGGACCTTCAAGGATCTGACGAGGCCTCCCCCCTGCAGTGTTCCTCCCACACGTGCTGTCATCGATTGGCAGATACCCAAGCTCTACTGCTTCTTCTTCTTCTTCTTCTTCTTCTTCTTTTTTTTTTTTTTTTTTTTTTTTTTGGTCAGGTCAGGCTGCTCCTTCCCCTGAGATTCTATTTCTGTCCAGATCCTTTCTCCACCTGTTGACCTTGGAGATTCGCATGTGTCAGCGGTCCATAAAACCTTCTCTTCACACTCCGTCTAGTTAAACATTTCTCTTTCCTGTGCGTTAGGCATTTTGTTGTCGATGTTACAATGTTCAAAACGTCTCCTGATGAGTAGGGACCTAACTCTGGAGCCAGGCAAGTTAGATTTAGATGCTGGCTGCCACTTTAGATGCTGACCTACTTGGGCAGGCCTATTCCTGCTCTGTAAGATGGTGATAATAGTGTTTTCCTCCGGGTTGTTGTGGGGATTAGGTGAGTTAAGACACATAAAGTGTTTAGTTGCATACAGTAAGTGCTCTCTAAATACTAGCTTTGTTATGGCACAGGGTCCACACCTCCTCGTAGATGACATGATGCTTTGCCTGAGATCTGGCAAACCTCCCTCCGTTTCTTACACAAGATAGTCACCAAATGCTGGAAGGTGCCAGTTCCTTGTGAGAAAACAGTATAATAACTTCCTTTGGGTAACATGATAAATCTTCACATGAGTTTTCCATTCAGAAGATAAACATGAGCCATCGAACTTTGAGCAATACTCGCTAAGCTTTTCTGTCTTTTGTCCTTTCAAAAACATCGCCTTGCTTTTTTAAAGCTGCCCGCAGCGTTTCATTAATGGTTTCTCCTAACAGTCACAAGCTAATTCTGAAGGTCCAACAACCGTGTCCTTCCAGAGCTTCCAAAACTCACAGCCGGAGGGCAACTCGGGAGGGATGTTCTGTAACCTCGCCTTCCTAGAATTTAATTTAGAAGTGTGGGCTTCACAACATTAGGCAACAATGTCATGGTCACTCCCTGCGTCATTCCCCGGGGAGAAAAGCAACCCTGGGTTACCTAAACACTGTCGGTTCCGCTAAGAACAAATATTTCTCACTGTGTATGCGCATGCGCGCGCCTGTGTTCTGTTCAGTTAGGTACACAGCAGCACATGTGTTCGGGAGTGGAGCACCTCTGGGAGTGGAGACCAGAGGTGAATGTCAGGTGTCTTCCTCAGTTGCTTTCCACCTTATTATTTGAGACAGGGTCTCTCACTGAACCTGGACCTCACAAACTCCACTAGACTCTCAGGTCAATGAGCTCCAGAAACTTGCTGATCTCTGCTGTCCAGCACAGGAGATACAAGCTCCAGCATAGGAGATACAAGATGTCACTATTGGCCTGTACACGTGTGCCGGGGTTCCAAACTCAGGTCCTCTGGCTTGTACAGGAAGCACTTTTACTGCCGAGTCATCGCCCCAGCCTCCAAATAAATACAGATAGACAGTCTAAACAGCTCACAGTCAAACCTGGGGTGCTGGGGTGCTGGGTAGTTTTATGTCAACTTGACACAAGCTAAAGTCATACGAGAGGAGGGACCTCAGTTGAGAAAATGCCTCCATAAGATCCACCTGTGGGACATTTTCTTTGTTAGTGATCCTGGGGGCAGGGCCCAGCCCATTGTGGGTGGTACTAACCCCCGCGATGGTGTCCTGGGTTCTATAAGAAAGCAGGTTGAGTAAGCCATAGGGAGCAAGCCAGTAAGTACTTCCCTTCCATGACCTCTGCATCAGCTCCTGCCTCTAAGTTCTAGCCCTGCTTGAGTTTCTGTCCTGAGTTACTTCAGTGATGGCCTCTGATGTGGAAATGTAAGCAAAAATAAACCTTTTTCTCCCCAACTTGCTTTATGGTGTTTCATCATAGCGATAGAAACCCTAACTAAGACAGGTATGGACAAAGAACGTGCTGTATACAGTTGTTCTTCCTGTCCTGTACGTAACACCTGAATTTTAGGGGACTGGAAAGGTGGGGAAGGATGCCTAGTTTATACAGGATTTAAATGCCCCTGGCACACACACACCCCAGTAATATGAGGTTCTTGAATTTGCATTGAGAACTCTTCTGTCTTGAACCTTGTAGGCTACTCCCTGAGTAAAATACCGAACTTGAAATAAACAAAATGCCTTTCAGGTCATTGCTAATTTTAACGCTTTGACTTAAAATTGACTCAACACTGCCTCCTTGCTGGGGAAATGATCCAAGCAAAGGCTTATGAAGAGTAGAACCAGGCAGTCAGCCGAGTGGCCAGGGAACGGGCAGATGAGGTCAGAAGACAAAGAGTCTGCTAAGTCGCATGTCTACTGACAAGTTTCTAAAACTGCTCAAGGAAAATGCTACTGTCTCCTTTCTGGCTCCCACCCCGGCCCATCCTCACCTCTTTTCTTCAAAAAACAAAAAACAAAAAACAACAACAAAACAAAACAAAAAACTGCAAAAGAGAGACTGGGAAGCCACCAGGCAACAGCTATATCTCAATCATTTCCAAGAGTCGTTGTCAGTGGCAACTGTCCTGGACTCTAAGCTAAGCTACACCTGATTATTTCACTCCATCTTACCCCTGAGTGCCCAGGATGTCTAAACTTAAGAATAAGTTAAGGAGAGAGAAGTGTATAGCCCTTTGCACTCAAGCACAAGATGTTTTGGGATGCTTATATCTGGGTGTGAGTGTGCTGCCGCTAAGGGCATTTAGAAGCAGGGTTTTATGCTGAACCAATATTTCTTTAGAAACGGACATGTTCAAGGGTCACTATGTGGCCAAATGGTGGGTTCACCAAGCACAAACTCCACTAGAGGAGTTGTATTCTGGGATGGTAACTGAATTCTCAGCTTCTCCCTCAGATTAACTAGCTGAGTCTTGGGTAAGTCTTGGTGGAAGCTTAACTTTGTGTTTAACCCTACAGTGTGGTCCTTCCTTTTGTACAGCTGCTCTACCAACATATCTCCAGCCCCAAACCCCAACTACCTCATGGTTTATACCAAACCAAGATGTGCCTTGCTGTGTCTTAGCTCACAGAAGACATGCCCAGTGAGGCCTGGAGCCGACCGGATCTAAACTTGGTTCTGGACTGGATACTCACATGTGCAGGTTTTATTTAAGGCTCCGAAGACCTTTATGTTCCAAAGATATCAACAGACCTGAGTGCTGTGAATGCTACCCTCTACTGTTGACTGTAATTAACTCCCACAGTACCATTTAGAAATTGTTGTGCTGTGTAATTTTTGTGCTTAAGAACTATCCTACGTACAAGAGCTAAAAGCCTGACCTCTGGAAGTGGATTTCCTCTGTATGTCTCCGTTTCCTCACCTGCAATATGAAGATAATAATAGTTCTACCACAGGGGGTTGCCAGGAAGATTAACTTGTTTAATGCAGTTAAGCGGTCCCATGTGAAAGCCCTCTAAACTGTATCTCACAAGAACTCAACAAACGCTAACAGTGTTTGTCAAGTTAATAAGATTCGTCATCATCTCTGATATCACAAACTCTGCTTTGAGAGTTCTTTAGGCTTTTTATTGAACGATGAGCAATGCAGGTGAATTATATCTAAGCTTGGATTCAGAATAAAATTCCAGCTTTGCTCTGGGTGGTAGTGGTGGCTCAAACCTTTAGCCCTAGCACTCGGGAGGCAGAGGCAAGGGGATCAAGACCAGCCTGGTCTACAGAGCCAGTTCCAGGATGTACACTGAGAAACCCTGTCTCAAAAAAACAACAACAAATCCAGCTTTGCCTCTTACTAGTTTTGAGACATTGAGCTACTTAATGTGTCTGAGTTTTCCTGTTCTTATCTGTTAAGTTGTAACGGATAGACATGTGCACAGTTAGCACGTGGGTAGAAGTTATTATTATTGTCATAGAGATTACACTTTAGTCCCTAGACAGCTGGAAGGTAATGGTTGGGCTCCCTTTGAAGTCTGTTTGATCTGGCCTCTTAGTGCTATGCACTCTGAAATATTTTCTAGATGGAGAAGAGGCCAGGTGTGGCGGTACATGCCTAAAATCCTAGCACTTACAAGGCAGAGGAAGAGTTTGAGGTCAACTTTAGCTGCTTAATAACTCTAAGGAGGTTTTTTAAAGATCTGTAAATGCTAACAAAATTTAAAGGAAACAAGATAATATATTCCAAAATGAACTAAAGATGAGCATGGTGACAATAGCCTTTTATGGCTTTCTCCACAAGAGGAAAAAAAATGTCTTTGAAACCATCCCATAATTCTCCTAACATCCGGGGGAAACCTTCATTTCCACTCAAAACAGTGGTTCTCAACCTTTCTAATGCTGCAACTTTTTATGACAGTGTCTCATGTTGTGGTGACCCCCAACCATAAGATTATTTCGATGCTACTTCATAACTGTAATGTTGCTACTGTTATAAATTGCAATGTAAATGTCTAATCTGGAAGAAGACCTTGAGGGGCTGTGGGGTCTTCATTGACTTCATTGATTGAGAACCACTGACTTAAAATAGCAAAACAAAACAAACAAAAAGACATTAAAATGAAAAATAGATAAATCACAAAAAGACAAAACAAAAACACTTCAGAATGGGCCTTAAAATCAAAATCGAGTCTCCCATGCTGTCCCATGTCTACTTGATGTGTTTGGTATGGATGCAGTGTCTTACAGCTAATGTAATGCCTTGTAATGCCTACTTTTTTTTTTGAGATTTCATTTCTTGTGTTTTCATGACCTGATGCTACTGCAAGCATGTGCTCAAAGGGGCCAGAAGAGGGCACTGGACTCCTTGGAGCTGGGCTTCAAGGCAGGCTGGACTGGAGTCCTCTGGAAGGTCAGGAGCTGATCTTGTGGCAGCTGAGCCGCCTCTCTAGCCCGAGTGACTTTCATTGTATCCCCCATATTGTATCTCCCCGAGCTGTGTCCTTTCCCCTCTGTTAGGTGGACATGACCTTAAGTCATAATCTTTGGGACAAGGTGGATGCAAATGAAAAGGTAAAGAGAAAGCACTCTCAAGGTCTTTGCAGGAGCACAGTGTCTTTTAACTCCTAAAGCAGTATCTTAAGATACTGTAACCAACGGCTTTACTCTTGCTCAAAAAGCCAGCAGAGCCGTGCTTCTAACATTTCAACATTTGGCAGTAGAGGGCAGCACTACCCTTTTTTTTTTTTGAGAAATGTTGAGCATGGAGAAAAGGGGAAAAGCTCCCAACGGTTGCAATTTTTGTTTTTAATCTTACTTTATTCATACAAGTCCTTTAAAATTTTTTTTCTTTATTCCTTATGTGATCTAATAGAAAGGATTCCACTTCTTCTATTTGCTTAATAATGGGAGACCGAGTAATTAGTACAGAATAGGTTTCAGGTGTTCTGCTGGGCGAGCTGTCTGGCAAAGGTAAATAGTGGCTCAGCCTTAGGTAACCAGATGGCAGTATTGTGTGAACTCAGTAAATGCTTCTGAACTTTCTAGATAGAGTTTCTGAAGCAGGATGTGGGTTTTTTTAATGTGTGTAAATCATATGGTCATAACCCTGATGATGGCTTCTAAATTCTTACTCACTGACTTCATTCCGCTGTGTCAGTGTTCATTTCTAGCATGCTTGGGGCAGATCAGGGCAAATGCAGATGGAGTCCAGGTATTGTGACTTTAAGGCACGATGTTCCACAGCGTGGGGGAGGAACTTCTTTGCTGAAGCTGCGGTTGCCTGAAAGTTGTGCGTAAACAGCTTGTATGCCAGCCAATGCTAGCCCAATTCTATTACACTGTGATTTGAATTTCTCTGGGCAATAAAAGGGAGAAAAATCTGTGACTTCTGTGCTAAGTGTAGCTCAATCTCTTTGTCAGGAGGACATAGAGGACGGAATAATCCTAATTTTAGAAAATACATAACCAAAATATTCTTGGTGTATTTGGGTTCTGTCCTGACCCTGGAAAGATTTTTGGCAGTGAATCTTCATCGCTAACTTAAACAAAACTCCTGAGGAGAAAGTGGTGGTGGCAGACATTAAGTCTAGCCCCAGTCCTGCTTTGTCAACTGGGCAAATTATAACCTCTGAGCCCATTCCCTCCACTCATAAGCAGAGATGCCTCCGGGATTTATTAGAAGGGCTAACTTAGAAAATGACATAGCTCAATGCTTAGAGCACTGGCTGTTCTTCTGGAGGATCCTGGTTTGATTGCCAGCATCACATAGCAGCTAGCAACCGTCTGTAACTCCAGTCCCATGGGCTTTCATGCCTTCTTCTGGCTTTTGTGAGCACTAGGCACACGTGTGGTACACACAACATACATGCAGACAAAATACCCATGCAAACAAAAATAAATAAATGAGTACATTTTTAATTGATTTAAAAGCTATTTAGATAACCTAACAAGTTTTTCTATCATTGTAGCCCAAAGAGATCAGTAACTGTTCTAAACACATAATACTTTCTGTCCCTTCTCATCTGGTGTCTTTACATGACCTGGATTGTTAGTTGTCATGTAACCTTAACTATCTCCCTAAGTAGATCGCTAGCTTCTTAAGACCCAAAACCATTAGACTTCTTTGCATTTTCCATGACAGAAAAAAAAAAGGATATTTGGTGCCTAATTGGAACATAAATATTTGTTGATTGATTAAAGTCAAGCTCTTTAAAATTACATAATTACAAAATTAAGCTTTTTTTCTGTGGTTTTAAAAAGGTAACATTTAAAACTGTGTTGACCATTTTAAGTACACTATGCAGGAGTGTATTATATTCACACTGTGGAGTCACAGCTCCTGGACTTTTCCATCCAGGATGAACTCCTCATAACCCTCCCATGTGCTAGTGCCTAGTTCCAAGAAGCTTCTTCGTCAACTGAGCAAAACAAAAAATAAAAAAAGAATACAAGTGTTTTTAGGAGTTTTGCTGTTTGTGGGGAGGTGTGGATGTGTTCACCCAGAGACTTCCACCCTTCCCTTGTGGACAGTCTGCACAAGTCTCTCTAAACTGTGGATTAGCCACAGGCTATAGGCCTGGACAGAGGCACCAGAGAAGAAGCACTTTCACGAATTGTTTATGTCTAGTACATAATTGAACACTAACAAGAAGAGAACTATCAGGGTAAAAAATATAAATTCACTTTCATAATTATTTGATTTTCAGAATAACTGAGCATTGTTACATCATGAAAAAATTGACCTTTTTATGTGTGTGAGTGTTTTGCCTGCAGGGTTTTGCATGCACCATGTGTGCAATGCCCTCAGAAATGAGAACATGTTGTTGGATCCCCTGGAACTGGAGTTACAGACAGTTGTGGGCTATGATGTGGGTACTGGGAACCAAGCCCATGTCTTCTGCAAGAGGAATAAGTGCTCCTAACCACTGAGCAATGTCTCCAGAGCCCCTCCCCCCAAAATGGATAATTGATCACAAACAGAAGCAGCCAACAAATATCCCCAAATCACTCACATTATTAAATTGGAATCATACCAGTTTTTCCATGCTTACCCACCAAGCTGATAAAAATGTAAACTACTGACTAGTGTTGGGGAGAAAGAGCATTGGCACCACTGTTGAGGACCATGCCACTTCACAGACTCTGAAGAGATCATCTCCGCAACACTGAGTAAGGTGTACATGCACGCCATGTCTACTCTAAGAGCCTACCCCAGTGAAATGTATGCAAATCTGCAAAGGTAGTTACACAGACAATGTGCAGTGCAACAAAAAACCTAGCAAATAATAGCATTGTTTTTTTTTATAAACTCTCAAATGATAGTTTTGTTGAAAACTAACAGATTTGAAACGGATTTCACAAAGATGCAAATTAATGTAGATCCCAAAAGTGAAAATTGGGTAGACCAGGGGGAAAGTGAACAGATACTGTCAAAAGTGATACTTCAAAACTCAATGTATTTCTCAATAAAGTCGATAGCCTTGCTACAGTTTGAGGCTGGTCTGGAAACGTAAAGGTATTACAAAGCACTTGCTAGCTGGTTGTGGTGGCGAGAACCAATAACTCTAGCACTCAGGAGGTAAAGGCAGATGGATCTCTGTGAGTTCAAGGCCAGCCTGGTCT
Source organism: Rhabdomys pumilio (assembly GCA_030674055.1). Taxonomy (NCBI): domain Eukaryota; kingdom Metazoa; phylum Chordata; class Mammalia; order Rodentia; family Muridae; genus Rhabdomys; species Rhabdomys pumilio. The sequence goes on from JANHMN010000003.1 coordinate 169,406,569, forward strand.
ACATAGTGAATTCCAGGACTGCCAGAGCTCCATGGTAAGACTCTGTCTCTAAAACAAGTGAACAGACAGACCCTTTCGCTAACAAACTGGTAATTTCTAAAGACATTAAGGGCAGCGAGGTGGTTCATCAAGTAATGACATCTACCACCAAGCCAGACCACCTATACTCTTACCCTGATCGTTCTCGTTAGTGTTCAGTTATACACCAGACACGAACAACTCGTGAAAGTGCTTCTTCTCTGGTGCCTCTGTCCAGCCTGTGGCTAATCCACAGCTTAGAGAGACTTTCGCAGACTGTCCACAAGGGAAGGGTGGACACGATCCACGTGAGTAGAAGGAGAAAACTGATTCTTGTCATCTGTCCTCTGATCTCCACATCCATGCTGTGGCATGGGGATGCAAGTGCATGCACAAGTGCACACACGCACACACGTGCACACATGCACACACGTGCACACGTGCACACACACACATGCACACACGCACACGCACGCACACACACGCACGCACACACACACACACGCACACACATGCACACACACACACACACACACATGCACAAATAAATAAACATATATCCCAAGATACTTCATCCTGCAGTTGAGATGGCTCCTGGTATCTAGTGGCCAGTCAAGAAATTGTCATAGAAACAAGTGAGCACCATTGTACTCACTTACAAACTCCCGTCTTTACAGGAGTTGATGCCAACTCCCCTAAGTGCCTAGCGCCCACCAGACACAAGCATTCGGACGTAGCAGTAGTTCAGTATTTTCTGGGATCTATTGGTGCTTCTAACTGCCTCTCCCATTGTAGGGCTTTGTTCCTTTAACAACATTTATATAGTGCTTACTGTCTTCCAGGTACCGGCTAAGTGCTCTACAAACAGTAACTCATTCTAATTGTATTACAACAGAAGTAGGTGGTCTCATCCCATCTAACAGATGAGGTAATTAAGGCAAAAAGCAGTCGAGCGATTCATCCAAGTTGGCTCAGCTAGTCAAAATAATGATACGAACACAGGCAGTCTGGCTCCAGAGTCCCCAGTTCCACCTTGCCAGGCTGCTTCCCATGTGATAAAATTTATAGAAGGCATGCATTGCTGGATAGCAAAATCATAACATGCTTTTGTCAGAGGATCTTGGAATATTTTATTCTCTCATACCTGGAAATCGTTCCCATAGCCTCCCTTTGAGAGAGAAAAGATTTAAAAAAGATAACAGTGTGTGATTGGGTCATTGTTTGTGGATTTGTGTAAGGCTGGGTGGTGGTGGTTTGGGTTTTTGAAACAGCTTCTCACTTTGTAGCTCAGGCTGTCCTCAAGTTCAGGTCCATCCTGCCTCAGACTCTCAAATGCCAAGATTAAGGAAAATGCTACCACACCCCGATATTATGGTTGCCAAGAAACAGGGAGGTCCTGCTCCTATATGAGGTCACTGCATTTGCTTTCTGACATCACATTCATTTCTAGGACAAGAGTTCCAATTTCAGGACAGAAACATAAAACAAAACAAAAACCCTGCTCCAGAACTGGAAGAAGTATGAGAAGAATTACTTGTGCTGAACTATTTATAAAGTAAGATGTTCGTGTCTGTGTGTGTGTGTGTGTGTGTGTGTGTGTGTGTGTATATGTGTGTGTGTGTATGTGTGTATGTATGTGATGAATGTGTATGTGAGAGTGTGAGTGTGTATATGAGAGTGTGAGTGTGTACATGAATGTGTGTGTATGTGATGTGTGTGTGTGAGTGTGTGTATGTGTGTATGTGATGTGTGTGTATGTGATCTGTGTGAATGTGTGTGAGTGTGTGTATATGACGTGTGTATGTATGAGTGAGTGTGTAGGTGGTGTGTGAGAGTCTGTGTGTATGTGCTATGTGTGAATATGTGTATGAGTGTGTGTATGTGATTTGTGTGTGAGTGTGTGTATGTGAATGTGTATATGATTTGTGTGTGGGTGTGTGTAAAAGTGTGAATGTGTGTGTGTGTGTGTGTGTGTGTGTGTGTGTGTGTGTTTCCATGTAACTAAACCAAAAGGGTCCCCAGTAATCCTCTGATCCTAAATTTGGAGAGACTTCTTGAGAGTTTGCATTTTTCAAGTTTCACTTAGTTTCCATTTTACTTAGTTTAATTTCATCCCCTAATCATTAGGGGATATTAATTAGTGTTGCTTTATCTTCATGGTGTATGCATTCTGTCTCTAGGTCTTTGCTCAACATCTACAATGTGTCAGCACTGCGTTTGTGATAAAATGACATAATCAGTGACAGACAGAGGACCTGCCCTCAGCTAGTCTGTAATGTAATAGGGAGCAATGCTGTGACACAAATCAAGACACTAGGCTGTCTGCAGTGTGTGCTGTCTGTAGTGTGCGCTGTCTGCAGTGTGTGCTGTCTGTAGTGTGCGCTGTCTGCAGTGTGTGTTGTCTGCAGTGTGTGTTGTCTGCAGTGTGTGTTGTCTGCAGTGTGTGTTGTCTGCAGTGTGTGTTGTCTGCAGTGTGTGTTGTCTGCAGTGTGTGTTGTCTGCAGTGTGTGTTGACTACAGTGTGTGTTGTCTGCAGTGTGCGCTGTCTGCAGTGTGTGCTGCATTCTTCATGAAGATAGAAGACAGTTCATAAAGGGATGAACCCGGGCAAATCCAGCTCTCCCCTGGGCACTCTTCTTCCAGCAAGGAAGCACATTCGTTCTGACTCAAACCAAGGAGCGCTCTTATAGTCTGCTTATGTTCTGTATTCTGTTTGGGCAGTCAAATGGTTTTAAGGGGAAACATTAAGTGTTAGTTATTTATTAACTAAATTTTAACTTAATATGATGATAAAATATCATTTTCTACTTTTGTTTTACTATTGTTTTTAGCTCCTGTTCCAAAAGGGAAGAGCACAAAGATATCACTTCACATATTATAATTTGTATTAACAAAACACAAATATTTTTGTCTGATTAAGATTTGTGAGGAAGGTGCTGGAAAGATTGCTCAGTGTTAAGAACACTGGCTGTTCTTCCACAGGATCCCAGCACCCACACAGCAGCTCACAACTATAACTCCAGTTCCAGAGGACCTGAACCCCTCTTACCAATGCACATAAAACACAATTAAATTAATTATTTTTTTAAAAAGATGCCAGGCATGGTGCCACATACCTTCAATCCCAGCACATGGGACTCAGAGTGGATCTCTGTAAGTTAGAGGCCAGCCTGGTCTATAGAGCAAGTTCCAGGATAGTAAGGGCTACACAGAGAAATCTCAAAAAAATGAAACAAAACAGAGAAGGAAGGAAGGAAGGAAGGAAGGAAGGAAGGAAGGAAGGAAGGAA
>JANHMN010000003.1:169409885-169463687 GCA_030674055.1 Rhabdomys pumilio
GAAGGAAGGAAGGAAGGAAGGAAGGAAGGAAGGAAGGAAGGAAGGAAGGAGAAAGAAGGGAGGAAAGAGAGAGAGAAAGAAAAAACAAAGAAAAGAAAGATATGTGAATAAAAATCAAAATGTAAGCATAGCATACATTTTTCTAAGTTATAGAGAGAAATAGGCAGGTGTGATGGTGACACCTGTAACCCTAGCTCTCAGGAGATAGAGGCAGGAGGATTGGGAGTTTTAAACAAATCACCCTTAGCTACAAAATTAGTTCAAGACCCCAGGTACCCCAAAACCCTCTCTCAAACAACATCAACAAAAACAACAAAAAACAAGCAAACAAAAAAAGGGGGTGGAGAAAGAGGAAGATGGGTAAAGGGAAGATGGGAGGCTGGGAAACAGTTCAGTCAGTAACAGTGTTTGCTCTGATAATCTAAATTCAAATACACAACACCCAGGTAGAAAGCCAAGTGCCGTGGTGCACATCTGTAATCTACGCACTGGTAAAATGCAGACAGGAGGTTTGATGAAGCTGAACTGGTGAGTTCCAGATTCACAAAGAAATCTCATCAAAAAATGAGGTGGACCACAACTGAGAAAGTCAGCAAACATCAGTCTTTCAGCCTCTCCACATATGCACATACTCACATAAACACTAAAAGGAAATAGGAGGGAAAATACCTGTGTTGATTATTTTTATTTCACGTAGGACTCTTGAAGCAGCAGAACATTAATGATGAATGCCCAGAGAGTCGAGACGGGTACCAGAGCCGAGTGGGGCTGCAGAATCTACCTGGAGGTCATCGCATCAGAAAGAGCAGACGATGGCAGAGACAAGGTCACAGCTGGCATCTCTGGTTTCCCAGGGGAGGGTCTGGCTGTGATTAAGGCAAGGAAGGTCAGTAAGGAGCACTAAAGGGTACATAGGCTTCTGTCAGGAACCCCAGAAGGGAAGGATATTATCAGAGACAAGAAAGAAAGCCCCAGCACCATAGCCCATCGATGGTATGACAGTCAGCATCTCAGATGTTCTTGATGCCATTCCAGAATATTCCCTTGTTTAAGGCACGGCAATCACGATGGCCCCTCAGCTGACGGGGATGAAGGGCCTCTCTGTTCTCCGTCCTTCTACCTGTGTTCCTTCCTTCTTCCACCTTTGTGTTATACAGAGTGTTTAGTATTCCTGTGACACCTAGACTTTGGAATATGGGTTTGCACCGTCCTGAGCTCACTGTGTTTTATCTAGATACAGACACAGTGTAATGCCGCCTAGGTGTCTGTCAGAACAGCAAAATCAGGCTCACTAAGTCAGAACCTGAATTTTAAGAGCTCAGCTTTTTTTTTATGAAACAAACACATGTACACACATAAACATTATTCATATACAACAACGACAAACAATGATGATAATAATAATAATTTTGAAGTTCCTCAGGTAAATCTAATATATCCTCAGGATTGACCATCAAAAAAGAGGAATATTAAATGGCCAGGTGTAGTGTGGCACAGGCCTTTAATCCCGGCACTCCGGAGGCAGAAGCGGGAAAGTCTCTGTGAGTTCGAGGCCAGCCTGGTCTTCAGAGTGAATTCCAGGACAGTCAGGACTACAGAGAGAAACTCTGTCTCAAAAAGACTGAGAGCAGGGGATGGGGCTGAGGGAGATACAGGTCTAGTGAGATGGCTTGGTAGGAAAAGCATCTGCTGCTCAAGCCCAATAACCTGAAGTCAATTCCCAGGGTTAACAAAGAGGTGGAAAGAGAAAACCAGATCTACAAAGTCATCCTCTGACCTTCACACTCGTGACACAGTTGATGGGCACACACACCCGTGTGCATGCAGGTGCGCACACAATAATTTTTAGAGAGCATCGGAAGAAGAGAGGGAGAAATACAGGTCTGCGCTAAGGCACAGTATGTAATAAACAAATAGACAGTGGTCTGAAGAACGGTTTGAGCCTTACCAGTGACCTTCTCACCCGGAGAACCTATCCTGTCAGAACATATGTACAAAGACATACGTGCGCGAAAGCTCTCTGCTATGTTGTGTGTAGTGGCAAGGGTTTTGGAAACAATTTTATTGTCTACTTATTGGTGAATGATGTCACAGTAGGCTCCTCCTAGAGGACATTGCTGCGCTGAATCTAAATGAATGAGGCAGAACTGTCTATACCTCAGGAAGCAGCTCCAAGATGTGTACCACATCACAGTTGCATAGCAATACACAATCTCAGTTCTAGAAAAGGGAACCGTGTGGGTACAAGAGTAAGCAAATGCTTACACGGACTATTGAAGGATGCTCACCAAACTGTTGAGAATGGTTATCTCTGGGCATGCAGAAGGGTCAGGGCAAGTGTGACTATTCCCAGAACTGTTGGTTCTCATGTTGTCTGTAGTCCTGGATTTAAAAAAAAAAAAGTATTTGAAGTAATTACCATCTTAATAGTATAATATTAAATGCAGAATCGTGTGATGACTGATATGGTGGACTGGTAAAAAATGAAACAAGTCTACAATATCAATTCAAAGTAAAACCTGCTAGGGCACCTCTTGTCGTTAAGCTTGCTGCTTCTTAAATAGGGAATAGCGGGGATGGAGTCACTCTGGCTCCCCTGGCCCTCCTTAGGCTTGCATAGATTCTGACTCTTTCTGGTTCTCCAGATAACTCACCTATTCAAGCAGCTCAACTCCAGAAGGATTTCTATGTCATACTTTGTAAATTCAGGGGACGGAAGGCTACCCACCTGACTGAGTGGGTCTCCCCCATTTAGATAGATGAAGCAAGTGGGTGGTTTAGGCTGTAGTGGGGAGACCTTGGTTCTGTCTGGTCAGCCATGGTTTTTAGTCTGTAGAACAGCGAGCCCTGGAAATGCATAATGAGAATAGGTACTTAGGAGTCCGCACCTCCTTGCCCCAGGCCATCCTGTCAGCTCTGAGGGAAATGAGAATATCACTCTAACAGCAGTGAGCAGAGTTAGTGCTGAGGGCTGGCCAACAGAGAGAGAGAGGCTTCCAGCCCCCAGAGAACACAGTGGACAGCTCATTAGAACATTTCCTTCACCCTCTCCAGTTCCCCTTTTATTTCAAGTTACAGAGCCTGACAGAGTTTGACAAGAAAACTTAGGTAGTGACATCCCCTGAGGGAGGAGAGCCCTGCTCATTTATCTGTGACAGTCAGAGTAGATGTCACCTACACATTTCTCTCACTTGAAGCAAATACTCCAGGACAGCCCTGTCACCCTCAAAAGACCCAGTAGGAAGATACCAGACCAAGATTCATCTACCACAATTCAGATTTCTTGAGAAATAAATTTACTTTTAAACAGGCTATTCATGAAAACCGAGTGTTCATTTTAATTTTCCTCAGAAATGTACTACCTGTAGTGTCAGAGATTGCAAACAAGCGAGCTTTGATTTCCACATATTTTCTGGGTCGGTCTCTCCAGCTGGCCTTTCAGGGTTCAAAGCTACCTAAGTGCTGAGAAATCAGCCCAAGTTTCGATGCTGGAGAGTCTGGGCTATGATTTGCCACCTTACACTGGAGTGTAAAGGAACAAAATCACCTGTCCATGCCCCCACAGAGGAGAGACTGGTCAGCATTGCCAAGTCTTCACAGGATACCCCTTGTTCCCTGATTTTGACATACCTCAGAAATAATGGAGAAATCCATTTAAAATACAGAGCTTAGTTCAGAAGGCAAGGCGTAGAGACAAGGAATATACAGTCTAGCATTAGCTAATTCTATGCATTTGTTTTTGTTTTTGAAACAGGGTCTTATTGTAGCCTAGGCTAGCCTCAAACTCGATGAACAAGTCCTTGAATCCTTCTCCTCCTACCTCCACCTCCTGAGTGCTGGGATTACATACCTGCATGCATCACCTCACCTGGCTTAGGTAGCACTGAGAATCAAACACAGGGCTTTGTGTGGGCTGGACAAGTGTGCAGCCAGCTGAGCTCCAGCTGCTTCTGGAAACAGGTGATCCAGGCCCTTCCAGAAGCCCTTTTAACACCTTCTGGTGCCTATGACAATACCTTTGACAAGGCTCCTAATGACACCTGCAACCGCACTTCTTCTTCTTCTTTTTTTTTTTTTTTTTTTTTTTTTTTTTTTTTTTTTTTTTTTTTTTGGTTTTTCGAGACAGGGTTTCTCTGTGTAGCCCTGGCTGTCCTGGAACTCACTCTGTAGACCAGGCTGGCCTCGAACTCAGAAATCCGCCTGCCTCTGCCTCCCAAGTGCTGGGATTAAAGGCGTGCGCCACCACCGCCCGGCACAACCACACTTCTTAGTGAGAGTCTCTTCCCCTTTGCCTGCTAAGCTTGGGGCTGGTTCTCCATGGTTGTCCTTATTTAAGAAGAGGCCAGTTAATCATCTGGAAACAACCACCCTGATGATAACCACAGTCCCTGGAGATGGTACCAGCAGCCGAGGTGTCTCCCAGTGGCTGCTGTAGGCTCTGTTGACCATTCTCTCTAGGAGGCAACTCTCAGGAACTCCCTGCTGAGCCAGTGCTGCTATGTGGTTTTATCATGGTAGCCTCTGATTTGAACCAATTCTCCAAAAGTAGCTCCAGGGACCTCAAACCTTGGCATGCCTCAGAATTCCCAGGAGTGTGATTAAAGTTTAAGTCCCAGGCCCCATCTCAGAGCCACTCTAGAACAGAAACTTCATAGTAAGTAATTTACTGGCCATCAGGAGAGACTCATACAAGCCACTGCTTAAAAATTGCCACTTAAAAGAAAAGTCATAGAGAAAATATTACTTTAGCTGAGTATTACATACTTTCATATGATGCATTTTAATAAAATTTGTTCTTCATTCTCTCCCCTTCATTCTCTCCCCTCTCCTAGTCCCCTAACCACTTTTCCCTCCCAAAGTCATGTTCTCCCCTCAACAACTAAATCCACTGTGCATGGTATAGAACCATCTACTGGGGCATAAGTAGCTTTTCAGAAGCCTCAACACTAAAGAAAGTGTGTGTGTGTATGTGTGTGTATAAGTTACACACATACACACATATATACATATACATATAAATATACATACATACATACATACACACATACACATATATATCCTTTTTTAAAGATACGGTCTTACCCACATAGCCCTGTCCTTGGTGAAGCTTGGGATGTAGACCAGCCTGGCTTCAAACTCATGGCGATCTGCCTTCCCAAATGCTCGGATTAAAGGCAAATGCCACCACACCTAGCTTACCAACACTATTTTCAAAGTCCAACTAATGTATTGCAAACACAGAACTCTCAAACATTACTAACAGAAAATCTAACTGCTTGTTTGTGTAATTTACCCAACAATCCTCCATCAAGCATCCAAATACTTTCCTAAAGGAAAAAACTACAAGGATAGGTATTCTTAGCAAGAGATTTATGATCAAAAATTTTAGTTGTTATTGTTTTGGGACAGGTTCTTAAACTGTAGCCTCAAACTCACACAATACAATTGTATCTAAAGACAAGACACACGTCATGGGCATGCTCTCAAACTCACCCCCAGGACTAGGATTACAGAAGTGAGCTAGCACACTGAACAAAAACTTGAACTTTGCGAACTAAAGGTTATATTTAGCATTATAAAAATTATAGTGATGACAGTAATGAATATTTATTAGGCTATTTAATTATAATGTTAACATGTCATAATTAAGACAGAATTATATCATCCCTATCCTCTCTCCAATTCCTCCCATCCTGCCCCCCACTCTCAAACTGATAGCCTCCTCCTTCTTCGATTACACACATTTTGTGTCTGTGTATGTATGTGTATGCACAAATACATACAACCATCTGCTGAGTCTTGTTGTTTGTGTGTATGTGGTTTCTTTTATTGGCCTGACAGAAGCACGTTCCACAGGTTAGCAGATGAGGATGCCGAAGCACAGAGAACTTAGCCTGGCAAGGTTTACACAGCCGCTAAGATCTGAACCCAGAGCCCACGTCTCGGCCACCGTTGTCTTGCTTGCATTCATAGATCAGGTATCTCCTCTGAGCTCCTGGGCCTGCATTAGGGATTGTCCTACCCATACACCTTTGGTTCTCACGATGCAGTGAGCAATCCTCCAGAAGTATAAGCATGCTGTTACCTGCAGCGTGGATACAGCCTAGACAAGGAAGACCAAGGGGGGCATCTCAGAAGACCTGAGGGCTAAGCAGTGCTCTGAAGACAGGTGTGAATTAACTAAGAGAATTGGAGAAAAGTCTGGTGTTTAAAAGGCCGGAATTAAGAGAACATAAAGCATGTGAGAAAAAAAACCTTCATAATTGTAAAATATGACTAAAGTCTAGTGGGAAGGGGCTGAGTTTGAGCTTGGAAGATACACCGAGTCCCAATTTCAGTGGACTTTATAAAGTATAAAGATTGCATAGGCAACTGAGCTATTAAAGTAGTAGGCAGAGCATGTAGCTGGGTAAGGGTGTCTGGCCCAATCTGAAGACAAGACACACATCATGCAGTGGTGCCTGAACCCTGGGAGATAAAAAACAAAACAAAACAAAACAAAAAAAAAAAAACAGGGATGAAAGCCAGAGACAGCAGCAGGAGAGAGGGAAAGAGAAAGAGACCCTCAAAAGAGAGTCAGACAGGGACATAAGGTTCCCAGGATTACACAAGTCGTAACAGAGTTTAGAATTCAAATTGTCTCTAATCTTGAACTCAGTATCTCAAATAGTATCTAAAATTACAGTAGATTAAAATATCTATATTTTTCAGGAGTTCATTCCTACAACAAAAATCTGATGTGTTCTTGTGTTATTGAGAACACCCCCTGAGTTCTGCTGAGGAAGCAAACTCCTGTCTTCTGGCTGGCTGGTATCTATCTGTCTGTGTGGCAGCCATGCCTTCTGCTGGGCTATGTTTTATGCTTTACCTCAGTATGTCCCCTAGGGAATGCTGTCTATTAACAGACACTTAGGACTTCTCCTCAGAAGTCCTTCCATACGGCACCAGGGCATCTACACACACCCAGTAGTCACTCTGGATAGCCACAATTCTCCAAGGAGCAAACCAAATGTTAGCAGTGATCTTGTTTCCTACACCAGCATATATGTCTCCTTCAAAAGGCAGATTAATGGACATCATTGCTTCTGTTCTTTATTATTTTATTAAAATGACCCATTGCCATTCTTAAACATGTAAGTGTATGTAGATAGAAGATAGATAGATAGGTAGATAGACAGATAGAAAGATGATAGGTTGATAGATGATAGACAGATTGATTGATGATAGATTGATTGATAGATAGATGGTAGACAGACAGACAGACAGACAGATGTGAGATATAAAACATTCCAAATGAGGATTTTGTGTTTTGGTTTTGGGTTTTTTGTTTGCTTGTTGGTTGGTTGGTTGGTTTTGTTTTTTGGTTGGGTTTGGTTTGACTTGGTTTTTACAGATGGAGTTTCTCTGTGTAGCTCTGGCTGTCCTAGAACTCACTCTGTATACTAGGTTGGACTCAAACTCCAAGATCCACCTCTCTCGCCCTTCTGAATGCTAAGATCAAACCACACCTGGCTATGTATAAATTTAAAAAAAAAAACAACCTTAACTTCCTCTCCCACCTGTCTCCCAGCCCACCTGTTTCCTATAACTTTATTAATCTCAAGCCAGAACTGCTCGCTATTGACAATTGACATATATCCTTATATGTAATTTTCTGTGCATGTATGCATATCTAAACATCTTTTTAAATGAAAAAGTACAACTTGTCTATATTGTTCTAAAACTAGTTTAGCCTGGAAATGTTTTGAGTTAACTTTAAAACCTAGCATAGAAAGCAATGGGTGTCGTTATGACATTACCATCTACACACCTGTCATTAGACCTTGTGCTTTAACCCACTTGGAAGTGGGGTGCAGGAGTTTGCACACCCTATGAAAGCACTCATCAGCAGACTGCACCCCAGCACCCCAGCCTGAGACTTACTTCTTCCTGACAGGGTGACAGCTTCCTTTGCTTTCTCCTCTCTGCCAACCAGTCTGTGGGGTACAAAGCCCTTGGTGCTTTAAGAGCCCTTTCGAATCCATTTGAGCTATTCCTGGGAGTCTGGACTCCTTTTGTTCTGCAGACAGCAGCAAGGAGCCCAGAAGAATGTTGACTTGCTAAACGTTTTAGACTACGAATTCGCCAGGCTTGTCCTTCCCTTCCTTCCCTCTTTGAGTGGGTTGGGTGTTTCCCTCCTTGCCTCTCCCTCTAATCCTGCTGCTACTCAGAGTAAGGGATGTTTGTTGTTTTAATGCTCTTCTTACAGAGTCTAAGACTCTGGAGGATGTAGGTTCAACAAACAAACTATTGTCTTCACATTACATTCTTATTCTACAGGATTTAGGAGGCACTGAGGACTGGCTCCTGTTATCCAGGAATCGGCTTCAAAATTTTAACTCATGTTTGAATTGTGCTTTTGATCCCCTTAAAGAGCATTCTAGCTAGAGACTGGCTAACCATATTTAAACTGAAGCCATATCCTATAGCCTCAAACAATTCTGTAAATAAGGCAAAGGGAGCATTGGGGAAGCAATTAGAGAGGGGCTGGCAGTCCTATCAGGAGCTACAAGCCCCTGAGCAATAGAGAGGGGAAAGCCCAGACTCGGCCCCAGGGCAGAAGTGGAGCTACAGCTTACTTTTGATGATGATCTGAAAAGCTTAGGCAGAAGGTAGGAGGGTTTCCAAGTCCGTGGTAACCAGGAGGTGATTCATATCTTCTTCTTATCTGACATTTTAAATTTTACTGCCTAAGGTAAACTTGATGAATGTAGAGACCCTGTTGTGTTTGATCACTAACGAATGTCCAGTTCCTGGAACAATGCCTCACACATAGATATCCAATAGATGTGTGGCCGTGTGGGTAGATGGCTAGTTAGGTGGATAGATGGATGAGTGGATAGATAAATGGGTGGATGAGTGGATGGATCGGTGAATGGATAGGTGAGTAGATGGATGTTTGGATGGATGGATGGATGGATGGATGGATGGATGGATGGATGGATAGATGAATGGGTAGGTGGATAGATGAATGAGTGGATGGGTGGATGGATGGATGCAGAGTAGATAAATGAACAAACAAATTACCATTTTAAAGTGAATAACAGTGAGAAGATTGCCTTGTGTCCCTCTCTGTTGGTGAGGTGTCTCCAACAGACCTCTCGATGCACAGCCAAGAGAACCAAGAAGGTTCAAAACTTAAGACAAGTGGAAGCAGCCAGGCAGGATGAGAGAGCTGCCATGGCAAAGCTTGACTGTATAAGTTACAATAGAGGTCTTAGCCTGACCTCAGTTAAAACTCAAATAAGATAAAATTATTTTACACAGTCTTCTGTACTACCTGCCTGATCATTAGGCGACAGTGTGTGTGTGTGTGTGTGTGTGTGTGTGTGTGTGTGTGTGAGAGAGAGAGAGAGAGAGAGAGACAGAGACAGACAGAGACAGACAGAGAGAGAGGGGGGAGATGGGAGGGAGGAAAGAAAGAAAAGGAAAATAAGAAGAAATAATTACATTTGCTCTGCCCCACTCTACCTTCCCTTGTTAACGATATTACCGTGACAGAGTTGTGTTTGTTGATGCCTTCTATAATTGCATTCACTATTTAAGATCATAGAGTCGTTGCTCCCCCAAATTGCCCCAGTTTTCCATAAACTCACAGGTCTTCCATTCTATAGCTGAGTAATTGGTTGTTGGAACAAAGTGCAGTGTTTTATGTTAATTCCCAGTGTGTCTTCTTATCAATTTGAGGTCATTGTTCAGTGTGCACAGTTCACTTTAAACCTTGGTCCTCTCATCACTCACAGCAAGGAGTCCTTTTCTATTGGTGTGGTCCATACAGACAGATGATCTGCAAATGCCCCCAGCGATGTGAACGGCTGAAGAAAACTGGTAAGTTCTAACGGACGTGTATTGGCCGAGGGATGCAGCATCAACTATGCATGAAAAAAAAAAGTTTGAAGCTAAGCTTGGACACATGGGGCAAAACTTGACAGTCTAGTGGGGAACAGAAGACCTGCCAAATTCTAGATGGAAGGAAGTTGAAGTTGGAACTTCCTGTATGAGGAAGGACTTACCAAGGAAGCCATATTTCACAAGTAAATAAGGTGTAGGGGAGTAGGAGGGGTAGGCCGATTTGAAGCAAGGAAGAAAGGGAAAGGGCACGTTGTTCTGCTGAGTAGCCAAAATGGGATCAGAAAAGATGACCTGGTACCGTCTATGAGGATGCAGCACTCCCCCAAAGGTCAGGTATTAAGTTTTCTACAAGGTGACTAGGCTTCCCCTTGTGCTCAAGCTCGTGTGCCTCTATGAGGTACTCCTAGATCCTTCAGTCAATCCTGCATCCTTGTTTCCTTTCCTTTTACTCTGTTGCAAAAAATCAATTACAATGTGCTCACATGTCCAGGGATTGATACATTTTTCATCTGCTCCAAAAGAGCTCGGGACTTCACCATCATGACCCCTCCCAACCTCACACAGATGTTTTAACCCTGCGGCTCCAACACAAGGGTAATTTCCCCAGTGCCTCTGTGTGTGAGAGCTTCAGGACCTCTCTCTGGGGAGAGAGAGAGAGAGTAAATGTTTTCATTCCAAACCCTCAGGGTCAGGTCTTGTTTGTCTAAACTGTGTTTGTTGTCGTAATTATCAGATTAGCTGATCTCTGGCAGCAAGTTGGGGGGCAGAGTAGGGAGGATATTAACCCCTGAGGAGCATGGTGGCTCTGCTTTGTTTTAGGAATACCTCCAAGAGGAGCTGTCATCTCCTTCGACCTGAAAGATTTGCCTGGAATTCTTTCTGCCAATCGGGCCAGCCTTCCGGCCTTCTCATAGGCTGTTCTGAGTAAATTCAGCAGTCAGAGATGCTTCTTCTGGGATTCAACAGGCATTCAGCCTGAGATGAGGGGTGAAAGGTCATCTCTCTGGAGATCTGCAGAGGAAAGAAAGACGGAGACTCCTAGGAGGAGACGGTTAAGTGATTTCATGGAGGGCATATGTCTCTCAGACCCAACAAGGAACCAGGCGTTTTTGCCTGAGGGCTTCCGCTAGTTTGCCCACCCTGGTCACTAGCCCTCCCCGCTTTGCACAGAGTGCATAGCAAGAGTCCTGGTCTCATGTAGTGTTTGGGGATTTTTTGTTGTTTCCAAGAATGTTTTGGCTGGTTGTCTCAGTTTCAAGATATTCCCACCTGCTATTCCCTCCCACCTACCACACCTCTGGACTTCTGTCTAGTCTCCAAAGTTAAAGACAGATTCTATTCCTCACTCCCCAAACTACAAAAATACGAGTGCCTTTGTATCCTCATGACCTGATTTACAAAGGGAGAAGTCCTGTCTCTGGTGTGTTATAGCCTCTTTCAGGGTGAGTTCTGCATGCTGGTTACGTGGCAGAGGATCCCAAATGCACAAAGTTTTCAGCGTCTCCCCTGCATCTCCATGATGGCGCTTTCTCTCTCCCTTCATTTCCTTTCTGGTTTTGTTGTTATTGTTAGTGGTGGTTGTGGTGTTGATTCTGGTAGTAATGTTATATTGGGGGAGAGGGCTCTCTGACAATGTCCTACTATGTAGCCCGGGCTCATCTCTCAATATTTCTGTCTCCTCTTGAACGATGGTATTAATAAGCATGCATGACCACACTGACTATTTTCTGGTTTTGTGTTTGGTTCTTAATATGTCCATGTGTGCGCACGCGCACACACGTGCGTGAGAGCACACACACAAAACTACTATTTACTAATTTACTGGCCATCTTCAACACTACAAGAATTGACTCCACACATAATATCTTCCTAGTAGGCCACTATGGCTTGTGAGGTACATACTGCCACACTTACGGAGGCTGAGACTCTAAGACTGAAGCGGCATAAACAAGTTCCCACAACTGTTGGTGGTAAAATGAAGACTGAGTCCTGCTGTGTATGTGTATGATTTTAAAACCCATACAATCCCGTCTTATTAGTTACTAACATGGAGAAACATTTGGACAGTTAGGGAAAATAAAACTTTCGCCCAAAACCAAATTCAATCAATCAATCTCTGTGTATTCCCCTCCCCCCCCCCCATAAATCCAGCTATAGCAATTTCTTCATTCAATCTGAAAGCGTGCAAATGCAATAAACAAATTCCAAATAACATTTTATACAACAAAATAGTTTTTGCTATGTTGTTAGTGTTAGTTTTAAATAACTGTGACTCATTTGTCCACGTCTATACTGTTTAAAAATCCGTCGCCACTGGAAGCAAATATGATTTTTCAAATGTTCTATGTAGTTCACATGGATTCACAAAAGCCCTGTTGAAACGCTAGCTCAACTTAGACTAGCCACGTGCTCTGATGTCTCCATTCTCCATTTATGTTGCCAAACTAGAGGCTCTTGGGAAGAAATGTTCAGAACCGGAACTGGGCAGGGAGTTTCCATCTGGTGCTTTTGAACCGTCTAAGGAAGGTGGGTGTCTGATCTGCTCTATGCTGGGAAATGTCCCTTCATCCACTGGCCAGCCAAACAGCCATCTACAGCTCAGGTCTTCCCTGGGTCCCCAGGCCTGGGACTTACCCTCCTGCTTCCCAGAAGCCACTGCAGAGCCAGCCCAACAGCTTTCAAATATGTCTTCTGTCAAAAGCATTGATGGCAGACATTTAAATGCCCATCTCATTATCAAGCCAGAAACTCTGTCTTACTCCAAATAAACACCCACTGTATTAAGAAGGCTTGTTTTGTTTTGTTTTGTTTTGTTTTGTTTTGTTTTGTTTTAAGGATGAGAGATTTAGAACACCTGCTTGTGGTCCTTGCTACAGCAAAATGAATTTAGGGTTGCTAAAATGTCTTGACTAATACTGGCCACGAGTGGTTAGCTTGTTCCTTCTGAGATGTCGGACTTGACTGGAATGTTTTCTGGAGCACAATGTTGGAGACCTGACTGACAGAAGCCCCTCCTTTGGGCTTCCCTGGAAAGGTGGCGGTTGAGTTAGGTGAGTCGAGAGTTCTTCTGTTGTGATGTGCCATCATATTCAGTGCTCTTCCAGACCTGCATGTAGGATGACTGGTTTAGAAATACGACATCATTCTTGATTTAGCCTGCACAAAATACTCAGAAGACTGCCTGGGGCATTAGCTACCTCATATATTACAAACATTTTTAGACATACACCTTTGGAAATTTCATAGAAAAACAGTCCAGGACTGGGGAGATGGCTCAGTGAGGAAGGCTGCTTGGTACATAATCGTACGCACCTGAGTTTGGATCACCTGCATCCACATGAAAAGCAAGCATAGCCCTGGCTCTGAGGAAGAGGAGATAGACACAGATACAGCTCTGAGGCTTGCTGGTTAGCCTACCCCCAAAACAAACAACAAACAGCCAGCTACAGGTTTCTTCCCTGTCTCAAGGGAATATGAGAGGCTTCCAGCCTCCCTAGTCTTGGCACATGCATGGGCACACACACCTGTTCATATACATACAAAGGTGCACACACTCATGTACCACACTCATACTACCACATGGCCAAGAACATGCACGAGAGTGAGCACACACACGTGCATACGCACGCACGCGTGCGCGCGCACGCACAAACACACACACACACACACACACACACTATTTTAAGCAAAGAAAGAAAGTGCTCAGATAAAGCCTTTCTCTTAAGACCCTGATAGGAAAGGAGTAAGCTGTGGCTCTTGCAACCCAGAATAACCGCCCAACAAAGGAGAGTTTGCTGAGCAAGGGTGCTTCATTTGAAAATGCAGTCTGTTATTTGGCCATGGAATGGAATGGACTGCTAGTAGCTAGTTCTTCTCTCTCTGAGTTTGGGGATTCAAGCACCAGATTGCTAGCTGGACTCTGTGACATGAAAGAATTTTCTCCAGAATTCTCTGATTGTCAAGGAAGCACATAACGAAGCATTCCCATGGCTGTGACCGGAGCATGCAGGTCTGTAAGAGCATCAGATCCACCTGCCATGACGGTGGGGTCATTTGAACCCAGACCTTGCACTGTAAATAGTGAAGCTGTCTTCTAAGCTTCCAATGGAAAGGTGATTCATGAACTGTATTATCAGGCAAATGTCTTGATTTCTTCTCTCTTCAACCCTGAGGCTCAGAACTGAAAGTATTAAGGGAATAGCAAATCCACACAATAAAGGGAGGACCAGAATCCAGAAGGATCCTGAATTTCTGCCTTTGAACAGAAGGGTAAAAATGCAGAAGATAGAGAAACAGTGGAAATAAGGAAACAAGGGGCATTTTAAGAAAAATAATCTTATACTCTGAGTGCAAGAAAGATGGAGAAAGACATCATTAAACTAGAAGATTGGGTTGCAAAGAAAGAAAGATGGTAGTATGAATGAAGCACTAAACAAATATGCAAAAGACTGATTAGGGAGGAAACAGTTGTTATAATTAACCAGTTATATCATGCAAAGATCTACACTAGATATCAGCTGCCACTTTGAGGGGGGAGGGAAAGAACTTCAACCAGAGACCTCAGTATCTGGGGAAGAGGGTCTCATCTCTTCCCTAGGCACCTTGGCCAGACAAATTAAAAAACAAAAACAAAAAAACCCCAGCTAATTAGATATAGTGGCACACGCCTATCATCCCGCATTTGGGTGGTGGGAGGCAGGGCAGAGGCAGGAGGATCAAGATCATCCTTGGCTACACATGGAGTTGAAGGCCAGTCTGGAGAACACAACCCTGTCTAACCAGAAGCAAGGCTGAGGTTGAACCACACTGGGGTTTTTGGTCCTGCCTCCTTTAGCGGCGCTGGCCCCGCCCCTTCCTCCTTCATGTTCCTCCACGCCCTTTGTGACATTACTGTTTCCGTTCGTGTGGAATGGGTGGTCTTGAAAACCTCCAAGGGTCCCCCCACTTTCTGAGTCAGCATTTCTTCACTCCTTATATAATTCTTCTTGCTTTCTCTGCCACTCACTTACCGAAGTTCAGGCAAGAGTGCTGACTCATGGGATGGGTTAATGGCTGAGTCATGTCTTTGCTGGTGGGTAAAGCCTGGAAAAGTTGGCTCCAGGTCCACAAAGAAGTTGTTTGGCATCGGATATTAGTCATTACTGCAAGTGGAGGTTCTATCTTCAAATACCTGAGCATTATCTTACTAGAAACAATGAATGATGAGAGATGAAGTAATTTAATAAGTCCTTTAATGCTTTAAATTAAACCAGTAGCCGCTGGCTTGAGCTCACTAACCAATAAGGGCAGCTCTAGATCCTACACGTGGAGTAATAATGGCCACTCCTGCCCGGCGCTTAGGCAGCAGCCAGCACCACCTAGGTGCGGTCTGCCACATGCATGTGAGTCATCCTCAGAACACTCCAGTGAGGTGAGCCCCATCAGTGTCATCCTCAATTGACATCAGAGGCACCAGAAGTCATTTTACCAAAATCACTCAGCTTGTGACAGCCAGGGATTTAAATATGTAGGGAGGGAATTCACTAACTGCTTTCATGGGTCCCGTCTGTATCAAGCAGAGTCCACTTGGAGTCAAGCTTGACTCTAAGAGGCATAAGGTCCCAGAGCCATCTCTCCTCTCCTCTAATGCTAGTTTTGAGGATTTGTCGCAAGAACTGCTTCTCCGTGCCCTTTCTCACTGTGTCATCTGAGAGTCAACCTGCTTTAACTTGTCTGTTCTCCTGTCTTGACCTGCAGATGCCCACGCCGAGGGACTCTTACCTGGGGATCCGCCCCTTCTTCCCCCATCTCGAATTCATCCTCCACAGCCCTGACTGCAGCAGGTCTTTCCAGCCATGACAGTGTTAACCCCCTACAACTCACAGCACAAGCTCCCCGATCGCTGTGATCTCTGTGCTTCTTGCCCTCTCTTAATCCAAGCGAATGGCCCAGGCGAGGCACATAAGCCTTCCAGACAAGAATCTCTCCCAACGATCATAGCAGGGCATCTTCTTCCAAACGCCTTTCTGCCCACAGCTACTCTCCAATGTGAATTTTCACTTGTTCTACCCGGACATTACAACGATATTAGCTTTGAGAGACTGTGCAGTGTTCCTAGGTAACAAGGATTTGAGAATTAAAAAAAAATGTTTTCAACATAATATTATAATTATTAAAACTCATATTATACTATCATTTTCACCCTAGTAATACTTTTTACTCCAGTTTAAAGATTAAGACTACCTGAAAGGAATGAACCAGGTATAAGGAATTATAAAAATTATAATTCTTTTTTAAGAACTATTTTCCCATCCTCTCATTGCCTTCCCTGCTTTCCCCACTCCCTCTTGGTGTACAAAGAGATAGAAGCTGCATGAATAGGGGCAGATGCTCTATGAATACTCAGTAAATATTAGCCAATGACAAAATGAATTAATCTAATAGCCTCTGGTATCGTCCTTTTGCTGTCTTGCAATGCAAATCATTTCCTTTTCTTTTACTAACACTGGCATTCATGCATTCAGCTCAAACAGAGATTTGCTTACGGCTCCACAAGCTTCACAAATGCACAGTCTGCTAAGTGCAAGACAAGAGGGCACTTGCTCAGGCGATCCAGTGATCCAGAGGACACTGACAGACAAGGGTTCAGAGCCCTCCTGTGGGTAAAATGGACACGTTGCCATGATGCTCTGGGAGCATTAAGGACAAAGCAAGAACCTCAGAGCAGTGGCTCCTCAACCTTCCTGATGCTGTGCCCCTTTAACAGAGCTCCTCATGTTGAGGTGACCCCCAACCATAAAACTATTTTGTTGCCACTTTATAACTGTAATTTTGCTACTGTTATAAATTCTAATATAAACATCTGATATGCAGGATATCTGATATGCAACCCCCAAAGGGGTCACAACCAACGGGTAGAGAACCACTTCCTTAGGACCTCATGGACCACTGTGCCCTCTGACCTCAGTCTCCCCTGTCTACCTGAGATCTCACAGCCAGTGAGATTCTGGAATCTGAACACATTCTTAACTCTGAGGATGCCTTGTCAGGCAACCTGGATGGTTAAACTCCTATTAAGTTTCTCTCTCACTGAACCTCCATAGGAAGAAGGGACATTAGGCTCCAGGTATGGAAGTTGGCTGTTGCTATTTCAGTCCTGGAGAGATGTGAGTTACCCACCATGGTCAGTGATCTGCCCAGCCTCTCAGAACTTCGAGGAGCCAGGAAGGGATGACAGTGGAGGAAGACTTTGCATCCTTCTGTTCATGCATGGACTTGAGGGTACGAGGGGAGGCCTGCAGTTAATAATGATAAAGTGGGTTATTGTTGTTTTGTCTTTTTGTTTTCTGGTAGAAGTTTAGTTTAGCTTTATCTTACTTTTGTAGCAAGTATTCCTTTATTTAAAACAAAATGGAGTCCTTGATTCTGCTGAACAAAGGAAAGGGAATAGAATCAAACTGTCCTTTGGATATAGCAGTAATGGGCTAAACCACTTTGACTTCCAGTGGCTCACACATGTGCACCTACCCAGGAACTATTTGGATTCATGCATGAAATACACACACACACACACACACACACACACACACACACACACCAGGTAATTTTAAAATGCCTTGGCTTGCTCAAAGGCTATTCTAATCCACCTCACAGCTAGCATACATTTCCCTCCTGTACTCCTGACTTAATGCCCTCTAGTTCTATATTTTATCTTTGTTGGTCTGGCTCCTCTGGGTCTGAGAATTCCTTCTCACCTACATTTCAGATGATTTTTCTTCTGCAGCTCTGAATCTGATCCATCCCCCTCTGAGTTATGGCGATTCTCCTCCTCCTTCCAGTTCCTAGCCTTCACAAATCCAAAGGCTCCACCTTAGTCTGCCTGCCCAGCCATTGGCTCTTTATTGATGGTTCAAAAATCAATTGGGGACAAGGACCTTCAGTGGTTGGACATGCAGATTCCCGATTTGGGGGGCCAGACTAATCCAAAGCATTAGAACCAATTACCAACATTTGGGTTAGGAGTGGTGATGTCAGTTGAAGATCTGGAAAGCAATGCAGAGAAACTAACATGAGGCACAGGGGAGAAGAGAAGATGAAAATGAAGACTATGATAATTTATCCCATACCACAGAAAAGTGCCCCACCCAACCCCCAAAGCTCTTCCCAGCAGGCCTTGCTTGGCTCCAACCAAAAGTAGCCCAGACCATAAGAGGTCAAAGACAGAATCACCTCAGGTCTTAGGACAGCCTGGGTGCAGACAGGGCAGTGTGAGGAGAGCTTTGAATTGAAGGTACCAGCTCCTCTGAGATCAGAACATTTACTTAAATTCTCTGAGTACCCCATGGGTGATGGTGATGCTAGGCAGGTCTCAAGGGAAACTATGGCCAGGTGTTCATAAAGGACATGGAAGATTAAGTGACCTGCAGCCCCATCAAGTGTTAGAATTTGGATAGTTGAATCCTACCCAAAGTTGGCTGGACTGCTCTGATCGTCCAAGGAAACTATTGCACTGATGGGGGCGGGGGGCTAATTACTAAAATTAGTCCATTGGGTGAGATAAAATTAAGATGCAGAAAGAATTCTTCTCAGCTGAGCAGGTGCAAAGGGAAGAGAGTTTAGAATAGCACATGGTAAATCTAGAAGAGAATACAGAAGGCCTCAACACATGTTTAAATTTAATCTTTAAAAAGATGATCTCAGTGCCCGGGATCAGGGAAAGTCATCTGGTTTGCTGACTGTCAAAAAGAGATGTGTAGAAAAGGAACAGGAAGTTGAGCATGATGGCACACATCCTTTAATCCCAGTACTCAGGAGGCAGAGGCAATTAAATCTCTGTGAGTTCAAGGCCAGCCTGGTCCACAAAGCAAGTTCCAGGACAGTCAGGAATGTTACACAGAGAAACTCCATCTTGAAAAACAAAATCAAAACAACAACAGCAACAGAAAAAAAAGAAAGAAAGAGAGAAAGAAAGAAGGAAAGAAAGAAAGAAAAGAAAAACAGGAAAGAGCTTCTAAGAATACAAGGCAGAAGTGATGTTAAAAAGAAACCACACACGTTTATTTTGGCAGTATGCAATAGAGAAGTCAAGGAGTCATGCAAAAGAGATGACAGATTGCCCTCTCACAGGCCAGTGGGGCCAGTCTCTGTCTCTCTGGAATTTCTGTTAAACTGCAATGTGAAGAACAGGGCCAGATGTGTTCCAGGTGTGTATCTGTCTCGTGAAGCTCTCTCACGAGCCCCAGCCATTAACTTTAATCCACCGCTGGCTATGTCTGGGACACGTGGTCAGCAGAGCTGCTGGAGAATGGTAGTAGTTGATTGGAAAACCCAGTGGTCTGGTCTCTTGGTGGAAGTGGGACCCAGCTTCTCAGTGTTGCCTGTTTCTATGGTTTTGGGCTGCCATTGAAGTCACCAATTTAGAGGAAGCATCTGGGTGGCCTCAAGTGGCTCCTGTCCATCACTCCCCAAGTAAAGAGCTTGTCTATGTATTGTAGCCTTAAGCCACACAGCTCACCACAATCTCCCCTCAGGCCTGCTAGGTCTTGTTGGAGGTATGTGGAGTCCACAGTGCTGAGGATACTGAGTGGCCTGTTGGCCTAGACCCTATCCAGGCTGCCCTTGGGAGATGCAGCCACTAGTCTAAGAAAGGAGCCAGGGGCATCTTCCTCATCTGTGCCTTTTAGCCCAGGAAACATCACTTGCTTGGTTTTATAGAAAATAAAAGTAAAGGTCTGGGGACAGGGGTCCAACAGGTACCTTTTTCTGGCCTCGAGTCCCTAAAATCTTATCAAGCTTGACTTTACACACTGGAGTTAGGTGCAAAGGGGTGCTATAGCACACAGCTGTGACACATGGGCACCACTAATGCCTGCTTCTCCCCCATCAGCCTAGGAAGAGCCACCAGCAACAGCACAAATGGCTATAAGAAGCAGAGACACCACCAGACAGGGTAGGAAGGCCTCTTTAGGATGCCCTCCCTGGTGCTAAGCTGGGCACATAGTAGTTGCCCAGGAGGCAAGTGAACGGCTCCATTTACACCTTTCCTTCTCTGGGGAAACTACATCACCACCACAGGCCTCCAATTCCTGAGATGCCAGCTAACATTTTGCTAAATGCCTATTTGTGACTTTACCTCATTTTTAAGAAAGAAAAAAAAGAAGCCACACATGACTCCTCTTTCTTGTGGAGTGAAATACACACACCATAAAAATTACTGTCTTGCCCACTTGTAAGTACACAGTACAAAAGCATTAAACCCACTCAGCCTGTTGTCCACCCACCTCCAGGAGTCTTCTCTTGGGAAACTGAAACTCTGGCTCTATGAAAAATAACTCCTGGTTCACCTCACCCTCCAGATCCCCCAACCACTGGCCTGCTTTCCTTCTCTATGAAGATGGCTACTTCAGGGATGTCCCTAAAGTGGGACCACAGGGTATTTGTCTTTTTGTAACACATGATGACAACTCCCAGTTTTAAAACTAGATGTATTCTGGTCATTTGTGAGGTGACTTAGGCATATGTCACAGTAAATGTTTAAAGTGCCCAGTTTCCATGTAGACGAAGGGAGGTGGCCTTTCCTAGATCTGAGAGAAGATGTCAGTGCAGGGGAGATGTGGTCCCACTCACCCCCAGTGCAGCATTGGAATTAGGTACTTCTGCCCTGTCTTGAATTCCTCTGTGTTGCCATAACATGAGTTCAGAGAGGAGCTGACCGTAAGATTGACAGCCTTTCCATTTGCGCTTTCTATAGCACCTGCCCCGTCATTATCCATTCCCAGAAGGCTTACTGTAGCTCTAAACCTGGGCAGACATGCAGTTAGACAACTCATATTTACTGAGAACTGCTATACTGCAGACATAGCCAACAGTTAAAGTGAACATTTTTGAGGAAAAAATTGAAGAACAAAGTTGCCTCCCGTAACCTCTATCCTCCCTTTCCCCAGATTATGAAGCAGTTGGATAATTTAGATGATTGGTCCTTGAACTCTCAAGAGTTAGGTAAACTAGTGTAGCCCGTCATCCTAGCCTCAGTGGCTGGTTTGGTAATGAGCTTATGACATAATTCCAACAAATGAGATGTGTCCTTTTGTTGAACCAGGAAGCAAGAAACCTAGAATATTCTAAACACTAAGTCTTACCGACATTTCCCTGAAACAATATAATTTCTAGGTGTATTCTAAATCCCTCTCCTTATTTCCACAAATAAGTGTAAATCCTACCCTTCATCAAAGAAGACCAAGGTTTCTACAGCGATCCACAATTGGTCAAAACTCAGTGCATAAGTGACTTTGGGTACCCTGCCCCAACTGGTACACCCCCAACATAACCCTGACACCCCAATCTCTAGAAACACTGAGGAAGAGGAGGTTGGAAGGGTTTTAAACACAGCAAACTACCTACTATGAGATGCTCTCTTCTGGACAGGCATGCTGCTCCGGTGACATAACAACTGTACAGTTGCCTTTACTGAGACTCACACAGTGACCACACCACTTAATGTGACAATGTAGATAGGCAAATCTCCCGAGGCCCAACCCCTAGATGAACTACAGGCAGCTGATGTCTGCTGAGGGGGGCGAGAGGACTGATTCTCTCCAAGGATGAGCCCCTGATGGGTTATCCAATCCTAGTGGTTAGTCCTGAATACTTGTACACACCAGCAACATTAAATGGGTACAATAGTGTGTGTGTGTGTGTGTGTGTGTGTGTGTGTGTGTGTATGTGTGTGTGTGTGTGTGTGTGTGTAAAACAGCAACAATGAAAAGAGATTATTAATTCCTGAGAGTCGTGGGGGACATGAAAGCAGTTGGAGGTGAGGGGAAGAGACTGAAGGAATATAAATGCACAGTACTCGTGGATGAAATTTTAAAAAAAAAATAATTTAAAAAATAACACAATGGTCAGTCTTGAATTGAAACTCATGCTAGCAATGTCAAGAGTCTTTGGTGGCACACTACAGGCTGCTGCTGACTCAGCCGGTCGTGAGGCCCACCCTAGTTTGCCTGCAGCTCTCTGGGTCAACACAATGCCTTTGTTGCTTGACCCCAACTGAGTTCGTTCTTCTCTTACCCTGAACTTTAACTGTCTTGAGTTCTTCTCTGTGCAAAATTGTATCTCGCCACTCCCATCCCCACCTCCACCCTCACCCCCAAAGTCTTACACTGAAGCTCCACTCCGCACTGTACTGACATCTGAAGACTTTAGGACATATTTAGGTTTATATGAAGACATGAGAGAATTAGTATCCTTAGAGGAAGAGACAATAAACCCCCCCCTTTTTTTTTTTTTTTTTTTTTTTGGTTTTTCGAGACAGAGTTTCTCTAGACAGGCTTTCTCTGTGTATCCCTGGCTGTCCTGGAACTCACTCTGTAGACCAGGCTGGCCTCGAACTCAGAAATCTGCCTGCCTCTTCTTCCCAAGTGCTGGGATTAAAGGCATGGGCCACCACCGCCCAACCCCCTTCTTTCTTATAAGGACACAGCAAGAAAGTATCGGTCTATACTCTTGAAAGACACCTCTCACCCGAACCTGACCATGCTGGCCCCTTAAGTGATTCCAACTTCTAGCCTCTAAAACTGAACTATTAAACGATTCGTTTACAGGGGCTGAGCTAAGTAATACACCTACATGGGTCTCTTGGAAAAACGTGCCCGAGTAGAGCAGTTCAACTTCAGGTCCATCTTTACCCAGTGATGACTAAGCCCAGGGTGATTTGATCTCTCCCCACCCTCCCTCCATTGCCCTGGGGAAGCTCGTTCATCCCACAACTGCAATCCTGACTGCAGCCTCAGGCTTCTGGAATAATCTTATATGCAAGTGGGCCTTGGGTGCTGGTATACTGGTGACACCACCACTCCAATAAAGGACAATAACAAAAGAACAAGGAGGAAGGAGGGGGGAAGGAGAAGAGAAGAGGGGAAATCTGGTAGAGAAGCAGCCTACCCACGTCTGCAGGAACAACACGGTCTACAAAGCACAGCATCCGAGCCAGCGTAGCCTGAAAGGCCAGCCACTGGTATTGCTGTCTTTGAAATCTTGCATGCGTTTGTAAAAAGTCATATAAATTATGCATCCTGCTTCATAATGCATCATTACTTCTGTAAATAAAAATGTTCCCTTAAAAAATCATCAAGAAGTTCCATTCTGTCCCAAATATTTGAGATCATTTTTCTGGCCTCGCACTGCCTGCCTCCCATTGTTTACATCTCGATGCAAGAAGCTCACATACATCAGAAAGTGCTGGACTGGGGAGTTTTCAACCCAACTTCATCTTCCTGTTCTTTTGCTTCCTAGACACGCAAACGTTTCTCTCGTTCCTTTCTGGGACAGATCTCACTCTGTAATGCAGGCTAGCCTTGATCTTGCTAGCCTCCTGCCTCAGTTTCCTGAGTGCCCGGCTCATGCCACCTTCTGCTCACTCTCCTTTTTTATTTCCTTCTCCTTGGTCTTGGATACAGGAGAGTGCCTCCATCGCCTTTTTCACTGAGCAGTTAAGCTCCAAGGAATCTAGTGAGACCAAGATCCCCCAACCTGTGGCCTTGTAGAGTGACATCCACACTGTCCCAAGATTGCTCTAGACTTGTTCTTGCTGTGTACTTTCCTAGTCACTCTGGTCCCTTCCGTCTGATCCTTGTACCTGTGCTTCAGAAAGGGTCAAAGGAGGCAAAAAATGAAGATTTGTATTGATAATCAACTGTCATGTCATTGAGGATGGAAGAGGAGTCACATTTTTAAAGATTTTTTTCTCATTTTAAAAATTACATGTATGTACATATGTCCACATGTATGTATGTGTCCATCTATATGCATGTGTTTACGTATGTGCATGTATGTACAGGTGCTTTGTGGAGTATCAGAGACCCTTGATGCTGGAATAACATGTGGTTGTGAGCCACTGACATAGGTGTGGCGGGGGACACAACATATCTGTGCGCCTAACCACTGAGCCATCTCTCCAGCTTTGAGAGGTCAGATTTTTATTGCCACGTGTTTCTGCATCTTAGTTCCCTAATTGCCTGTATCTGCTGCCTTCATTAAGGGAGCTCTGAGCCTCTGTCCTTCATACTTGCCTCATGAACACAACACCTACAAAAGCAGGCCAAGCAGGAAAGGGAAGTTGATTTTGTTTTTAGCATCTGATTCATTGGTTACTTGGAGTGCTGTATTAAGAGGTAAACACTGCTCAATGGAAAAGAATGCAGTGATGGATTAGAGATGTCTGCCACAGGCACACAGTGAGAACAGAAGCTTGTATGCTGCCACTGGCTGTGCAGCTTAGAGATCCAAGGGTAGTCGATTTTATTTTTTGTTTTTTGTTTTTTGTTTTTGTTTTTGTTTTCTAGACAGGGTTTCTCTGTATAGCCCTGGCTGTCCTGGAATTCACTATGTAGACCAGGCTGGCCTCAAACTCAGAAATCTGCCTGCCTCTACCTCCAAAGTGCTGGGATTAAAGGCATGAGCCACCATTGCCCAGCAGTAGTCGATTTTAAAAGTTCCAACAGTTATCAAAAGCTGGAAGGTTTTCAGAAAATAATCTCAAATATTGAAGTTCCTTTCCTCACAGATTTGAACCCCTGAGGCAATTACAAAGTCAATCAATAATGGTTTGTGTCTTATTTTTGATAGCATGGAGGCCCAACTCCCTATCTATGGTTGGGTTGACTGGGTTAACTGAATGTCAAGTTTCTTTCCTTTTGAATAGAATAGTATCAGCTCCATTCACTGGCTCTGGGTGTATCAGAACAGTCTCTATGATTTACATTTGCTGACATCACAGAAATTTCTGGAATGTTATTGGTCATTCTGACAGTCCAGCATGCCCATTGAATTGAGAACTGTAGACAGGAACAGAGGGTGACAACCTAAGATAAATGACTGACTGCAGAAACACATTTGAAAAAGAATATGTTGGAAGGTGGCTGGGAACCACTGCTCTTGTGAAACATAGTGTCAGTCGTAACACAGCTAGCTACTCAGATTCCACCCACAGATTAAAAACTCTAGAGGCTTTTAGATCTGGGTGTGTGTGCCCTGATTTCACTTCAAAGCACCTCTTTCAATTTTAGCACGAATTTCTTTGAGAGTTTGTTTAAAAAATAACAGATAACTTTATTAAATAATTATCTCTTTGCTGTGGAATTCTAAAGGCATCCAGAAGCATTGTAGAATGCAGTGCATTTGGGCTTTTAGGAATTTATTCTGCTGCTTTAGAGGAAAATGCAGCTATGTGCTACAAAGCAGAACTCTGGGTGGATTGCCATGGCTGCTGTTGGGCGAGAAGCTTCCTGGCTGAGTGGAGGATGTGTTTCCGACCTCTGGTCTTACTGTGCCTCCACATAAAGCTACACACAACAGTAAAAGACCTAGAGAGTGAACATTTTTAGAATTTCTCATGTGGTACCTAGCGCTCCTGGAGTTTCTTGCAAGCCCACTGTTTGTCTCTCTGTTCCAGGCTTCCCTTGCAGTTGAATAGTATTCTCAGTTGCAATATTGCTGTCAAGTGGTAGCTGTGAAGAACCCTGTTCTGCCTTCCATTCTTACTCTTTCTGTGAAACATTACCCCCTACTCCTTATGACGTCAGAGGGGTTCTAAACGTGTCCCCCAAGTGCTAGACCCATGAAATGCTCAGCAGAAACTGAAGCAGATGGAAAGGAAAGGCTGGATGCAGATACACTTAGCCCGGGAAGCATTGCAGACGGTCTCCCTCTCAGAACACTGCCATGCATGTTAGCCTGAAACAGGTAGGGAAGAACTCTGCTATCAGGAAACTGTTCTGAATTGGTTTATCCCAGTGTTCCAGACATCTTTAACTTTGATGTCTTCCCCTTCCTATTAAACATCAATGAGACTATTGGGAAAACCTCGTATCTCTTGCATGGCTCACCATGGTACTTACCTCATCCAACCAGTTCAATGTGAAAGGGTCTTGTCCTCTCCTGAGTATTCCTCAGGCACCCTAGTGCCTTTGGTCTGAGCCCTTCACTGGCCACACCTTGCAAAAATATATATTGCTCACATTTCCTGTTCAATGTTTGCAGTTCTGAGCTCTTCTCCACTGCCCACCCCCGCCACAAAAGGCTAAAGATTTACTTTTTATACTAATATGCAGTTCGGCAAAGGTATAGCAGAGAAATGTTTGGACTGCCTGCAGGTGTTTATATAAATGGGTATAGTTTTCTAGAGGGCAACTTGGCATTCGATAGACAAAGTCTTAGAAACCTTAGAAATTTATTTCAAAGAATAAGCAATGATTTAACAGGTTGGGTTTTATTTGTTTGTTTGTTTATTTGTTTGTTTCAAAACTGGAGTCATATTTATAATAGAAAACTTGAGAACAAGAAGAGATTGGTAGAGCCTATGGTGGCACATCCATAAGACAGCCTTTAAGAGAGTCTCCGCAGAAAAAGTATTGGCATAAAATCAACACCAAACTAACTCCACGTAATAAATATATACATATGTTCAGTGCAGGTCCATCTGCATCACAGCAACATGTATTGAGTGTGAAATGTTCACCCAAGTGAGAAACGTGGGGCAACTGTTCAGTGAAGCTTTTCAGGAAGCATCTCCCAGTGGGCACAACTGGTTGTACTTTCTGATTTTTATATATAATGCTTTTTGCATACCAAAAGGAGACCACTAGAAAAATTATCAAAAATGGTTGGTAATCTTTCACAGGCTTTGTTAGCATCCAGAATCCCGGCTATTCTAAATAGGATCCTGCTAACCCCAACTGGGACTTTTCTGTCTCTTGAGGGATACGTGCTCCTTAAGGAAAGCCAAAGAAAATGTCTACCTTCCCTATTCTATCTGCAGGGCCCTGGATACAAGAGCTGGCTTCTGGATTATGAGACTGCAATTTTGAAAGGAAAAAAAAAAGATCAACACACCCCACCATCTATTTATTTAATATTAAAAATAATATTTCACTGAGTTTGGCTGGCGTCAGACTGAGCGGTTACTCATACAGGAATTCAAACAAAAGCAGCCTTGGCCCCAGGCCAGTGGGCTGGTGCTGGGTGGTCCAAGTCCATCCTTAGCTCCGAATAAGTAGCTTGTAAGCTGCTTGCAGACCTGCTTTGGTTTGGGAAGATGATGTATTCATTTATTTATTAGAAATGTTTTAACAGGAAATGCTAATCGTTTGCATTTAGCGA
The DNA here is from genome assembly GCA_030674055.1 of Rhabdomys pumilio. Taxonomy (NCBI): domain Eukaryota; kingdom Metazoa; phylum Chordata; class Mammalia; order Rodentia; family Muridae; genus Rhabdomys; species Rhabdomys pumilio. The sequence goes on from JANHMN010000003.1 coordinate 169,436,913, forward strand.
GAACTGCCAGGGAGACAGCTGGAGGAACCCAGCAAACATTGCTGGGTGGAAGATTGCTGTTCTTGACCCTGGAGTCCAATCAGTGTCTGTTGTAAGAATGTTCTAGAACTTAGCACACCAACTTGGTGCAAAAGATCCAACTTAGAACAAAAAAAAAGGAGTGGGGTCCATTCTCTAGCCACACTGCCTCCTCTCCCTGTTTCCATATGTTTCTTAGGGACCTAAGAATGGTTAGTGAGTACACATGCTGGGTCTGCTTGGCATGAATGAAGTTCAAACCTCCAGGTAGGATAATGGGAGCTGAGGTGTGAGCAACACATATGTGTGTCTTTGATGTGTATGAGAGCCAACAGCAAGTATTTCCAGGTATTTCAGGCAAGTCCCCAGATTCAGAGTGTACTCCAGCATTGGGTCATATTTGGGGTGGTTTTTGTCACACCAGAGGGAAGAAGAAGATGGGAGAATAAATATGACCTAGATGTATACATACATGAGGAGCGTGAGCAGGTTTGTGCTTTAATAATCCTCTTCCAAAGAATTGCTTTGGAAGAACGGAGGATTTTCCACATGGGAGAAGGGTGTGGGGCTTGAGGTCTAAAGTCTAACCGGGTCTGGCGCGACAAATTTGCTGTTCCTGTGTTTCCAGATAACAATGGAGGTGAAGCTGGGCCCTGGAAACCAGTCAAGATTCCCAGAGATAAACCCCGGGGCAGCAAGAACGCTGTCAATGAAAAGTGGCTTGACCTTTTGCCTCTTGAGTCACAGAATTCCCACAAATGCTGTGTCCCCACCAACTCTGGCAGAACTCACTGCCACAGTCCAGACTTTGAAGCCAATTTGTAGACAGAGGGGAGGGTGTGCTGTACTGTAAGACAGAACACTGGTACCCAGAGCACCTCAACACACAGGATGTGCTCTCTTCTAGAGGCTACCCTTCTTCCCAAGTTCAAAGAGTTATAGAACCCTTAAATGGTTTGCCTCTGCAAATACAGTCTACAGCCATCTAAGTGCCTTTGAATGGATCTGAATGCAGCATTCCACAACCTGAACCAACGGGAGGACCATGCTGAGGCAGTGACTCTCAAGGCAAGGAAGATGGGGGGTGAGACAAAAAGAAAGGGATGCTATGCTTTCAGCGTGGTGTGTCTACCCCAGGACTCACGTTGGAATTTAATCTCTATTGTGGGACACTTGGAGGAGAGGTACCCTCGATCAGATGAAGTCTTTGGGAGGTGATGGGGCTAAGATAAGATCATCAGGGTGGAGCCCTTTGATTTAATGCCATGGCTGTATAAGAACAGGAAGAGACCAAATACACGCATGCACATGCTCTCTGTCCCTTACCCTGTGATACTCTGCATCTCCAGGATGCCATCAGCCAGGCTATCACCAGATGCAGCACCATGACCTTTGACCAGAACCATGAGCCAAAAAACCCTTCTTTTAGTTATTATGTATCTTTCCTACTCTGTTGATGTTAAGAGCAACAGAAAACATAAAAACAATGGATTTATACTGTTGACAGCATTTAAGAGTTAAATAAAAGTTGGAAATTCACCGAATGTCTTATTTAAGGTACAAAACTGATTAATCTCTTTGAGCCTTGGGTTCTTCAACAAAATGAGGATATTTTGAAGTCTCTGGTCTTTGAATCCATAAACTCAGATTTTTCCCCCTGACAACTGTACACATTCACTGTACTCCCAAAGTAAACACACAACCAACCACTGGACACCATGCTTACCTCTAGGACAATGGTTCTCAGCCCTTGCTGTCCACGTAGTCACTTGGAGAGCTAACCAATGGCAATGTCAGTGAGCAAAGCCACTCCCGGAGGTAACAGAGTTGGCCTGGATTGACTCAGACGCCAGAACTTCTCTTCTGTGGTCTTCGAAACCACACAGTTCTTTCCTTTGAACTAGCCCGTCTTCTCCCTGACCATTCCCACCGAAGAATCCCTGCATAGCCCAGTACTTGAAAATGTCCCATCATTCAAAGGTTAACTCAGCTTCCCCCTTCTCCAGAAGGCCACCTCTGATGATGCCCCAGGCATACTACATCCCTTCCTCCCTTGCACAGGAAGTTCTCCATAGCAACATTGAGAATGATGCTGATGATCCATACCCAGCATGTCTAGCGGGCTCACTGTGGTATTGCTCACATCACGCTGTGTTGTTCTCACAGCAACACTGCTAGTTAGTGTGGGAACACAAGAAGACTATGTGCTGACTTCCCTGAGGTTACACAGTTGCAACTGCCAAATCCAGGCTCCAGGGAGAAAGGTTACACTTTAGTAACTCAGCTCGTGTCTGAAACACCCCACCATGCCTCTATTTCTATCTGAAATTCCTAACTGCTACTTCTTTGTGTTTTTTGTACTCCCCCTCCCCCACCATCCCTCTGCTTCTACCACAAGTTCCATTCTGTTACTTTGCCTTTTACACTCCATTTCCCACCCCCACCAACACTTGTGCTGCTTGTGCTTGCTGTCGTCAGATTTACATAGCCGCTTGTTACCATTGGTATCCAAGCACAAGGCATCAGCTCAGGGATTTTGTTGTAGAGAGATCCACTTTATGTTGAAGTCTTCAGGGACACTTAATCTAAGAGCAGGGAGCACATGTTTGTAAATCTTACCTTTGCCTTTCGTCTTCTTCCTCATAATGTCACTGACGTGTCAGCTCTAAAGGAAACCACAGAATGGGCCATACTTGAGTGAGGCCAAGATTTAATGCCGCTGCTCCAGCTCAAGTGGCCGTGCCTAGAACTATGGCTGTGTTTAGCAGTCCTCATGAAGTACACACACAGTGATTTACTGCAGCCCTGGCTTAGACTCAGCCGTAGCTTTGTTCTACCACTTTAGTGTGAGCAATGGCATTGCCACCAAAGCAAAAGGCAAGTCATTTGGTCAGGAATAATTTTCAAGTGAACAAACCCATTTTTTTTATTGGATGAACACAGATTATATTTCAATTCTATAAAAATATACAAATGACTTTCAGAATAGAAGTGTGCCTTCATGTGTAATTACAGGCTTTTACCTCTGGCCAATAGAACTGACCAATGTGGACTGGTTCCCTTCCACCGAAAGCAACTGAGAAGCTAACAAAATACATTAAAGAACAATTTAAAAAACACCAGATATTGGAAGGACCATTATCCCTAAGGAGAATGATACGCACAACTCCCCACTCACAGTTTTAAGAGGGTATCCAAGTCACAATGCAAGAAAAAGAGACCCTGGCAGAGGTGGGCAAGCTCCTAGAGGGGGGACCACAGAGCTCAGGGTGTGGGGAGAGTACGGTTGCCTATCTTCTTACAACTGGTACAGGAAGGACAGCCCTGAGGAGAGCAGACGTTCCTGAAGTTTGCAGAGAGTCCTCTCAACTGTTGAGTTCTACCCTGATCAGCCGTCCAAAAGGAAACTGAGGCAAGATATAAAACCTCAGCAATGGTTAGAAGGGAGTGACACCTGAACAGGCTAGAAATGTGTCTGTTCTCACCAGCCAGACTGGGAAACCTCAAGGTTCCTTAGGTGACACAGCAGGGTTGTGTATTCCAAAACAAGGATTAATTACTTCTAAGCTGAACGTGGTTCTAGTCCTGCCTAACAAACAATTTTTTTTTTAAATTTGGTTGTTTGGTTGTTAGTTTTTTGTTTTGTTTGATTTGGTTTGAGGGTTTTCAAAACAAGTTTTCTCTGTATAGCCCTGGCTGTCCTGGAATTTGCTCTGTTGACTAGGTTGTCCTCGAACTCACAAAGATCTACCTGCATCTATCTCCCAAGTTCTGGGCTTAAAGGTGTGTGATACCACTGCCCAGATATTCTCAACAAGTCTTAAAAATACTGTTTGCACATGATTTAACCAACTCAATTGGAACAAAATTCCAGAGTATTTTATAATACAGAAATCCTAGCAGCAAACAAAATACCACTCAAGTGCTTGAAACTGAGTTACAAGTTACCAGACACAGAGTAGCAGAGAAGTAAATGCCAAGATCTATACCCAGAGAGCACTCAGGACACTGAAAACGAACATGTGGCAGAGAGAGAGATTGGGTTTGTAAAGAAAGGCTTAAAACAGCTGTTATCTCTGTTACACAGTTCAGACTGTGACCAGGCACAGGAAATATCTTTAAAAAAAAAAAAAAAACAACAGTCATTCTATTGCTAGTTGTATGGTTTGAAAGAATATCTTTGAGCTGGGCGTTGGGATGCACACCTGTAATTTCAGCCCCCAGGAGGTAGAAGAACCACAATCGTGAAGCCAACCTGGTCTAGAGAGTAAGTTCTAGGCTAGGCAGAGCCATCTCACAACTCTCTGACTGAAACTGCATAGTCCCTAGGCAACTCTCTGCCTCCTGCCATCTCCCATCTCTGAGAGCCACCTTCCATCTTTGTGAATTGACTACTCCAGACATTCACATTCACACAGGAGAGAATGTCCTCAAGGTCTAATTTTGCAGCGTTTGGCAGAACTGAGTAATATTCCAATGGGCGTGTGTATCACCTCTCCCTGAGCTATCACCGCTCAGTGGGCATGAGTCGCTTCCACCTTCTGGCTCTTGCAACCAGGGCTGGTATGAGCACAGAGGTGCAAATCTCTCTTTCAGAGCCTCCTTTTTCTGGTTGGTTTGTTTGTTTCTGAGACCAGGTCTCACTCTGTAGCCCTGACTTAGAACTCACAGACCAGACTGACCACAAACTCAAAGCTGCCTATCTCTGCTGGGATTACACGAAGGAGCCACTGTTCACTGCCAAGATCCTTTTTTTAGTTTTGTTGATGTTTGTTTTTTTAATTCTAACATTTTTGTTTTTAATTGTTTGTGTGTGTGTGTGTGTGTGTGTGTGTGTGTGTGTGTGTGTGTGTAAGCGTGCGCACGCTTGTGTGGAGCAGGGAAGTTATGCACCTGTGTAGGCAAGTGTGAAGGCAGGTGCCTTTGGAAACCAGAAGAGGCAGCCTAATGGCCTAAGGTTGGAGTTACAGGCAGTTGTAAACTGTCGAAGTGGGTGCTGGGAACTCAGGTCCTCTGCAAAAGCAACACTCTTAAACAATGGACTGTCTCTCTAGCCACCATGTTAGTTCTTTGGATACATGTGTATGAAAAAGTATCAGTTAAGAATTTCATACCTCAGCTGGGCAGTGGTGGCGCACACCTTTAATCCCAGCACTTGGGAGGCAGAGGCAGGAGGATTTCTGAGTTTGAGGCCAGCCTGGTCTACAGAGTGAGTTCCAGGACAGCCAGGGCTACACAGAGAAATGATGTCTCAAAAAGAAATGCATACCTCAAAAAAATGCAAAATAACAAACACCAAGGGGTTGGGGATTTAATTTAGTTCAGTGGTGGAAAAAAAACATTGCATACCTCCTGAAAATACCTTTCTAAGGCAAAAGGTTGAAGAACTCATCTGCTGCAAAGAAAACACACAGAACAGAATCCTGCAAAGGGAAGACAACCACAAACTAAAATACCCATCTGCAGAACAGAATAGAGAACTGGGAATGGCAACAATGTTTGTTTTGTTTTTCACATCTCCCTGAAAGCTAATTGAGTAAAAAATATAATAATGCAATATAGTGTTAATAGCATACACAAGTAAAATGCATAAAGCAGTCCTGCTGGCCTTCACCAATGCTGCACCACTCCAAGGACTATGGAGGAGCCTTATAAAATCCGCATCCCTTTCTCCCATCCAGCCTGTGCTCTTGATACACAGCATACTCGTACAGATTATAAACCCCATATTACATTGTTCTTACTTTGTCTAGCTTTCAGGGAGATTTAAAGACAAAGCAAAACAGGCATTTACTCACATAAAACAAGTGGAAAGAAAATCAGAGGATGGAAAAGTTAAGACTGCCAGGCAACCAGGACTAACATCTACAGAACATGCCACATGGTAGCAGAATCCACAGGCTTGTCCTGTAGGCATGGGCTATTCACTGTGTTCGTCTCCCAATATCACCATTCTAAACCAATATAAAGGGATCGAGGTGATACAAAGTGTGTTCTCTGACCACAATAGAATTAAAATGGAAACAAACAAACAAAACAATCCTTGGGGGAAAAAAAAACCCAAGCACCGGAAAAGTAAATGACAACTTCTAAATAACCCACAAGTCAAGTAAGAATCAAAGGGGAAACTAGAAACTAGTCTTCACTGGAAGAAAATGGAAATTCATAGTAGTGTTTGTGGACTAGTGCTGAAGCGGTGCTCACAGTAAACCCGGAGCACAGAGTATGGACCAGAAAAGAAGGAAGGGGTGGGCCACATGACTCAGCAGGGAAAGGCATTTGCTGCGGGATCCCTGGGACCCACACGAAGGTTTCCAGAAGAACTGACTCCACAAACTTGTCCTCTGACTCCCATGAGTACTTCCTCCTAAATATAACACATCGTGCACACACAATAATAATTAACTAATATGTATAAATTATAGAAATATATAAATTAATATAATTGATATATACCGAAATATAGAAATTCATTAATAAATTAATCTAATTTTTAAAGAAAAGACTCAAGGCAATGGGGAAAATTATCAATGACTTTCAGCCTCCACCTCAGAAAACTGGGGGGGGGGGGGGAAGAGAGAAAAAACAAAATTTTAAGTTGAAAGCATCAGATAATAAAACACAGAGATAGAATTTTAAAGAAAAAATATAAAAATCAAGGAAAGTAAACATTTGGTTCTTTGAAGAGATTGATAAAACTAATAAACTCAAGCCAGGCTACTCAGGAAAAAGAGAAGATAAAAATTATCAACGTAAGTTACAAAACAGGTGACATTTTTGCAGACCCCAGCATACACTGAAAAGCTGAGGAAATACTATAAAGAATTATACCAAAAAATTAATAACATGTAAAATAGACAAATTCCTTGAATGGCATAACTACCAAAACTCACTCAAGAAGAAATAGATAATAACTTGAATAGTTTTTTATAAATCAAAGAAATTTAATAAATATGCTGTTAAGAAAACAAACAATTAATGCACCCGTGGATGTGGGGGGAAAGAATCCTTACTCACCACTGGAGGGGGATGTATAACTCACAGCCACTGTGGAAATCAGTACGGAGGAGACTCCTCAAACAATTAACATTGGATCTTCTCCTAGCACCTCTTGGTACATAATCAAAAGAATCAAAGCCAGACTACTACAGAAACCCTGATACAGTCCTATTTACTGTGGCACCATTCACGTTACCAAATTACAGAACTAATACCTAGCTGCCCACAAGCCGATGGATGAGTAAAGAAATGTGGTGAAAAATATGCAGATGAAGTTTTATTCAGCCATAAAGAATATCATTGATAGGGAAGTGAATGAAACCAGAGTTGAAAGTGAAAAATTGTCAGGCTCAGAAAGATGAATAGCAAACTTTTCTGTCATGTGTGGAAGCTGGAGAAGGGAGAGAAGAGAGAGAGAGAGAGAGAGAGAGAGAGAGAGAGAGAGAAACCTGAATGGAGAAATACCATGGGAGTTATAGACAGAGGGGAGGGGGATATGAACGGAGACGGAGGTGATGAATGTAATCAAAGCAGATGTGTGCATGTGTGGAAAAGCCAAGGTGAAGTCTCTGCCTCCGAATGACTGTATGTGCTAATTCTAAAAACAGATGTCGAATTTGTAGATGGCTTTTCTAAAAGGAAAATTCCAGGTTCGTGTGACCTCACTGGTGAATTTTCTCAAACACTTAAGGAGTAAAGAATACCAATGCTATACTAAGACTTCCAGGAAGAAGAAAAGTAGGACTGCTTCCAAATCCATCCTAGGAGGCTGAATTACCCTGATAGCAACACCAGATAAAGACCCTGGAAGGGAACTGTGGAGCCCAGAGGCATAGCTCAGCATCCAGGCCTAGTATGCATCAGGCTCTGGATTCCATCCCCAGCATGGAAAGGGGATGCGAGCAACAACAAAAATATGTAGACAGATATCCCTTAGGAATGCACATATAAAAAGTGTACGCCACAGTTTATGCAAACAAAACTGCCAGAGATCTGTGGTAGTGCACAGCTATCCAAGCACTGAAGGCTGAATCACGGATTCTTGCCAGCTTCAGGCCAGCCTGGGCTAGATAGTAAGCTCCAGGCTGACCTTGGATAAAAAGAGAGACGCTGTCTCAAAAACCCAGCTACATTAAAAGAATGAAAGCTCATGAATGAGTTGAGAGTGGATCCAGGCATACAAGGTGAGTCTACAATAAAGGTTCGTGTAATTCAGCACAGAAAAGAGAAAAACTTTCATTTCGGATAAACCATTTAACAGAATTGAATATTCATTTCCCGTGTATATCCTATGTTACATGCATGTATGTGTTTCTTTGTGTGCGCACACACACACACATGCATGCATGTGTACTGGTGTGTATAGGCCAGAAGATAACTTGGCTGTTTTCATCTGTTGCTTCACACCTTATTTTTTGAGATAGGCTCTCTCACTGGACCTGGACTTCATCCATCCCCTCAACTAGACTTGCTGGCCTGTGACTCCAGAGATCCACCTGCCTATGTAAACCCGTTGCTGGATTTACAGACCTGTCTCTAACTGGCTTTCCACACTGATTCTGGGGATCATCGTTTACACAGGGAGCATTTGAACAACTGACCTTGTCTGAGAACTCCACAGCTCACCTCAGACTAATGATGAAAGCCACACTCTCTCCCTCCAGTCACGAAGGCGGGAAGATAAACCCTCTTATCACTCCTACTCAACACTGCACAGAGGACCTGCAACCCGCTTAAAAAGGAGAAACACCTTTTTAAGGAAGGAAGAGGAAGTCTTTATTCATAGCAACAGCATCTAGGTAGAAAAGCAAACTCTTAGACCTAGTAGTGAGTTCAGCAAGATTGTGTGATACAAGATCCCTATGTCAGCTGTGATGATGCCTTCCAGTAATCCTAGAACTCAGGGACATACAGACAGGAAGGCCAGGAGTTCGAGGTCATCCAGAGCCACATAGTCAGACCCTGTCTCTAAAAAAAAGAAAATTATTTTTATGGTGGCAATGTACTTTTGGAGCAGAATTTAACTAAATAGTGTTATTTAGGAGAACATCAGAAGAAATATTTGGATATAAACCCGAGGAAACCTGTGGAAGAACTAACTGTACGATGAAAGCTAGAAAACAATACCCCGAAAAATTAAAGGGCAAAATAAATTGTTTCTCTTCAGTCCCGTACCCGGACCACAGCACAGACACCTGGGTCCCCTTGCAACTGCCCGGAAAGGCCTCCAGGTGGAGCTCTAGCACTCGATTCCTTCGCTGCTGGCAGACACGCCCATCCCTCGCTTCCCTTCCTCCACACTCAGTTTCCTCCCGACACTGGAAGGACTGGAAATAAAATCATCGCTAATCAGAAGAGGATCGCAGACAATAAATCAATGTACAAATCGGATCCGATGGGCTGTCTGACTTTCCTTTCGCTCGAGCAGCCAGTGGCTCGGTTTTTTTTAGTTTTCTATTGGCCTCTGTAGGTCGGTTTAGAAGTTCCCTGAGCATTAAAAACCGCCCCAATTCCACACACCACAGGTTAGAGAACTCCTACCCTGCAACGAAAATTCCCTTACACAGAGGTAGGGCCTGCTACAAGAAGTGTTCCCCTGGACTATTTGCCATCTGGATGCATGGAGGTTGAATTTCTTGGGGGCTGGGAGGTGGGGTGGCTGGGATCCCGCAAGCTCTCCACCGCAGAATCAGGGTTTCGGGGACAATGCGGTCGTCCCATTGTAGCTCAGGAGCAAACTGCTGTTTCCTTCACGGAATAACCACTGACTTCAGACCACAGCGTCCACGGCAATTGCTTCCCCTAACCGTTTCCCTTTACCAAACACGGCTGCTCTGTTTTCCCAATTTTGTTTAATATTTAGTCTGGGAAACAATAATGTAGCAGAAATCGCCATCCCTGATCTTGAGAGTAAAAAAAACCACACTTAAGTCATCTCGGTATGCCATGTAGCGTTATGCCTTATCTATACAGGAAGATTACTTTGTACAAGACATAAACACAGCAAACAAACGCATGGTATATTCGAGCGTAATTGGAGAATAGGGTTCCAAGGTTTGCCCTAATACCACACTCATGCTATTTCCACCGACAACACGCAGGCTGAGGGAGTGTCGATAGCTGTGTGTGATGCGCAAAGCACAGATACTGGTTTCTGGAGTTGTGACAGTGTGACTTTGTTTTCACAGAGCCAGTCAGACATGACTTATCCTCCTGCTGGCTCGGACCATGAGTCTAAAGACTGCTTCCTTCTTCTTGTTCTTCCATTCACTTGGTGATCAATTAACGGCAGAATACTTGTATCAAATTACAGGCAACAATTTTTGGTTACTTCTCGTATGTGGCTACAAAGTCTCATTCCTCTCTCCTTGAGTCTGGCTGACTGACCCTTAGTGACTTAGTTTATCCAGTATCATGTGACAGAAATGATATTCTGACACTTTAAAGACTAGGTCATAAGAAACCATGCAGCTTTGGTCGGTGACTTCCATCAGTTTGCTCTGGAGTAAGTGCTCAGAGCATGTTGAGGCAATTTGCTCTGGAGTAAATGCTCAGAGCATGCTGAGGCCGCCCTGCTGTCTGGAAGCTCTGACTGCTCACTTAGAGATGCCATTTAGAAAAGAGTCCTGGCCAGCTTCATATAAGAGAAGGAACCCTCAGGTAGTTACAGCCGGTGCTGCTATTCGATGGAACCCTGAAGCATCTGAGGGACCCATGTGAAAAGGCCTCATGGGAATTCTGTATTGCCCGGAACTATAAGAAATTATTTTTTTTAAGTGTTGCTTTTTAAATGTTACATATGCATGTGTTGTATGGAATATGCATGTGTTCCTATGTGTGAGTGAAGTTTGAATGTTTAAGTTATCTAAAAATAAATTCCCAGTCTACCTGATATGGAGAAGACCCATTTTGAAAGAATTAAACTTAGCTGAAGATCTTCCCTGAGTCCCTTCCCAAACACTGACGAATGTCAATGCTGGTTGCAGCAGACAGGTGTGTAACCAGAGCCCCAAGAGTATTTGCTGGCTCTGGGCCCCAAGAGCCTTCGCTGGCTTTGAGAGCTCTGACCCACCTCCAGCCCCCAGTGTCAGTGAATCAGCTTCAATCCTAAGGCTTCACTCATCACATCTGGGTCTTCTACCAGGGAGACACCCAGTTCTCTCTTTTGTCTGGTAAGAAAGCAGACCGCTTTAAGTCCTTTTCTTCAAAGACTGACAATGATGTGAACAGACACGAAATGTCACTCAGCCAAGGGAGAGAGATTTTCTCTACTGGTGCTTTTTAAAAAAAAATAACCCCCCTTTTTTTAGTTTTAAAGCAAAACAAAACAAAACAAAAAAACCTCCTCATATAGCAAACAAGTGAAATCATGTCCTCACTCCACTGTGCTTTAACAAGAGGCCTACTGTTGGGCCCTCTGGAAAAAGCATGCCGCCTATAGCCAGCTTCCATGGACAATAGACTAAGGCGTTGCAGAAGCCCCCTTGCCCTCTTGTGTTTCAGACTCTCACCCAACGGTGCTCATCATTTGTGGCTAGAAAGTCATTTACTCTAAGTTAGAAGCAGGTGCGATGCAGGAAGAAACATGGAAGGCCTCATCGGGTTGATGGAGCCATCCACAGGGAGTGACTGAGCGTCTGAGTTTGCCCAGCACTTGGCTAAGATGAAAAAGTATAAAGTCACAAGATGGAAACAGAAGATGGTGGTAGGAAAACTTTGGACTCCGGAGGTAGTGTGGCCTTGGTCTGGGTTTTCATTTCCCTTGCCAATTTCGGGAGTTGTGCAAATCAGAAGCATGTTATAGTACCGGTCAAGCACCAGGCCACCGAGGGCTATTATTATCATGCTCCATTGTGTAGTAGGAGGTCGGAGAAGGAAGAAGAGACGGGCACGAGCTGTCAGGGAGGATTTGATGGAGGAGGCTGGTCTAAAGTGGACCTTGGAGGAAGGAAAGGATTGGGAAAGGCAGAAAGGCGTTCCTCCCAAGGGGAGCTGAGGGGGATTTGCATCCTGTGGGGAAGAGCCAGAAGTAAGGGAACTTGACCTAACCTGTACAAGGAGCTTTTGATTGAGGAACCATATGGTAAATAAGTATAGAGAGATAAGGGAGCCCCCATTTATGAAGGAGCTAAAAAAAAAAACAATAAAAGTGTTGAGACAAGTAAAGATACCGGGTAAAGGTTGAATCAACCTAAAAAAACCCACACTTTGTATTACACTGAGGAGTTAGGAATTAATCTGAGGAGTGAGGCCTGTGTCTGCCATAGCACGGAGGTGGAGGTCAAAGGACACCTTTCAGGAGTTGGCCTTCTTCCGTGTGAGTCCCAGGAATAGAGTTTAGGTTGTCAGGCTTGATGACAGCACCTTTTACCTACTGAGCCATGTCAAAGGTCCACATGCCAAACTTTTATTCTGCTCTGTACCACAGCGCATGCGCAATACTCATTCTCTTACATATAAATATCTCCAGTCTACATTGTAAAAATGACATGCTAAACTGCAAACCGTGGCGACTGCAGCAGTAAGCATGTCGTTGATGGCATGGATTTGATGCCAAATGGACCAAAACAAATGGACTCAGAAACAAATGCTATTTATCTGTCGTATTTTTTCTAGGAGATGCGATAAGGCATCTCCCCAGTGAGAAGGTTTTAGGGGAAACTCTTCTTTCACACACCAATATTTCCCAATTCTAAATCGGCATGTTAAAAAAAGGACAGCGTGCATGTCTACACAGCTCTTTGCCAAGATTCAATCTAGGTAGAACTGTACGGATCCTGTCTGTCAAATTCCCAGATCACGGGCATCTCACAACAATCCAAGGCTGAGCTATCCCAAGGTAGTAAATCAAGTCAGGGGTAAGAACCATGAATCATGAAAGTTCTCCTTTTCCCCTTCTTTCTGTACAGTTGTTTTTAATCTTTCTTTGGCACCTTTCTCCTTTGGGGGATGGGGCTCTTACTTAACCTAAGCTTCCTTCTCGTAAAAGGAAGTAAAGATGTCTGGTTGAATAGTAAAAAACTTCGAAACATGAATAAGAGCGACCTCAGCCACATTGTGACTAAAAGACCATTTGAGAAGAACATCCAAGGTCCTCAAAAGCTCAGGTCTCTCCTATTTCTTCCATAACTATAAACAAAATTATGACTATTCTTCTAAGTCAAATTACCACTTGCAAAACAGCCACACAGTCAGAGGAAAACACATTCAAATGAGAAAAGTTTAGCTGATGACACTAGAATCTGAATCTGCGGTTGTATTTTGGTTTGGGGCATTCTTGTTACCCAGTAGGACAAATGTGCACTGGGTGAGTATGTTAATGAATTGTAGTGGTCCTAGCAAACAAGCAATCTTGAAGACAGGGACAGGGAAGGAAACTCCAGATCCAAAACACAAAACGAAGGAAAACGGTGAGAGCAGAAATCGCGTGTTCCGCTATTAGTGTGGTTAAATCATCACCAGAGCAGCATGTGGGTGGGGCCCGCCTAACCAGGAAACATGAGACTGACTTGTTCTGGTCAGGTGAAGAGGATGAAAGACTACAGGTGAAGTTGAGATTGAACATCAAGTGAAAGGCGGAGTGATAATGAAGGGTGGTGCTGATGGTGGAACCTAAGGCAACGGTAGAGGCGGAAGCCAGTTAAAACCAGAGCATGGTTACCCGTACACTCTGGGATGCACCTGTGCACTCTGGGATGCTCTAATGGTTACCCATGCTCTCTGGGATGCTCTGATGGTTACCCATGCTCTCTGGGATGCTCTGATGGTTACCCACGCTCTCTGGGATGCTCTGATGGTTATCCATGCTCTCTGGGATGCTCTAATGGTTACCCATGCTCTCTGGGATGTTCTAATGGTTACCCATGCTCTCTGGGATGCTCCAGTTAAAAGGGCAACAATTAGAAGCTGAAGGGATAGTGGATGGAAGGGAAAAAAAATCACAAACAATAAACCTAAGGTTTAGGACCCAAAATATGTAAAGAACAATGACAACAACAACTTAAAAGCAAAAAGAAGGGAAAAGATTAAAAATAGGCAAAAGACCTGCAAGACATTTCTCAACAGAAGACATATAAGTAGCATGTAGAAATGTTGGACATTATTAAATATCAGAGAGTTGTAAATTAAAATCACATTGAAAAAGTGCTTCCCACCTGTTAGGATGTCTTATCAAAAAGACAACAGATAACTATTATCGAGGGTGTAAAGAAAATGGAACTCTTGTTCGCTGTTGGTGGGAATGTAAATTAGTCTCACTAATCATAAAAACAGTATGGACATTCCTCACATTGGAACCAAATGAAAGGAAGCTGGAGAGATGGCTCAGTGGTTGAGAGCACTGCCTGCTCTTCCAGAGGACCAGGGTTCAATTCCCAGCACCCACATGATACCTCACAACTGCTTGTAACTCTAGCTCCAGAGGATCTACCACCCTTTGGCCTCCCCAGGTACCTGCAAAAGGATTGGTAGTTCAAGACTATCCTTGGCTATCAAGGGAGTTCAGAGACAGGCTACATGAGACCCAATCTCAAAAAACTAAATAAAGCAAAAACAGTCCTGAAGTATAAAAGGACTTCTAGGGTCTAAAAAGGGAACCAAGGGAAGGAAGAGAGGGGGTTATAAAAAGGACAAATGGAAATGATCAGCACATAATATATGCATATATGGAAATATCACAGTAGAGCCCATTAGTCTGTATAATTAATGTGTTACTAATACATAAAAACAAAATAAATATATTTTATTTATTTAAAATGTTATATAAATATAATATAATATTTTCTTAAAATAAGCATGTGAGGGAGTAGATACGTTAGTTAGCTCTAACATTCTACATTGTGTACATATTTCCACTTTTATTAAATTTATTTATTTATTCACTTTACATTCCAAAATCAGTCTCCTTCCTCCAAGTTTCCCTCATGCAGATTCTTTTTGTCAAATAAATAGATAAAAACAAAATTCAAAGGGTGGTAAATGCATTTCTTTTTAGTGCTTCGAATAAGTTACTCATCTTTGGGGATTCTTAGTTTCCTCCTTGTAAATATGCTGATAAAAAATATATCATTTATCATCTGAAACACAACTCCCACACCTAAAGCTCGGGGATCACTGGGAAAGAGAAAATGACGTAATTAAATTTAAATTATATATTCAAAGTTATTTTCCCCATACAATCACGATCCTATACAGTTTTATGACCTGGGATGTGGCAATACACATGAAGCATCTCTTAGAATGCCTGGGACATAGTAGGTACTCAATAAACTGTGGCCGCCTGCTCATGTATTTGCCCGATTAATCCTTTTGTGGTTGTTTTAAAGGATTTCAGTTCTATCCTCGTCTGGTTAATCATCCATGGCTGTTGGTCTTTTTCCCAGTTGTGCTGCTGACTCACCACGCGACCTTCAGCAGAGCTCATGTCTTCTCTGAGCCTGGGTTTTTCATCAATAAAGCAGGGTTAGCGCCTGTCCAATACACTTCTCAGGTGGTTGTGAGGCTAAGTCGTGTGAAAGCACCATGAAATGCAGAAAGTGCCCAGCAAATCTAAGGTATTACTAGGATTACATTCCCTGTGAATCATTCCCTCGGATGGAATGTCCGTCACCCCGAGGCTGGGGTGAGGCTGAAGAGAAACTGGGTAACTTCGTTGAGCTCGCTAGTTATTGCTTGGACCCTCTGGATGATGGCTCTCCTTGTTCCGTGGGTTCTTCCGTGGGGGCGACTGGTTTTGGACACCACATGAGTGTAAAGTGAAACCTCTTAAATGTGATATTACTATTGTAAGCATAGCTTGTTGTTTTCTAAAACTCATCAAAGTAAACAGAAGAGTGGGTGAGAGCACATCTGTCACCGCGCACACACGTTTGAACACACATGTGAAAGAGGCTACCCACCATATTCAAACATGGCATGTGCCAATATCGGGTGATAATTGAGTCCACATGAGGACATTCCTGATCTCACCCAGCCATCCATAGTCATCATAGAGACCAACACTTCCTGCAGCCTCAGGGAAAGGCAAGGGTGGAACAAAGCAGAAAATGGTCCAAGCCTATAGTTAGTATCAGATAAATTCCCGAGATGTGGACCTTTTGGTGGTAATGTTTAGTGGGTAAGTAGGGTTAAAAGGTCAGATGTGTGACCTAACATTATTAAGATGGTTATAAATGTGTGGTCCTTAGCTCAGCAGCTTTCTTTCTGAAAATTTAGCAGCCTCTTTGACTTTGCAGAAGACCCTCCTCCAAAGTTTCAAACTCCATAGACTCCAAAGTGTGTCTCTGGAGGCTAGATAAACAATGCATAAAAACAATTTAAAAAATGCTTAGGAATGTGATCTAGAGAGTACATACTTATACTAAACATGTTTTAACAGAATCACATTTTTAAAAATACAACGTGAGTGGTGGTGAAAATATTACTTTAGGGCTGGAGGGATGACTCAGTCAGTAAATGTCAATTCCTAGACCCGTGGGGAAATGATGGGTGCTTGTCGCATGCTTATAAATCCCAGCACTGGTAAGATTGAGACAGAAAATCGCCGGTGCTCTGGTCAGCTACCCTAGCCTGATTGGTGAGCTCCAGACCAATGAGGGGTCCTCTCTAAAAGGAGATGGGAGATCCTTCTGAGGATGACAATCAAGGTGGACTTCTGGCTTTCACACACAGGCAACACCCACAAGGGGAAGGGGTTTGAGGTTCAATTCCACAATGAAGTCTCTGGATGGCCATCTGGGCATTGGAGAACGATTGTATTCAGCGTGGTCAGAGCCTCTCAACTTCGGCCCTTAGAGAAGTCCTGGGTGGAGCTGAAGAGATGGCGGCTCTTCCAGTTTCAGTCCCCAGCACCACATGGAAGCTCACCACCCCTGGAACTATAGTTCCTGGGGAATCTAACACCCCTTCTTGACCTCTGTGGGCATCAAGAACACAATGGATACACAGACATACATACCGGCAAAACACCACACACATGAAGAAAATGTAACATCTGTTTAAAAGTCCTAAGCACACAGCGGTTCAATGACTACTTTCTCAGTTACTAGGCCATGATAATTGAGGTTTTATTGAGCGGGAAAAATCTGGTAGAGAAAGTTCCTTTCAGTGTATCTTTTCCTTGCTTCCCAGTCAAGTGCTCAGTCCAATGCCTGCTTGTTCATTTACTTCTGCACTGTCTGCCTTGACTTCTATAGGTTCAAAACACTTGGGTTTATGTTTACCAAGCAAGCCTCCTCTCTCCACCCCTTAACCCTGCTTTCCTCTCCAATTTCTCCTCAGTCCTTTTCTCTCTGTCTTTCCTTCTCCCAAACACCCTGTTTTCCCATTACCTCTTCCTCCCAGAGGAAGGGGTCCTCTGTCCTCGTCACAAGTTCAAATCCTAGCATCTCAGCATTCTCTTTCTTGACGCTGACTCTTCCCTTTTCATTATAAGGGAAACCACCTAGTAAACCTATTCACACAATGGTATTAGTGACACGCTGTTTTTATCAATCCATTCAGTTTCTAAGGCCAGTGGCTCTGAGTCTATAAAAGAGTGTGGCCAGGCACTGAGGAACAAAGCTAATATTTGTCCAACTAACTTCCTAGATGACCTTTAGATCAAAGTACCACTTTCAGCTTCTCTGTAAAATAAATATAACGAGACCCAGATAAAGGCTTTGCTAGGAAGTAGGAAGAACACAGCTCTACGGCATAGAGTCCACGAGCTTACACTTAGGCTCACACCTTGATTTTGTGTCTTGATAGATTTGGGGCAGTTTGTTTAATCTGCCTATGTCTTGGTTTCTCCAGCTTCCAAGTGGAGATAACAAGACTTCCCTTACAGGATGCTCTGAAGACTAGAGAGTTATTGTATATAAAGTCCAAAATGGGGGTTATTCTGTTATTGGTTGTAAATTAGGAGTAACACCTACTTACCAGGCTGCATTAAAGGGACAGCTCCATTGCAGCATTTAGTACAGAATTTAGTAGACAGGAAGTGCCCAATGCATTTGTGCCATGCTGAGGGTATGTGGCAGATAAGTGACCAGTGTCAGCTAAGTTCACCAGAGATACAGAACCAATAGGAGACAGATAGATAGATAGATCAATAGATTGATAAATAGATGCTAGATAGATAACAGAAAGATGGATGATAGATAGATGATAGATACATAGATGATTAATAGATAAATAGATGATAGATGATTGATTGATAGTTGGTCGACAGATATAGATGATAGATAGATTAGAGATAGATAGATAGATAGATAGATAGATAGATAGATAAGAGATAAAGATAGATAATGCATACATACATACACACACATACATACGTACATACATACATACATACATACATACATACATACATACGGAGGTTTGTTATAGGAATTGACTTGTACAACTATGGGGCTAAGCCCCACAATCTGTGGTCTACAATCTGTAGAACCAGGAGAGTGTGTGATATGATTCTGTTCAAGTCTGAATCAAGGGGCAAATGGTGAATGTGCTGGTCTGAGCCCTGAACCAGAAATGATGCTGTCTAATGGTCAATGTCCCAAGTCCAAGGGCAGAAAAGAACCTCTGAGCTCCAAAAAGGAGACCAACTTGCCCTTCCTCCACCTTCTGCTCTCTTCAGAACCGCATCAGATGAGGTCTGAGGTCGCTGATGAGTGTGGATCTTCATTCAACCTCCTGATTGAAATGCTAATCTCCTCGCAGACACATTCAGCAATCACGTTTTACCAGCTACCTGGTGGCAGTCCTTAATCTGATGAAGGTGATACATATAATTTAACACTGCAGTCCCTCGAAGACACGACGGCCCTACTCCTGGAGCCTATGAATATTGTCTTTTTATAGCCAAAGGGACTTTGCAGGCCCTGGAGATGGGGAAGTCACTTCAATTACTAGATGAGCCTAAAGTAATAACAAGTGTCTAATTAAAGGGAGACAGAGGGGACTGGACTATAAAAAAGACAATAGGCACTTAATAGAAGCTATGGGAAGCAGACTCAGAGACAGACAATAGTATGCTACTGACTTTAAAAATAGAGGAAGAGTGTGCAAGCCAAGAAATGCTAGCAGCCACCAGAAGCTGAAAAAGACACCGATCAAACCCTACCATCTGCTCTGCACCCTTCCAGAAGGATGTAGCTGTACCAGCACCCAGATTTCAACCCATAAGGTTCTGTACTTCGCTCTTCCAGAGCCATGAGAGAATAAATCTCTTCTGTGTCAAACTACCGAGCCTGTGGCCATGTGTTAGCGCCAGCCGCAGAAGCTAATACTGACTGCTCATTTCCCTGTGAGGACATAGCAGAGCCTTCAAGGACGTCAGAGGAGCGAGAATCACGAGGGAGAAACAGAAATATTAAGGGCATTTGAAAGACTGACGCTGGGGGATGGTGAGTTCAACGGTGACCTGGGTAGTCTTCAATGCCAGCCGAAGTAATGTGGTAAGGGAGTGTCTCATAGCTTAAGGGCTGGGGCTGTGATTCAGTAGTGGAATGCCTGCCTAGCATTCATTAGGCCCTGGGTCTGATCCCCAGTGCCTGAGTTGGAGACACAGCTACTGAGGGAAACACATTCTGCTGCCACTTTGACTTTCTTTTGCCCTGGCTTTGGAGGGAAGGGAAGGAGCCCATGGTTCCAATCTATTCCTGCTAATGCAAGAATCAACATCCAAAATTGCCGTTTTTGCAATTTTTTAAAACAATAGAGTTTTTTTCTTTCCTAAATGCATCAGCAGGACCAATTGAGAAGGCCTCAAAAGCAACAGCTAAGATTAGCTCTCCAGCTCCCACAGAGACCTTGAGAGGCTGTCAGCCCTGCAAGGAACAGCAGCAAACCCTCACGCAAATGGCCTATAAAAAAGGCCTTGGGAGACACCTTGACCTGTGGGGCTTCTCTGGTACTCGGATTCCCAGCGGCCCTCCCAGGGTTACGCTCTCTCCCATGATGTATTTCCCCTGCCTTTTTTAGAGCAGCGTTATGCTCGCTTCAGGAAACAGCCTCTTCCTTCTCATAAACACAGCCTTGGGTTCCTGACCAAGCGCCGTGCCACTCCGCGGTGTTTTATCCATCCATCACACCTTGCTGTCACTCTGGCTTCGATTGTGGAGAACTGGTCCAACTCCAGAGGTGAATTCAGGATGGGGAGAAGGAAGAGGCCGGCCCTGAGAGCAGCTGAGGGTCACACACACTCCCGGTTTCAGTTCCCGGGTAAATTCCTTGGAAGTTGGCTGGTCTGATGGTGAGCAAGTATTTCCAATGACCCAGTGAGTGTGGTGGAAAAATCCTGATAACGACGACGACGACGACGACGGCTCCACCACCAGGGCTAGGATTGGCCTTTCCTGTGTGCAGGGACCAAGGAGAGGATAAAATAGATATGGAGAAACCGAACTCTGAAAGGGGTGTTGCACCTCATTAAGGGATGGGAAGATGCACAGAAAATAAAACCTTGTTCCTTATGAGCAAGGTAGATTAGCCAACAATGGGAAACAGAAGGATCAACATGACCTACACAAGCTCCCTTGTTTCTGGTGATAGTATTAGCATTCCCACTGAAGGCTTAAAAGGAGGGATCCTTAGCCAGACAATGTCAGTGGCTCAGTCCACCTTGAGAATGTGGTGATACACATCTGTAATCCCAGCACAGGAGAAGCGGATGCAGGAGGATCGGGAGTTCAAGGCTAACCTGAGCTAAGAAGTAAAACCCTGTATCTAAAAACTGAAGAAACAAAACTGAATAAGTAAATGTTTGGGAAAGTGTAGCTCAGTGGTGGAGAACTTCTTGTCGATCACACAGGAATTCCTGGGCTCAATCCACAGAGAAGGGGCGTGGGGTGACTTATTTTCCTTCAAAAAAGTAAGTGCTTTCGGTATTTGCCATAGTCATTGATATTTGATTAGAATTCCCTGTTAACTTAATCCTGGGGTGATAGAGTGGTAAAATTGCTATTTTAATAAATGAACAATTGTAACTGTGAAGAGAATTAAAGTACTTTTCTAGGAAATTGGAGCAGACCTGCCCAAAGTAAACTGAAAAGTCAGAGCCAATCCGCAGTGTAATCACGATCCACAGGCAGGTAGTGGCCGTGCGCCTGCTCTGTGCTGTCGGGCTGTCATTATGAAACCCTGCTTCTTAGGAGCAGCGAAAACTTTTTGGTCTACACTGTCGCTGCTGAGTTTATCCAGGAGAGCAACTGCAGTCTTCAGCCGCTGTTTCCAAGCCACGCCCCCGTCCTGCTCCTCCCCACGGATCTCTCTGGAACCTTATCGGTTCTCCACAACCACAACACTACCGGAGGGATTTTACCTTAGTTGATTTTGTTTACTAGTTCGATTATTGAAGCAAGGTCTTTCTGTTTTGCCCAGGCTGGTCTCAGACTCCTGGGCTCAAACAATCGATCCTTTTGTCCCAGGCTCCTAAGGAGCTGGAACTACAGGTGCAGGCCACTTTGGCAAAGGCAAGGTGCTTACTGTATCCACGGCTCCCCATCCATAATCCACCAATTTAATCACCCCACCCCCCAAACCAACTACATGTAATGGTTAATAGTTACGGTCAAATAGACTAGATTTAAGTCATCAGCAAAGCATACCTCTAGCTACGTCTCTGAGGGGGTTTCCAGGAAGTTTTAAATGGAGAAAGACCCACACTGACTGTGGGCAACACCACCAATAAGGGAATCTTAGAAGGAATAAAAAGTAGAACCCTGAGCTTTCATCAGCCTCTGGTCCCTGATGGCAGACTTTGTGACCAGCTAGGCAAGTTCCTGTCACCTTCCCTAACCTGGAGGGCTGCCCCCTCATGCTGTGAGCCAAAATAAACCTTTTCCTCCTTACATTGCTCCTGTCTGATGTATTGTCATAGAAAAGAAAAAAGAACCAACATCACCGTTCAATTCAGAGCAGGCTTATGGCTCTCATCAAATGTAATAGCCTTCTGCCATTTCTCATTTTTCTGTGACATTCTGCAACCTTCTATCTGTTGATGGGCTTTCTGTTCTTTCGAAAGGTGGTACTTCATCAGACTTGGTGCCCTATCGTCCCTCCCACCTTCTCTCTCCTGTCAGTCTGTCTGTCTGTCTGTCTGTCTGTCTGTCTGTCTGTCTGTCATCTGTTATCTCTCCCTTTGTTTGTGTCTCTTTCTTTCTGGTAGCCTTGAATATAACTCTATTCGAGAACTCATCTTTGGCCTTCTTCCCGCCCACTGTTTAGTCTCTGCCTCCATCACCTCCAGCCATGTCTACTGCACAGCACCCCTAGCTAAGTGATTGCTGAGTCCATGGCCTTACAGATTCCTTTTCTGAGCTGTAATCTTGATTTCCCAAATATCACTCAGCATTTTTATTTGAATTTTTTTTCCTAAAGACTTTGTTATCCTTTTCCCATAATTATAACCAACTCCAAGCTTCAATTCTTTAATCCAAGCTCATGCATTGGCATCTTCCCTGATACCTCTTCCTCTTTTCCCATGTTCGGAAAACCCCCAAATCCTTTAGCCTTTTCTTTACAAAATCTCCCCACAACTAATTCTTTCTCCAAGACAGACCCTCATCAGCTCACCTCAAACTCTCAGGGAGCAAGTGGTTTCAGAAAAGTAGTTTCTTCCCCAAAATAGCATCCTCTAAAGTCCAAAGCCCTATACCAAAGCATCATTTCTGTAAAACATAGCTATCTTCTGAGTCTTTTAAGATAGAAAACTCCTAGGAGAAAGAACTCTGAGTTTTAGAATAGGAAGAGGAGTCTGAAAGCCATCTTTGTTCACCAGTGCGTGTCCTGTAGTAGGCCTTTGCTTCATGGGACACAGGTTTTCTGGAAATTCTTGTTGTTGTTGAGTCAGGGTCTTATTGTAGCCCAGATTGTCCTCTAACTCACAACAAAACCAAGAATGGTCTCCAATCTCTAATCCTCCTGTCTCTACTTCCCAAATGCTGAGATTACAGATATATGCCACCATCACCAGAAAAGTATGTGTGCACTTATGAATGTATTGATTGGTTGGTTGGTCCTGGAAAGCAAACAGAGTGTCTTTGGAGTGCCAGACAAGTACTCTACCACCTAGCACCTACAATCTCGAGCCGGTTCTCTGATTTTTAAAAACAGAGGTGTGATGTCTTTCCTAGCTATCTTGTAGTTATTGCTTTAAAGCAGTCGTTTTTTCAACATATAGGTCATGACCCCTTTGGGGGAAGAACAACTTTTTCACAGGGGTCACATGTCAGACATCCTGCATATCAGATATTTACATTACAACCCATAACAGTAGCAAAAGCATAGTTATAAAGTAGCAACACAAAGCTGTATGGTTAGGAATCATCTCAGTTCATGCAGAACTAGCTGTACTGAAGGCAGCATTAGGAGGGTTGAGAACCACCGCTCTGTTATTCGTTTTAATATACATTGGTGATTTGACTGTGTGTGTGTCTGTGTGAGGATGTCGGACTCCCCAGGACAGGAGTTACAGACAGTTGTGAGCTGCCATGAAGATGCTGGGTGCTGAACCCAGGACCTCTGGAAGAGCAGTCAGTACTCTTAACCACTGAGCCATCTTTCCAGCCCCAAGAACCACTGCTTTAAGGAGAAATTTTAAAAGACTTATGAGCAGCCAAGTGCAGGGTACATGCCTGTAACTCCAGCTACTCAAGCCTTAGACAGAAGGTTTGTTGGAGCTTAGGGGCTTAAGACCAGACTGGGAATGTAGCAAGATTCCTCATCTCAGAAGACAGACAGACAGGCAGGAAAGAAGGAAGAAGAATGAGGGGGAGGGGGAAAGAGGAAGGAAGGAGAAGGGAAGAGGAAGGAGGGAGGGACTTATGTGTTCTTCCACTGTTTCCTGTTCTCAATAACTTTTATGAATTATTTTGATGGCTTTCTTGGTGCTGGATAACTAAGAATACAGAGCCTACTGGGTCCTATATTTTGCCTCTAAGAACCCTTTAACTCTATTAAACTAACATATTTGCCCAGCTATACCTGCATACTATTTGTTATAAAATCACTTGTAATAATGTTAGGTTAGGAGAGAACTGAGGAGAAATGGCCAGCTGAGATCTGGGGGAGCCTGATTAGGGTAAAATGTCCCAGTAGCCTGATTTGTTTTTGTTGTTGTTGTTCTTCGAGACAGGGTTTCTCTGTATATCCCTGGCTGTCCTGGAACTCACTCTGTAGACCAGGCTGGCCTCGAACTCAGAAATCCGCCTGCCTCTGCCTCCCAAGTGCTGGGATTAAAGGTGTGTGCCACCACTGCCCGGCCTAAAAATGTTTTAAAATAGACAACAAAGAAAATGAAATGGAAAACACAAAATAGAAAAATATTAATAACAGTTTAATCTAGGTAATATGTATGTGGATATACATTAGAACATTCTACCTGCTTTTATATGTGCTTTGACATTTTTATAATAAAAAAGTAATTTATAACATATTAAGTATTCACCATATTCTATTAACTCTATTCTGTGTACATGCGTATGTGCAGGCTCATGTGTGTATGGACGCGTGTGTGCTGGTGGTATACATGCTTATATATCCTACTAACTTTAAAAATGAGCCATAAAGGGGAAGTGGGTATAAACTCCCATCCCAGCTAAGAGCTATTCAAAATCAGTTGCTGTTGGGAGAAGGAAAATAAACTAGTTATCTTTAATGGATTGACGCTGAGTGTATCAGTCACACTTCAGGCTTCGTGTTCAGGAGTAGCTGACCAACACAAAACAGACTCCATATTGTTTGGTTTAGTTTGTTGTTTTGTTTTTGAGAGGGGGAAGGGAGGGAGGGAAAGGGGGGAGGTAGAAAGGGAGGAAGGGAGGGGAGGAGGGAAGGAGAGAGAGAGAGAGAGAGAGAGAGAGATGAAGCTTTGTGGGTAATGAGGTTGAGGATGTGGGAGGAGGTGGGGAGGGATCCTCCTGACCCCATCCCCCCAGTGCTGACACTACAGACACACACATCGACAGATCCAGCTTTTTGCATGCATGCTTGGAACCCTAACCCAGGTCACCATGGCAAGCACTTTATTTGCTTTATCTACTACTGAGCCATCTCCCCGGCTCTATGTACTAAATTGTTATGTTTACATCCAATCTTCAGAAATAGGAAAAAAAAGACCAGTGGAGTAAGAATAGTAGGAAATAAATCTCTCAAAATAAGTAAGAATGGAACGACCCAATGGTTTCCCAGCAGCAGGACTGGCTCAACTCTACAGCAGAACACTGTGTGACAGTGTGCTCCACATCCACCGGGGAGATCCATCCCGGGGAGGGACAGGTGCCGAGCTGAGAAAAGTGCTACAACCATGCAAGAAGTGAAAAGGGGTGGAAAAATGATTCTGAAAAATACATTTACAAAGCTGAGGGCGCTGGTTGCCTGAGGGGTGGACACCAGGAAAACCAGCATTTATTTCTTTTGAAATTTGAAAACCACACATTGAATATCTATTCAAGATAATCAGTGAAATCACCATTAAATTGAAAATGCCACTAATTGGAAAAGGACAAGGCCGAGTCCAGCCAGTGCGGTTTCTAGTGGGGCGGAGCCAAGTCAGTGCATTTTTTCCAGTGAAGAAAACTGAGACAGCAAGTCGTCAGACCAGTCGGGTGCAATCATGAAGCCTCCACTTACTGCATTTTACTGTGATTTTTACCCCTTGAGGCTTCTGGGAATAACACTATTCTTTGTTGACTTGACCTACTGAACAAGTTTAATTATGCATTTGCAAATGAGGGCTGGAGCCCTGCATTGCCCCAGTAGAGCAGCAGGAAGAGATGTATTCCTCTGCAGTCCTTTGTAAGCATGCTTTGGTCCCCTCCTCCAAGACAAGACTTTTCCAAATGTTCCAAACTTTATCAAAGGGGGGGGGGGGAACTGAAGAAACAACTTTTAATTCCATTTGTTTGTGTGGTTCTGTGAGTGTATTGTCCACTGGGCATATTAACTCTTAAAATTTCTCTCCAACACAGGCTCCTGGGTTTCCACTGTTCCAAGAAATGTGTACTGAGGAACAAGAATGAATTGTGTTCTAGGACATCAAACAGGGAACTCAGAAAATGCCTTCTGGGGCAGAGAGAACCACTGTCCTGGGGGTGCCTTTCCTACACATAAATCACATAAATCAGGCATGAATTAGCTCCAAGCTGCCTTCCAACTTTTATATTCTGCTGTTCCGAGGATCCAAGATCCTCTCTGATACCTTGGGTCATTAAAGAGTTTGGAGGTCACATATCAGATAGCCTACATATCATCAGATGTTTACATTATAATCATAACAGTAGCAAAACTATAGTTACAAAGTAGCAACAAAATAATTTTATGGTTGGGGGTCACTCGACATGTAGAACTGTATTAAAGGGTCATGGCGTTAGGATGGTTGAGAACCACTTGAGTTATGAAGCATATTGTAAATCCCAGCACTTGAAGGATTGAGACAGGAGCAGCAGGTGTCAGATGCCAGTCAGGCTATGACAGGGTGCTGGGTTGGGATATGGCTGTCACTTGAACTTTTTCATTTGGACCTGACATCTTAATGAAACTAGTGTTTGTTTGCTTGCCTGCTTGCCTGCTTGCCTGCCTGCCTGCTTGCCTGCCTGCCTGCCTGCCTGCTTGCCTGCTTGCCTGCTTGCCTGCCTGCCTGCTTGCCTGCCTGCCTGCTTGCCTGCCTGCCTGCCTGCCTGCCTGCCTGCCTGCCTGCCTGCCTGCCTGCCTGCCTGCCTGCCTGCCTGCCTGCCTGCTTGCCTGCTTGCCTGCTTGCCTGCTTGCCTGCTTGCCTGC
>JANHMN010000003.1:169463697-169483977 GCA_030674055.1 Rhabdomys pumilio
CCTGCTTGCCTGCTTGCCTGCTTGCCTGCTTGCCTGCTTGCCTGCTTTTTGAGAAAAGAACAGTAGCAGAATAAAGAATACTGAACCCCAAATTAGTACTCAGGAAAAGCTCAGGAGAGATCCAGTTTTTACCTCAAAATCCTTTTTAAAATCTCCCAAATGGCAGCGTCTGGGAGACTCTTCCCTGAAAACTTGGCTGGTCTAAGAGGAAATACTTTAAGATTCTGACCGGGGAGACTCCAAAACAAACAGTCTATCCAAAGCAAAATGCAATGGAGCCTATTGTCAAAAGCACAACTGCGGCTTTCAGAACCTAACCAAGCAAGGATTCCAGACTTCTGAAAGCCATCTTCATAAAGTACAAGGGCTAGGGAGGGATACAGTTTAGGATGAGAGAGAGAGAGGAAGAAAGAGAGAGGCGGGGAGAAGAAGAAGAAGAAGAAGAAGAAGAAGAAGAAGAAGAAGAAGAAGAAAGAGAGAGAGAGAGAGAGAGAGAGAAAGAGAGAGACATAAAGACAGAGACAGAGACAGACATATACAAATAGACAAAGATAGATAGAGAAAGAGACAGAGACAGAGACAGACAGAGACAGACATACACAGATAGACAGAGACAGGGGAGAGAAATCTAGAAAGAAAATCCTTATTTCTCATTTTAAAAAAAGAGAAAGAGGTGGGAGGTCACTATTGTTAGAACTCCTGCTCTCAGTTGGTACAAGGCCCTGGGATTGAATCCCAGGCTGGGGATGAGGTAGGACTTGGAGGTCTAGGGGATGTACCTCAGTGACAGACCTTACATAGCATACACTAGGACTTGAACTTGCTAGCACTAATCAGAGGAGGAAGGAGCAACTCACAAGATACAGTCGTTATGGAGAACAGAAAATAAATTATCAATAATATAAGATACTGGGGCTGGAGAGACTGCTCAGCAGCTAAGAGCACTGACTGCTCTTCCAGAGGGCCTGAGTTCAATTCCCAGCAACCACTGGGTGGCTCACAACCATCTGTAATGGGATCTGATGTTCTCTCTGGAGTGTCTGAAGACAGCTATATACATACTCATTTATATGCAATCAATTAATTATAATAATAATGACATGGCTCATTGGGAAAAGCACTTGCCACACAAGTCTGTGGACTGAGAGAGAGGAGACATCTCCAGCAAACTGGCCTGCTAGCTAAACCAGCTAGCTAAACCAGAGTCCACTGGCTCTGGACCAGGGGAAGACCCTCACTCAGTAACTAAAGAGAATAATCAAGTAAGAGACCCAGCTCCAACCATGGGCCTCTCCACACATGCACACACATAAAAACATGCATGCACATGCACAGGGGCGTATCCCCAAATCCACATAATAGAAGAAAGAAGGAAACAATAGCAATCAATAATGCAGAAAAAAATTCCCAAAGCAGGCCCCCCGTGGGCAATAATAATACTGTAAAATGTCACAATATTTGGGGGTGGGGGTGGGGGCAGAAAGAAATCTACAAGATTCCTGGGGAAACAGGAATGGCTTAGAGCAGAGTAAGATTTCTCAGCAGTAACATGAAAAGCTAAAAGAGAGTTGAGCAATGGTTTCTAAAACCTGGGGGGAGAATTCTGAATAAGGATTCTAGATCTAGGTAAAGCATCAGTGAGATTTGAGGACAGAGTCTAATCTATGTTCAGATCTTCTCTGTCTCGGATGCTGAACTCCCCGCACCTTTCCTTTTAAAAATGCTCTTGGCAGAGATACTCCTACAAAATGTGGCAACAATCTCACAAAGAGCATGGGCTGTGGGGAGCCAATGGGGGAAGTAGAGGAAAGTCAGCTCTGGCTACTGAGCCTCCAGGAACAGGTCCACAGGCACTAAAGAGCACACACAGTTCAGACTGGGGAGGTGAGAGTCAAGGACTGAACCTTCTGAGTGCTGACATCACCGAGATTTCCTTTATCATTGTGTGTCTTTTAATCTGAGGACAGGTGCCCAGATCAGCCTGTCCCTGATTCTTGTCTATACCTGCTTCACCCTGACAATGCATGGATTAAATTCTGTCTCACC
Organism: Rhabdomys pumilio; assembly: GCA_030674055.1. NCBI lineage: Eukaryota > Metazoa > Chordata > Mammalia > Rodentia > Muridae > Rhabdomys > Rhabdomys pumilio. The sequence continues at coordinate 169,465,744 of JANHMN010000003.1, forward strand.
CTTCCATGCGAGGTGGTTGGGCCTGCTAGGGACATCAACTTTATCCCTCAGAAGCCTTTTATGATTGACTTTAAGAGTTAGGGGGAGTCTCTAAATTCTCAGAATAAACCATATAAAGCAACATAATCCCTCCATTCCTCTTACTACACAGACCCCAGCCCATATGACAGCCGGGCTAGCCTTGCTCTTGACCTGTGGTTTCACGATTTATGATCTTTTTCATCGATGTCTCCAAGAAGGTTCAGGAAGGCTGTAGGGAGACTTCCACTCACAGGCTGTTTGTCTCCTGGAAACCTTCATCTAATAGAGACCATATTGATTTGACACTCTGGATGCCCCCAACTCAAACTCAAACCCCCCAAGCCCTCTTAAACTATAAGGTGGATAGAGACAACGCACGCAAGAGATTGTACATTTACAAGGAAAAAAATTAGTGAATGTATCAGTATTTGAGAGGAAAGGGGGCACACAGGGAGGAAAAGAAACTTAGAGGTCCCTGCAGTGTTTTCTGTCTCTGTGTGGTTCATAAGAGTTACTGCTACTGTTACTAAAACTGTCCATATGTTATACCCCTTTCTGAATACCTAGTACAGACATGTGCACCTTTACAGCAATTACATAGGATTTTCTCCTCCTCCTCCTCCTCCTCCTCCTCCTCCTCCTCCTCCTCCTCCTCCTTCTTCTTCTTCTTCTTCATCTCCTCCTCCTCCTCTTCTTCCTCCTCCTCCTCTTTCTCCTTCCTCTCTCTCTCTCTCTCTCTCTCTCTCTCTCTCTCTCTTTCTCTTTCCTCTCTCTTTTCTTTCTGTTTTTCAAGACAGGGTTTCTCTGTATAGCTCTGGCTGTCCTGGAACTCGCACTATAGACCAGGCCAGCCTCAATCTCAGAGATTCTCCTGCTTTTGCCTCCTGAGTGCTGGGGTTAAAAAGCGTGAGCCACCATGCCTGGCTCCAAGCATTTTTCCATGTCCCCTTTTTGGAGTTACTGTTGCACAAGCATCTACGCTATTAAAGTCTTTGCATAGTTATTATTTTAAGAACCAAGTAAGGTGGCATTGAAACCCTTCCCTCTTTCAAAAAGCATCTTTCTCAAGAATAACATGGAGTGACTCTTAATGTTAGTAGCGGCTTCATGTGGATGTGCTTATAGAATAATTTAGAATGTCTCCCCACTACCTGTCACCTGTCCAAACCTAGCATCCTTCTAGCTTCTCCTTAAACTTCATTTCCCTCCATGAATCCTTCTCAGGGAAATCTTTAGCCTTCTAGAGTACAAGTCATGTGTTCTGCTATGTTTTAGAACTATTTCTGTTCTAGTTTTTTTTTTTTTCTATATTTTAAGTTCTCAAAGACTACAGACTTGAGGCTTGTCTCCAGAGAGCCTTGAAAATGCTAAGTACTCCATAAGTAATAAGTAAATACATTTGAAAGGCTGTTCTTTCAGTTCTGTGCTGGAACAGTCTGCGTTGCACATAGTTTGTAAGTAGTCACGTATGGGCTTCCAGACACATCGAAGGTTCTCAAAATGGAAACATTCTGTTGATGCTTACATGGCCATATTCAGAAGCTGGGAACATGACCATCCCTGTTGTCCTAATCATGAACTTAGTATTTGTTTTAAGAGCTAGATTCGGAAATGTTTGATCTATAAAAATAGCATTCATGTTTGGGAGGCTATTATGTTCCAGATAACCAGCTCAAGAAGTTTGTATGCATATGTAACCCTCACAAGAGCATCATGAGATAAAAACTATTTTGTTTTTCTCATTCCTAGTTGAAAAAATGAAGTCACTTGCCCAGGAACAATCACACTGTATATGAAGAAATCATAACTTCATCTTGGGTGTGTCTGATTGGTATAACTTTTGTTTGTGAACAATACTACCTTCCTCAGAGGTAAAGTGTAAAGTCTAAATCTTTTTCTTTTTTTTTTTTTTTTGAGTCAAGGTCTATGTAGCCCTGGCTAGCCTAGAATTCGCTCTGTAGACCAGGCTGGTCTTGAACTCAGAGGTTTGCCTGCTTCTGCCTCCAGAGTGTACCACCTCCACCCATTTTAAATCTTAGTTTTAAACATTGCAAAATTAATTCTCTGCCAAAAGGTGAATGCTTGTAAGCATACAATCTTAGGAATAAGTACAAAAGAAATTAGAAAATGCTTAAATTAAGAATTAAAGAAATTTATAATTTCTACACTTAGCAAATACTATTGTTTGGAGTTCCCTCTCCTTTGTTTTTATTTATGTGTGTGAGTTTTGCCTGTGTGTATGTCTATGCACCATAAGCATGAAGTACCTTCCAGGGCAGGAAGAGGGCATTGGAATCGGATTGCCTGGGACTGCAGTTGTGAGCCTCCATGTGGCTGCTGAGTGTCAAACCAGGGACCTCTGGAAGAGCAGCCAGTGCTCTTAACCACTGAGCCATCCTTCCAGCCTCAGATACTATTGTCTTAAAGTCATCTCCTCCATATGTACCTTTAGAAAGAAAATGGGGCTCAAGAGTTGTTCAGTGGTTAAGAGCACTGGCCACTCTTCCAAGAGGACCCGGGCATCCACATGGTAGCTCACAACCATCTCCAGTCTCACAGGATCTGATGCCCTTTTCTGACTTCAGTGGGCACCTGTGGCATATACACATACATAAATGCAAGCAAAACACTCACAACCATAAAAGAATAAAAAGAAATGGGTGTTGGGTGTTCGCTTTTAAATAGAGGAGTGTGTTTAGTGAGCTGGTAAAGACATCAATAGCACTGAAGAAAAACATCAGGGATCCCACAGCTTAATCTGGGGCTCATGTTGAACAATATACAATCCTGAAAATGTAACAAAGATTGAGGTGCTAATAACAAGGAGCAGACTTCGGGCATAATGAACAATAGATTGGATGTAGCAGGAGACTCCTGGATGAGAGGAAGCAGAAGTTAATAGTACTGGCTTGGACCATGAGTGCCGGGGATTATCTCTACAGCTGCCACATGTGTGGCAAAGAGGAAAATGTAGTTAACTAGCAAATCCAACTTTTAGCTGTAGTCAACTCTTCTTGTCAGTAAGTTCTCATTATGGGAATAGAATTGGATTCCAGTCCTTATTCCTTTTGCTCTCTTTCACGTTGTTGTTATTTTCTTGCAAGATATAATCTCTTAAGATAGCCCAGGCTAGCCTTGAGCTCCAGCTCCTTCATCCTCTGCCTCTCGAGCGCTGGCATTACAGGCATACACCACCACACCTGGCTTCTAGCTTGTTATTTCTATCTGATTTCTGCATACAGACCCACCTGCCGTCTCAGAGGGCAAGCTAAGACCCTGATGCAGATAATTACAAAGCCAGGCAAATGCTGCTGCTGGTGTTGACGATCATTGCCAGGTTAAAATGTATCAGTTAGAGCTGTGTTTACTCTGGGCTGTCAGTTATAACCACCTGCTTAATCTGGGGCTAGCAGCTTCATGTTGGGTGTGCCTTACCCATTTCTTAACATTTGGAATGAGCTCCACTTTGGCACTGTAACTTTGTAATCACTTTCATTAAAGTTCACGGCCTAAAACTAGCTGCCATTACAATAGGAAAGACGGGACCCAATGAATACGCTCAAAGCCCTTCCTCCCTCCCAATAAGACTTCTATGACCTTCGGCAACCACACAAGCATCCAGACAAGGCTTGTTAAAAGAGGTTTGATGTCTGTCAGGTTTACCAGCCTGGATTACATACCAAGAACTAACCTGAAAAGAAAAGAAGAAAGGAAAACAAGTTGACAGACGTGAGAAAGGGTATCTGCAACGCTCCATAAGGGTGGAAGCTCTTCTGCATCTTCCATGATCTCTCTGACACTCCTTCATGGCTAACAGTTACTTAGTGAGTGAGTAAATGGGAGACTAACAAACGGAAGTGCTGCGCGGCTTCCAACCCAGGAAGGAGCACAGAACCCAGGAAGGAGCACCACAGCTTCCAACCCAGGAAGGAGCACCACAGCTTCTAACCCAGGAAGGAGCACAGGACCCAGGAAGGAGCACAGAACCCAGGAAGTCTTAAAGCTGAAAAAGATGTTGGTACTCGGCCATGAGTGGGAAGGAGGTTGGGATGTAGCTTGCCACTGCTATGTCCTGAGCTTACTGCTATCATTTTTAAGACTTAAACTTGATATTTCAGTAGAGTAGACTACCTTTGCCAGTAGCACTATAGACTGAACAGTTCCATTTCACATTGTAAACACAGGATGGAGATGGTGTAGGCACCAGCTAATTTCTGAAGTTCAGACATTTCAGAGTACCAGCCAACACTAGGGTCCCCTCTCAAGGCATTCTAACCCCATCCCAGCATCTTCTTTGATGTTCTCAAATGTCCCCAGACCACTTGCGCAGTAAACTCACTCATGATCATTTACCAACAGCCTCAGGGAAGAAAAGCTGTCCAGGACCCTTGCTTTCACAGTGTACCCTGCAACAGTCAAACAAATCTTCCTTGCACCCTGGAAGCAGCATCTCAAACATTGTTACAATTTGGTGAAATCCAGATGGAATGAAATCCAGATGCAGTGACAATCAGCTGCTGTGTGAAAACAATTTCCAGTGCCTTCTGAATGTAAGCAACAAGCCCAGGGTGCTTAGTCCTTCCAATTCATCAGCAAGAGAAGTATCTAGTATTGCCAGACACAGTGTGTGTGTGTGTGTGTGTGTGTGTGTGTGTGTGTGTGTGTGTGTGTGTGTGTATAAGCCTTTAATCTCAGCACTTGAGAGCTAGAGGTAGGCAGATCTCTGCGAGTCCAGCCTGGTCTATATATTGAGTTCCAGGATAGCCAGGGCTACATAATAAGACCCTGTCTAAAACAAGCAAACAAACAAAATCAACAACAGAGAAATAAAAAAAAACTGAATTAAAGGGGAGGGAACAGCACAGACTTGTAACCCCAGTACCTAAGTACTTGGGAGGCTAAGGCAGAAGGATCCTGGGAGGCTGCTGGCCATCCAGTACAGCTGAGTTAGTGAGCTCCAGCTTCAAAGACAGACTGTCTCAGTACTAAAACTAAGGTGGAGGGTGATGAAGGAAGACATGTTGATCTCTGGCCTCCACACGCATGTACTCAAGTCACATATATAAATAAAAATGTATTTTAGTATAAAGGGGTCTGGGAAGAGTGCTTGGTAGCAGAGTGTTTGCCTGACATCTGTGAAGCTCTTCCTACCCCCAATAAAGAAATGAAAAAAAAAGAGAAATATCCAGTATTAAAGGGCTGGAGGGCTCCCAAGGGTTAAGAAGGCATATTGCTCTTGCAGAGGACCCAAGTTCAATTCCCAGCACCTGTGTCAGCTGGCTTTAACTGCCTGTGACTCTAACTCTAACACCTCTGGCCTCCCTGGACATCCCCACTCATGTGTACATGCGAATACATAATTAAAAATAAATCTTTGGCACTTGGGAGGCAGAGGCAGGCGGATTTCTGAGTTCGAGGCCAGGCTGGTCTATAGAGTGAGTTCCAGGACAGCCAGGACTACACAGAGAAACCCTGTCTCGAAAAAACAAACAAACAAACAAACAAAATAAATAAATAAATAAATAAATAAATAAATAAATCTTTGGGCTAGAGAGATGGCTCAGTGGTTAAGAGCACTGACTGCTCTTCCAGAGGGCCTGAGTTCAATTCCCAGCAACCATATGGTGGCTCACAACCATCTGTAATGGGATCCGACACCTCTTCTAGTGTGTCTGAAGACAGTGACAGTGTAATCACATACATAAAATAAATAATTAAATCTTTTTTAAAAAATAATAATAAATCTTTTTGAAATGTTTATTTAATTTTATAGATGTGTGTCTATGTCTGAGTGTATGTGATGTGTGCTACATGTGCACAAGCCCAGAGAGGTCAAAAGAGGGGTCAGACTGCTGTGAACTGGAGTTTTAGACATGGTGAACTGCCATATGGGTGCTAGAACCAACCCTAGGGCCTCTGTGAGAGCAGTAAGTATCCTTAAAAGCTGAGGCAGCTCTCCAACCCCATCTCTCCTTTAAAGAAAGAAATCTCCACTGTTAGACTGGAGAGAGTTCTCCGTGGGTAAAGGTACTTGCTGCCAACCCTTATAACCTAATTCAATCCCAGCATCTACCTGGTGAAAGGAAGGAACCAACATTGGCCTCTGACCTTCACACACACATACCTACATGTGTGCCCCTGTACACACAAACAGGATAAATTCTTAAATATTAAACTAGAAACCTCTGGTATTGTTGGAACACATTCTGGTTGCTACAGAAACCTTGAAATTATATTGACACTTGTGACTGCTTTTAAATTAAGATTGATGGACCTACTGCTAATGTTTGCTATTTACTAGGGGAAAAAAAACACATGTGTAACTATGTCTATTTTTTAAGATTTTGGATTTGAATATAAATATTATTGGTTTCCTTTGTAACTGTACTTAATGTGTTTTATTACTTAAGTGTATTGTCCTGGATAGGTCACAGTAGCATACACCTTCGGTTGCAGCACTTGTAGGTAGGTAGAGGCAGGTGGATCTCTGAGTTTGAGCCCAGCCTGGTCTACAATTTGCTTTTAATGTATCTCCTGAAAAGAGAATCTATCACCCTTACCAGAATACCAAAGGGGTCTTTGGTGTAGGTAGCTGTGCGCCCCACCCACCCCTACACACACAAGGTTTAAGAGCTTCTATTCTAAATTGTGTGTGGTGACAGATACCTTTAATCCCAGAATGCAGGAGGCAGAGGCAAGTGGATTTCTGAGTTCAAGACTAGCCTGGTCTACAGAGAGGGTTCCAAGACAGCCAGGGCTACACGGAGAAACCCAGCCTCAAACAAAAACAACAAAAGAGTCCCTAGTCCAGATGTAACCAGCGAAAGAACCAGAGTCCTTTTACCTCCTACCCTTCTGCTTCTCTTTCTTGTGACTGTAAAAGATCACCTTTCTATCCAGGAGGTAACCCTGAAGAATTGCTGTATTCTTCCAGCTAAACTGGATCAACCTCTAGGCATGGACAGGGTCTAGAAAGTGGGCTTGGCTAGATGAGGAGAGACTGACTGGCTCTTCCCTGGCCCGCAGAACTTCTGTCTTTGTCTCCCCAACTTGAGCTTCTCTTCCTTGTTCCAAATCCATTGTTTGATATAAATATTGACCTGAAGAGTTAAGAAAAGCGCACTCTAGATGGACAGAAATTGCCTGGGAGAGACTCAACAGCAGTCAGAAAATGAAAAAGAGAGAGGCGGGCAAAGGTCTCCACTCACCCTGTGCCAGCTCGGCCATCCTTACTTGATTTCACCCTTGTTGGCTGACATCAGAGTGAATAGGGTGGGCATATCCTTTTGGCCAGAAAGGCGGAAAAAAAAAATAATAATAACGAGGTCATCCAAGCTGGCCAGATGCCTGCCCTAGGTCGCAGCTGGCTTTGGCAGTGCCCACCAATGACCAGACCCGCGTGCCTTGCATCCTCCTAAGGACCTGCTGAAAGCAGCTATCTAGTTTACAAATGAGGAAGAAGCCTGGAACACAGGCATCCTGGCCTCTGAGCAGAGGCGGGGGTGCTAGCGGTGCGAGCTGTCGTCCACACTGGCAGCTCCCAGCTGAGAGTTTATCTAGGCATCCACAGCCGGAAAGGAATCAGCATTCCTGGGCTTGTGACTGAGAGAAAATTAATGACGAGGTCAGCGGTTCTGAAGACTTCCCCACCCTAGCCTTGCTAACACCCTGGGGCGAGATTTCTTTGCTGGAGGGGCGGGGTGCCCCATCTTCTGGTTCTGGCTAAGATTGGGATTTCTTAGAAGGTTAGCAGGGGTGGGGAGGGGGAATGAGTTTGCAATCATTGGCCATAAATCTCAAGGAACCGTCACCGTTTTACAAGGGAGTTCGCGGGGGCTGCTTTTCTCCCTCTAGAGGTATATTTACATCGGCAAAATCTCCGTGTTAATGGACCTGGAATAATGGTGTTTACTTGACCGAGATAAAGCGCTCAGCTTCCTGGGGGAGCGGCTGTAAAATGTTCTGGGGGTCGAGGTGGAAGGGGGCGCCATAAAAGCGGGCGCTGGAAGGGCGGGGGCACCAGGTTCTCCTCCAGGCCCGCCCTCTCCCTCCACCCCTGAGGCCAGGCAGAGCAGCCCAGGCCTTACCGGACTAGGACGGTTCCCACATAAATCACCAGCGCCAGAGTCTCGGGAAAGGGCGCATTTTTCATTGCTGGCTACAGGGCAACTCCAGACAAGGAACGAGAAACAGAAGTTGTCTTTAGATAAACGGTTTACCGGAGCGTGCGTCCTGGCAGCGCAGTGCTCAGAGCACAGGGCGACTCTGGCGGCCTTCTGCCTCCAACTACAGATACTTCTCTCAGAGACACCACCAATCCCAAGAAACACCCAGATCTAGCAGGGCAGGTCCTCCATTCTCTGGGCCAATAGAAAAGGAATGTAGAACTTTAAGATCTTAAGACACAGCCGAAGTGGTACCCAGGGAGACTATGGAGCTCGAAACCGTGAGAATCTACCTCCATGTGATCTCCAGCAAAGCGATTTTAACGCCCTGGTCTTACAGTTGTGAAAGCACCACCTTCTTGGCCTGTGTTCAAACGAACTGATTACATCAAATGTCTTCTGTATAACTTGTAAAGATAGGCTTATTGATCAGAGATCCCTGGATGAGCCTCTAGGGCTTCAAGAAGCCACAGGCACAATGAACAGGGATACTGAGCGGTGTGTCCAGTGCCCTTGGGAAAGAGCATCCTCCGCTCAGCAGAGAACACAAATGAGAATCCCAAACACTGATGAGCACCGCTCTAGTTCAGCAGACAGTTACGTGTTCAGAGTTCTGGCCCTGCCACGTACTACCTGATAGACGCCAAGTTACTGTTTCCTCCTCTGAGAGACGGGTGTTTGCTGGCCAGAGCCCAACCTTGTAGAATACTAGAGAAAAACGCACAGTACTGCTAACTAAATGTTAGCTATTTCTGCACATAGGGCCCTAGCGCCCCTCCCCCTCCCCTAACAAAGATGCTCACACATCTTTGGATTCTGAACTCAGGTCTTCTCAATCTGAAGGCTGCGGTCATTCTTTGGCCCTGGACACCAATCTTGGCCACACGCACAGCCAAGCTAGTTCTCAGGCCGCTCCTTGCTCCACACCAATCGGCGAGTGTAGTATCTTTGATCTTCCAAACTTGGGGAGCTTCGAGCTCACTCTACAGTCACTCTTTAAAGACAGCTTTAACCCCGCAAGACGCCAGGCGCCCAGAGCTCGGCTACAATCCGGATTCGGAGGCCGAACTCCCTAAGCTAGTCGCCAAAAGAGGGGAGCCCATCAAAGTGCCCGGCATCTTTGGTAGCTCCAGGTCTTGTTTACTTGTGGCCGTATGCTCACCCAAGCGGGGCGACCGGGAGTTTGGAATCAATCTTTGGAGCCCAAGGGTAGGGGCCCGGGAGCAGCATTCTCCAGCCCCCATGCTGCTTCCTATCGCAGGCAGACAGGTTTCCTTCCCCTGGAAGGTCAGAGGCCAAGCCCGGGAGAGTTCTGCTCCCCCTGCTCAGGCCCACCCCGCGTCCCCGAAGCTCGCTTTCCAGCAGTGCCTGCTCCACCCCTCCCAGCTCGCCGTCCATTAGTGTAATCCCCTGTCCAAACACTGCGGCCCGGCCGACCAGACGTTGGTGTAAACAGACCCGAGGGGACAATTCTAACGATATAAATAAAATAACCATTAATAGCGCAAATCGTTCGATGAGCCACAGGCCGAGCACCCAGAACTCTAGCCTCACCCGGGTTTTGTGTACACTGCGTGGACACCACGCGTCCGTTAGGTGAAAAAGAGTTTCTTGTCGCAGGCGAAATCTAAACCCAGCGCAGGTGAGGTCCCCACAAGCGCGTCAATAGGGCCTAGACTCTTGACGCGCACAGGACGCTGCACGCATGTGGCTTGGGACATACGCACATACGCACACACCGAGGCATCCGCTTGCGCTAATGAAACCACGGGAGCTGGCCCCACGCACAGCACAACTGGTTTAATCCCTCCCCACTTTTCAAAAAAAAAAATCTAAAATGTCCGCCCAAGGGCACCACCAGGTCCCACCCTTGTGCGGTGCACTCAGAGGTCCAAGGCTCACACCAGAAACGGAAAAAACAGCCTCTACTTGTCCTGGAGTTAATTACAATAAATTAACACTCATTGGAAATCGATCCTGCCTGGTGTTCTAATAGCGTCACAGAGGAAGTCTTGAATCTTCCAGCAACCTGGGAGGTGATTTTAGAATCTCCAGTTCCACGAAGGACAACAGAGCTGAGAGGGTAAAGATTCCAGAGAACAAGTGAAGACAGATTTGAACCCATGACTCGGCGTCCCCAAGGTTTCCCAATAGCACAGATTCCGACATGAGAGTCCAGAGCCCGGCTCCCAAACATTCCTGTCCTGGCCACCTGAGTGGTTTGGTGTCCAATGGACGGATGTTCCTATTTCATGAGTATAGCATGGGCAGAGCGGCCTGAGAGGTCGAGACAGGAAAGAGGGCAGCTCGCCTCAAACCAACCAACCAACCAAACAAACAAGCAAACAACTTGGTCCGGTTTCCAGGGACACAGCCTTGCAGCTTTCCTTGCCTCCTGAGGTCGAGGCAGCCAGGCAGTACTGTGGGAGAGACAGACAACGCTCCCGGAAGAAGGACTCCAGAGACCAGCCTGCACAAATCAAGCCCAGCCCTCTCCCCGTCCCCACGTGGGGAAAGATCTCCCCGAGTGGGGTGGCCGTGTTAACCAGGTTGCTGGAGTCCCCGCACGGGCAGGATCCTTTTTTCTAGCTCATCAGGATGTTGAGCGGCTGCGTTTGCCTGGAAAATCTTGCACCAATCCCTTCCCAGCTCCCTTGATCTCGGAGCATAGATTTCTCATCTTGATGCACGTGGGAGGGGGTGTCTGTGGTATTCCTCCACAAGGTATGTTATGGTGATGAGAAGAGAATATGTTATTAAACCCTGGTTCATTGACGACGCTTGTTGTGCTGGTTACTATTAACTCTAGTCAGACGTTCTTATCAGGAGTGAGGGGCTGGCAGGTGGGGGGAGGGGAGAGTAAGGTTGGGAAGAGAGATTATTTTGAAGTCAGTCTCCAGTCAGTCCTACCACCCAAGCACATTCTTCTTGGGGACTGGGAGCCTCCACCCAGGCAGGCAGGAGGGCTTGAAGGACCGGGCTGGGAAGTGCCAAGGAGGGATCCCCAGAAACCTAGAGAATGGCATCTGAGGAGCCGGAAGGGAACCCAGCCTGGTTATCCAAAGGAGGGAAAGGTGAAAAGAAAGGAGGCTTGGTGTGGGAAGCAAGGAAGTTAAGCCAACCTTAGGCAACTTTTATTCCACTGGGTCCGAGCTCACTGTCCTGTAACACAGTTCCACTAATAGGGCCAAAGGCAAGGGTTGCTGGGAGGAGCAGAGACAGCAGTGGTGGCGCTTAGCATGGATGTGAAGCAGTGTGGTACTCTACAGTGTCATCCCCAGGAACCATTCTCCCAGTCCTGTAGAAGTGGCTCATTTAGGGTCTGCTAGTTTCTCTGAGGAATGAGAGAAGGGAGGTTCTTTTTTTTTTTTTTTTTTTTGGTTTTTCGATACAGGGTTTCTCTGTGTAGCCCTGGCTGTCCTGGAACTCACTCTGTAGACCAGGCTGGCCTCGAACTCGGAAATCCGCCTGCCTCTGCCTCCCAAGTGCTGGGATTAAAGGCGTGCACCACCACCACCCGGCCCCCCCCCTTTTTTTTTTTAAACAAGACTTATTTATTTTATTGTATGGGAGTATACTGTAGCTGTCTTCCGACACACCAGAAGAGGGCATCAGATCCCATTACAGATGGTTGTGAGCCACCACGTGGTTGCTGGGAATTGATCTCAGGACCTCTGGAAGAGCAGTCAATGCTCTTAATCGCTGAGCCGTCTCTCCAGTCCCATTGATGGGGTTCTTATTGCTGTTGCTGTCAGCTATATTATTTCTTTTCTTACTATCAATTCCCATAGCTAGTCATCATTAACAGGCTTGGAGATGGTCAGAGGCTGCATGAGATCTAGTGTAGAAGTATGGATGTTTCCAAGATGAGGTGTTCTTGCTCAAAACCAGGAGTGGAGGAAGAAAAAGCTCTAAGGGAGATGCCCGCCCCCTGGTAGGTCCAGAGCAGAGGATTTATTTGCATTCCAGTAAGGACACTAATTGACCAGATCTTTATCTAAACACGATAGCAATGACATGAGACTTTAGAGATTCGTTTACAGCAGCTGAAAAACTATGCATTCACCAGGAGCAGGAAGCTTGATTACGTCTGGAGATTTCTGGGGCTGGGAGTGGGGGGGTATGAGAATGGCGAATGGGGGTTGGGGCCAGAGGAGGCAGTTGGCGACTCCACAAGTCATTTCCTAAAGATTAAGAGAACAATTCCTGCCCCTTCTCCACCACCCAGGTCAGAAAACAGAAGGCCTGGGAGTCCTGGGAATCCAGCCCCAAGCTTAGACCAGCACTGGTTCATCTTCCCTGCTGGGATCCAGCGGCAATCTCTCACCAGATACCACCACAACACTGCCCTAGTGTTTCTCTGAAATGTTTCTTTATTTGTTTTAGAGGCAGGCTGACTTGGAACTCATTATGTAGCTGAGGCTGGATTTGAACTCCCGATTCCCTATTCTGCTTCCACTTCCCAGTGCTGGAAATACAAGTGTGTGCCTCCTTACTACTATGGTTTCCTCCAGTGTTGTGATGTTTTGTTTTGTGTTTTGTTTGTTTGTTTAGACGGGGTTTTTCTGTGTAGCTCTAGCTTGGTTGTTCTGGAATTAGCTCTGCAGACCAGGCTGGCCTTGAACTCATAGAGATCCACTTGCCTCTGCCTCCTGAGTGCTGGGATTAAAGGCGTTCTTTCATAGTCTACTTCGTTAATCCTTACAACAGGTCTATAAAGTTCACACCATTGTTATCTCCTTAAAAAAGATGTATATATTGTATTTTATGAGTATTTGCCGGCATGAATGTATGTCCACCGTGTGGTGTCTGGTGTTCACAGAGATCAGAAGAGGGCATTGGCTCTCCACTGGAACTGGAATTATAGTCAGCTCTGTGAGTGCTGGAAACTGAACCCAGGTTTTCCAGCAAGAGAGACAATGGCTCCCAACTGCTGAGTCATCTCTCCAGCCCCTATTTTTACCTTTTATGGGTGAGAAAACTGATGCTTGGTGAGGCTGAAAAAATGGACTAAGGTCACATGGGCAGGACTCTACTCCACACCTAGGTCTGGTGGGTTCTAAGGGCAGGGCTCTGGTCCAGCAGAATGGTATAAGGTTATAACTCAGAGAAAGCCAAAATTTCCAGGACCACAGCCTTAGATAGAGCTCTCTCTTCTCTTCGAAAGACTCTCCCTACAGTATAGGGAATCGTGGGGGCCTATCTATTCAGGAGCAAGCTCCCAAAGTTTGTATACATCCAGCCACAGAGTATTTGTGGGCTTGTGCAGTTGTGAGCAGTGCAAAACATCTATATCCACACATATTCATCCATCCATCATTAAGATATATATATATATATATATATATATATATATATATATATATATATATTTGAAAGTAGAATACCCAGTCATAGAGGTTAGTTTTCACCTTGGATCATATAAACTCTTCTCTCTCCATCTCATGACTACCAGTAATTCTCATTATTGTGAGGTGTTGGGGAGGAGGGAGGAGAATTCAGATGGAGTGTTATCCCATGTAATGACCATCCACTATGCACAAGCAAGACTTTAATGTAGTCTGCATTCATGGACAATTCCACATGGCTTTTCCCTGCAGAGATCCATGTGTACAACAGGCTAGCTCAGGAAAGCACTTCCGTTTTTATGAAGAGAAAAACAAGCAGGTAGATGCACGAATCAAGTCAGCATCCAGATAACAACTGTCATCAGTCTCAAAACACAGCAGCAGATAGAAGGTTAAACGGTGAATCCGAGGGTGGCCCGTTTCCTACCGTGAAGCTAAAGACACAGGAAGAAACCCTGAAGTCTGGTCCCTTAGGAGACCAGTGACGCAGTGGGTCCCCATACCCTATAACATGCAGTTAAAAAGGGTAGGTGACTAAGATGATGGCACATGGCACATGCGCAGCAAGGCTAGTGCGGGTGAGAAGATGAAGAATCCACTGTTCTCTCCCAGATTTGGCTCCAGAAATTCAAAGCAGGCTTGGGTACAATTTCTAGCTGGGATGACCTCAAGGCTGAACAATTCCCGGCATATAAATGGTGTTTCACCTGTGCAGGGTGTGGAACCATGGTCCCAGTCTGGGAGACCCCATATACTCTTAAGGGATGCCTGAAGTAGGGGCCTCAGGCTCCCCTCCAGCTCTGCAGTGGCTTCTCTGTAGAGCCACAATAGAAGGAAATGCAGGCTCCTCAGGATCAGCCCGGAGGGGATTTCCACGGGAGGGCAGCCCAGCTTGCCACCTGGAGCCTACGCACCATGGGGCCCCCGCTGTGCTTGCTAGGAGATGAGGGTGGGGGTTGAGTGTGAGAGACATTTTAGAGATGGAGCAAGGCAAGGAATAGGATCCCTTTCATTTGACCCAAGATGCTCGGGTATTTTCCTGAGCAGGCCCGGGCACAGAGCTGGTATTTGGGAGCAGCTCGAGCTCAGGAGTGGGACTTTGCTCAACTAGGTCGACCTCACTTGGGTAGCACTGATTTGAAGCCTAGCTTTTTAAATATATATATATATATATACCAAACACTTGTGGAGAATTAACATTTTAAAACAAAAACAGAGCTAACAAGTCCCAAGTGGAAAGCTGAGATGGGAGGGTATGAAATAAAACGGGAAGGAGGTAAGCAAATGGGAGCGTGTGGAAGGAGTAGGGACCGTTTTAAAGGAAGCTGGGTGTGTGGGGGAGGAAGTGTGGGAGAGAGGAAGTGGGGGTAGAGTGGAGGGGAAAGGGGCGAGTAAAGAAGGGAAGGGGTTCCGAAAAGAAGGGAGAGGGAGATGGGAGGAAAGTGTCCGAGGAGAAGGCTGTGGGGAGGAAGGTCCTGGGAGTTCTACTGTCCTGAACTCTGACGTTCCGAGGAACCTCTGCGTGCCTGAACCCGTGAGAAGATCTCTCCTCTGTGGCAGGGAGGTTTAGCATCTGGAGACTGGGTCAAGGACAAAGACAAAGCCTGCGCTGAGGCTTTTAAAAGTCTCAGGTTTTTTAGGGTCCTGAAGCTGGAGAGGCGCCTAGGGGAAAGCCCGCAGTTCGCTGAAACAAAGCGCGGAGCCTTAGAGAGGCAGTGCCTGACAGCGAGCAGAACCATCGTGACCTTCTGCCCCCGCAGCCTGGAAGCCCCTACGTCCTTGGACTTCGACCCCACACTGAAAAATCTCTACAGGGGCTCGAATGCAGCGTCCTGAGGCCTGGACCTGGCTTCTGGGGCGCATCACGCCTCTGATCGTGTAGCCTTGAGCCCCCCACCAACACCACCCTCGCGCCCATCTGGGACCTCTAATCTGTCCACCTCCTATTTGTAGCCAAGTCCCCGCGAAGCGCACATCTTACGGCCCCACGCACCGCCCACCCCGGAACACTGGGAATAAAAGCCAACTGCCTTGAGGAGCAGAACGATGAGCCCTAGATGCTCCTGGAACTTCAGGAGCCAGAGGCCAAAGTGTCCAGGGACTGTTGTCTCCAAGGACAGACGGAGGGAGCATCTGGAGGGAGCATCCTGACTAACCTAGGGAATCGCTGGCCGTCCAAGTGCGGACCGCGAGATGCAGCCAAATGAAAACACACAGGGGAGAGATTTAAACCAGCAACCCCAGCAATGCCTTCTTGAAAATGGGAAAGGTATTTTTCTTCTTCAAATGGTTTGAAGTTATTCTTCCTAAGTCTCCCTAGGGAGACTGGGGAGACATTTTTAGGTCTTTCCAGGAAGTCAAGGTCCCTAGAAACGAGTTTGCGAGTTGGCAATGGTGGGGGTTGGGGGGAGGTCGTTAAATGAAAAGACGAGAAGAACAATCTGCGACGATTGCCATTTTTCTCTCTCCTACCCACTTTCTGTTCAGCGAACCTCGAGAGTAGGCAAGACAGTCGCTCTAGTTTGAGCAAATTTGTTCGCCAAAGACCTAACCTTCTGAAGTTAGATTATATTTTGGAAGGTCTGTAGACATTGAAATTTAGCTACAGGAAGTTAAAAAAAAAACAAACCCTGCGGAATGCATTCCAAATTCCAGTTAAATCCTCCAGTTGAAACTACTCTCTGCATTTTTAAATAGCACACACATCAGTACAAATAAATGCCTGTGGAAGGCAGCCTTTGTTTGAGGTAGTTTCGTCTGAAGAAATATTGAGTTTCTTTCGACAGAGATAGTCTTCTACCTTCATAGTGGGATTGGCATAATGGAACTGGTTTTGGTGAAGAAATCTCAATTTATGTTTTTATCTTAAATAGTGTTGGAGTAGTCAGAAATGTAAGAAAAGGCTTCACCCTGAAAAATTGAAACTCCTAGCCATGGCCTGTTATTTATACCACAGAACACACAATTCGCTGGGATTTGGGCTGATTTGTTTCTCAGGAAAGAGAAATGATGAATTGTTTAAAAAATAATTTCAAACAAAATCTAGAAAACCTTTTCACGCATGCAAAACTAACGAAGTCTATGTGCTCACAGCACACTTAAAAGTTCCTCTCACAACACGGATGTACTACAGAAAACACTCAAGAAATTAGGTAAGTTTGACACTTTCTAGAACTAAGCGACACGGTTGGCATTTCCTTAAAATTATACAATGGGCTATGGCTCAGTGTCCATATTCATAACTCAGATCAGATAATACATTCACATTCTAGCACAGACTGCAGGCAACATTAGGCTGCTCTGGGATTTGGGGACAGATTTCTAACATCTCTAAGCTAAAAGAGCAAATCGAGATACAGCTCACACCACTACTGCCACTAACAAAATTCTATTTATTGTCATTACTAAAAATGAAGCCCTTTCTTGCTTCGTTCGTTTCTTGGTGTGTGTGTGTGTGTGTGTGTGTGTGTGTGTGTGTGTGTGGTGTGTGTGTGTGGTGTGTGTGTGTGTGTGTGCGCGCGCGCGCGCGCTCAGGCGCGCGCAGGAGCGCCATTAAAGTGAAATTTCGAGAACGGCAGTCAGTATTATTAAAACCCACCTAAAATTTTGTATTTTCAGGCCAGCTGAGTTTACAGCAATATTATTTTTTTCAGAACTGAACAGAAAAAAAGTACAACTGAAGTGATACATTGAGATTTAAAAAAAAACAGGCAACTTTCAAGGTAAATTTTGTGGCCCTGTTTTCATGATTAAGTGGCTATTTGTGCACTGAGACAAATGGAGACAAGTGGGACAAAAACTGTTGAGCATTTCCCTGTTTTATATGTGCAGGAAGTAATTTTATATAAACACAACACGACTTTAAAAATGTACCACATTTAAGTTGGTAATGCATTTATTGTAATGGTTAACACAAGGTAATATATATATATATCACCCCTAAGGAATTTGCCACCACTTCAGCAAGATCTGTAATCAAATATCCGATGGGAGGGGCTTGTGCTATGTTCCCGGTGAAGAAGGTGAACTCAGGCAGACATAAAGACTAAAAACCAAGCTGCATCGCCATATTTACTTTATCTGACAGTAACTGGCTGAACTGTCTGATAGGAAAACCTATTGTTAATTGAGCACGGATTCAAGATTTCTCAGATCTTTTCAGACAAGAGAAAGCAAATGCCCCAGAACATACAAGTAACTGGATACTAGTGGAACTAGATTCTGTGCCCCGATAAGCAGTTTTCTGCCCTAAGGCGGCTCACAATTGGCAGCGCACAGGCTGTGGGGATGTCTCAGGTGCCCGCTGCTGATGCGGGAAAGGGAGGCCTCCTGGATGGGATTGGCCTATCCAAACCACCTTGTTAGGTACCCGCTATTTAGAAACCAGGGTCAAGACTAGACAATTTGGAAAGGGAAATTGGAGATGACCCGAACCCGTGCGCTAAGCTAAAAAAAAAAATTAAAAAAAAAAAATACCAACGTTAAAATCTAAGGGTGGCTGGAAGTCTGCAGTGTGCTGGATCAGCAGTGTGCCGGGATGGGGATGGAAAAGGTTTGGTTAGGCCACAGATGCCAAATGCTGGCGCGTTCACCAGAGAGTCCTTACAGGCCCGGTCCTGTCCAGCCTGCTACGAAGCAAGTTGACCTGGATCCGAGAGAGAGAGAGAGAGAGAGAGAGAGAGAGAGAGAGAGAGAGAGAG